>OZ005743.1:30183843-30267627 GCA_963930735.1 Dioctria linearis | reverse complement strand
TGAACATGAAATGTTCAGCAAGTAATGACAAGCATCTTCTTCAAAATTGCAAGAAGTATCAGAAAATGGACATCAAAGGTAGAAAGTGGTTCATCAAGTCAAATGGCCACTGCTATAAATGTTTGTCTAAGAAACATTCACTTAAAGAATGCTCCAGTCGTCATCGATTACTATCCACAGCGTTGGTGAAGGCTCAAGGAGCAAATGGAAAACCACTGATATTGCGATATTTAATTGATCCTGGATAAGAGTGGTCTTTCATAACACAATCTGCATCCCATAGGTTACAACAAATTGTAAGGAAACATTAGTAGTTGTAACAGGGTTGAACAAAAGCCCAATGAGTAACGTGAACAAGCAAACGAAGCTTAAGTTACAATCTTGCGGATCAAATGAGACAGCAATAGAAGAAAACTTCCTGATCATCAACAAAGTCACTGATAGTTTACCAACTACACCAATTACAAAGGAAATCTATCAGCACTTAGACAACTTAGAGCTAGCAGATCCCATTTACTGGAAGTCTGGCAAAATAGACACTTTATTAGGTGCCAAGCTTTATGCTAGAATCGTACAAGAAGGCATTGTACGAGGTTCAAACAGCAGTCCAACAGCAATCAAAACAATGTTTGGTTGGATACTAATCGGAACAACCGAGGAAGTAGTCGATGACAGTACAGTCAAGACATTCATGGCTACCAAAGACGCTCTAGACACACAACTTAGACAATTCTGGGAAACAGAAGAAGTATCTACAAAACCAATTCTATCCCAGGAAGAACAAAGCTGTCAACATATCTTTCAATACACTTGCATTCGTTTAGAATCAGGAAGATATCAGGTGAAATTGCCTTTATAAATAATACAACACCAGTATTAGGTGACTCTATACAGCAAGCCATTGACCGGTATGAGAATCTTCAAAAACAATTTTCAAGAAAACCAGAATTTAAACGAGAGTATGAAAATGTTTAGATGAGTACATCCAATTAGGTCACATGGAGGAAGTAAGTCCGCCACGTAATGATGAGCAATATTATTACATACCACATCATGCTATGTTCAAAGACAGCTCAACAACAAAATTACGTGTTGTATTTGATGCGTCTGCCAAGACGACAAATGGCACATCTCTTAACCAGCATCTGTTAAAGGGACCAACATTGCAGCCGACTTTATATAATACATTACTCAATTTGAGGAAGTTCAACGTTGTCATGAATGCAGATGTTGAGAAAATGAATCGCATAATAGAAATGCACCACAACATAGAACTTTCCAAAGAATAGTTTGGCGGAATCCTATGACAGGTGCATTACAGGATAATCAACTCAACACCGTAACATTTGAGACCACCTCAGCTCCATATTTAGCCATTAGGACTCTACAACAACTGGCTGCAGATGAAAAGGACACTTGGCCTTTAGCAGCAGAAGACAATGTCTAATAATTTTTATATAGATGATCTGTTATCTGGCGCTGATAATTTGTCTAAAGCAAGGGAACTGCAACAACAATTAATTCAAATGACGACATCAGACCACCTCAGCTCCATATTTAGCCATTAGGACTCTACAACAACTGGCTGCAGATGAAAAGGACACTTGGCCTTTAGCAGCAGAAGCAATGTCTAATAATTTTTATATAGATGATCTGTTATCTGGCGCTGATAATTTGTCTAAAGCAAGGGAACTGCAACAACAATTAATTCAAATGACGACATCAGCTGACCTGAGGAAATGGGCCAGCAATGTTAGCGAATTAATGCAAGATCTTCCGTCTGATCACATAGAATTAAAAAATTCTCTGATATTTTCAGACACAGAGTCCATTCAAAACCTTAGGAATTATATGGTTTCCTAAGGAAGATTACTTTACCTTTGTAATCAAACCACTTATTTCACCTTCAGTATGGACAAAACGGATCATCTTATCACAAATAGCCTCGTTATACGATCAGATAGGTTGGTTAGCTCCTGTCATAATAGAAGCTAAGATCTTGATGCATAGCCTTTGGATTACAGGTTCAGTATGGGATGATCCAGTCTCAGAACACATCCAGAAATGGTGGACAGAGTTTACAAATCACTTAACTACATTAGAGCAAATACGGATCCCAAGGTGGATTCATTCTGTGACAGGACTAGGGATGCAACTTCATGGGTTTTGCGATGCATCGTCTAAGGCTTATGCAGCCAGGGTAGAAGACAACAACGGTGAAATTACTTCATATCTGGTAACCGCAAAGACGAAGGTAACACCTCTCAAGCCAATAACGATTCCACGCTTAGAATTAAATGGCGCACTACTACTTGCAAGGCTAATTAAGGCTGTAATACAAGGCATGCAGTTACAAGACATTCCTATAACAGCATGGACAGATTCTCAAACCGTATTACAGTGGATTAAGGATCATCCATCCAAATGGAAAACTTATGTTGCAAATCGGGTTGTAGAAATACAAGAAACATTAAAATTCAAGCCATGGCGACACATTGCATCAGTCTACAACCCCGCTGATTTGGCCTCACGTGGCATTTCAGCAACTCAACTACGTAACAATGAATCATGGTGGTACGGCCCCACATGGTTAAAGAAAACTCAAAATAAGTGGCCAAACAACGAAGTCACTTAATCAACAACATTAGAGCAAAAGGCGCCGATTGTAACAAGCCTTCTCATTAACGTAGAAGACAATATTCTTATAAAATATTCGTCGTTCACCTGTCTCATTCGTGTCACAGCAATGATCCAACGGTTCATTCATAATTGTAAAAATCCTAACAATAAAAGGATTATTGTACTAACTAGTAGTGAGTATATCCAAGCACAAAGGACTATATTCAAGTTAGTACAACAAACGGCATTTCCAAAGGAATATCATGATTTACTACGACAACAGACAGTGTCAAAACAGAGGAACCTTATACGGCTCAATCCAATGCTCGACAGAGATGGATTGATCCGAGTAGGCGGACGTTTAGATCACGCGTTGATTTCCTTTGATAGAAGGCATCCAATTATACTACCTCGTGACCATCATGTGACTGACATATATATTGATAAAATACATTTGGAAACATTACATGGTAGTACATCATTAGTTTTGAGTACAACACGTAACTCTGTATGGATTGAAGACGTTGTATCACAACCCGATTGCACAAATGTATTACTTGCTTCAAACAACGCCAAGCAACTATGACGCAGTTAATGGGTAACATACCCCCAGCTAGGGTAAATATCACAATAGCATTCTCAAGGATTGGAATTGACTATGCTGGACCAATGACTGTGAAATCATCCAATTTGAGACATGCCAAATTACAAAAGGCATACTTTTGCATTTTTAATTGTATGGCAACGAAAGCTATACACATCGAGTTGGTATCGAGTATGACAGCAGATGCGTTCGTTGCAGCTTTGAAAAGATTTGTCAAGGTTTGTGCACGGAAATCTACTCCGATTGTGGCACCAATTTCGTTGGCGGCAAATCAATTTTAGAAAGGGAATTACAACAAGCAATCCAACAAGCATGGTCAAATGCTGCTGAATACTTGGCAGACAAATCCATTTCATGGCACATGAATCCACCAGCAGCTCCTGATTTTGGAGGATTGTGGGAATCAGGTGTCAAATCTAGAAAATACTATCTGCGAAGATCTATTGGCAACTCGAACCTCACATTTGAGGAATATGTTACACTATTAACCCAGATAGAAGCCTGCTTAAATTCAAGGCCCTTATGCCGCGTTAACAATGATCCAAGTGATCAAGTTGTTCTTACTCCTGGACACTTTCTAGTAGGACAATCGCTAAACGCCATTCCAGAGCCAAATCTTAATATGGACAACGTAACACACTCCAGTCGATGGAAAAGTATGCAACACATGATACAAAAGTTCTGGAACCATAGGTCTAAGGATTACTTAAACCAACTCCAGAATATACCAAAATGGTTTGAACCAGAACCTAACATCTGCAAAGGAGATGTAGTGTTATTGAAAGTTGATAATGCTGCCCCAACCACTTGGCCATTAGGTATTATTGAAGAAGTCCACCCAGGAGCTGATGGACTAGTTCGTGTCGTCAGAATCAAAACACATATAAGTACATTTGTCAGGCCAATCAACAAACTTTGCAGGTTACCGTTAAATTAATTAACAAATATGTGTAAAACTAACACATTTGTTAAATGTTGTGCTGTACCCCTAAACAAAAAAAAACATTAACTTATTAGTTTATATTTACAGATGTCAGAATTTACAGTCGACCAAGACATTTTGGACATTTATGATGACCTCAGCTTCAACTTTGCTCTGCCAGGGCCCCTATTCTGCAGTCTCACTCACTTATGACTGTATGAGAACAGTCACTCACTTCGATCTCACTCACCCACCATTTAGTTATTCTAGAAAACAAATGGGATGAGATGTACACTGTCAAATAAAATAATCCACCACATTCGTGGTGAATATTTTTGATGTGACTTTATATTTGCTATAGAGCCTAAACTACTATCCATACAGGAAAATAGTCTTCTAGTAATTTACAGCTTGGTGCCTTACCTTCACAAAGCTACACTAGTTATATACATTACTTAACAAAATAATAACATAGTTTTGATTACAAAGTAACCTTACCATTTTACGTTCACTACCTCTCAGCTGAGTTATAATTGCATGTGTGTATATACAGCCAGAGTCTGAATCTGTAGGCAGCTACATTAGATATCATCAGCCCACGGCATGCCATGACGGCACAGCGTCATATACTTAGCTGAGAGTTTTTCTTTGAGGAATCGTAGGCATTTGGTTCAGATACATTTTTTTATATAGTTTTGTTAGGAAAGGTATAACAAATTTATTTCGATTCGACAGATAAGAAAACAAGCTTAAGATTATCAGAATACCATTTTTCTGTATAAATAGTAGTTTAGGGCGGAGGAGCTATTCAAATCAAACACAAATGGCCGTTTCGAGTACCGTATACCCAGTAGTAATATCCACTCACTTTCCCACAAAAATATCACTCACTTGCGTTCCAGAATAAAGAAACACGTGGAACCGGGTAAGTGTGTGAGTGAGTTGGGTGAGTAAGAATGCAGAATAGGGGCCCCTGGTAGTCCTCTCAACGCTCCTGCATATGACCTAAGCGAATTTAACAACTTATGGTCCGATATCGTCGAGGCCACTGCAGAGTCGGAACCAGATGTTCAAGGAACAGCTGCTTCAAACACACAAGGTACGCAGAATCCAGAAAGACCAGATAAGTCATCGACGAATAACGAGCAGGACTTGTCCAGGACAGCAAAGGCCTACAAGGCTGTAGAGGGAGATACTCCACAAACTAAACCAGTTACACAGGGACCTGTCATGATTAACGGCACTCAGGTCAACGACCTTCAGAGTCTCCTGCTCACTACAACTATTAAAGAAGCTGAGATGAGAATCGAGAACTCATTCCAGCGGTTTACAACACGAGAAAAGGTGGACATCTTCCTGTCAAGCGATACTATAAAAAGAATTAATTTCTATGATATACAACGACGTCACAATAAAGAGAAGACAATTAACTTACCAGATCGTTATCATGTGCGCCTACGAGTACGTGCTGATGGCAAGCTGCGATTTTTTAAGTACAACAAACGAGGTATACAACAAATTAAAAAACGGTTGAACATGAATGTTCAACAGGGGGAGAATGTTCGGCCAACCTACAAAGAGAAAAATCAGATTTAAAGTAAATTAAAAAATCTTACCAGCATCTGGGTTTCACAGATGCTTATGGTCCCATGACGACCTTAAAGTAAACAAAAATGAATTAAAAAATGCCAATTGAACTAAAATAAATAATTAAACACACAAACTAGGTTATTTACTAAATTAGAACATGAACTTCGAAGACAATATACTATAGAAATAAATGAATACACATAAACAATAAATTATGTTTACATAGCACCTTACTATGCATGCAAATAACAACAAACAAAAAACGCAATAAACTTTATGCTCAGCAATATAAAGCATAAAGTTACATTAAGTACTCATGCCAAAGTATAACTCACCTTGACAGGTACCCGCGGAATTTAAAAACGAGAGATTTTACAAGAAATCTACATATAAATTAAATAAAATTACATACCAACCTGTAGTTAAATGGATAATTCCCACGCTGAATAATTGGACAAGGATGAAGATGAACAAAATGAATTCTGAGAGGAATTTGGTAAAATGAACTAAAAGATGGCGTATCGATAAGTTATGGCACAGATTCGGAAAACTTATCATAATTACGTGAAATTAAAAAGAATTCCTATGGGAAAGATGTCAAAAATGCAATTTGTAATTTGACATTAAATCACTGCAACAAATTCACATATTGTAGTCAAATTAAGCCTAAAAATTGCATAATTCATTTTTATGGATACGAAATCGGAACAAAATTCTCTATAAAAAGGGGGTTCATTCTTCATTCTGCCTTTTTATTTTTCAAAGTTGTCAAAGTGAGAGCACATGTAGTAGTATTCCTCCCACAATTTGCAAGTTTTGCATAAAGTGTCATCAATAAAGGAAATAGAACAACAATAGAAGCATTAAATTTTTCAAAGGCAATTCGCAGCAGCAACAAATTTTCAAGTGAATTTATTTGTTGAATTTTTAATAGCAACAAATTTAAATTAAATTCAAGGTTACTTTGGGAATAAACCATTTTTCTTCAATTTGGGTTAAATTTCATTTTGTTTGCATGCCAGGTGTTGGTTATACACACATGTATGAATTTAACAAGAACAATTGAATTTTTTATTCTTAATTTCTTCCTTTCAGCCATTTAACTAAATCACTCAAGTAAATCGACATTTCTAACAATTATTTATCGTGTGAAAAATATGCCATTAGGCCAGTTTTGCACAACATAATAATTGGAAATTAGATCTACCTGGAGTTCTAATTATTATTTACTTTCAGCCATTAGTAAATATATTAGTTAAGAAACAGAAAGGAAAAATTGTTTTTACCTTATATATATGAAATTGTAACGTAGCATAATTTTCTAATTTGTTATTATTGAAAAGAAAGAGATAAATTCGAGTAAAATATAGTTCTTTTGCACATTTAAGTTTCGCTTAGTTATTAAATACATAACAAAACATTGTGAATCATTGAATTGCAAGTGAAGTTTCTAAGCGCGTACATGTAAGTTGAGGGAAGTAAATTTTGCATATTGAAAGAATTTGTTCAAGTAATTAATTTTCTCATAAGATTAATATTTGTTTAGTCAATTAATAATTTTTGTTGCAATAAATAATTGAGTGAACAATAGAGTGACAAATTATCCTCTTTTTATTTAACCGCTACACTCAACCAGAATATTTTATTTCAGCGTACGTGGATTCTCGTTCGTAATTGCAGTTTTCTTTCGAAAGTCAATTATAGGAATTGACAGATTTCATTAAGCTGTACGTTGCGAGCGCAGTCTATTCGTATTTGTCAATTAGTGGAATTGACATATCAGCTGTGGTAAAACAAACATTATATAACCAAAGGGCATATAAGAACACTAACGTATGTTTAGTGTGACTATAGTTTAGATATATAACATTACCAAAGGTTACATATTATGACCAAAGGTATATAAGGACCATTTTCGAACCATGGTAGTTCCTTTAGTTTATATAATATTTCTAGAAGTTTTATAAGGGTCACTCAGTTTATATAAAACGACTTGAAGTTTTATAATGGTAATTTGTTCATTTAAGTACAAGCCGCCATTTTGTTATCTGTCCATTGCAGATAAAAAAGAAAATGTCGGTTAAGCCAATTTTTTAAATTGCAGATATATGGCTTACGTTTTATCTTTATACGAAGAAAATACATCTTTTAGGTACATAACATTTCTAAATTATGTTATGTAATTTTTATGAATTTTAAGTGAAAATTTTAAATTTTGTAATATTTAATTAAAATTATTAAAAATTGCTTATTTTTGGAGGGGTCTGTATTATTTAGAAGTATCTATGATGATATTCACAGTAAAATTTTAATTGCAGCTGAATTTCACCACCTACATGCCGAAACATTGTAATTATAAAATGTGAAAATATTAAACCCTTACATTATAAAAATGCAATACAAAAAAATATCGAAATTCTATGTCGTAAATATTTGCATTGAATTGTTTTATAAAGTTAACGAAAAGTAATTTCCCTAACAGTTCAATCACTAAAAGTAATCAGTCTGAGAAAATGTTAAGCGTTGTGGAAACTTTACCATCACCATTATAAACAAAGTTTACAAAGGTAACCGAAACATTACTGCAACCACGGCTATGACCAAATTAATTAAACGAGAGCACCATGGCTTATATAAGGGTTATATAATAAGTTATATTAAGGTAACAAGAATATTTTTGTTACTAATATTATAAAACTTTTAGTTATATAACGTTACCTAAATCAAGTCACGGTAACCTTTATATAATCCTCCATTTAAGCTCAATAAGGGGTTTATAGTGGTTAGAAAGAGTTTTCGAGTACTAGTCTATATAACTCAAGTTATATAATTTGGTAATGGAAACCTCACCGTTACTACTATATAAAAAAAATTGTTTCTTGGGCTACTTTTATCAGCTATAAACTTTCTTGTTACTTACCACTTACCATAAATTTACAAAAATATAGGTAAAAAACTGAGGTTAAAAAAATCATCCCCAAGACCCCAACGCAATTTAACTTCAATACTTACCAATTAAAGCCAACAGCACCTATACCAATTGCTCTGCGGCTTTTGATCCCGCATAATTTTATTTACAGAAGTACGCTTATAAGTAGCTCAGTATCTACTTTCTTCGCATTTATGCCATAAGTTATGCAAACCATGTTAATTCATGTTATTTTAATCCTTTCATTTGCTATAACTATTACAAATCATGCTAACATTTTTCATGCATATTTATAGTTCCTATGGCATCCGAAACGTCACTCACATTGGCAATTCTCCAGAACTTTTTCAGACTCAGTGAAAGGTTTTTGTATAGAGTATAGGAAAGTAGAGACTTTCGTTGGAAGCTTTTCGAAATTTATGCCTAAAGTTTGAAGACGTGTCTCGATTAGGCACGTTCTTGTAGTTTTGCAGGGTGCGATTATGGCAATTGCAATCATGGGCGCTATTATAGTGCAGCATGTAAATGCATGTTAGTCGAGACTAAGGACAAATTTGCCTGCCATTACTAGTCAAGTACCTATTTACCTTTAGATGTTTTGAAGAAAAATTGAATGAACTTATACTAACTGCGGGTAAAATAATTGTACGTACCTACGTGCGTTTTCGATTTTTCCTGAATTTATGTAGCAGGATTGGAAGAGATGACTAGTTTAGTTAGTTAATTGTTATTAAAGTTCATTGTCAAAGATTTAGGCAAAAATTATCTCTTCTTTTATATATTTGCATAGGATGGGTTTGTGTGTGCGTGTGTGTGTTGGTATATGATTTGCTCAAAACGTTTCGCTGTACCGCCAAGTTGTAAATTAGAGAGTGTGGTTTGTTTCAAAGGAGATATTTTTGGAAGATGTGGAAGACGTGGCAATTATGGCAATGATTAATCTAAAACTCCTTTTTGTTGAATTCTACCCTAACATTATAGTTATTTAGTTAGGTTACTGTAGCATTAAATTCCATGGCTTTATTTATTCCTAAAAAATCAGTATAAACAAAATAATTAAAACAAGTTGCATGAGGAATAAAAATTCGTCATAATCCAAAAGAATATTCACATTCACAAGGACACATCCCTATTACAATTTCGAATACTGTGATAAACAAATCACATCAGATTACTTTCCCATAGCCATGAAATATCTATCGTAGCAACATTGTATTGTCACGCCGTGGAATTAAAGTCGACGATTCAATTCTTTATCTTCACTCTTCAAGTGAGAACGAATTGTTGTATTTAAAATTGTATTTTTATTACACCTTAACTTGTATGTTATCGAGTTTGTGTGAAGCTAAGCAAATTTCTTATTATAAATTTCGCGCTTGAGAATAATAAATGTCATTACTGTTTGAGAAGTGGAAGCATTGTATTTAGCTAATAATTAGAAGTGGAATAACTAGTTTGTTTAACAGTGATAAGGTGGAAGCAGTTAAGGGCAGTGTCTTGCGTAAAGTGTTAAACACGTTGTGAGAATTTTGAAGTTCTGGTGTTTCACCAGAACATTAGCACACCAGAGCGCTGTTTTCTGTACCAGGGCTCCCCTATCCTGGCGGTAAGTAAAAGAGCTTGTCGCGATATAAACACTTGTAGAAGTCTGGTAGATATACTATGTTTGAGCAGAGATTTTCTATGTATAGAATGGATATTATTTCTGATTATTATGATTCGAAGAGAACTCTACATAATCCCTTCCAGGATGTTCTACATTAAAATGCGTTCAATTAATAGTAGTGGTAAAACGGCTTTAAAACTTCAAGATCATTATACATATTTAAGTTATGGGTGTGTAAAAAGAAATGTTAGGTGAGTTGAGAAAAAAATTGAGCATGGAGACTTTTGTTTTGACGCAAATAGTGGTGCTAACGTATCCTGAATTTCATTATATATGCGGATTGACTATTTTTATAAAGACATTTAGTGCTCCGCAGTGGTAGTCTTTCCTAAGACCAGGGCCGGATTAAAGTACTTAGAGACCCTAAGCACTGAAATAATTTTTAAACGTCCAATTTATTTACACAAAAGCTTTCGTCTACTTTTTATAGTGACAATATCTTTGATAACATCATGGAAACTAATTTTCTATAACACAGCTGCTTTTGTACTTAGTACAGATAAAGCCTCAAGGCAGCCTTGTTGCATAGTTATTCTGTTGAGAATTTTTATATACTTAAACTGAGAAACTGACCACTCAGCTGAACAGTTGGTTATCATTAATTATAAGAAAATGACGTATACAATATCAACATTTAGAAAGGCATACTCAATATTGTCGGCATTCGAATTAAGCCTTAAACACAATTTCGACGGCAATATGCAAGCAAGAAAAAAAGAGCGCTGTCAAAGATTTAAAAGCGCAGTATCTTCTGCGAGTGCTCAAAATTACGAGGACAGCGGCCGACGAACTCACCATAGAAATTGATAAATTTTTAATTTGATCGTTGATTGCTGCAATACTACCAACAAATTCAACCGAAGGAAATTGCTTTCGCATTTATTTTTCTCATTTTGTGGTTATATGTACGTAGAACACCGCGAAAATATCAAAAAAGCAAAAATATTGAAGTTGAGGAGAAATTGTGCGAAGGCACAGAGTAATTTATAACTTGCAAGACGAGCAGTATATAGACAAGTGGATAAAAAAAACTTGATTTTGGATATTGCTAGGTGCTTAAATGCAAATGCTAAAGCTGTCACATTATTCATTTACAAATTTAGTTAATTTATGTATTTTCAGTTGATAACTGCCGAAAATATACAAGAAAAAATATCGCTGGAAAAATAACATACAATCGGGGAGCTGCAAAAACTTCTTTTTCATAAACGCCGCTGACCGCGGTTCATTGCAATTGTCTTTGCAATTTTTCGACTGCCTATTTTGACAGCGGATGTCCGTCGGCCGTCGGCTGCACTGTTTCGCAATTGTGATAATCCCAGCTTTGCTATGACGCGGTACTAGAATAGCCATAAAGTTGCCGCTATTAATAACGAAAAACTGTTGATCATTATACTATTCAAAGTATGCACATGCGATTATGTCTCAGTGGAGCAACAGCCAACGGAAGATTATTATCACAAGAACCAACATGAAAATTTTCAGCCAAGCAAAAGAATATCCCGTTGAAGGGAAACTTATGTAGGTACATTAAAACATAAAAAAAACTCAGCTAAAATTCTAACGTAAAATTTACAGAAAGATGCAGTCATTTTTCATTTAATTACAAAAGCATATTTGTATAATTGATCAAAACGTTTTGAACAATCTACGAGCAAGAATAGTTCGGTGGAAACAATCAGAGCTCCCGTTAGATCATATTGTGGACTCGACCCCGGCACCTTCGAGCTATTGTAAAAAGCAAGTCCGAGTGGGGAACAATTATTGCCCATTTTGCTCCAACATAATAGGTTCCTCTGGTAACTTAAGAGCAAACATTTTTGCGCAAAAGTCAAGAAAAAACTTTTATGTGGAAGACGGGATAACTCAAGAAAGTTACCAAAGACCTCTCGAGTTTATTTTGTTAAGCTTGTCAGGTGTCAAGAATTTGACAGCTACGTTTGTTGTCGGAAGCAAAAAATGAAACAATTTTTTAAATAATTTGAAGAATATTTTGTTAAAGTAAAACAGCTTTCTCAACTTCTTTAATAGTTGTATTCAAATTGCAGCTCTTTAGATGGTGAGTTTTAAATGGTCAGTTTAACGATAAATTTAATACTTTTGAGCATGTGATAAAATGTGTAACTTTTTGCAAAGGGTAAACGTATCAGTTTGCATGATTTTCATTATCCCAAAAGTTGATATTGAACGAGATTATCAGTACACAGTGTACAGATGGTAGCCGATGTGCTAAAACCGGTCTGCACTCAATTTATTAAACATGAAGTGCGATTGATAACCTCGTTCAATATCAATATGCCTATCTGAAATGTAAATGTAAATCTCTGCCAAAACCTTCCAAATAATCCCAAAAGTTAAATTTGCGTAAAATTTTTTACACCAAGTAAAACTAACCTATGAGGAGGCCTCGTAAGCTTGACATCTAGCAACTGGCACGATTTTCGGAATTGTGTGACTCCATCTTTAAATAACTAGGATGATATTAATACGGACACATGGAAAAAAGAAGTGCATAATATCAGCAAATGCTTATCACGTATACACACTGATTTTAGCAAGTTTATTAATTCCAAACGTATCAGACAATATTTTGTGGTTTGTTCCTTAAATTAGCAAAACAAATCATAAAGAAAACATAATCTTTAAGTATATCTGGTAAGCCAAACGGGTACTAAAATATTTAGTTCTTCGTGGATTTTTTTGTTTAAAAAATTATTTAAATTTTTTCTATGTCCATTATATTGGTTACTCTTTTCTCCTGATGCCATAAATCCATGCTGCTTAGTTTGTTTAATGGTTAATCCCACCCTGCCCAAGACTAACAAGGGGAGGGTCCCTACTCGTCATCACCGATTTCGTTCAAATTCACAGTATATGTTGGGCTTGACTAGAAATGAAAGTGTTGCAAGTCGCAGCTCCAGATGGCCAAGCGAAACCGAAATAATGCATAATATATAATGCATAATGTACAAATCCACCCCCACCCCATATCTCGGCTAAATATTATCCGATTTGCAAAATTCTTTTTGCTAATTGTTTTGTGATTTTTTTCTGATTTTTTGAGCATATTTTCCCTCCCCTTCCGATTAAGTTGCGAAATTTAATTTTCGACGGGCAAATTTTCTGTCTGAAAAATTCATTTCGAAATTTAGTAGTAAGGGTCCCACCTCCCTATACTTTTTACATTACGTCCGATAGAGCCAACTGCAGCGATAATGCCGCTTGTTGATTTTCTGCAAGAGGGTTCCCACCGCCGCCGATAAGAAGTTCTTGAGGAGTGAGTAGGATAGACACGTCCCTGTCGCATGCATTGGGAGGTAAAAATAAGAAAGCTGAGTTCCCACCGAGTAGTGTTGTTGCAGGATGTTGGTTGGAAGGAGAGAGCTGGTGCTGTCTGTGGTAAGACGGTAGATGGATCCCTGTCGCAAGCATTGGGAGGTAAAAATAAAAAAAAGCTGACTTGATACCGAGTTGTGTTGTTGCAGGATGTTGGTTGAAAGGAGAGAGCTGGTGCTGTCTGTGGTAAGGACGGTAGATGGGTCCCTGTCGCAAGCATTGGGGCTAAAAATAAAAAAGTTGACTTGATACCGAGTTGTGTTGTTGCAGGATGTTGGTTGAAAGGAGAGAGCTGGTGCTATCTGTGGTAAGGACGGTAGATGGGTCCCTGTCGCAAGCATTGGGGGTAAAAACAAAAAAGCTGGATGGCTGGGCCTAGTGGGTGCAAGCAGGTGTACTATAGGCGGCTTACGTACAAGCATAGTAAAGTTTTATAAAATTGCACTACCAGGCAAGCAGATAACCAAAGCACAAAATCTTGCACCCATATGTAGCAAGCATGGATGGTTTAAACCTGTATCGCTGTCTTCATATCTTCAGCGTTTATCGCGCCTCTTTTTTTTTTATATTCCGTTCATTTTTTTCTTCCACACCAGACAAGCTTTGAACAGTTAGTCACACTTCTTCAACGTCATGTTTCCATAAGAGTTTTAAAACATGAACTTGACCGCGATGCGGTGACGAGTTGTTGTCTCTTTATGTATAGAATTTTAAGTCTACCTGAATTGAGACTGTGAGACATGTGGGTGACTTTATTTCCGGAATTTTTTCCTGATGTAAAGGAAAAAAATATTAAGGAAAGATCGCAAAGAGCAAGTTCTGATGTTGCTTATGCAAGGGTTCTTGATTCTTGTGACGTTCAATACTGCCGGCGCGTATGATAATGAGCTGGAAAACAAGAATAGATCGGCGGCAGTCAGTGAACTTGATGTTGTGAATGACACGAATGTGGGTGAAGGTGAGCTAAAAAGAAACGGGTTGCTTGAGTAAAATAAAAAAGACCAATTCGGCTGAGATGCCTTTATTGAAGGTCAGTAAAGATAGACTGCGGAATATTGGATATGATTAGTGCGGATGGATAATATGCCTTTTGATAAGGCGGCAGTGAGAAACGATGGGACTATTGAAATAAAAAGTCGAATTCGATAAAGATATTTTTATTTTCTGCTTTTTGTTTTTACAGTTTTAAATCGCTCGATAAAGATTTTGCATCTGTGTGAGTGACGAAGAATGGAACTTAAAATTAAACTACATTGCATAATGCGGGCCTTAAATCTGCATCGATCCAATCCGTAAGTGATCCACGGTCCCTTGCGTGCATTTTGATAGGCGTAACTCCATACATGTAAATATTTGACTTCAGGCAGGGTTTCGAATCTTACTTGTTATTTCATACTTGATGTGCATAACGTCAGCATGCTCACACACACATACATATACACACGCATACGCACATGTATTTTTATACCTCCCGTGTAAACTGTTCGTAAAAATAGTAAATTTCACAACATAAGCCAGACAGAATTAACGCTCCAGCTAAAACTTTCAAAGTGTTTAAAGCCCACTTCGTGCATTCTCCCACCTTGTACTTTGGACGTGATTTGGTTTTTGGCTTTTTATACAGAGTTAGCAATAAACGAACCTCATTAACAGGGCCTACGTCTATAGGTCTCATCTTAATAGTTCGATGCTTTGTGCTGTTATACTTTTTTGTTAACCTGTCCAAAATACTAAACCAGTGATAATTACCATTCATACTAAACTCTTTCCACATGATATTTTTCAGCGTTCTATTAAATCTTTCTAAAATTGACGCCTTTAATGAACTATAAGTTGAATAATGATTAACATCATATTTACCCATCAAGCGCTTAAACGACTTGTTGTAGAACTCTTTTCCATCATCTGTTTGCAAGTTTCTTGGAATACGACCCTGATTGAAAGTTAGCTGCATTGCTTTAGTGACTTCTATCCCACTTTTGTCTTTAATTGGTAAAGCCCATGCGTATTTAGAAAATGCATCAATTACAGTTAGCAAAAAGCTAAAGTTTTGATTTTCTTGAGCATATAAGCGCATATCAACTAAGTCTGCCTGCCACAGGTCATCCTTGCCTTTAATCGTTACACGACGACGCTTAAAGTTTTTCGGGCTGGCCTATGTAGTTCATTAATAATTTGTCTTCTGCTCATTCTTAAAAATTATATAAGTACCTTTTTACAAAATGTGGGGGTTTATATACAAAAGACCTGTTGTTAAGAGCTTTTGTTTTTTGCAGTGAAAATGATTGCGTTCAAACACCCGTTTACAATGATGGTTGCTGGACCTTCAGGTTGTGGGAAAACAACATTTATAAAAAGTCTTCTCGATAATATGTTTTTAACACGGCCACAAATAACAAGAGTTATATGGTGTAATACAGAACATGTGGCTCTGCCTTCAGATACGACATTCAATAACATCGAATTTATTGATAGCATCCCTGAAGAGTTTGTAAATTATACACAGGAACCTACATTGATTGTACTGGATGATATGATGTTAAATGCTTTTAGTAGACAAGTATGTGAACTCTTTACAAAAGGCTCTCACCATCGCAATCTTTCAGCAATCCTTATAACACAAAATGTATTTCACCAGGGTAAGTTTTGCCGAGATATATCACTTAACTGTAAATACCTAATTGTATTTAAAAACCCTCGAGATAAAAGTCAGTTTATCCATCTAGCGAGGCAGATTTATCCAGAAAATAGTTCAGAGCTGCTAAAAATATATAAAGAGATTACACAGATGCCACACGGATATTTATTGATAGATTCAACTCAAGATATCAACGAGGTATTAAGATTCCGTACTGACATTTTAAATAAAGACTTTACAACTTGCTTCTGCCCGCATAACTCTTTGATCGGAAAAAATGGTGTCACGAATGAATCGATTAAGGGACAACAAGCATATGCTATATGTTCTTAGAACATCGAGACCAAAATTAAGACACGCCATTATTAAAAATGCCGACCCCGAAGTTATGAAAACACTTTGTGAAATAACTCTTATTACTTTAAAGGGAAATCATATTCCTCGCGGAAAGATATACAATTCGCTCTGTAGGTATAAAAAGGATTTACGAAAACTAGTTGTTGCAAAAAGATCTGTACCCAGACAACGTAAAATACTAATACAGCGTGGAGGTTTTTTAACAGTGTTGCTAGGAAGTGTATTATCAGGTGTAATTGGTTCATTAATCGAAAAATATGTTTAAAAACAATAATCTGAATAAAATGCTGCTTCTTTCACCAGAAGTTTACGAGAAGTTGAAAAACGAGATTGAGGATTCCATGAATCAATCTAGGTTCGATAAGACTATGGATAAAATATTAAAAAACAAGAATTTATCTGATAGGGAAAAATGGTATAACTATCGAAATGAGTTAATAAAGTTTTCAATATTTAGACGGAAAGCTGTGCGTGTGTCAGATGAAGAACCAAATATTCACTTACCGCAAGAAAAGCAAAAAAGTTTGCGGGATAGTGCTACTCAAACTAATTTTATACGCATACCGCAAGATAAGCAGAAAAACTTGCATGACAGTACTACTCAAACTAAATTTATTTTTAAAGATGAAATATCAACACAGACATCACCCTTAAAAGAAAGCACACCTGAAAGAATGGAAGAGGATTTCTTCGAACTTGCTGAAATATCACCACCAAGACAACCGTTATCACCCGCTTCCAAACGTCGCTTATAAGCTAGTGGTATAGGAAAAAGTCTGAAACCACCTTCAAAAATACCTAAGACGATTTCTGAATCCAAGTCCCGTGATAAAGATTATAAGGTAATCACGGCTGAGGATGGTATAACCCAGTATACCGTACCTGCAGAAATGAGTATAGATGAAGCTGCGAGCATATTAGAAGAACTCGACACGGAAAGTCTTACAGCTACGAGAGGTAGAAAACCATCCAAAAATCAATCTATATTAAGGCCGTCTCTGCTAGATCCCAGTCAATATATGCTTTCGTTACCAGTTAAGAAAGTTGTCCGCCAAAGTGATCGCATAAAAAACGCAGCAAAAACTAGAAGTTCCAGCATTTCAGCGATTCCTCGGGAAAACCTATAATAATAATAAGCAGTAAACCTTAAGTGTACCGAACGTTGGTTGTGAAAGAATTTAAAAATGCCTGTAGATATAAAAGATAATGACTTTTATGTTTGCCTTTTAAGTAACAATTCCATGCAAATTTATCCCGAAAATACGCTATCAGCTTTTACAAATGCACTATCTAGAGTATGCAAGTTTACTGATGACTGGTGTGTTGGAATAACTGAAATTTCGTTGCCATATCATGCCATAAAAAGAGGAGTCAAGCGAAATACAACTGAAGAAGTAAATCAGAGTAATTTTAAAAGGGTAAGGCGTGAGGCATCTGATCCATTGAAAGAAATAGCAGAGCAGCATAGAAAAGAAATCAAATCACTTAGCATCAAAATAAATGAAACCGTTAAACTCGAGTGGACTAAAGAGAGTCTTGAGCAAGTTAGTTACAGAGCAGGACAGGTAAACTTTTCTGCATTCCTACTAACATTTTATGGCGCTATTTCACCATCATGGTATACCATGCACTTGGATGATGTTAAGAAAAAGATGTGGGATCGGTTAGAAGCTGACTTTTTTGATAGTGTTATACCTGAAATAAGTTACAAACAGGATCCAGACGAGTTTACATTACACATATATCAGGGTAAGAGGGCTTCAGAAAATGTTATTTTAAAATATAAAAACTATGAGTCAGTTGAAACCTTTATTGATGACGTATTTTGACAAATTCCTAGACAGAAGAGAAAGTATGCTATCATACAAGACTCGATAGACAATTACACACATCCAGCGCTTAGCATCAAAAGAGCCCGTGAGACAGACAAAAATACTGGCGGCAAAAGAGTACACGATGTGTTTGAACTGCGGTTGGAAGATTTGGGAGTCACAATCAGAATAAAAAAACCACTACCATCTCATCTTAATGTTAGAGATCTTATTACGCTTTTTATATCAAATGTACACTTTGATGATCAAACCCTTAGTGAGCAAGAAAAACAAAAAATAATTATTCAGATTAAGGATACTATTTTTAACATCTTGAATAGATTGAACAAAGACTCGATTAGTGCTAAACCATCCGAACAGCGAAAAATTGTTAAAGGTAGCAATATTTTGGATGTTCCATACGAAAAGCAAAACTCCGGTGAATATTTAACTACCCCAGTACCTATTGATACTAATATAGACAACCTGTCCAACTTCTTCACGGATATATTTCTCCAAACGCCTGAAAATAAGCGTGAACCTGACGCCATACTGGCAGAAATAAAAGAATCTTTTAACACGGCAGGATTACGTCAGGAGCATATAACAATAATAGACACACTTAATAGACTGGAAAGATCAGTTACGGACCTGACACTAAGGTTGCCGCAAGAGTCTCGGCCAGCAGCAGAGGACTGTTATGAAAGATATATATTTACCTCTACGCTGATATTATCCAGCCCAGATTTATAGGTGATCAGTTAGTACGATACTTACGTGTAATACCTTTAAAAGAATGTGAAAACATAATAAGATTTCAACACGTAGATTACTGTCCTATTGAAAAAACTTTTATCGAAAGTATTTCTATAAAAATAACTAACCAGCAAGGGGAGCTAATTGATTTCAAGTCAGACTATACTCCTTCATATATAATGCTCCATTTAAAAAGAAAATAGGCTATAAATACTCATACAACAGTCAATTTAACATAGTGCAATGTTAAGAGCATTTTGTATAACTTCGAAAATGAATTCATATTATACTAAATATTATTCAATTCAGAGTGGTGGGGCCTTAGCGGATATTGGAGAATTATATCGATCTCCTCTTATTTACCAGCGTGGAAGAGGAATTGGTAGTTTTTTCAGCGGACTATTACGATATTTACAGCCCTTGGTTACATCGGGGGCAAAGGTTTTGAAGCAACAAGCATTTAAAACAGGAAAAGCTATTTTAGAAGAAGCAGGTAGTAAACCTTTAACAGATATTTTAAAAGAACAGGGAAAAGCAGCTGCCGAAGAACTATCACAGAAAGGTATAAATAAGCTGTTTGAAAGCATGGGTGGTGCAGGAAGAAGCAATCGCATGCTTATAAAAAGACGCAACCCTTTTACAGCTTTACATTTAGCGCCAGCTTCTAAACGTAAAAAGCGTTCAGGATCAAAAAAGTCCACAAAAAGAGGTTCAAAAACAAAGACGACAGCTAAAAGAGTATCTGTTAAAGGCAAACGTAAGACACAGACAAAAAGGACAGCTAAAAGAGCCTCTCTTAAAGGCAAACGCAAGATACGTAAACGTGTGTTAGATATTTTTGATAAATAAACAACATGCCGTCATACAAAGAATGCATGAAATCTGAGTTAGATCTTTTCTCTACATCACCTGTACAAAGCAGCATCTTAAAAACTGAAGAGGTATCTTATAAACCTATAGCTTCTTAAGATAACTCATCGGTGCTCGAATTTGTATCACTAAGGCATGGTGATACATATCGAGACTTATCAAGCATATACCTTCGTTTAAAACTACAGTTGGTTAAAATCAAGGATGGAAAAGAAGAACTAACTAAGACTAAAGACACTGTTCGTGATGAAGGCCCCGGCCTTGTAAATAACATACTCCACTCACTTTTCCGCCAGTGTACAATTTATCTAAATGGAAAACCGGTTGCCCAAACAGATAACAATTACAACTATAGAGCCTATATTGAGAATTTATTAAATTATGGAAAAGATGCCGCTTCATCACATTTGGAATCGGTTGGCTGATATCTCGATCAAAATAATATGGAGGTAGTTCAAAGTCCTGAGCTAAATGAAGGTTATTTGGCTAGACAAAAGCTGTTTGATAAAAGTAATGTTGTAGAGCTGATGGGAAAGATTCACGGCGATATGTTTAATCAAGATAAATTATTAATGAACGGTGTTGATTTACGGGTAGTCTTATCACTCGAAAAACCGGAATTTTACCTTTGGTCAAAAGATGATGACAATTCTCCACGAGTAGAAGCAACTATGTACATGAATCATGTAACTATCAATCCTAACATCTTGCTGGCTCATGAAGCTGTTCTCCAACGCTCCAACGCTATATATCCGTATAAACGAGTTGAAGTTAAGACTTATACAATACCCGCAAATACATTTACACTATTACTGGACAATGTGGTTATAGGACAATTACCAAATCTACTAGCTTTGGCATGATTGACAACGACGCATATACCGGAAAACGAACAAAAAATGCGTACAACTTCAAGCACAACAACATCACCAGTTTTAACTTATCGGTGAACGGGGTACAGGTGCCAAATCAACCTCTAGAATTTGATTATTCAAAAGAAAATCCTGTTAGCACTCGAGGATATATTACACTGTTTAAAGGCACCGGTATACATTATTTTGATAAAGGGCACCAAATTTCAAAAAACTTCTTTGACAACGGGTGTTTTCTACTTGCTTTTGATTTAACGACAGACCTCTCGTATAATTCAGCATGTGGAAATCTATTGAATCAGGGAACGGTGAGAATTGAAGGAAGGTTTAAGGAAGCACTAAAAAACACAGTGACATGTATTGTATATGCAGAATATGATAGAAGCCTTGATATAGGTAAAGATAAAAATGTATACACCAGTTTCTAAAAAAAAAAAAAATCTATATAAGGCTGACTAACCGATCTTCGAATTTAATTTCACTCAAGTCTCTTAATACGCAATCTATAATGAACTACTGTTTAGTAAATGTCGAGTTCTTTTCCGGAGGTCCCTTCACCTTTTTAAAAAGAGTTTCTTTTGCGGGATTCGCTGCGCAAAATAAGTCTTTTGCGAAAGAAATAATTTTCAAGTATCCTACATCTAGTACAGGATGTACTGAACAAATAAGTAAATTTGGTAATCTCGAACTTAAGCGTATGGACGAGGACCTTATAAAAACTCTATCAAAATTTACCACAATATTTGTTCATGGAGCTGCAACCAGAGAATTTATAAATAACTACGCTACTTCTCACACCAAGATCATTGACGTGGAAACCATCTTTTGTTCTGAACAAGAATGAACACGCTTGAGCTTACAAATGTATTATCAAACAACCGCATGACAAACAAGTATTTAAGAGGCATCTTTCCATGCAACCAATTACCACAGAAGATAAGAAAGCCTGCATGTGTAATAGCTAATACGGATCCTGCAAATAAAGGTGGAACTCATTGGGTAGCCTTTTATTTCCCAAAACAAGGCCCCGCAGAGTACTTTGATTCATTTGGAAAGTATCCCGCAACTAGGTTTTTTCGAAAATTTTTGTTATCTAATTCAAGCTCTTTTAGTAATAATAAAAAACGATTGCAAGGCCAATTTTCATCAACCTGCGGACATTATTGTTGTGTATTTCTATATTCTCGCTGCAGAGGACGAAGCTTTCAGAACTTTTTAAAACAATTTGATTCGAACAATCTAAGTTTAAATGATAGCAAAATTGTTAATTTATACCACAGTATATATCTAAAGAAAAAAAATCGCGCACAATCTGGAGGGGTTTTTTGTAGCCAAACATGTAAAGCTGAGATCAAAGCTATAAAAACCTGAATCCTAGGTGGAAAAAATGGAAAAGGCACTTCCAGCAAGCCCATAATTTTAGATTAAATGATAATAAAGTTGTGAATTTACATCGCAAAATATACTTGAAAAAATGTTTAAAATCTGGAGGGGGTAACCAGCTATCTACAGCGGCAGACAAGAGTATAAATACGAGATGACGGTGATGCACATTTAATGTTGAACTATAAGTCTACGCAGCAAAATGGAGCAGACACCTAAAGTTAAAAAGTCTAAAAAGGTACGAGCAAAAAGAGTGTGTGCAGAAGAGTTTAAAGTGATGGACACAAAACCCAAAAAGCAAAAAGCTAGACCGATACGAAGAGAAGGTAGAAAGGATTCAGAGGCCCCGGGCGAAGATCTTTTGTTAAACTACACTTATCATCTGGATCATCATCATAATCAGAAGGTTGTCCTCGGATTTGATCCGGCCTCGTTTGAAGTTAAAATTGTCTTTCACCGTCATGGTTTTGAACCTGTGTCAACATTTTACTCTGGATGGCTGGAAGTTTATAAACATCTAACCAAACTAAAGGACGAGGTTATTCCAGACATGTTCCCGCCAAACCAAGAAGAGCTTCAGACAAAATACACAATTCCCGTTGGTACACGCAATATTCAGCTCACCCTTAATGAGCTCTATAAATTAATTGATATGCTGAGTTTCTTCAAGGTTGTGATGTTCCATAATAACAATGCAGCCGAAAGTGTAAAAGAATATTATAAAAAATATTGCGAAAAGTGTAAAAGTAAAAATTTAATTTTGTTACCTGACGAAGACTTTTTTATACCATCTAGAACTTCTTATGTGCATCTGAATTATTCTAGACTTTTCTTTGAGATACCTTTGTATTGTAGTACCAATATTTTGTTTGATATAATAAACATTTAATAAATTTTTTAAATAAAAACAATTTAAGTTTTTTATTTTTTTATTTTACTTTATAATTTTGTTGATTAACATATACAGGTACATATTTACACAGTTTTGAAGAGCACAACGTAAAAAAGATACGTTATTGTGGGTTTTACAAGGAAGTTGATAATTTGTAAGTTCACTTAGCCTAGGCATTTCTCCAAGTTCGATGATTTCTGAAGTCGGCGAGTATTTGCTGACAAATGAAGCCTTGATTTCCCTTTTACATACACTGTTGCATTTTTAAATCTTGAAAACACTTCGGGCAAATTGTTGTAGCTAATGTCTCCATCATTCCAATGCAGTCCATTTATATTTTGTACGTCATACTGGATCTGTCGCCTTGCCTTTGATGACAATTCCTGGTATGGGTAGGGAGGCATAAAATGATAAGCATCTGGTATGATCGTTCCAACAGCAAGTACGTAAAGTTCTTTAACAAAATACTGACCGTTGTTCCCGCACACAAATTGGTTGTCCAAAATAAATTTATCCATATTATCATCTGAGAATAAAATACGATATGTGGCTATATATATATATCTACAGTCAGATTTTAAGCATGACGCATCCACATTATTTAGCTGTGACTATTTTACAGATTCCGGTAACAAAATAATATCCGTATATCTGATTCCAAAAAGTATGATACTGATAGCTTTGGTAATGCTGTCAATTATGGGCTGTTATGGTCAGCTGATACTTTATCTGCGCACCTACCCTTTATCAGTGATAACCACCTTTGAATTTTTACACAGTGATAGTGCTAGTTTATCCAATGAGTCAATAACTGAAAAACTGCTTCGATTATTAAAATTTTCTGACGTCATTTCAATACCGTAGCAAATGCTTCGAGGGAGACAGGTTAAATCATTATCTTTACCAACATCTATCACACTTGTTTTCCGGAATAAAACCAGACTTTCTGCCACATACCTAGGATCTATTTTCCCCCGGCGAAAGGAAAATTGACGATATTTGCATTGAGTTGCAAGACATCATCAGAAAGAAAAATAGCATTGGATTGGTTAACATTAGCAATCAATCCGATAATATATGCCCCGGTTAATTGTTCGATAGGTCTGAGACTACTCCAAATGGGTTTAACATGAGGTGAATTTGGAAGCATTAGCGAAAAACTAATCTTACTGCCTTTTGCAGAATTTACCACCAGTTCTTTAAACACATGGCCAAATGCTTTTTCTAAAACTTCCAAGGGATTTTCACTTACAGCAGAAAAATCCTGTAGTTGAAAGGAAATTTTTACGCCTGCCGTTTTAAACTGTTTAAAAAATGTTTGCTGTCTTGACAGTAATTTATAGCCATAACCGTAATGAGATACCTGACCTTGCTCACAACTTGATTTTGGTAAAGTACTAGTCTCATTTCCGCAGACGACAGAGTTATTTTGTTTACTCCCAGACGCCCCGTTGTTAACATCACAGCCCGCGGAATTATTAGCTTCACTTACATCTAGATAATTAAAGGCGCTCTTTAAGACCCCATTTGAAAGAGGTACATTATACAGAATTGAAAACTCTGTCAGCAGCCTTAATAAACAAAATTTTTCACGATACGAAAATAGCACATTTTCTTTTTCTACCACCTTTATACAGGTGTCTAAGGCGGATAAGAAAATTTCCGAGTTTAAATTTAGCGCACTTTTTTAATGTGAAATTAACTCGTGCGACTTCATTTTTTAATTGTCTAATTTACAGCTACTTAAATCTAGCGAAAATATATCTTTTATACAATTACCACTCTATTAAATCCACACAGACTTGGTACCTCTGCCTCTAGTTGAAGGATGTTTTCAGCGGGGGTGAGCTGCTTGCCATCGGGGTAGTATCATTAATGTATCTTTTAAAAAAAAAGAAAAAAAAAGAGATAACTTTAAGCCTATAGTGGTAACGGATGGGGCTAGTTTTATACTTACTTTTAAATTAGTTTAAAGCCCTTGAAGCCACACTCGAACTTTTCAGAAACAAACAAAGACTGATTCCTTACGACTTCGCTGTAGGCTTTTATGCCATTTTTACTCGGCCCAAAAAGAAAAAAATCCAGGTAAGATGTAAATATTTCTACTAAGAACTCATAACCTTTATTCGCTATTCTTGTCAGGCAGAAAATCCAAACTTCTCTTTTAAATTGCAGCAAAGCTGCACCTCCTACACAAATGGAAGACAGGTCTCAACCTACGCGAAAATATTACTAGAATAATAATTCTACAATTCCCTTAACATAACTTTCAAATCTAGACGTTTCGTTTAAATTGCAACAAAGTTGTACCTCCTTCATAAATTAAGAACAGATCTCAGCCTATGTGACAATATTACTAGAACAATAACACCACAATGCACTTAGCATAACTTGTCTTTTTTTTTTTAAAACACGCTCTGCGGGTGAATTGCATCTAAATTATCTTGTAAAGTTGCAGCAATACAGGATCTGCCTTATGATTAAAGAACAGCACTTATTCTAGCTTGAAATAATAATATTACACATAGATAACCTTTCAAATCGGTCATAATAATAAATTTACTTTTAACTACATCGGCCATAATAATAAATTTACTTTTAACCATCCCTACTTGAAAAAGACGGCGAACCCAAACAGTATATAGGGCCGTGTTTTCTCTAGTCGTCCTCAAAACAGTTTTCAACATCAACTACAGTTTAACTCACGGGCCAGGAAAACTTTTTGGTATACAATGGTAGGTACCGAACATTTTTCTGATTATTGTAAAGCAGACATTACTATAACTCTATTTTTTTACAGAACACATTTGAACTGTTGCAAAGTGTGTCGGAGAATAGCTACGACAATCTTGTGCCAATCACAGAGTTGGAGCTGGGGAAGGAGTACCAGGTGAAGTCTTTCAAGCTGTTAAAGACGCAGTACGGACTTCGCGTGACAGTGCACTTTGTGGACAACACATATGTGTTCTTACCCCCCCGTTTTGCCGAAAAAATTAAAACCCAGCGACAGATTGAGGATCTTAACCAACAGCACGTGGGATGTTATCTAATCTTTGACGGAAAAGATGATACCAAAGGAGAATTTTTGAAAATAAGTTTTAAAAAGCGCGAATAAAAAATTAAATATGTACGTCTTTTGTAAAAGAAATTGTCTATCCGCCATACAGTCTATCTTTACTGACCTTCAATAAAGGCATCTCAGCCGAATTGGTTTTTGTATTTTACTCAAGCAACCCGTTTCTTTTTAGCTCACCTTCACCCACATTCGTGTCGTTCACAACATCAAGTTCACTGACTGCCGCCGATCTATTTTTGTTTTCCAGCTCATTATCATACGCGCCGGCAGTATTGAACGTCACAAGAATCAAGAACCCTTCCATAAGCAACATCAGAACTTGCTCTTTGCGATCTTTCCTTAATCTTTTTTTCCTTTACATCAGGAAAAAATTCCGGAAATAAAGTCACCCACATGTCTCACAGTCTCAATTCAGGTAGACTTAAAATTCTATACATAAAGAAACAACAACTCGTCACCGCATCGCGGTCAAGATCATGTTTTAAAACTCGTATGGAAAAATGACGTTGAAGAAGTGTGACTAACTGTTCAAAGCTTGTCTGGTGTGGAAGAAAAAAATGAACGGAATATAAAAAAAGAAGAGGCGCGATAACCGCTGAAGATATGAAGACAGCGATACAGGTTTAAACCATCCATGCTTGCTACATATGGGTGCAAGATTTTGTGCTTTAGTTATCTGCTTGCCTGGTAGTGCAATTTTATAAAACTTTACTATGCTTGTACGTAAGCTGCCTATAGTACACCTGCTTGCACCCACTAGGCCCAGCCATCCACCTTTTTTATTTTTACCCCCAATGCTTGCGACAGGGACCCATCTACCGTCCTTACCACAGACAGCACCAGCTCTCTCCTTTCAACCAACATCCTGCAACAACACAACTCGGTATCAAGTCAACTTTTTTTATTTTTACCCCCAATGCTTGCGACAGGGACCCATCTACCGTCCTTACCACAGACAACACCAGCTCTCTCCTTCCAACCAACATCCTGCAACAACACAACTCGGTATCAAGTCAGCTTTTTTTATTTTTACCTCCCAATGCTTGCGACAGGGATCCATCTACCGTCTTACCACAGACAGCACCAGCTCTCTCCTTCCAACCAACATCCTGCAACAACACTACTCGGTGGGAACTCAGCTTTTTTATTTTTACCTCCCAATGCATGCGACAGGGACGTGTCTATCCTACTCACTCCTCAAGAACTTCTTATCGGCGGTGGGAACCCTCTTGCAGAAAACCAACAAGTGGCATTATCGCGGCAGTAGGCTCTATCGGACGTAATGTAAAAAGTATAGGGAGGTGGGACCCTTACTACTAAACTTTGCTCCACGAATTATCGTTTAATCCAATTTTCGATTTTTTTGAGGATGCACCCTTATCAGAAAATTATCTATACAAAATTTCAGGAAGATCGGGTGTCATTTACTTATAAAAAAAAAATAAATATATAAAAATTTTACGTGCCCACTTTTCGCCATCTACCGGCTATTTCTGGAAACCCATGGGCATGGTACTTACAGAATCTGAAACCTACATATCTCCTCTGTCGTTGAAAAGTTACCGGAATGAGTTTGGCGGATTTATTCAAAATCTACAAATATTTTACCGCGACAACTCCCACAAAAATTTGCAAATTTGAGCATTTTTCAAGGGGTAAACCTACAAAAAAATAGCGATTTTCACTTTCACCCGTATCCTGTCATGTGGGTACTTTTTGGAAAGCTCTCGGTGAGTACGTAACAAAAAATGAGATAGATTTGTTTTCCGATCCACTTTTCGGTAGATTGGACCCAAAAAACCGTTATAGTAGAGAAATAAAATTAGGCGATACAGTGTGATACCATTTTTTTTAACAGTTTTATAATATACACCTCGTAGCTATAAAAAAAAATTATTATCTTTGATACGTAATTCAAGAAAAGAGCTTCACCTATTCCATTTACAATAATATTCGTGTCCCTCCCAATTACATAGTTATAATGCTTAATAATTTTAAATATTGCAAACTTAGCCTTCTTTTTGCAAATTATCCTTTATTCTTGTTGTAAAACACGTCATCAACACAATGTTTTTGTACTGAAATTAAGAAGTTCAAAGTGACCGCTTTAAAATATTAAATACGTACTTTTACCATTTTTAATTTTATTTTCATAAAAAAGTTAGGTACAAGCAATTAAATTTTCGATAGGACTATGCATGTTGATAACCTGCTTTACAACAAAAATAATGGTTAATTTAATAGAAGAAGGTGAAAATTTCAAAATTTCAAATTTGAAGCTTCATAACTCCGAAATGCGAAAGGATAGGATGATTCTTGTAAATGCTTTGGAGCGGAAAAAGGGTTTCTATGTGACGACGTATTAGGGTGAGTCATCTAATATAAAACAATACCACAATGTTTATCTACCTCCAACATCATTAAGGTGGCCCCCCCTCCTGGTGTATACAAGTTTTTCTTTCTATACCTAGACGGCTACTGCCAATTTGTTCCATATTACCTTATAAAAAGACAATATTAGTGAACAATTTCGTCTTCCAATACCATGCTTCTAAGACGTTAATTATTCTAGCAATGCATTTAGCAGAAAGTTTTTAAATATTTACAATATTCCTTTCATCTTCAGGAGCTGATATATCGTTTGACACTTTAAAATACCTTTCAAAAGAGGATATAAACGATGCAATCAAAAGCATTGGTCTCCGCGCAAAATTTCGAGAAAAACTATTCGTTTGGAGAAAAGAAAAGGTAGTTATTTTTTAAGTCTGATTGAAAAACGGAATTCAACTCAAAACATGCATTTTTAGTAGGGCATCGATTATGATACATGCTCTGCAGATTCCAAGGGCATCTCCTGGCTTAAATCACTTAACAGTCAATCATCTGTTGTGCTGTCATCTTTAAGTACACCGGAGTAAAAATCTAACTACACTCTAGTAAGCTTACACATTTATTACTATTATATATGTACTGTACATAGATTCGGAGGAGTGGTTTTTATTATGCTGCTCGATTCGCTTTCCGCTGCAGAGGAAAAGTAAAAAACAATTCAGTTTTAACTCAATACATTATAGATAAGAAAATATCCTTCGGAAACACAAAAGCACATAATTAACTTTTTAGGTATCGAAGAACCTACTAATCCGCTGTAAATTACAGGATTTATCAGAATTATTAAACAAGTCGAAAAGGGGAAAAGCGATACGGGATTTCTATTCCAAAAATGATGACTTGTTGGACTTTCACAGACAAGAACTAATATCTATTATATGTATTAGAGGACGTAAACTATAGTGGGTTTAAACTAAGTCCAAGCGGATTTTCGCCTTTGACCAAACAAATTAGGATTCTTTTTCCTAATGAATGCGAAGTATGCCTATAACATGTTAATTTCATACAAATTTTAACTTCCAACAATTTTTTTTTATCAGGAATACTACTTTGTTCCTAGACAAGGAAAACGAAATCCAAGAGGAAAACTTTATGAAGATATCTACACATTCACAATCAAAACCGGAGCCCGGAAATTCAGTCTGTTATACTGAAATTGACGAAAATATTTCAAAAACGCTAAAAGCTTCACTTAGCAGAAATTGCGATGATTGGGGAGAAGTAAAGGACAATTGGGAAAAAACTTTTCGCGTTCGGCAAAAGGAATTAAAAAATAAAACCCAAAACAATTCGGAATTTTTAAGCTCTTGGCCAAGATATAAAGATGCCAGTGGTTATGAACTGGTAAGAAATATCAAAATTTATCTAACTATTATTATTAAGTTAATAGACGGAGAGCTAGCCACGGAAATAGGGCAGCAATTTATAGAACGATTAAAACCGCCTAATCAGTCTACTTTAACACCATTATTAATTGATTCGGGCGCCTGGCAGCTTTTCATTGGCGCGGGTGGGCGTGGTATGGTCGTAAAAGGGTTGAAAAATCAATTGAAGGTATTCAATATATAGAGCGCTGGTTTTTGGTGTGATTGTAGCTAATTATGTTCAAAATTCGAAAATAATATTGCCAGGCGATTTGCTTGGGGGAAAAGTAGTGCCAGGTGACGTTAAAGGTGCGTATAAAAGTGCCGAAGTCGTCTCATTTATAGAGTATCAGCGAAGGAGATATTGTAGAAAAACCGGAGGAACAACCGCTCACGTTATCGCTTGACTCTGCAACGATTAGTTCACAGGGAATTTTTAAAAAAATGCATATTTTTTGATAAAGCTCGCGCAAAGGTAAAAGGAAAAGAAATTGAATTGCGTGCAGCGAAAACAACTGTTTTTAAGATACTTTGGAAGCCCAAGCGGCAGAATTGAATGATCTAAATTGTTGGGAAAAATCTACGAAAGTAAAAATTTGAGCTACCACGATCCTTGCGGAGGAGCTTACCAAATTAAATTTCCATCATTAACCGACTGACAATGCCCACCTACTAATTGGCACATTAAAAGGAATAATTACAAAATCGCTTTCGAATCATTATCCACTTTTATCGAAGATCATGTGTTGAAACGACGCAAATGCGTGTTCTTGCACTTTTTATTAAACTCGTTTAAGAGTAATTTACGGGAATTACACCAAGAGGACTCCGAGGATGAAGATGATGAATATAGACCGCAGCGGATGAGGGATAGAATTTCTAAAACATTTGGTACACAATTAAAAATCATTTTCAAAAATTATGCAAATAAAGAAAATCGATTTGCCAGATAGTCTACAAACCACAGAATTGATCACCAGTGAATGCACAATTCCAGAAGAGTTGTATGATTTTTTCACGACGCTAGCGTGTGGTGTAGATCGTCGACCCAGACAGAATGTCAACAAATTAAGAAGAGTAAAATTTCTTTGTGAAGACACAATTCATACCGTTGGAAATGGTGTACTAAAAACCTCTAAACATATAACCCTGGGCATGGCAATGAAAAGTTTGACAAGTAGCAGGAAAGTGATCGACATTTTAAACAGGTATGGTCATTGTTGTAGTTGCACCATAATCGAAGATCTTGAAAATGAAGCGACTTTTGCTGCGTCCAATAGTTCAACAAGTTGCCCAAAAGGAATCGCACAGTCTGCAGATTTATGCATAGGAGTTGCTTTCGACAATTTTGACCGATTTGTTGAAACTAGCAGCGGTAAAGATACTCTTTACGACACCGTTGGAATTATATTTCAAAATGTGAGCGACACTTGCAATGACGATACACAGGAATACGCCAACGACAATGCTGAGGGATCTACAGAAAAATCATCCAGTAAAAGGCGGAGATCATTTGAAGCTATTCTCCCAGAATTACTTCCATATTCCAAAATACCGAAAATGATTGTTGCTCTACTTCCAATCGACCATCCGATGCGACAATCACTTCCGGACAATTTGTCAACTATCAGAAAAATAGATCTGCTGTGGATGTTATCACATGCTATTGAAGTTCCGAATACACCAATGTGGGTAGGATTTAATAGTAAAATAATACCAGATGACAGCCCAAAACAAAAAGTTACGTACCTCATTCCGATAAATATATCGCCAACTGAAAACTCTGTTGTCATCGAAACAATGATTCAGGCTCAAAAAGCTGCTAGTGAGTGCAAACAACGCTACATTCAAATCACTTATGATTTGGCTATCGCAAAAGTTGCTTTGCAGATATAATCTACCGAGCACCCGAGATTTGAAAATGTTTTTATTCACCTTGGCAGTTTTCACATAATGATGACCTATTTCAAAGCTGTTGGGAAAGTCATTGACGACTGTGGTTTGTCATACATGATGGTGTAAAGCAAACAATTGGCCAATGGTTCGGTGAATGGTTTCATCAGCGGAAAACATTTTAATCGATGCAAGCGGTTGCATCCTATCGTTGCCCTTGCACTGGAAAACTTGCAGGAGGTGATCTCAACGCTTACGAATTTTCAAGAAAATCAAGAATTCCTGACGAGATATTTGGCAGATCAGAAAGCGACACTGCAAGGCTACAACGGCAAAACTGCTCTATTTTTATATGATATAATATCAAGCTCGTCAGTTATTACCAAATCTTAACGAGGAACATTCGTATGGGAGATTTCGAACTTTTCAAGCATATTTTTGGTCACGCAGTCACGGCATCAGATCGACAATTATATCGCAAAAATCGCAAGATATAACTTCTGATCTGGAACGACATAATATTAAAAAAATACAGCTCTTCTTAAGACATTTATGGACACCATCAAAAGAAATATTAACCCATTCGATTCCGACTTAGATACGGGAGTTCTTTACAACATCGCGACAGAAGGAGCGGCTCCAGATGCAACTGCTGCTTTCCTTCTCAATATTGAAGAAACAGGAACTCAGTTACGGGAAATTTTTATTTCGGAATGTGCCGCATCAAACGATAGATTCGAAAAACCGATTAAAAGGAACCCTATTTAAAATTTTTCGGTTGCTTAAAAAAAAAATTGGTTAAAATTGGCAGCAAAGTGCAAAGTTCGAATGCAAAGAGATTTGTTCGGGTGAATGTTGGGAGTATCAATGGAGCAAAATATCGATGTCGCAAAGGTGCTGACGTATCCATTAACTCCCGTTCCGATGGCCATGTGCCATTTAGATGGAACAATGTGTAAGACCCATAAAGCAGCTTTCGCGAAATTATTAGAGAAGAGAATATCGAGCCAGCCACTGACGTCGTTATACTGGATGGGTTTTTTATGCTTCATTTAATCAAGGAAGTTCCAAAAACATTCGGCAGCATTTCTAAAAAAATTCTCCAAATGGTGACAAGATTCAACGAAACAACGATTTATCTTGTTTTTGATCAATATTTTTCACCGTCCATCAAAAACAATGAACGCGAAAGAAGAGATGGACTTCAAAATCACGGCTACGTTATTTCGGGACCATAACAAACGAGGCCTGCCGATTTTACTAAAGAGCTACGGAATAACTGATTCAAAGAAGCGCTTGTACGCTTTTTAATCGAACACTTTGCGACCAATGAACTGGCACCATTTATTGGACTGAAAACCGTATATGGGAATTTTAATAATTGTTATTGCTACAAGTCCGTAAATGAACAATTGTCGTGTGGGAATCACGAGGAGGCGGCCACGAAAATAATCTATCACGTTTGCAACATTGGGTGTGTTCAGCTCAGCTCAACTGTTGAGTTGCTGACTAAGCGGTCGCGTTCAGTCGAATCGCTGTCCTTCCGCTGACTATCAACTGTTGACTATAGTAGGCAGCGGCGATTATTTACGCTTAATTTGTAAGCGCTGTCAAATCTTCTTTCAAATAAATATTATACGATGGAAATGTTATTAAATATAAAGAATTACGAATTAGTTTTGGAGAACGGGTCCGTGCTTACAGATAAAGAAGGTCGTGTACTGTAACAAAGTCGACGGGGTAAGTGTTTTATAACCTCCTTTAAAAAAATATTGAAGGCTATGTAAAATTTTGAATTTTTAGATGGTTCTGTAGTGGCTGCTTACTTAACGGAAGAGATAAAAGAAGAGTTTCAATTATCGACAACTAATGAGTCGGAAGGTGATGCAGCCAAAGAAAATATAGGAGAAAGTTCAGGTGTTTAAAAGATGTATATGAAGAGTCATATTACATATATTTTCGCAGTACTCAAATGGACTCACCAAAATACGCTGTATTTTCTTGATGAATACAGGAAAATGCATTTGAAATTTAGAAATCCCAAAATAAAAAAACGATTATTATGGGAACAGTTAGCCATCAACATGCGTCAGCAGGGCTATATTATTAATTGGGATGCATTGGTCCGTAAAATGCGCAATATGAAAAATACATACAGGAAAATTGTGGATAATAATAACAAAAAGAAAACTTCTGGAAGAGGACGAATCAACTGGGAATATTTCAACACTTTCGAGGAAATATTCCAAGAAGACCGAACAATTTATAATGCACCAGTTATGAGCAGTACGATTTTGCAAAATGAATCTATCAGTACATCCGAGCAGAATGTAATGGACAGCTTAAATGTCTCCTCGCCAAGAGAAGATAGTTATTTAAATATAAGTGGTATTGCAGATGGTGAGAACAGTCGTAGCAGCAATAGCTGCAGCAATACGAATAAAATTAAGAGGGCGCAAAGCTTGGACAGATTCCGTAAACGACAATTAGAAATTGAAGAAGAAAAATTATTAGAAATAAAAAGGTTAAGGGAAACCGTTGCGGATGGAAATAAAATTCAACGAGAAAGGCTGGAAGTTCTCAAAGAGATACTACAAAACCAGAAAAATAGCGCATCGCGCAAAGAAGACTGATGTTCCTATTTATCACAGTTTTTTTAATTAATATTTTGTTTCGCGTTTATTTTGTTATTTTTTGTTATTAATTTGATTTTCTTTCTTATGTTTAATTTTATTATTGAAATAAATAAAACTCTTATTATTTAAAAGCTTTATTAAAATAATCACATTAAAAGGAAGCTAGATAATCTCTCTTGCGTTCTGCAGCTTCATTTCGGTGGTCCTCCTCTGCTATTTGTTCTTCATCGTTTTCTATGTTGGCTCCCCCAGGAACATCATCATCATCATCCTATAATAACTCTTCGGAGCTTTGATACTGTAAGATAAGGTTGTGAAGAGCACAAGCTGCGGTTATGGTTGTGGGAATCAAATCTACTCTGCCCATTTCCAAAAACTTAAGTCGGCGAAATCTACTCTTTAGAAGCCCAAATGCTTGTTCTGTTCTTACCCTAACAGAAGACAGTCTCGTATTAAACAGAGTCTGTCTTTGCGTAAGATGGCCATTGTCCCTATAAGGTTTCATTAAACATAATGATAAGGGATACGCTGCATCGCCAATAAGATGCTGATGATCACTTGATGAAAGGGGCTCATCAGCAGTAAGGGCAGTGTGCAGTGGACTGGTTCTAAAAACCCTCGCATCATGTACTCTTCCTGGCATACCGACAAATATATCAATAAATGCACGCTTGTGGTTGCACACCCCTTGCAGTATTACGGAATGATAATTATTGCGATTATAGTAATCTATGGCGTTATGGGGAGGCCCCTGAATTGCAATATGACACCCATCTACTGCTCCTACTATACCTGGTATACCTAAAGGAAACAGAATCATGTAACAGTAAGGTATTAAAGCAGTACAACATAACTAACCTGACGCATTTTCAAAATCCTGGCTAATTGCGGCTCTTTCCACATTGTTAGGCCAACGAATAAATTCTCTTCTTAGATTAGCAATAAGTGAGATAATTGCCATGAATTCGTTATGTGCCGTACTTTTTGCCATATCAAAGCGATCGCCAGCGGATTTAAATGATTATTTTTTCGATAACATCCAGACGGTGAATAAAAGCTTTTTCTGTAGTGGAATTATTGCCTCATTTGCTCTATCATTATTGATAATATTTTGTATTCTTTTTTTTTTAATGTAATCAACAGATTTTTTTGTTGGCACTTGGTGAAACCTCATTTTCAATTAAGGAAAAATAAAACACTTGTTACGTTTCACAGAAAATATATAAAATAGTTTATTTAAATTTAATTTAATTTATGCCTAACGCGTTTCGATCTCAAAGATCATCATCAGAGGACTCAGAGTGTTTTATTTTTCCTTAATTATTTTGTATTCTATTTAAAAGAACCTTTAAATTGAAAAGTATTAATGCAAGTTAATGCACATTTGTGATTGTGGCTTACCTCAAAACATCCACGGGACATCCTGAAGTGAGCTTTAAAGTCTTCTAAAGTATAATTAGGCACTCTAATTTCGTAATAATTTTCATTACGAACAGGCGCCACGTTTCCCCGTCAACTACCTTCGCTGGAGCTGGACCCACTAATTCTATTACATTCAGTACTGCATTAATATCTATTGCATCCTCTTCCATAATTCTGCTATTATAGCATTGTTTAATGACATTTTACTAACAAAAACAGCTGAACACATCCATTGATTTCGACGCTAATATTGTTATTAAAAGCTCCGACAGCGACAGGAACATTCATCGCGTAAAAAATTCTGTGCGAAATTGGATGGATGCCGGTGTAGGCAATAATCAAAGGTACATCGACATTAGTTCACTATACAACAACTTAGGCCAATCACTGGCCAGCACATTGCCAGGATTTCACGCTTTAACGGGCTGTGATTACAATCCGGCGTTCTTCAAATAAGGCAAAAAGAGGCCGTTTGCTCTGCTCGAAAAGAGCTTAGAATTTCAGCTTTTTCGAGCCTGTGTAATCTTCATTCATCGGATGCAAGGGATACTGTATATCCAGTATTAGAGAAATTTGTCTGCCGCATCTATGGCGTCCAAAAAACCGATGACGTCAACGAGGCAAGATTCAAAATTTTCACAAAAACTTTCGAATTCAAGGACGTCAATGAGCCATTCAGCCGAAGATTCAAAAATGTTGATGCAGCAAATTTGCTGCCATGTAAAACAGAGCTGCATCAACAACTTCTTAGAGCAAACTATATCAGTAGTGTATGGGGGAACGCTAATGTCAAAAACCCAAAAAAATTAGCTCCACTCAATTATGGCTGGACAGAAAGCGAACATAAATTGGAAATACTTTGGTTTGAGGGGGTTCAATCGCCAGCCTACGTTAATGACATCGTCATTCAACCCGTACACCTGGAGGAGGAAATAGATGTGACTGGTATATATATATGTAATATTTTTTATATCGATTAATCGCAGATGAGGTAACCGCAATATTTTAATAACTTAAACATAATTTTACAGATGAAGAAGACGATGACGATCCAGAAGGAAACGACTACGAATGAATAAGCGTGGCAGCATTAATGGTTGAGGTATACTTTCTAATTGTTTAATCAACTAATAGTGAATGAGATCGCTGCAAGATATGTATTGATAATTTTGACTTCATCTTACAGATCACGAGAATTATCGGATAGAGAAGCCAACAGTCCGAGAAACATTGATGTCAATATTTCATACTTAAAATAGTTCTTTTTAATTTTTATTACATAGAATTGATGTTTTTTTCATAACGAGTTATAACAGGATTTTCATACATTAATATTTAGAATAATTATTAAGATATCTAGCCGTTTCTGGTACTGTGTTTTTGATTGATTGGTAAAAAATAAACAATTAACATAGTGAATGTTAATACTGCTTAAAAATAATGAATAATAATGAATAAAAAATGTTCTCCCTTTAATCCATAACAACAGAATGACATACAACGTTCATAATAAAAAATAACTGTAGCCTCTGATTAACTATCGTGCTCGCCCTTCTCGCTCTTTATCGGCGCATGGGAAGGTGTTTGGCTCAATATTTTCGCCTGTCATTTTGCACACACGACCCTGAGGGTTAAATGTAATGAAAAAAATTAGTCCCAGCCCTCTATAAATGAGACGACTTCGGCACTTTTCTACGCACCTTTAACGCCACCTGGCACTACTTTTCCGCCAAGCAAATCGCCTGGCAATATTATTTTCGAATTTTGAACATAATTAGCTAAAATCACACCAATGACCAGCGCTCTGTAAATTGAACACCTTCAAGTGATTTTTCAACCCCTTTACGGCCGTACCACGCCCACCCCTACCAATGAAAAGCTGCCAGGCGCCCGAATCAATTAATAATGGTGTTAAGCCAGACTGATTATGTGGTTTTAATCGTTCTATAAATTGCTGCCCTATTTCGGTGGCTAGCTCTTAGGCTATAACTTTTGTAGATAACTATTGATTTTCACTTGCTTTACCCAGACAAAGAGTACTCACTCTTAGGTAGATGGGATGATTTTAAGAAGAAAATTAATTCTTACTACGACGTACACTTACGGGATAAATCTAGCAAAGAAAGATTCATGGCTACACAAAAATTGACGAATTTAGGTAATTTTTACAAATATTAATAGCGTATTGGAAAATGATTTTATATCTTTTGATGGCAGATTCTATTGATTACATTTATACATTATTGTTAAATGCAGTCATACATCCAACAGCTCGTTTTGACGAATCAGATGGGAAAAGACGAAAGGTCACAATAAATGATGCACAAGAAAGCTTTGCTGTACACTTAGTTAGTATTAATAATTATCACAACACAATTGGTAAGCTCACTGCGAAGTATTACAACACTGGCCTTACTATTCAGCCTTTCATTATTGTAACTGGTCCTGACATTTTTCAACTTGAGAGCTTTTATACATACTTTGACGGTACTTTGTGCAAGTTAAACTCGTTCCTAGAATGTGTTGATATATGTTTCAAAATTTTTCAAACACTTATTTTAGAATATCCAAAAGCATGCCAAGGTCCATGGACCTTTATTCAAAAGTATTTTTACGAGATTGTGACAAAATTTGATATTAATATACCATCGGTAGCAGCCCTAATTAATTTCTTACAAAAGATCGGTAAATAGACGGAATTTTATTTTAACAAGTTATACATTTTCTTTTTAAAGTATTTGAGAATTAATTATTATTCACATATAAACGGAAACTAAACTAAACTAAAGTACTGTTAATTCGAAGAATAGTTGACGCATTAGATTTTTAAATAAAAAGAATATTCAGCATTATTGAAAATTAAATTAAGTAAGATAAGAAAATATGTCATTTAAGTGAAAAAATATATTGTTTTCTTTGAATACTAATTTTTACGATTTGTAACTGCAAAAAATATCTTGGAAAAAATTTAGCTTTTTACCTAGAAAGAAGTTTTCAGTGTTAAATATAATGTATTACTGTTTTATGTGCGTCGAAAAGTTTTCTTTTGGAATTGAATTAACAGATCATTTTAAGTACTTTCATTGCTTGTCACCTAAATCAAATATAAAGTGCATGCAAAATAATTGCAATCAACTTGTTTCCAATGTAAAATCCTTTCGCTCACATTTGGAGGTTGTTCATAAAGCGAATGCTAAATTACCAGAAATCGAACAAGATATATCCTCTTAAGTTTCCACAAATTTGTTATATGGCGAAGTAACGACATCGCGCTGTGAAGAGATTAGAAATGAAAGCACATTTGAAATGTCTTTAGAGAATTTGACAAGGAAAGCTCTTAAGCTATCTCTGAGTTTATATTCTGAATCTTTTATGCCTCGAAAAGAAGCTCTAAAGATCCAAAATCTCGTAAGCGATATGTTTCCCTTTTTCGGAATAATTTTAGAAGAAAATTTGAAGCACAACGAAATTTCAAATGACATAGGGACGATTTTGGAGTTCTGCAAAAAAACCCTTTCATGAAATAAGAAGCGAGCATCGTTTTTTTAATATTCTTGAAAAGGATAATCTGTATCATAAACCTAAGATTTTTATTATTAATGAAAGAATTGGAGAGAAGATTCTTAAAAGAAATCCTACATTATCAAATTCCATTGCTAATATATATATTATGCCGCTGGCATTTCAATTTAAATTTTTTTTTTGAGTTGCCGGGTGTATTAAAAGCAACACTTGAAAATACTGAATATTACATAAAAGAAAATAAACTTAATAATTTTGTGTGGAGAGATATTTAAGAAAAAAATTTCAAACTTGCCACATCAGTAGATTATACCTTATTTCCTCTATTTCGATGACTATGAAGTAAACAATCCTCTTGGAAGCCATACGACATCAATATGTGCATCGTATTATATATTTCCTTCTGTTCCGCAATATATTCTCTCTCAGATGGACTTCACTTTTGTTACTGCTTTCATTAAATCTGAATTCATAAAATCTTTTGCAAATGAGGTTTGCTATTTTCATCTTATTCAGGAACTTATAGTCTTGGAAGAGGAAGGTATAAATATAATAACTTCTGAGGGAACTTTTAGAATTCACTTTGTTTTAGGATTGATGTTAGGTGACAACTTAGGTTTAAATAGTATTTTAGGTTTTGTGAAATCTTTTAAAGCTAAAAGATTTTGCCGTTTATGCACAAAAGAAAATAATCTAACCAAAAGTGATACTACAGGAGACCTCTCAGTTTTAAGGAGTGCCGAGAACTATGAACTAGATTTGATAAAGAATGATTTTAAAGAAACAGGAATAAGGGAAAATTGCGTTTTTAATCTCATTAAAAGTTTCCATGTCACAGATAATTATGCTCTGGATATGATGCATTATATTCTTGAAGATGTCTGCATTTATGATGTTTGCAATATATTATTGTCCTTAATCGATGGAAACATTATAAATTTAGATACCATAAACAGTAGAAAAAGATTTTTCGCCTTCGGTGAAACCGAAATTGGTAATATTTCTCCACCAATAACCCTATGTAGATTAAAATCTAATAATCTGAAAATGACTGCCAGAGAAATGTGGATATTTACACATTTCCTTCCCTTAATATTAGGAGATTTAATTGCCAAAAGTAATCGTCCATGGAAACTTCTTTGTACTTTGATTCAGATTATAGATATGATTCTACCACCGAGCTTTTCTGAAGAAGATTTATTAGTAATTCAAAAACTTGTAAGAACTCATCATTCCCTATATGTTTCCTTATACGGCGCTACTCTGAAACCAAAACATCATTTATTAACACATTACGCGACAGCCATTAAAAAATGTGGTCCTATAAAATATATCTGGAGTATGAGTTTTGAAGCAAAACATAGGGAATACAAGCTCTACTGTAATTAAATTACTTCAAGAAAGAATACTCCCCCCACCTTAAGTATGAAAGCATCTATAAAATTTTCTACGTTTCTTTCTCAATACGAAAGAGGCTTTGGGAGTGAATTGTCCTACGACACATTCAAAGAAATTACTTATACTGAAATTGACTGCTTTCACCAAATTATTTATGATCACGAAAAAAACTTTACATTAATTAAATTATTGAATTGTATTACCTATAAAGGCCGACTCTACAAAGAAAATATTTATCTCTCAAACAAAAATATATAAAATTAAACATTTCTTTATAAATGGAGACAATGAAGTTTATACATTAGTTTATCAATTAGAAGTAAAACTTTTCGATGCTCACTTTCAGTCTTTTGAAACAGGTAATATTTCTACCGTTTTATATGTGGAAAAACTAAGTGATTATACTTAGTAAAAAATGGTAAGATGTATGTAAGGAATAAAATGATTTAACATAAATATAGTATATATAAATATGTATATATATATATTTTTTTTTTCTTATTTTATAAATATATAATAATATTTATAACTGATACATTAAAAAAACTAATTGATATTCTGTACAGTATGTGCATGTACATATCATATTATAATATTATAACATGTATAAAGTGGTATATGATCAGTACCAAATAAACAAAATTTTTCTACCATAATATCGTCTTTTTATTATCATTTCTACACCCTAGGTGAACCAATTAAGTTGTTCTAACTTTTACAACATTTATGATTTCTCGGCTGGTACTGGTGAAGGAGGGCATCCAGTTTTGAATCACCATATATGTTGCATATATAAATTAACAGTGTTCGATGTTAAAATAACCGATGTTACTATTTGGTCGCTATAAAATTCACCATGACGATTTGTTAAATTATGAAGGAACATGCTATAATAACATGTAAGAGACGTACTTTTATAAAGACATACTCATTGTTTCATCGTCTACAATCTGTTAAACTAAGGTGTAAGCATTTATTTTAAACAAAATGCGCTGTTAATTTAATTTTGTGGCAAGCTATAATTGAAATTGTGATAATGTTGAATTTTGAATGAGGAACACTTAACTATTATCGATATTAATTTAATAAGAAACGTTTATGGAGCCATTTTATATCGAAAAAATGTAAAATCATAAACGATTTCACAATTTTTTTCTCTGGGTGCACATATTGCTAGATTGTTTAATTTGCTATCTTAAAAGGTAAGTTTAACTGAAAGATGACTTAATCTAATTATGTATGATTTACGTAAATTTTTATTGATGACAATTCGATCAATTTCCAAATTGGATTGTGTCCCGGTTTGCTTATTTGGAATGTAGCCATAAATTGTCGGTTGTTATCTTCGCTAAAAAACTGCTTTATCGATGCTTATATTTTTTTCTCCAACATAGTTTCGAATCGTTTGTCTGATTTTATTTTCAGGTGGCTTTTTATTGTTGGTTCGCAACAAACTAGAAAGTAGACGTTGGCTAGATTGGTCCTTGGTTACTCTCTCCAAAAGGTAGCTTCATACAGCATTCTAATGTTCTTTTGATCTGAATGTGAAACAGTTTATCTTCGTCTAGTAGTTACTTGAAAAATTTCGGACGCATCTACAGCTTTTATTACTTCTTGAAAAGTGCGCTACCTTCTGATTATGGCACGTAATTATTGCCGGTTTAGGTGTTTTTGAGTAGTAGCAACTAACTTAAGATAAGATAAAAGTTGTACAATGTACTTTCCTAAATATTTACAGTGCCTTAGATAATAATTGATAGACCTATTGTCACTTGTAGAACCTGATAAATATGCTTGTAATATACGCCAATAGCAATTATTAATTCAATAAATATATAAAAAATATATAAATTCGTTGATATTGCAAATATATATTACATTGAACAAACGTGAGCAGAATTTCTGTACATTTTCAAGACCACACGTACTACATACCAACCAAACTCATCAAATCCTTTCCTTTTCCATTATACCTTACTGAGAAAGTGAATAGTCAGCATTTTTGTCACATACCATAGTGAGAAACGAGGATGAAAAAAAAACTAAACTGCTGACTCTTATCACGTAACACCTGAAAAGTATATTTCCTGAACAAAAAGTGAATCCCGGAAAACACCTCTCAGGTCAGGTGTCGAAAATTAGTTAATAAATCGTCCGTATACAAACATTTTCCACTTGAAACACAAATGGACGTTAAATCGCGTTCCCATGACTTTTTCCCGGAATGAATACAATTCGAAATAAAAAAAAAAAAGTTGGCAATTTTCATAAAGTCCCAGAGTAAAATACTTCATTTTACCCGGGCTACGGCACGTCCTTTAATTGGAAAACTCAGTTCTTCTCCCACCTCTTGATATTTTTCTCAAATTACTTTCCCTGCACCATAAAGTCATAAAGTTTGAAAAGTTACAAAATTCAAATTGTTGTGCATACTTTTCTACTATGAATGCTGTCCCTGCTTCAAGTTGAAACGCTTACGTTTTTCTGTTAACGCATAATTGAACAAATTAGTCATTCAAATCTCTTATTGAATTTTTATTGTATGTATGTGTGATTGTATATGTTGGTGAAAGAAAAATTTCACTGAAATCAAAATATTTGTATCTTTGGAGTGCAATCTTGTGCATTTTGAATTAGAAACTAACGTAGAATGTAAATTACACGTACGAATATTTACATCAGGATGTGTTGGAAAGATTTTAATTTATGCGATAATAGCTGTCATCTTATTTTTATTGCATCAACGATAAGTTATGATTACATATAGAGAGCTTTCCCAAGTAACAATGTGCGTACTATTTGGTTGTTGGGAACTAAACTCCTGCTGCGATAATCTTCTCACTATAGCAGCGACAACGTACAAGTAGATTTGAAGCGGCCGTATAAAAATATGAACCAAAAGCTTCTTTTTAAAACGAGCTGATGGCCCCCTGATAGAAAGCTCTTCAGAATTTTGTTGCTAGCAATTCGGCGTCATTATTACAGTATCCTTTGTAGCGAATAAATTATTTGGGCTAGCTTGGGATATGCTCTTCACGTTATTGTTTTTATGTTAGGTTCATTTATTCAATTTAGACATAGATTTAATGTATTACTGTACTTACAAAGCAATAAAATTAGGTTCACTGAAAACATAAATAAATTGTAATTTCAACATCTGTGCGTTTTCATCGATTCTGGATAATACCAGCTGAAAAGTTTAGAAGATTACAAAATATAAGAGGGAAAGATATCGCTTCATCTGGTTCATTAATTCCTGTAAGAACACTCGGACAAAGAGCGTAAGGTACCGCCTTCAACAACCGGACGAAGCAGTCATTTTTTATGCCATAGATAATACCATTTATTTGTAGCGCATTGAATACTGCTGGTAGAGCAAAATTGATTGTACATCCGTTAATAATATTAAAAGATACTTTGACTTTTACATATCCATCCGTCTGTCCGACCGTTTGCACGATAACTCAAGAACGCATTTAATTAAACTGCTGTAACTTTCTACATGGGCCTTTTAAAGATGTAGGTCTATCCTCAAAATTACGATATTTCAGGTAAGGTATTTGTAAGTCTGCCTTCAAAATTACACTCACTATATTTGGACACTGATTGAAAATGAGTTCACGGCAAGTGCTGCAATTTTATACGCGATTATCTTAAAAGTATTTTGCATATAATTTGAAAAACCTCCTTGTTGAATTCGTAGAATATTTCTAACTTCAAAATTATAAAGCTGACTATGTACATACCGAATTACTTCAGTTCAATGCACGTATAAAACAAGAAAAACAATTGTACATAATTGCTACATATGTAAAACGGCATTGCTCAGGAATGCGGTGACCCAATAATACTAACATTGCAATAATTCACAAAATTGGTAGCTATTGCATTCCAATAAAAACATTCTCACTGGGGTCACTGCCTTACGAGCGATTTTTGCAATAAAATTAATGTCAATTCAGCATTGTAAGCATTTTGTATTTTATGCATTGATTTGGAGTGAGCTGTTTGTATATATAGAGTAAGATTGAGGAAATAAATTGATTCAGTTGTATATTAAAGCACATCGCGAACTCATTTAACAAAGTTTACCTTAAATTCGTTGCATATCTTTTGCTAGTCATTCCGCCTAACATATCATCATAGTGTAGCGGTACATTGCACCGTTTACACCTCCTACAAGAAGTCAAAGTTTATGTGCCTTGGTCTTATATTTTTCTATTTGCATTGGTCAAGGTTTATGTTCTTTGATACTGCAAGGCAGAATAAAAGAATTCTGTACATTTTGGTGACCCCGACGTGATTAACATTCACGTACTTTTCAAAAGAGTTTTATCTTCGCTCACTCAAGTAAAAGTAAATCAAGATGAGCCTAAAAGAACTCACTGCTCGTCAAAAGACAACGGGAGACGAAATTAAGTGGATAGCGGAGAACTACGGAAAGGATTCGGAATACCGCAAGACATAGAGTATCTAACCCAGCGTATTTCGGCTTTTAACCAACTATGGGATGACTTTGAAAAGGTGGACACCGAGATACGCACTAAGCATGGCTCTGAACTATCTCACGCATACTTCATATACGAGTATTACGAAGGAATTCGAAGTGGTTACGAGAAAATCAAAGGCACGATGGTCACTAGAATGTAGTGGCTGCAGGAAGAAGAAGAAGCAAGATCTTCTCAAATATCACAAGTCACAGAGACGCAAGCCCCATCCACTCATAAGGAGAATGATAAAACACAACCAAATCCAGTAAAGCAAGTCACAGAGACGCAAACCCAATCCACTCAGAAGGAGAATGATAAAACACAATCAAAGCGAGTAAAGCAAATCACCGAGACTGTTATTGGAATGATGCCCCAACAACTGGTGTTAATGCAGGGTTTAAAGAGGATACTGACCAATTTGGAAGCACGTGAGCCACTTCGCTCCGAGCGATTTTATATGATTAAAATAAAATCCATCGAAGACCACTGGCAGCAAATTCATAATTTACACAACCAGAGTTTGAATCATTGGAATAACAAAGATGACGTGAACAATATGGAAGGCTATTTTGATCTGGAAGAACAAACACACGACATTTTCATACAACTACATGAATGCTTAAGTCGCTGTCAATCAGATATAGAAGCTGACAGAAATGGATCACCAATAAGACAATAAACAGAACACAGCGCAAGACCAATGATGAAACTCCCAAAGGTAGAATTAATTTGATGGCGATTACTTAAAGTGGAAGCAATTTTGCGACTTATTTACTGAGATGGTTCACAGTCAACCCATTGCCGCATGTCAAAAAATATGGTACTTAAAGGGTAGCCTAACTGCAGAAGCTGAGAAACTTGGCAGACATTTAAGTATCTCCGAAGCAAATTATCTCTCAGCCTGGAAGGTAATCAAGGACCGTTATCAAAATACAAGATTACTGGTCACTGCACTTCTAAACAAGTTACTTTCGCAACCAGCAGCAACTACATAGAGTGCCTTCGCAATAAGAGCAATCCATGACACTACACAAGAGTGCCTTCTCGCCCTGGAGAACCTAGATGTCAATACAAGTCATTGGGACGCTCTTGTATTACAGAATTTGATAAAGAAGTTGGATAAGATCACACACACACTGTGGGAACAATTACTAACTCAGCCTAGATCACTTTCAACAATAAAAGAGTGTCTAGACTTTTTAGAAACACGATTTCAGTCTCTGGAGGGCCTTGGCGAAGCAACTAAGATAGAAAACAGAAGGCAGCACACGCAGAGAGCATTAACCACAACAGTTAAGACAAACTGTCCATCATGCAACAATGACACCGATCTTCAACTCTTCGCGTGTCAAAAATTCCTTCAATTATCGCCATCCAAACGAATTGCACTAGTAAAAAGAATTAATGCATGTCTCAACTGCTTGAAGAGAGGTCACATGATGGCAAACTGTCCATCCAGAGGGTGTACTAAATGTGGAAAAAGACATAATACACTGCTTCACATGCAATCTGTAAGTCAACTGCCGATGAGTAATACACTGTCAAGAAATAACAATATTGCAGCAACTACGGCCCAATCATCAAGAAACAGCTTAGTACCATCAGGCAATGGGACTGAACGATCGAACTCTCTTACCGCAAAGGCTACGGCCAATATTAGGAATTATATCCTACTAAGTACGGTAATCGTAAGGGTGAGCAAAAACTCTGGCCAAAGCATCGAGTGTCGAGCCATATTACATTCTGGATCTCAAACAAATCTGATAACAGAAAGACTGCTTAAAAGACTAGGAATTTCGGGAACCTTCGACAGACTTAACATAGAAGGTATTGGCTCTCGAAGGCAACAAGCGCAGAAGCGAGTCAATATAGGGCTAGAATCCCGCATCAATGGTTTTAACACTCGACTAGAAGCTCATATCTTGCCCCGGATCATCTCTCCGCAGCCCGCGCACATGATAGGTGTTTCGTCATGGTCAATACCAACAAATATACAATTAGCGGATCCACGCTTTAATCAGCCAGACACGATAGATTTGTTGATTGGTGCTAAACTATATTACTCGATCTTGTCAATTGGACAAATTAGATTGGGCGACGCACTCCCAACTTTGCAAAACACAGTGTTTGGCTGGACAGCAGCAGGAAAGATTCCTCGAATAGCCACCGACCAAACAACCTGTGGAGTGTGTTTAGAAGACGAAACACTTAATCGACAAGTAGAAAAATTGTGGATACTGGACGACTCAGAACAATCATCGCGGGCATTTACGTCAGCAGAAAAACAATGTGAGACACACTTTGTTCAAACTACGAGAAGAAATGAGCATAGTCGCTTCATAGTCAAATTGCCATTCAAGAATAACCCAGTAGAATTGGGAGAATCTGTAAACATAGCATTCCAAAGATCAACAGCCTTGGAAAGAAGATTATCCACTAATCCAGATCTAAAACAACAATACGTACGTTTCATGGAAGAGTATATTGAACTTGGGCACATGAAAGAAGAAAACTTCACAAATATAGAGGAACCATACAACTTCCTTCCACACCACTGTGTGATTAAGCCTGAAAGTAGCACTACCAAACTTCGGGTCGTTTTTGACGCATCTGCCAAAACTTCCACAAATGTCTCACTGAATGACGTATTAGCGACAGGACCAACAACTCAGGATGATGTCTTCTCAATTTTACTAAGATTCCGCATGCCAAGATTTGTGTTCACTGCGGACATTCAAAAGATGTATCGGCAAATTCGAGTCCACAATGAAGATAGAAAATACCAGCTTATTTGGTGGCGGAAGAACCCTATGGATCAACTAAAATGCTATAAACTTTGCACTGTGACACACGGCACAACGTGTGCTCTGTACTTAGCAACTCGATGTCTGCAAGAACAGACCTAACAATATTCGCTAGGAGCTGAAGTACTAAAACGCGATTTTTATGTGGATGACGTACTCACTGGAGCTGATAGCTTGTCGACGGCAATCGAAACACAGACGCAGCTGAGGGCCATACTCCAATCAGCTGGATTTAATTTCAGAAAAAGGTGTGCGAATCACGCAAGCTTGCTGAAGGATAGTCCACAAGAGGATCAAGAAATTTTACTAAGCTTTGGCAGCAAAGAAGAGGACCATATCAAAACAATTGGATTAACTTGGTTACCAAAAAGTGATGAACTGTGCATCAAAACTGTATGGTCTCACAAAAGCAAGATCACTAACCGTACGGCATACTCAGACATCGCACAACTCTTCGATCCACTAGGCATGATGGCTCCAGTGGTAGTCCCAGCTAAAGTGTTTCTACAAAGATTATGGGCCTTGAAATGTGATTGGGACGCAGCACTTCCTCAAGAACTTCACTCATATTGGTTCAACTTCCGGGAAAGTCTGAAGGCTCTCAACAATGTGAAAATTGAAAGCCATGTATTCGCTCACAAGAACACCAAATTAGTTCAAATTCACATATTTGCTGATGCATCAGAAAAGGCTTACGGTGCTGTGGCCTACATCAGGTCGATAGATAAAGAGCACGTCATGAGGGTGCGGCTGCTGTGTGCAAAATCTCGGGTTGCCCCAATTAAACAGACTACGTTACCACGATTGGAACTGTGCTCAGCAAAACTTGCAGCTGAGCTCGGTCAGCGAATCAAGAAGGACCTGAATGTCAAAAATTCACCTATGTTTCTGTGGTCTGATTCGGAAATCGTGCTTGCCTGGATAAACTCGTCATCTTCATCGTATCAAATATTTGTAGCCAACCGAGTATCTGTTATACAACAAATAACAATCCCTGAGCAATGGCGACATATCGGATCCAAACAAAATCCGGCAGACATTCTCTCGAGCGGAATCGCACCCGAAAAACTAGGAACATGCACACTTTGGTTTTATGGACCGACCTGGCTGCATGGCTCAGAAGCCTTATGGCCACCTCCATATACCAAAATAGGTGCAGACAATGATGTTGAATGAAGACGAGAAAAATCAGTAATCACATCTTCTGTCGTAAGGGAATACAGCAAATTACTTGAAGCTATGAGCCATAGAAATTCCATTCGCAAGGCCCAACGCATTACAGCCTACATATTACGGTTTGTAAGATATGCTAGAACGCGCTACATACATCGTTCGGACCCACTTGTCCTGAACGCGCAAGAGCTAATCGATGCTCAAACATTGATCATCATGCTGATGCAAGAAGAAGAATTCCAGGAAGATCTTGAGCATGTTCAACTGTCTGGAGAAGTATCTAGGAATAGTTGTCTCAGCAGCCTGGCACGTTTCATTCAAGACGAAATCATTAGAGTTGGTGGTCGTCTTGAAGCCTCAAACCTATCATACCAAGCAAAACATCCAATAATTCTGCCGCATTCCCATCATCTAACGAAATGCCTACTGAACGACATACATAAGGGAAATCTCCATGTGGGTCCACAAACCCTTATAGCAATAAGCAGACAAATGTTTTGGCCAGTTAAAGGAAAGACTTTGGCGCGTTCATTAGTACAGCATTGCGTCCAATGCGCTAAGTCAAAACCGAAACTCCTTACACAGATGATGGGAAATGTACCAGCATACAGAGTTCAACAAGCCAGACAATTTATGAACTGTGGTGTGGACTTTTGTGGACCAATATGGACTCATTTTAAGATGCGTGGAAAAAGACCACAGAAGTCCTACACCGCTGTATTTTGCTGCTTCCCGACAAACTCCACGCATTTAGAGGTAGTAAATGATTTGTCGACATAAGGATTCTTGGGAGCTTTACGTCGCTTCATTGCTCTTCGAGGACATTGCAAAACCATTTATTGTGATAACGCGACCAATTTCGTAGGTGCACGTAATCAATTGCAATATTAGAATCTACAACATCGCAAAATAAAATAAGGACAGCATGTAGCTCTAAAGGCATTGATTTCCGATTCATTCCGCCCAGATCCCCACACTTTGGTGGACTTTGGGAGGCTGCTGTTAAGTCAGCTAAGCATCTGTTACAACGCACACTAGCAGCCGCCTCACTAACCTATGAAGAACTAGAGACGGCTGTGATACAGATAGAAGCTGTATTACACCAATGTCTTCGGATCCGAATGATCTGATAGCGTTGACGCAAGGACATTTCCTCATCGGGGAACCACTGATAAACACCATTGATCCAGCTGCTGAACCAACAAAGAGCAATCTCATAACCCGTTGGAAACTCGTTTCTCACATTAACAACGAATTCTGGAGGCCATGGACTGTTGAGTATTTAAGTCAACTACAGCACAGGTACAAATGGAAGCAGCGTTGTGAAAATATTGAACTAGGGTCTATGGCCCTAATAAAGGAAGACAATACACCCACACTGAAATGGCCACTTGGACGTATAATCAATATCATTAAAGGCGAAGATGGACTGGTTCGTGTAGCCGACATTCGCACTTCGACTGGCACTCTCCGGCGACCGATTCATCGTCTTGCACCATTGCATATATATCAACTGAAGGCTCAGATTATTCTTCAGTCCAAGATAATAGGAGCACATAACATAGCGAAAGAGCATCGAAAACTATAGCATCGCAACATCCTGAAATCACCAATGAAGCACCTACAAACTCTAATGAAAGTGACAACAGCAGAACTAAGGCTAACCCTCGGAAGAAACTAAGAAGTTCTCTGAGATCTGCAATTGTGACATTACTTCTAGCTTGTTTAGTTGTACCACCTGTTAAAGCATCCTCTGTTGAAGTGAAACCATTTATTCATCAACCAGGGATCTACCTTGAGAACTTAGGGGTAATAAACCTCATAGCCAACGAATCGGACCTCGTCATATTCTATGATATGATGCCATATTGGAGAGAGTGTCAGTTCCTGCAAAACTGTACTCAGACACTCGAAAAAATGTGCCAGCATATAAATGAAAGAGTTCTCTGCTCAATAATCATTCAGTATGTGAAACATCTGCTGGCTGAATTAACAACAAACAACATGCTTCTCACTGACAATGACAATTCCAAGAGAACAAAAAGGGGAGTAGCAAATTTCGTTGGAAGTATCGCCAACACTTTATTTGGTGTGCTAGACTCCGACTACGCTGAAAGAATGTCGCGAACCGTAAATGATGTTCACAAAAATGAGGATCACTTATTGCTACTTTAAATGTCATGAAGAAGAAGGAAGAGGACATCGACAGCCAATTTCGGCAGCTGCAAACCCAGCTCTCGCATGTTGCAGACCAAGTAAATTGCATAGCAGAAGAACTATATCAAGAGAAGTTGCACCAATCCTTCACCGCACTCACTATGCAGACCACTCTTGCAGCTTCTAACTTTTTATGGATTCAAACATCAATTCTGGACGTACTCACGGACACTCATCACGGAAAAATTAACCTGTCATTGATCTCTCCAATTCAATTAAAAGAGGAACTCATAAGGATAAGAGCACATTTATCTCCATCGTTACGACTGCCAATATCACAGGACGATGCTTTGAGGTATTATACATTCACGACCATCGCAGGAACAGTCACTACACGATATCTAATATTCAAACTACAAATTCCTCTAATATCATTGGAGGAATTTGAACTGTTCAAAATTACACCATTTCCAGTGCAGATTAATGATTCACTTGTCACCATCAAACCTTCGTCCCAGTTCCTAGTTATCAACTTACATAGATATCAATACTACCCACTGAGTGAAGAAGAATTACAGTCATGCATCATCATCGAGGACAGCAAGCACATTTGTAAACAAAAACATCCAATATATAAAAGGGGATCAACAGTTAGCTCATGCGAAGTAAGCCTAATAAATCACAAGCCACAACCACCAACATGCCAATTGATCAAGACCGGAAATGAACCTCATTGGATTCAATTATATAGTCCTAATCAGTGGATATACGTACTAACGGAAAAAACCACTATCACCGTTGTATGTGGAGACAACACCACGCAACACAGCATAGAAGGCGCTGGAATTTTAAAAATCACAGATAGAGGTCTCATCAAACAACCACTAGTGACCATTCAAGGGCATAGAATATATCCATCCAACAGCAGAGCATCTTATATTCCATCGAGCAATTTGACAGCATTTGTTCAGGACATCTACGACAACAAACTAAGCTGTGGACTGCATGAAACTGGCCATTATCAATCACATTTAGCTGAAATTGAATCGATAAGGAACGAAGTGATACAATTCAAAGACAACATCCCGCTAACATTAACACAACATGATGCTCATCAATTTGCAGTCGGCTGTGTATGATGTGGAAATGCCGAGATAAGATATGCCGATGTCGACTCAAGAGGAAGACACCAGTAGCTGCACCCCGGCAAGGTGGGACAAGACGTGTCGACGCTGATATTGAATGTGGGACAAGATGTGCTAACACTGAGCTTGAATTCAACCCTATGTTCAACGTATAAGGAAAATTAGTTAGTTACCATTCAACGCGGGGGAGAATGTTGAAATCGTAGAATATTTCTAACTTCAAAATTATAAAGCTGACTATGAACATAGTGAATTACTTCAGGTCAATGTACGTATAAAACAAGAAAAACAATTGTACATAATTGCTGCATATCTAGAACGGCATTGGTCAGGAATGCGGTGACCCAATAATACTTACATTGCAATAATTCACAAAATTGGTAACTATTGCAATCCGATAAAAACATTCTCACTGGGGTCACTGCCTTACGAGCGATTTTTGCAAGAAAATTAATGTCAATTCAGCATTGTAAGCATTTTGTATTTTATGCATTGATTTAGTGTTAGCTGTTTGTATATATAGAGTAAGATTGAGGAAATAAATTGATTCAGTTGTATATTAAAGCACATCGCGAATCATTTAACAAAGTTTACCTTAAAATCGTTGCATATCTTTTGCAAGTCATTCCGCCTAACATATCATCATAGTGTAGCGGTACATTGCACCGTTTACACCTCCTACAAGAAGTCAAAGTTTATGTGCCTTGGTCTTATATTTTTCTATTTGCATTGGTCAAGGTTTATGTGCTTTGATACTGCAAGGCAGAATAAAAGAATTCTGTACACTCCTAAATCGGGCAACTTCTTCGTGAAGTTGTCATACAATAAATAAAAAAAATTATATATACTGGGAATACGGTCAGTCCCACCCACATATTTTTAATCCACTGAAAAGTTCTTCAGAATGCCAAAACCTATGAAATTGGCTATAACCCTTTTACTTTCCGATGAACCTTTCTAAAAATAAATGACAAAATCAACTTTAACGAGTTAGCTTGCCCAGAAGGTTGGCATATACATATGAAACAATTACATACGAAAACGAGCTAAACAATTAATTTTCAGACCCAACCCCCTGCGATTTCGATGAAACTTTCAGAATTAATTAAGTATTAAAAAATACTCGACCCATATTTTTTTGTTAAGCTTGACGACCTAAGGTCTTGGATACAAAGTGACTCAAAATATCTGGTTTTCACTGTGGTCATGTTTTTTTAATATGCTGATTACTTGAGACCGGGTTACTCGATTCTTTCGTGCGATATGTTAAATTATTGGTATTAAATGGGGCTATCAAAAGAAATAAAAAATAAATTAAAAACAATATTGAAGAAAACATTTTTTTTATTAATTTTGGATTTTTGACCTAAAAGATATTATTTTTGAAAAGTTCTAACATTAATACATACCACAAAAAAATTTGAGGATGTTCAGCTCTTAGTTTAGGAAATACAATTATTTTTTTATTAGCATGTCTCCAAAATTTCATATAAAAATTTTAGAATTTCCTCGAAAAAAATGAATTCTTTATTGTTTTTGGATATGTTAATGAAATATGACTTTAAAAAATATTATAATAATAGTTCTGTTTTATCATTTCAGAAATTTTGTAAATTCATTTTCATTACAAAACGAATAGCCTTTAACATCAACGCTATCCTTGAAATCCTGAACAATGAAAGAATAATTTTCGGAAAACTCGCACAAGTTAACCTTGGAATGCTTTAAATATTTTGATTTTTCTTTAGCAATAAGATGATGTGGAATTAATTTGCGAGCTTTCTCGCAAGAGACATCAATGAATTGGGTCTTCATTATTATAATAATACGAAAAGAAAATTCACTGAATTCCGTCTAAATTTGTGTTTTTTATTTTACTTTTGAAAAAGTATATCTTCCAATATTTAGCAAAAAAACAATATTACGTCTAGTTGCAAGTCATTTTCTTTTCCCTTTATTTTCATAATTTCATGCTCAGTCCACCCCTCATGGGTGACTTCAAATTCAAAATTCAACATGTTTTGCGTTATTCCGGGGCGACACTCAGAGCCATAATGTAAGGACGGAGCCCGACAATACGCCTCAATCTGATCACATGATCATAGATATATCAGGAATTCAGCATTCCTTTGCTCGTAGTCAGTTAACCCGGCGGCACTCGCTAGGTATTTACAAACACGAGCACTCGCTACCGGGTAATAAATACCACACTGTTTAATTGGCGTTATTTAAGAAAATGAGATTGTATTTAAATCTCTTACAATGCATTAGTGGAATTGGCATTATTGTCCATAAATAAAACAGCTAAAGAATGCTGTAATGTTTATTTATTTAAAATGAAAGCTTATCCTAAAAAATCTAGAAAATTTGATCTTTTTTCATACTACTCTTAGAAAAATAAAAAAAATAAATTTCTTACAAATTACACAAAATTGAGATCAATTTCAAGAAAATACTTGGCAAAATAGTACAAAATAATGATACCTTTATAATAAACGAACATTAAAATAATCAACGTCACCGTCGCAACCGGGTGCTTTTCACCCATAATCACTTTGCACGTCCGTTGTAAACAAGCCCCGCACTCAAACAGACTGCCACCAAGGGTGCGGGTGCGTTAACTATCGGTTCAAAGGTACTTAAAATCCTGAGTTACCAGAAGGCTCCGAAGAAAAAACCAAATTTAGGTACTCTGTGCTCTTTTTAACCCAGTAGCGAGTGCCGCCAGGTTAATTCGTCCCATTGGGAACGTCAACTTATCTTCTCTCTTCCATCTCCCTCAAGAATAATCATTATAGCACAAGAAAAGAAAGAAAACGCCTCGGGTTGTATACTAACAACAAACATAGTTTTTTTTTTTTTTTTTTTTTTTTTATAACATGGTTCAATTTTTATTTCTCTTAACTAGCTATTTTGAATTTTATTCTAGGTAATCTCTTCATCATCTTCGCTTTCAACCGCAATTCCCTCTTCGCTGAGTGCCACTTCTTGCAAATGGCACCACGGTTTTAAGCGATCCAAGTTCACCTTGGTTGTATTCACGCGGAGAGAGTCGCTTAGAATTATTTTCCATATCTTGCTTATCTCTGCTGGTTTCGATCTCTCCCACTGCCAGCCTACGTAATTCTTCCAAAGAGACGTTTTAACGAGTCTCCTCTACACCTGCACATAAAGCTGCTGTCAACTCGTTATGTAGAAACCACCTTGGCTCGCATCCAAGTAAGAGTTTTTGTGGACTTTGGGCAGTGAGTCGATGAGGCAGGCAGTTTAAACCCCATTGGTTGTCCAGTAGATGAGTGTCCCAATCACGCCCATCCGTCCTATTTGTTGTTGCTGCGATTTCTGCCGAAATGGTTCTGAAATAACGTTCCGCTTGCCCATTTGTTCCTGGCGTCTGCACTGCAGTTTTTTGATGAGTGATATGATTTTCCTTGCAATACTGATGAAATATCCTGTTCCTCGATCAGTAACAATCTTCATAGGCGACCCGAAAAATTGTGGCAACTCCTCCAGAACTTTAATCACATAATGTGTCGTAGTGTTCTTAACTGCTCGCAGTATTACGAATTTGGTAAAAGCATCTATGAGTTCTATTAGATGTACATTTCCCTTACTACTTTTTGAGTATGGGCCCAAATGATCCATATGTACAGTATGAAATGGTATCGGTTCCGTTTTGAAGTAATTCAGCTGATAACGTGTTTCATCCTAACCTCTTTTATTATACGCACATGGTATACAGTTACTTATATATTTTCTCACGAATACAGACATTTTGGGGAACCAATAAGTTTTCCGTATGTGTTGCAAGGTTCTATCTGCTCCTAGATGCCCTAGACTATCGTGAGATGTCCGAAGAATGTGCCATTTGATACCTTCCGGTACGACGAATTTTAATCCCTCGGTGGTTTTGTAGAATAACTTGCCGTTTTTCAGTTCGTAGTTCCTGACCATATGTTTATGTTGCTTGTGTTTCTTATCCGAGATAATGTCGATAATGTCCATAATTTCCGCATCTTGTATTTGCAACGTGACAACCCAATCGCTCTCCTTTAATGCAACTACCATATTGCTAACGCTTCATTATTATAAGTACTCCCATCTTCTCGTTTTTCCTCAGTTACAGCACGACTCAAAGCGTCTACATGAGGCATTCGATTGCCACTTCTATATTCCAGTTCGAAGTCAAACTGCTGAATCTTTAACCACCACCTAGCGACGCTAAGTACAAGATTCCTCTTTGCTTGGGTAGTCTTAAGATACGCGCAATCAGTCAAAATATTAAAATTTTTTCCCAGGAGATAATATTTGAATCTCTCTAGACTCTCAACTACCGCAAGCGCCTCGAGCTCATAACTATGATATTTTTCTTCCAATGCTGTTGTAGCCCTGCTGAAGTATGATACTGGCCGTTTGAATCCTTCCACAGATGTTTGAATTAACATGCCAGCTAATCCTTTTGAAGAAGCATCCGTGTGAACCTCGTGTTATGCATTTGGCTCATATGCTGCTAAAATGGGCCTGGTTGATAAGTTTTTCCTTTAGTACGTCCAATGCTAATTGTTGTTCTGCACCCCATATGAAAGTCTCGTCCATCTTCAATAATGTATTTAATGGTGTCGCAATATGCGCATAACTGTCGATGAATCGCCTAAAATAGATTGTTAGGCCTAAAAATTGTCGTACCTCCCTCACCGTTTTCGGGACAGGGTACTCTTGAATCATTTGACATTTGACTTTTCCCGGTAAAATTCCTCAGCATACACTTCATGTCCTAGAAATTGTATCTTGCCTTTGAAAAAGGAACACTTTTTCGTGTTTAATGTTAAATTTGCTTCTTTGATGACTTTCAACACCTTTTCCAAAAGTTCCAGTTCCTCTTCAATTGTCTCAGTTACCAGCAAACAATCGTCTATATATATTAGCATTCTCTTGTCTTGTACTTTTTGTGACACTTTATCCATTAATCTTAAAAATACTGCGGGAGCATTAGTCAGTCCAAATGGCCTCCTTTTGAACTGATATAACCCGAAAGCAGTAACGAAAGCCGTGTAAGTCCTTGAATCCGCAAATATAGGTATTTGGTAATACCCGCTTATTAGGTCCAAAGATATGAAGACCTTTCCATTGGTCACTTTATTTAACGATTCTTCTATATTTGGTGTCGGGAAGTTTTCGCGTTTGACAATAGCATCCAATTGCCTATAGTCCACACACATGCGGTATGAGTCGTCCTCCTTTTTCAACAAATACAGCTGGACTGGCATAATATGATTGCGAATTTTCGATGATATCGTTAAGGAGCAAGTCTTTAATGATTTGCTGTAATGCTTTCTCCTGATGGTAGGGTACTCGATATGGCTTATATCGAATGCTAGCTTTATCCGTTAATTCTACCTTCATTTCAATTAAGTTGGTTTTCCCTACATCACTGGTCTGCGTCGCAAAGTAGTCCCTATAAATATTTATGAGTTTGATCAGCTTCTGGTTGGACCCCGCTGTTCCCAGTTCTCCGATGTAGAGGTCGTCACACGTAATCGGCGTTTTAGTGATCTTCATTTGTTTGTGCTCGTCGTATTTACTTTTCTTTGCCGCTGGTTGTATATTTCCATCAAAACTGTCCTGTCATATATGTAACTCTTTCCATGTTTTGATTATTCTTACTCCGGGACGATTTGTGAAGTTTTGGCCGATTATAACCGATGTGTCCTGAACTCTGTCCACTACCACGATTTCAATTAAATCCTGTACCTCACCAATTATGACAGTCTTTTCTACAGATCCAAGAGATCTACAGACTCCACCCGCGAATCCTCTTGTTCTTTTCTCCTCTATCTTCCATCCATGTTGGTTGCGTATTGTTGACCATTCGCTACCTAAATCAATCAATGCTTTCAAGGCTACGCCCTCAACTTCAATATCTTTATACAGTTCGTCCTCCTCCTCCCTTAACATCCGTATTCTGTTGAAGGTCTCCTCCCTTCGTCCCCCTTCTTTATGCTGCCTGACTATGCCCTCAATTGATTTGTGTCCTACCTTTCCGCATTTGAAGTAATTTCCAGTGAATTGTTTCATATTTCTATTCTGTTGATATGGTACTGTTACACCTCTCTTCCGTGACATTGATGCAGATGTCTGTATATTCATTCTTCACCTGCCATTGTTTCTCATGGCGGGTTGTTCGATAATGCTTTCGTAGTCTTTAATTTTCCTTAGTAGCTCCGTTGGGGTTTGACAATTAGACGCCGTAAGAACTGTTTGCAGATATTTATCCCCAATACCCGAGACAATGTATTTTATTATTGATTCGGTATTTAACTTACCGCGTTTTGCTAATGCCATAATCTCGTACAAATAGGTCTCGACTGGTTCATTCTCCTTCTTATTGTGTCTCACTAACTTGGCGTGAATTGCAGATTCATCCACCGCGCTTGGAAACCCGTTGATAATACCTGCTTTAAACTTTGTCCACGTATCATCAACTGAATCTCTGGCCTGATTCCAGAATTGAGCAGCTCATTTTAACCTTAGTGAGGAATATAATAGTGTAGTTCTCTCATCCCATCCATAAATTAAACGAAGCCTTTCTATGATATCTAGCCACTCAGAGACACTAAGGCTATTTGGATCGCCTGGAGAAAATTCAGTGATCAGCCCAGCTATTTCAGCCATTCCCATTCTAAAATAATTAAACTGGCACCCAGTAGACGACTGAGAAATTACGTTAACACCGCTAGATTGGCTAACAAAATTCTCTGCTGTATGTGATTCCAACGACATACTACCACGTGTATCTGGCCGTTTACGTCCGATTTGTCGTTTATTCAATTTGTCCCTCATATTTAATGAAAATCAATGACCACAAAATTGTCAAGCTCTGAAGTTATATTTTCCTTTCATATACCAAATAATCCATATAACCCTAAATATGCACCTTCAACCTTGGAAATTATCCGCCCTTTTGGCATATATTTTACGTATATGTATATACTAAAACGCACACAACAAAAGATATATATATTTTATTAAATGGTGCATAATAATAAAAAAAGGACACGATATTGGTCATTCAATATCATATAGTAATTGACGGAATAAATGTGCTTTCAACAAAATGTACAGTGTACCCATCTGTCCACTTTAGTCATTTGTCTTTACCAATCAATTTATTCTTACAACTATCGTCGACAATTTAAATAGCAGCACTTTAAACTTACATGAAATATATTCATCTCCTTTTCTCTTTTTAATGATAATACCATGCATACGAAGAAATATAGGTATATAATATTAATAATAACAAGAAACCGTATACTAGCATCGATTAAACACAAAAAAAATGAAGCTTAATCGAAACAAGCTTATATTTATTGTACTTATCCGCTTTTAATATTTTCTTCCCAACAAATATGTGGTCCTTCACTTCTGGCTATATTTATCTACTATGATTTCAGTTGTTAACCATTTATTTTCACTTATTGATTTTTCTTGAATACTTTTTAATAGTAAATCTAAAACAAACTATTCTCAATTTTTCTTTAGCACTGACTCACTGCCGTACGTACTTTCTGCTTTCAATAATCTTAAACGAATGCCGTTCCCTTTCTTCGATATCCCAAATGCAATCAATTGATTTTTGCGTCGCACAAATATCGACTTCTTAGAAGCAAAATAAAAAAAGACCGCATCCCCGTTTCTATCAATGTCGACAGGCAAAATTCCTCGAATCCTTACTTCAATACTAATCCAAGGAAAACGGAAAATTCTAAAAAGGCAGCAAGAATAATTTCTCTATCGCAATTAAAACTAGTCGGCGTAGAATTAACTCAACATGAGTGTACCTGCATTTCCACGAATTTAGCACAGAGGTAAAAGAAAACAACACACAGATACCGATAGCTGCAATTGAACGTATCGAATAGTACTCATGACTCAGATTCCTTAAGCGAACTTGGGTCCGTGTACTATCCTCCAGTGGCTGGCTGCCCGTATTAATTTAGGTGCACATCCATACCCCACTGTGTATGAGTGTACACCAGAAGTCGCATATCATGCTCAGCATACTCAACTCCAGTGGCTGGTTGCCCGAATTTTATTAGGTGCACTTCCATACCCCACTGTATGAGTGAGTACACAGGTATAACATTCTGAGAATCAGAATCACTAGCATCCTCGACACTGGCCTTGAGGTTTTATTCCACTTCTGAAATTTTAGGATAATTTGAATCAAACCTGAATCCCACTCATTACGTTGGGCTGAATTATTATTAAATGATCAGAATATATTTTTATACACTTTACACTATACACTACACTGAGCTTATTGGCCAGAACCCGCCATTGCGCCCCCTTGTCTCTGCCCTGAAGCTTAAGGTCAGCACAAAATCACTGCAAAGGACTACTCTCTAGGAGCGCTAGGTAACGACTCTCTTCAACAAATTAGTTTGACGCTTCAAGACACTCGAGACCACAATGACGGGCGACGACATCAATAATTATGTTATTAATGGACAGTGGAGTGTTAGTTTGTTCACATGAATGGGGGATTTGAAATTTAATGTTTACACTATGGATCACAATAAATCCAAAGTTGACAGTAGCGTCTTCAAAAAACAAAAAAGAAGATAAATGAAATATTTATTCGGTGTATGCAATATTGATATTTACTAGATAGTGTGAAGGGGTTTTTTTATTGTTGTTGGTATAGTTATCAATCAACTCCCTTTTTGAAGCCGTTGAGTAATAAACTGCACGGCATTTGCTTAATTCAACAAGAACTTCAATATAAAAAAGTGGCAGTTCTTAGATTAGTGGTTGTTTGGAAGATTGTCTATTATGAAACTCTTCACAGGTATTTAATTTAGATTTCTTAGAATGCTTGACATGTGAGAAATTTATAACGTGTCTTGGGTCATTATATGACATTTCAGTTAACAGAGTTTTCCAATTATTAAAGTGCTTGCTCTTACGATCTCAATACTATCGGATGTATTGACAGGGCTAATAGAAATCAAATGCGTTAAAATATATTTTAAGTTTATTTCTTCATATATGTTTTCTCCATATTGTTTCCCTGTGCATTTTTATTTATTATTTTTATTTATTTTTTAATAGAACTTCAAAACATTAATGGGCTAACGCAAAATAGAAACATCAACCCAACCGACAACTTTCTATTAATTTTTACAATTGTTTTGTATTTTGTTACTTACATCATAGGCCTACAATTTTCACTTCACTTATCCCAAATCACCAAGTACTTCATTGACTTTCTCATTAAGCTCTATGAATTCCCTAAGAACCTTGCTGGAGCAATGTCGCCTTATATGCAGCCACAATTTTAGTAACTAGGTATTTATATGATTAAAATCACTGGCGGACATTCGCGTGTAATGAATGTGAAGCATCGGGCACTGTAAACTGAGTTTGTTTTCCATCTAGGTATATACAAGATCTTTTACTTCCACTTAGCATAATTGATATTTTTGGTGAACATATCCTTCTTATAGAACTCAATTACTAAGTCGTCCCAAGTATACCAAAACGATAGTAGATAGAGCCTGATTGTTTGATGCCTATATAATATACGCATAACGAGAAACTGTATTGTAATTCCTAAGCGTATCAAATACTTACCTATACCTGTTTCCGGGATACACATAAGCTATATTGTGATCCATTAGAGCCATTGGAGCGGACTAAGTATATAATGGCCATACAATGATCCGTGATCGGACTAAATCGGGCTGTTTTCAACGTCACCTTGAGTGAATTTCTATAACTAGGAGTTACAGTCTTCGCATAAACGATCACTTTCAAGATTGGGTCAGTTTAGGTGAAATTTAACTTTTGCTGTGTTCTAAATTATAACCATGTTTGGTCGTTGGTTCATTAGTGGCTAAGCTCTAATATCCAATTTTAGATGCATTGCACCGCTTGCAAATACTTTTACGTCTGAAGACGAAAGTATTTATATTTATTTATTTTTACCCTCTTAGCATCGGGGATTTGAGTACACACAACCACGCCTTTCGTAGGCAGGTAAATGCAGAATATGTCAACAAAATGCTAGGAACGTAACTTAATCATTGTTCAATGTCCAAGTGTAGAGTACTCTTGTATTCGTCTGGTTAACTATCAGTGTCGTCACTAGAACTTCAGTTTACAACAATCTTTCAAACAATATTATGTGTATTAAAATTAAAATTAGTCTTACAAGATGTAACGTCGGTTATTGGTGTGCGCGTAGTCAGGAGATGGTTGTTGTGAACGGGGTTCTTACTAATGTTCTTCCTCACAACAAGGACTGGGAGTGCTTTAAAAAGAAGTTCACCAGCCCTTTAATATTATTATTGACGTGTAACTGAAACTCCGTCTCTGAGTTAACTGCAATTTTTTTATTTTTTAGCACTTATACAAAATAGTTTTTAACTCTAACCCACTTGTATATAATTTTTACTTTAGTATTTAAGACTCTTTGTATGTGACTTTACTTTTGTTTTAAGACACTTTTACATTTACTTGCACTTTGTATATAACTTTTACTTTTACTTTGTATATAACTTTTACTTTTACTTTTACTTTGTATATAACTTTTACTTTTACTTTTAATTTGTATATAACTTTTACTTTTAAGACTCTCTTAGGATCAAGAGACCTTACCGTGGGTCGGGGGTCTCTCGGTCATTACCAAAAAATAACTCTCTGTTCTTAGCGACGCACCGGCTTTTATTCAAGAGGATTGGTTGATTTTCCTCGATAATTGCTAATCGGGCAAAATTTGGTAGAGGGACGAAAAATTAGGAAATTAATGTTAATAATTTTAACAATCAAAATTGGGCACGCCTCCATACATATATTGATTTTATATATTGGGAATAATCAATATCGCTATGGAAGCGATATTAAACATTTTCCCCTGTGCAGGCTATTGACGTGCATTATATACATGCCATTATTACAAATTTTCCCCTGTGCTTAAAGAAAATAAACGCAGGCTATTGGCTTATGTTATATGTATATAACAAGAATTACAAACAACATGCAGTGCTAAATATATAGGTCAGGTACCAAACAAATTGCACAAATCGAGCATAGTGCATTGGCAGTAAAATATATGTATGTATATATATTTAAGAAACGAGGAGAAACATTAAGCGCTTTGCGCATAGTATTTCATGTAGGTACATAATTCATGTTAGCCGCCTGCACTGGCTGTAAGGCAGGTCAGGGCACGGCCTATGTGAATCGGTCTCGTGCTGAAAGTTTGGTTCTATGGGCAATGCGCGTACTACATAAAAAGTTGAGTCGGCAATAAATTTGAAGAATTTTTTGACTTCTGATTGAAAGCTTGTGGAGTAATTATTGAAAATGTTTTATGCCGAAAGCTTTTTTTATTGTCTCGGGGCTATGAAATGCGTAATTAGCTTGTGTGAAGATAAGCTTTTTATTGTTTATGAGATGCGTAATGAGCGCCACTCATTACATGGTCCAGGGCCGTTTTTCCGACGTTGATAGATTCAGAGCGCTGTTCTAGCTTAGCGGTTCGGGCGATCTACGTAATGCACACTACTTAGTCTACACTCAAGCACTTACTTATAATATTTTATAACTACGTGGCATAGGTGCGGGTAGGAGCGTGCGCTCACTATTCCTTAGAGCAACATGATTAACGTGCGTTTGTCGTCAGAATAGCCAACACGGGGGATACGGTACGGAGCGTTTGCTCCCTATTCTCTGAGCAACACGATTACGTGCTCTTGTGGTCAAGATAGCCAACACGAGGCGTACGGGGACGGAATGTATGAGTGCGCTTACTACTCATCTGACCAATACGAAAAACGTGCGCTTCGTCGTCAAAGTAGCCAAACACGGTACGGGGACAGAATGTATATTCGTGCGCTCGCTACCCTTCTGATTAACACGATTAACGTGCGCTTATCGGCAGAGTATCCTACACGGGGTACGGGACGGTGTGCGTGCGCTTAATAATTCTCGGCCATCACGATTAACGTGCGCTTGCCGTTGAATTAATCAAACACGACTTGCGGATAGGACTTGGAAGGGAAATGTGTCTGGTCGCCATTGGCGGATACAGGTAGAGGGCGCAGTAGATCTTCTGAATTCTTCTACAACAACGGCAAACAAATCATTGTATATTGATGTAGTGAGTTACTACATTTAAAGTAAGACATTTATTTTGCAAAAACAGTTTTATTATTTCGTAAAATGCAATAGTAGAATACATAGCTAAAACCCTTAAAAAAAATGCTGATTGGGAAATTCTAAATCAGAACTTTAGAGAAGTCTTGGCATGTGTGAATACATTCCGAATTCTTATATCAGATCTCAACAACAATAAAATAGCTCTTGGTTTCACGATAAGTTCAACCATGTAATGAAAGAAAAGCGAAAGAGTCTGCTTTTCGCGCGTATCAATTGCATTCATGGTTATAATTTAAACAAAACGACAAGACTGCACAGAACACCTAGAGGTCAATTATCCGGAGAGAAAAATTTCCTTTTGGTTGTTGGCAAGCCGCAAAGATAGCAAAGGCTTCCGGTCCCCCGTCAAGACCATCGAGAACAACTTCAGCAACTCCTCTATACCTTCACTACTTAATATCGGTGAAATGGTTGTTGACTCCCTTGATGAAGTTAGTATCTTCACCGGTAGATTCGCTTCAAGTTCTCTATAAACCAGGCAATACACATCCGAAAAGGGGATGTCTGCAAGGTCCTTAAAGGAATCAGCGTCTCCAAGGCCGTAGGTCCTTATGGTTTCTCACCCCTGTTAATTAAAAGCTGTGCCTCATCTTTGGCTAAACTTTTGCGCAAACTATTCCACTTGTCGTATTCGACAGGAAAATTTCCAAATGGTTGGAAAATAGCTAACGTTCAGCCTATTACCAAATTATCGACCAATTGCAATCACTTCGATTCTTTCATAGTTTTTTGAATCTATCAATAACTCCAAATTAATGAAGTATCTAGAAACCAAAGAACTAATCAACGATCAGCATTATGGCTTCCGAAATGGATCCTCATCTTGGGACTTGCTGACTTTTCTTACGGAACATTCGAACCGTACACAATTTTGGTGTTTTCTAGTCACAAAATCGTTGCTCTAGATATTTAAATGGTCCTTGATAGAGTCTGGCATCCAGCCGTTTTAGATAAACTGAAAGCACTTGGTCTCTCCCTTCATCTTCTAATATAGATTGAGAGTTTTTACCTGATCGCATAATACCGGTTGTAGGTACTAGAAGGAGTTTCACCAGAACCTAACCCTATAAATGCCGAAATGTCCCAGGGCTCTGTAATCTCTCTTCTTAATTTTCGTTATTGATCTACTTTCCCGTAGTCTTAGATCAATGAATAACGAACTTGATCATGCTCTCGGTTGGAGTAAAGCAATTCGCGTTGAATTCAAGGTATCTAAGTACCAAAGCTGTCTCATCTCTTTGAAGCAAAATCAAAGCTTTTCACTCCCATTTTTTTATGGAGTACTGAGTCTTTTAACATTCTTGGGTTTAGTCTTTCCTGTAAATTAAGCTGGACAGATCACATCTTTTGTTTTGCCAAAGACGTAGCGAAATGTCTAGGATTTCTGAAAGGAAGTAGAAATATTTCAACCCATCGAATCTAGAGCTCCTCTACAAATCCTACACCAGACCTAGAACATAATACAATTTCCATATCTGGGCCCCAGGCTGGTCGCACAGTCTTACCTTAATTGGATATTGTTCAAAAGAGAGCCTTCAAGCTCACTGGCGATGTGGATATAACTTGTTAAATCGACTCACTCGAACAACGCCGCAACGATGGATGCCCTTCACTCCCTTATCGATATATGCGTTGTCATTGTTCTTATGAAATATCTCATTTCGCCCCTTGCAGAATTATTCCTACAGGCAAAACTCACGCAGCAGACCGCCCACCAAATTATTTTCGGCCATGCAGTAAAATTTCGTGATGGTTTTTAGCCCGAACAGTGTGAATATGGAACAGTCTACTATTTTCTGGTTTTACTCCAACATACAATCTGCGAAAGTTTAAGGGTGACATTCAGCATCTGTGGCGCACGTTCCTTAATTCGTTTCCATATCACCTTCCTGTCATGCTGTGCCTTGCATCATAAGGTAGCCCCTTAACTTGCCTTAATAATGTATCAAGAAAATCAAACTTTCTTTAGTACGGGTAAAGTACGTATCCCTTTAATTCCTGTATTTTGCAAAGTTACAATTTATGATTAAATCGTCAATTTGTACATAATGTCTTTCCCTATTTTTACTAACCACACTAGGTGGTCTGGAAGTTTTAGACTTCCATTATTTACAAACCAAAACAAAATAAATAATTTAAGGCCTCTTTTGACTTTCGCGGTTGGCAAAAGTTGAACGTTGAGCACTTATCTGATCGACACGTATCTATAAATTTTAAATTTTATGTATTTGACATTTGAGAGTGTGGTGGCAAGTGTCTTCGAACTTTTGATACGTTTCCAGCTTATACCGTTTTTAAACCAAAGTTGCGCCCCCCCCCTCACGAGAATGCTGGATCCGCCCCTGGGTCGAGCTGCTGAGAAGCAACTGACCAATCTTTCGGTGCCGACTGATTTTTATAGCCAGTCTTCTGGTGGGGTAAACTCTTCTCACTCTGGAGTTGTCTTCTCACGGTCGGATATTCCGTTTAACTGTAATTTGGTCTTATATCTCTTTGTCCACTCGGTGACCGACTGGTGATTTCATTACTGGCGGACGGCTTTTTATAGGCAGACTGGCTGATGGTGTCGGGTGTAGAATATTCCCTTATGCTTTCACGCCACCAGCACGGGGCACTACTGAGCTGCTGGTCAGCACTGTGCTCTCACTCGGCGGCTGGTTTACCTTGTTGACTAATTGCTGCTAGACGGTCGTTTTCGCTGGTATCTAGCTAGAAGATATGTAACTTCGTTACATCTCCTCCTTTCTTCGCAAAAAAAAAAGGAAATAGGTAATGATTTCTTTTTTTTTTCCTATTAGGTCGGACTCTTCTTACGGTAGGTATTTTATTGTCATTTCAGGCGCATACGGGTGTTGTGTTGATTCTGTTTATAGCCAACTCGGGGTTTTTTCTGGCTCCATCTCGTTCTATATATTCTGGATGAACAGCTGGTCCGTGCTCGGGCGCCAAATTTATGTAACGTCGGTTGTTGGTTTGCAGGTAGTCAGGAGATTGTCCAGGGTCATTTTCCTACGTTGCTGGATTCAGAGCGCTGTCCTAGCTCTGCGGTTCGGGCGGTCTACGTAATACACACTACTTAGGCAACACTCACTCACTTACTTATAATAACATATAACTACGCGGCGTAGGAGCGTGCGCTCACTATTCCTTAGACCAACACGTGCGTTTATCGTCAGAATAACCAACACGGGGGGTACGGCGACGGAATGTATGTGTGCGCTTAATACTCTTCTGACCAACACGATAAACATACGCTTCGTCGTCAGAGTAGCCAACACGGTAAGGGACCGAGTAACGTGCGTGTACGAGTAAAGGATAGTTGTACTTGATTAAAATAATTTTATTAAAGCAATATAAATTTCATTTTAATGAAATGACTTGGAGGAGTAATTAGTAGAAGCGCTGGTTAGACACTAACTGATCAGCATCGATGTTATCTAGCCTGCTTATCACCGTTGTATCTGTATACTGGAGCTCGTTTGTATTCTGGACTGGATTCTATTGTGTAATGCAATAGTAATTAATGTTTACGGTTGTGTGTGTTTGTGAGGAGATCTCTGCTTTAAATTGTTTTAATTTAAAGAATTCATGCGATTAGAGATTTGGCTAAATGTGTTTGCCTGACGATTTCTTCCGTAACATGACTCCCCCCGAAATGGAAAAAAATCATATTATTCTTATTATATACAAATTATTACTAACAATCGTTTTAAATTATAACTACATAGGTATATAGTTTATAAATTTCAAATTTTATCTTATTAATTTCGATGGTATGTACTATCTGCTAGCTGACCTATGTATAGTGAAAACACATGTTAAAGAAATCCAACGAGAACTTAAAAGTATTAAATTAAATTACTATTGTTGGTATAGAATTATTTAAATTGGGTTATTCATAAATTTAAATCCAAGATTTTGTTTAAATTGTACTTGTCTAATGTCATTATTTATTTGTTGAACGTTTCCATTCAGCAGTATTTTATAAACTTTATCATATTTCGCTAAGACTTTTTAAGGACCACTATGGGGCGGATTCAGGCTTCCCTTGTATACAGGCTCTTTGACGAACACATGAGTGCACGTATTAATACTTTGAGCAACGAATATGTTATTTTGTTTCCTAGTTCTTGAAGTTTCCGGTCTAATTTTTATTAAATTAGCGCGGAGCGTATACCTAAGAGAATTCGCGGTAATTGTTTGTACCAATTTTTAGGGTTATCTGATGCACTGATCGCAGTTTTTAATTGTCTATGAAACCTTTCTACAGAGCCATTAGACTACGAGTGATAGGCCGTTGTTCTTATTCGTTGGTTTCCTAGTAGAGTTGCAAGTTCATTGAAAAGCAAGGATTCAAATTGAGTCCCTTGATCTGTCGTTAACACGCTGAGAACTCCATAACGTGCGATCCAGTTATGTAAAAGAAATTGCAGATAGTGTTTGCTTGTATGTTTTTTATAGGAATTGCTTCGGGCCAATGAGAAGAACGAACTTTGATTGTTAAAATGCAGCTATGACCGTTAGAAGGTGGGAGGGGTCCGAGGATGTCGGGATGTATATGCTCAAATCTTCCCGATGGAATGTTGAAGGTACCATGAGGAGAATGTATGTTTCTGTAGACTTTTGCCTTCTGACAGGATATACATGTTCTGGCCCAGGAATTAACATTTTTGGTCATAGTAGGCCAAAAATATTTTGCCGCGATTAATTTTCTAGTTGCCCTAATATCAGGTTGTGACAAGTTATGTATTGTATGAAAAATGAGGCGGCGAAGACATTCGGGTAGATATGGTCTATTAATTACCGTAGACGATTCGCACCAAATTTCGCAATTCTCGAGAGGGATGGATGCCTTGGCTAGTGTGGTTGAAGAATTAGTACGCTTAGATTCATTGAGTATCTTTTTCAATTCTTCGTCCTTACTTTGGTCTTCACATTCTGTTTTAAAATCTAATTTTACTAAGTTGTCCACTGTGTCGATGTGTGCCCGTGAAAGTGCATCGGAAACCATGTTGCTGCATCCGTTTATGTACCTAATGTTGTTCGTGAGTTGGAAAATGTATGACAGATGATTAGTCTACCGATGAGATTTTTCGGCTTGCGATTGTGTAGCATTTGCTAACGGTTTATGATCTTTACTCAGGGTAAACCACTTACCTTCTAAGAAATATCTGAAGTTCTTGATTGACAAGTAGGCAGCCAAAAGTTCCCGAGCAAAAGTGGAATACTTTTTTTCTCTTGGCTGTAGTCTCCTGCAGAAGAAGCTGAGGGATTCCCAGTGCTCGGAATTATTTTGCTGTAAGACTGCGCCGACAGCATCACTTGATGCGTCCACACAAAGACTTACTTTTGCAGATGGGTTGGGGTGTACCAATAAAACTGCATCTTGCAAACCCTTTTTGATTATATTGAATGAAGTTTCATGTATTTCAGACCAAAGAAAAGGTGCTTTAGATTGCTTTTTGGAGCCGGTGTCCTTAAGTAAATCGTATAAGGGCACTGACAGCTTAGCGATGTTAGGTATAAAGTGATGGTAAAAGTTTACCATTCCTAGGAAACGTTGCAGTTTTTTTAGACTGGAAGGAGTTGGATAATCTTGGATTACTTGAACTCTAGTTGGACAAGGGGTGATGGCTTTAGAAGAGATTTGATGATCTAAGAAGTCTAATTTTTCTGCCCGAAGATACACTTAGCTGGGTTTACGTTAACACCATATTTCTGGAATCTTGTGAAAAGAATTTTGAGGTGTTCCTTCTGATCTTTTGAAGATTTGCTGCCTATTAGAATGTCGTCCACGTATGCAAATTTGAAATCAACACCAGATAAAACTTCGTTGATGAAGCGCTGAAAAGTTTGGGCCCCATTCCTCACTCCAAACGGCATTCTTAAGAATTCGAGTACCCCAAAAGAAGTTGTTAGTGTTGTCTTGTGAATGCATTCTGGTGCAACGAGTATTTGTCGATAGGCTCTCACGAGGTCAATTTTCGAGAATATCTTACAGTCGTAAAGGTTCATTGATATGTCGTGAATGCCAGGTAAGGGATACCTGTCAAATACTGTTGCAGCATTAAGTTGTCTATGATCCCCACATGGTCTCCAAGCTGTGGATCCCATTTTGGGCACCATGTGTAATAGCGAAGCTACTGGGGATGACGAAGGGCGACATATTCCTAAACGGATCATGGATTCAAATTCTTGTTTGGCTATTTTGTGCTTCTCCAGATGGAGTCTTCTAGCTTTTGTTGAAGGAAGTGGGCCATTAGTATGAATATGGTGAACAACATTGTGAGTAACATCGATATTGAAATCTGGAGGAGCTTTGATCTTAGGAAAGTCGTTTATTATAGCCCTATATTCATCGTCTATGAGTGACAATTTTGGAGAACAAGATTTAAAGGTGCGAGAGAGACAGTTGACTGAATTTAGAGTGGTTTGATCCACCAAATTTCGTGGTCGAAGGTCCACTTATAAATTAAATTTATGTAGGCAATCTGCACCTATAATGGGGTAATCAATGGCGGCGATTATAAATGTGTGATCGAAATGACGTCGTAATCCTAAATCTAAGAATAGTTGCTTTAATCCGTATGTGGAGATAGGAGCTCCATTTGCAGATACAAGGTTGCAGTCAGATGTGCATGAGAATTTTGAAAATGCGCTTTTCGGAACAATTGAAATTTCTGCTCCAGTGTCTATAAGAAAGTGCATTTAAGCTTTTCATGAATAAATAGATGACGTGAAACTGTGCTATACTTCACTGCCGCCTGCGAAGTAGACGCGTTTATTTTTTTGTTCGCATAGTTGTGATGAATAGCTACTACATGGTTTGATGCATTTTTTAGCTTTATTCCCAAATTTTTTATGGAACTAACATAGCTTTTGGTTATGTACTGAGCGTGATCTATGTTTGGATGGAAAACGATTCCTAGACAAATTTCTAACTGTAGGTCTTGATTGTCTAGTTTCTAGGCGCTTTATACGTTCAGTTAATTAACTTATACTTTCACTAACATCAGTTAGGTAGCTTTTAATTTGGTGTACAGCCATTATTTTGGAGGCAGGGGTGGAATCATGTATTTTATCTACAATGGTAAAGATATCGTCTTATTTATGTGTGCTTTCGATAGCTATGATGACTGCCTGAATTGCTGGTAGAAGCTTATTTACCCAGAGTTTTCTAAGTAATGAAGGATTGACCATACTATTATCACCTGCTACGGACTCCATGTGTCTAAATAATTCTGCCGGCTTGTAGTCCCCAAGGTCTATTTTATGTAAGAGACCGTCTAGACGACGCTCCTCAGAATATCTGCTTCGACTTAGTAGAAGCGATTTCAAATTCCCGTACTTGTTTTGTTGAGGAGGGTTCAGTATCAGTATCGGCCACGATGTCCATGGTCTCTGATAAAGACAAGAGAAGATAAAGACGATACTATGTACTCATACTTAGTATTTGTCGCTGTTATCCCTTTCACTCTAAATTGAGTCTCCACCTGGAGATACCAGAGATCGGGACGCGAATTACAAACCGGTGGAATTTGTATAACTGCCATATATTGCACGACATTAGAATTTGGGATTAATTGTGCATCTTCACTATAACTTTGTGAGTTTGTTTCTCCTTGATTTAATCGATTATTAGCAGTGTTTGCTTTGGTTATGTCAACATTGGTCTTTTCTGTCATGATTATTTTTGGTAAAAAGAAAATACCTTTAGAATACAATTGTTAAGAAAAATAGCACGTATGTCATGTGCGATTATTAAGAAAAATATTTTTCACTATTGTGTAATCAAGGGAAGCCTGAATTTTTATTTTATTTTTATTTTATATTTGAGCTGTTAAAATTATTTGATATATTCATATATGTACATATATATATATATATATATACATGGAGGACGTGTGGTGCTCACATTGGAAAATTTCTTCGTATATAAAAATATATTCATAAAAAAAAATCTATGAACGAATAGCACTCTCTGAAATCGCACACGTTTTTAACCCTCTAGGCATAATGGCTCCAGTTGTAGTAATAGCAAAAATATTTGTACAGACGCTATGGACGCTCAAGCTAGACTGGCACGCAGCTCTACCACAGGAACTGCAGTCATCATGGATTAAATACTGAGAAGGGTTGAAATAATTAAGCAGCATAAAAATTCCAAGACACGTGCTAGCACACAGAGTGCCAAAGGCTGTGCAAATTCACATTTTTGCGGACGCATCGGAAAATGGCGTATGGCACCGCAGCATACCTACGGGCTGTTGATAAGGATGATGTTGTAATAGTGCGATTACTATGTACAAAGTCAAGGGTGGCTCCAATAATGCAAACTACATTGCAAAGACTAGAACTCTATGCAGCCATAATGGCAGTCGAGCTTTCAGATCGGATTAAAAGAGACTTGACTTTAAAAAATGAGACCATATACTTATGGACGGATTCGGAAGTTGTCCTCAATTGGATAAACACGCCCTCCTCGTCGTTTCACACTTTCGTTGCGAACCGAGTGTCCACGATACAACAACTGTCTGTGCCCCGGCAATGGCGACCTGTAGGGTCTACGGCTAATCCAGCTGATGTCTTATCAAGAGGAATCGCACCAGAAAGGCTAAACTCTTGTAATCTTCGGTTTTACGGACCCATTTTTCTGCACGGAAGTGAGGCAGCATGGCCAGTTCCATACATCAAGGGACTGCCGAAATCCAGTACTGAGAATCGACACACAATCACAGCGGCCACCACAGCAGATTATAATATACACTTTGTATACTCAGGGGATCATCGAGATTCCTTCGCTCGACTCAAGAGAATTGTGGCATACGTTCTCCGCTTCATTTCAAGGATCACACGCCAGTCCTGTGAAACTATGAGTGAACCCCATCTCAGCCTGCAGGAACTTCACGAAGCGGAAGGAACCATAATAAGACAAATGCAGGATCAAGAGTTTAATGGAGATATCTGTCATTTAAGGCAATCCGGAGAAGTGACGGGGACAAGCGCACTGTCTAGCCTTACCCCCTTCTTGATTGGGGGAGGAATCATCAGTGTAGGTAGACGATTAGAGGCATCTAGCTTATCATATGAAGCTAAACACCTGCAGTTTTTACCCTATTCTCATCAATTCACTAAGCTGTTGATAAACGACACGCACATAGAGAGATGCCACGTTGGGCCGCAGGCATTGCTAGCCATACTTAGGCAGAAATATTGGCCAATCAAAGGGAAAACTCTCGTCCGATCGGTAGTACAACGATGTGTACAATGCGTCAAGGCAACGTCTAAGTTTTTATCTCAGCTAATGGGAGATTTGCCCGCAGATAAGATGCAGCCAGTGCGACCATTTGGGAATGTGGGAATTGATTTCTGTGGCCCTACATACACTCACTTCAAAGTCAGAGGGAAAAGACCACAAAAGTAGTATATAGCTGTTTTCTGTTGCTTTTCTACCAAGGCCACGGATCTGGGAGTAGTGAGTGATTTATCTTCAGCGGGTTTTTTGCGAGCTCTCAAGCGCTTCATAGTACGCCGTGGTACTCCCAGGAACATTTGCTGTGACAATGCCACCAACTTCGTAGGAGCCAAAAACCAACTAGATGAAATAAAGGACATGATGAGAGATAACGGGAGATACCATAGCAGCAACTTGCAGTTCGAAAGGAATTGAATTTTACTTCATACCTCCGCGCGCGCCGCAGGCACTTTCGGGGACTCTGGGAGGCGTCAAAGTTCATGATGCAAAGAACAATTACCTCAGCCGCACTGAATTGCGAAGAACTTGAGACGGCCGTAGTTGAAATAGAAGCGATACGTAACTCCAGGCCAATAACTCCAATGTCCTCAGACCCCATTGACTTAATGGCGTTGACACCTAGGCACTTTCTCATTGGGAGCCTTTGACAAGTTCCATCGATCCTAGCGCTCAGCCCCAGCAAACAAGCCTCATCACTCGCTGGAAACTCGTCTTGCACATCAAAAATGAATTTTGGCACCGCTGGTCCAAGGAGTATTTAAGTCAACTTCAACACCGATATAAGTGGAAACAGCGGTGTCAGAGCTTCGAACCAGGCCACATGGTCATAATTAAAGAAGACAATACGCCCGCTTTGAAGTGGCCACTGGGACGTATAATTAATGTCATCAGGGGCAATGATGGTCTAGGGCGAGTGGCAGATGTTCGAACGCCAAGTGGTATTCTCCGACGAGAAATACATAAGCTAGCACCTCTACCTGTCGAAGAAGAGCAATCTTCAACGAACCCTGTCGACGGCGTACTGCACTGACTAAAATCTATCAAGTGTAACAGCAATGATGTTACAAAACATCTCGAAAACGCAGAACAATGACAGTGATAACTCAAGTACCATCGATAAAGACGAAAAGACCTCAAATAAGGGTAATACGAATCCAAGAAAAAGGTCTCGGCGGTCAGTAGGCAGCGCAATAGTTACATTATTAATGACTTGTTTGATGCTGCCAACAACCCAAGGCCCTCCGCTAGAGTTACGGCCCTTTCAATCCCAGCCTGGTATATATTTTGAGAACTTCGGAACAGCCAACATAATCTCAAGCGAATGGAATATCATTGCCTATTATGATATGCAACCTTACTGGAGCGAATTTGAAGTATTTGCAAACTACACCAATACCTTAAATTACTTCTGTCATCTAATGAAGGAAAGGGATATCTGGCTGAGAACTACGGGTCGGTTTCAACACCTAAGTGATGAATTGTCCAGAAATAATGAACTGTTACTTCCGAAAACTCATCCGGAGTAAAAAGAGGAGCATTGAATTTCGTTGGTAACATTGCAAATGTGTTGTTCGCAGTTTTAGACTCCAACTATGCAGAAAAAATGTCTAAACCATTGACACCATACAACAAAATGAGGATCACATCACAAGCTTGATTAAAAATCAAACTTCTCTAATAGATGGGACAGTAAATGTAATCAAGAGGAACCAGCAAATCATAAATAAGCAATTCAAAAACCTTGAATTTCACATCAATGAGCTAACCAAACAAATCAACGGTTTAAAGGAAGAGCGTCATCAACAAAAGATATCTGAAATCTTCACATCCTTAACGATTCAAGCAACTTTGTCCGCATTAAACTTTCAGCGAATTCAATCATTAATATTGAATGTGCTCATCGACACTCATCATGGGAAAATCAACCCACAACTCATATCGTCCCTGCAACCGAGAAGAGAGCTGTCTACAATAAAGGAACATATACCCTTGTCACTGAGGCTTCCAACGACACAGGATGATACACTAGAGTTATACAATCTAATGACCATTGAAGGAAAGATTGCAACAAGGCATATAATCTTCAAAATCAAGCAACCACTATTAGCACTGGAAGATTTTGAGCTCTTTAGGGTTATATCTTTACCAGTATTGATCAATAACACTTTTCTGACAATTAAGCCGTCCTCACCATTCTTAGTAATAAACCTGCATCGTGACCAATACTATCCACTTACAGAACAAGATCTGAATTCTTGTACATCCATAGCGGGAGACAAACATCTTTGCCGACAAAAACATCCAATATATCGGAAGGGATCAACTATAAGCGCTTGTGAAATTGATTTGATTAACCAGCTTCAACAATCACACGCATGTCGAGTAATAAAAATAGGAGATGGTCCACATTTGATACAACGTTACCATCCTAATGAATGGATTTATGTCCTCAAGCAGGAAACGACAGTGAATATTGTGTGCGGGAGCAACGTGCCAACGCTAGTACTCAAAGCGGCAGGTATCCTAAAAATTCAAGGTGACTGTGTCATCAAGCAGGAACTAGTAACTATTCAAGGATACAACATGTACCCAACAATTTCTCTTCTAATGAGACCTACCGTTATCATCCGAGCTGGGAAGACCTAGACGACCTCAAGGGACAGCTTCAGCAAGTCTATATGGAACTGCCAACAAGAAGTCATGTCCACAGAAATGATGTCCATCAATTTGCAGTATCGTATATTGGACTACTACTAGCCGCAGCCGTCATTCTCTACATTGGTTGCAGATTCCGTGCAACGTTTTGTAAGCCTTTTTTCAAGAAGAAGCCTAAACCTGCACCAAGGTCTTATGTCAGCACTGCCAACAATGAAGACCCGGACTTTAGTATCAATTTTGAGGCTTAATTGAACTAGGCATTCAATGCTGGGGAGAATGTTTATCCAAAACATACTTATTCATATTTATTCAATAAAAATTCTTGCAAAGAAACTGCATACATGTAGTACAAAAATTCTCACGAGTCACAGAAGAATTTGCTGATAACAAAATCAGAAAGCTTTAGGCCAGACGTAAACTGACACGTTTGTTTTTCTCAACCGCGGGGGCTTGTGAGAATACGCAAGATGACACTTTTGTTTTTCTCGGCACTGACTCGTGAGAATTTATGTAAAGGGTAAAATTTGCTTATTTACTGTCTTTTCTCACACATTATTTTAATTTATTGAATATAAACCAGAATTTGGAAGTTAATAAATCTCAGTATTTCACAAACTTTCGGCGGTGTGTTTTAATAGTACCAAACTCAGCAAACTCCTGGTGTGCTGGTTCAAGTACCGCGCACACCTCATCATTCAAGTCAAGGCACAAGAACCTTTGGCTTTTTTACAAACATAAAGTAAAAGCACTTTATTCAGTCATAGTACGTAGTTTTCCAATGTAATGAATTTAAATCGTGTAAAGTAAAATAGTGGCATCGTGGATTGTGATCACATAAAATATTTTATCACCAATATCATTCGTTTTATTGGGAAATCCTACATATATATATATAATTGCTTTTTTTAACAATTGCAAAGCCCAATTCTAAATAGTTCGATCTAATTATTGCCCCACCATACAAATATATGATCACTAATTTAGCTCAATGTCCTTAGTCAGTCTTCAAAAACAAAGAGTACAAAGTTTAATACGATTTCGATAAAATTTATGTTATCGGTCGCGATCTAAGGATTAACTTCGACTGTGTCTGACCTCCTTTCCCTTTCAACTTTTTCAACTAGGGAGTTATCTAGAATTTTCCCCTTTTACCCATATCGGTAAACTCCTCATTTGATTAAATTAAAATATACATACGGTAACGGTCCAATATGTTTAAGACAGAAAATGTCCCTTTCTCTTTTACCATATCTATTTAATTTTTTAAGATTAATCGTTTCTTTTCTGAAGTTTATAGGATCTGATCATCGATATTTTATAGCATCATTCGATAATAATGCAGTAACAACTTTACGAGAAAAGAAGGGGAAATGAGACAAGTGATCACAGATATCAATTGCAATTCTAAATAGAGTTTTGTGTTGTATGTTGTATGGTGGAAGCACAAATAAATCTAGGTAAGTAAACAATAAACGTAAAATCTGAGATTGAAATTTCAAAGTAAACTGGACTAATTCTAATTGATTAAATATTTATCAGACATCAAAACATTAAGAACTAATTCATGAAAGACATCAAGTAAATTCAGGGAAGTGTAAAGAGAAAAAAAAGGAAAATAACAATGCTTTTAGATACGTACAAAAAAATAAATCAAAATTCAATATGATGCCTTGTGTGCCTTCCATTTACTTTTACACTGATTGGTCGTAGCAGCTTCTTCACGGAACACCCTGTAGGTACTTATTAAGATGCAGAGTATTTTGTGAAACATTAGCATATTTTTTAAATCACCCTGTTACTTCAAAGCGGATGAGATTCCCCCCACCCACCCTTGTCTTACAACTTCTTGTTTGTCTATGTGATTATTATCACCTATTTTGCTCCCTTTTTATTATGGTTTACATTTATTCATATAGTCACCTTATACTTGTTATATTCTGCACTACACTATATAAATAGCGATTTGCCCTAGGGTTACGTAATCTGTCCGTCTCTATCCCTAATTTTCAATAACGATCTGCGTTCTTTTACTTTCAATCCCATCCATAGCTCCGCTGATGACAGTACTTTTAATTTTGCTTACTCTTTTGACACTCTTGCGGACTCCAGGTGGAATGTAACATAAGTCGGTCGAGATTACATGATTAGATCATAGAATAACGACTTCGACGAGATCCCTCGCTTGGGGCAGAGCGAAGTGGGTCGAATTCAATACTTCTAAGACCCAAAGCTGTTGGATCATAATATTCGAGCGCTGCGTGCATTAGATTTGTTGCGATGGAAATCATCATTGATACACTATATTGTTTGCAGCTACAGGTAAATAGAGGCATTATTCACAACACATGATAACGATTATTTATATAGAGGTAGAAACGTACGTAGGACCTTGGAAATATTCTTGAGGTACACCAACAGAAAGGCACTTCGGATTGAATCCAGTAACTTTGCAATTTGTCATCGACCAGTGAGGAGTGTAAGTCAGTAGCTGATAATGGCATAGCATACCTAGAGGCAAGTTTTCATACTAATTTAACGCCACCACAAAATTCAAAGTCTTCTTGAGATCAAGAAGGACGAGTGAGTAAGTCCTGTAAATTGATATTCCTTATTGATATCAAATTCGTAATTATGTTTAAAAAAAATTTTCCAACCCGCTTTGCTAGTAAATAAGTATTCGGGTATACGGATACTAATACGCCAAATAGGCACACATACTGCTTACTTCTACTTCTCTGTGATCAGAGCCTATTTATAAGTTCTTTTCTTATATAACTTCATCAGGATTTAAGAGAGCTGATTGATTGACGATTCAAAGATTTATACTACCTTTGATCCTGGTAGATTTTGCACCAACCATGATAGATATCATAGTTAGGCCAACCTATTCTAAAACCCGCCCCTCCGACCGACCCCTTTGGTTAAGTGATTCTTTTAGTTAGGAAAAATAATAAGTGAAGATGCTCGTTTAGCCCCGCAGAAAACTCAAACAGGCGGTTGATTTTTCGAGGCCTAACCAATTTGGAACCTTAGCTAAATATGCTAATCATACGGAGAAGATCAAAAAGCCCTGGTCGATTATAGCTTCAACAAAACTGATAGTCTTTAATCAGTGCAGCGATCTTACTAGCCGAAGGCAAGAAAGCTTTCAAGTAAATTTGCATCATATCGTATCTTGCATCTCTTAACTGAAGGGACAGGCAGAGTAGTCTTGTAACATTGGACGGATCGGGGAAGATTGGCATCAATTTTTACAGTTTTCCTATGTAATCTTTGCGGAATGAATATAGGATGGAACATTCAACAAAAGCGCTACTTCATGCATTACTTGCGGTTATTGAACAGGCTATTAATCGATCAAGCTTGGGTTATTCCTGTATAATAAGGAGTATTTTATAGAGCCACCCGGATTATGATATGTAAGGCAGTCTGTGTTGGCATGAAGTGTAGGGGCATAATTACTCAGAAAATAGAACAGATGCTGGGACGAAGAATTTCAACTGTCAAATTTGATAATTAATACTCAGAGTAATGGTAATGAAAGACTAGCCTTATGTCATGTATTTTCCTAGGTATGTACTCTAGTGCATATTGATTTATTCATATATCGCATAGCTAAGAAATAAGAGACTCGAATATGAAGCATATACGGATGATCTTCCTCTGCTTATAATCTCGTCTTGTAACGAAGTTACAAATGTTCTAGCTAGACACCAGCGAAAACGAGCGTTTAGCAGCAATTAGGCAACAAAGAAAGCCAGCCGTCGAGAGAAGAGCACACTGCTGATAGTAGAAGGTAACATTCTACAGACGACGCAATCAGCCAGTCTGCCTATAAATAGCTGACCGCCAGTAATGAAATCACCACTCGATCACTAAGCGTTCAAGTACACACAGTATCCGACCGCGAGAAGACAACTCAAGAGCGAGAAGAGTTGACCCCACCAGTGGGCTACTAGAAGACTGGCTATAAAAGTCACTCTGCATCAAAAGATTGGTCAGTTGCCTCCCAGCAGATCGACCAGACACATCTCCCGTCCAAGTCCTATCCGCAAGTCGTGTTGATTAATTTAACGGCAAGCGCACGTTAATCGTGCTGGCCCGAGAATTAGTAAGCACACGCACACCATCCCGTACCACCGTGTAGGCTACTCTGCCGATAAGCGCACTGTTACAGAAGAAATCGTCACACATTCACATTTAGCCAAATCTCTAATCGCTTGCAATTCTTTAAATTAAAACAATTTAAAGCAGAGATCACCTCACAAACACACACAACTGTAAACATGAATTACTATTGCATTACACAATAGAAACCAGTCCAGAATACAAACGAGCTCCAGTAAACAAATCCAACGTTGATAACCAGGCCTGACAACATCGATGCCGATCAGTTAGTTTCTAACCAGCGCTTCTACGAATTACTCCTCCAAGTCATTTCACTAAAATGAAATTTATATTTTTTATATTTTAATCATGTACAACTATCTTTTACTCGTAAATAAATGGTGACTCCGACAGTAAAAATTATATTTAGCCGGGTTTAAGTCTTTTAAGATAATCATATAACATATAATCAAGTGAAATAACGTTCGATATATGGAAGTGAATCAAGCGTGCAACATTAAAGGCAATGATGGACATTGTTTCTCGTCTTTGGCTGCAGATAAACACAACGCATATAATTAATTTGTGCAACAAGCTCTAGAATGTCATGAACATCGAACGAAAACGAGCTAGAAACAACAATTGAAAGGAAATTTTCTAATCGATGAACGATCATACGTAAATTACGGCCAGGTGCACTTTACCACGTGAGGGAATGCGCATCTTCAAGAACAACTATATCCAGGGAAATCAACATGATACCGGCATTAACATACACATGAACAACTTATATTCATAGAACTTTGTCAAATTAAATAATAGTTTAGCCGATTCATATTGCTTCATTTGTAGATTTCAAAACTGTATTTTTCTTAAACCAGAAAGAAAACAAAACAATTGATAAAAAGCAACAAAATTTCATTTAGGAGGTCAGTGAGTAACTTTTCAATGTAATAATTCAACAATTTAGCATCACAATAGATTTTTTTTTATGAATATATTTTTATATACGAAGAAATTTTCCAATGTGAGCACCACACGTCCTCCATGTATATATATATATATATATATGTACATATATGAATATATATATACATGGAGGACGTGTATATATGTACATATATGAATATATATATACATGGAGGACGTGTGGTGCTCACATTGGAAAATTTCTTCGTATATAAAAATATATTCATAAAAAAAAATCTATTGTGATGCTAAATTGTTGAATTATTACATTGAAAAGTTACTCACTGACCTCCTAAATGAAATTTTGTTGCTTTTTATCAATTGTTTTGTTTTCTTTCTGGTTTAAGAAAAATACAGTTTTGAAATCTACAAATGAAGCAATATGAATCGGCTAAACTATTATTTAATTTGACAAAGTTCTATGAATATAAGTTGTTCATGTGTATGTTAATGCCGGTATCATGTTGATTTCCCTGGATATAGTTGTTCTTGAAGATGCGCATTCCCTCACGTGGTAAAGTGCACCTGGCCGTAATTTACGTATGATCGTTCATCGATTAGAAAATTTCCTTCAATTGTTGTTTCTAGCTCGTTTTCGTTCGATGTTCATGACATTCTAGAGCTTGTTGCACAAATTAATTATATGCGTTGTGTTTATCTGCAGCCAAAAGACGAGAAACAATGTCCATCATTGCCTTTAATGTTGCACGCTTGATTCACTTCCATATATCGAACGTTATTTCACTTGATTATATGTTATATGATTATCTTAAAAGACTTAAACCCGGCTAAATATAATTTTTACTGTCGGAGTCACCATTTATTTACGAGTAAAAGATAGTTGTACATGATTAAAATATAAAAATATAAATTTCATTTTAGTGAAATGACTTGGAGGAGTAATTCGTAGAAGCGCTGGTTAGAAACTAACTGATCGGCATCGATGTTGTCAGGCCTGGTTATCAACGTTGGATTTGTTTACTGGAGCTCGTTTGTATTCTGGACTGGTTTCTATTGTGTAATGCAATAGTAATTCATGTTTACAGTTGTGTGTGTTTGTGAGGTGATCTCTGCTTTAAATTGTTTTAATTTAAAGAATTGCAAGCGATTAGAGATTTGGCTAAATGTGAATGTGTGACGATTTCTTCTGTAACAGTGCGCTTATCGGCAGAGTAGCCTACACGGTGGTACGGGATGGTGTGCGTGTGCTTACTAATTCTCGGGCCAGCACGATTAACGTGCGCTTGCCGTTAAATTAATCAACACGACTTGCGGATAGGACTTGGACGGGAGATGTGTCTGGTCGATCTGCTGGGAGGCAACTGACCAATCTTTTGATGCAGAGTGACTTTTATAGCCAGTCTTCTAGTAGCCCACTGGTGGGGTCAACTCTTCTCGCTCTTGAGTTGTCTTCTCGCGGTCGGATACTGTGTGTACTTGAACGCTTAGTGATCGAGTGGTGATTTCATTACTGGCGGTCAGCTATTTATAGGCAGACTGGCTGATTGCGTCGTCTGTAGAATGTTACCTTCTACTATCAGCAGTGTGCTCTTCTCTCGACGGCTGGCTTTCTTTGTTGCCTAATTGCTGCTAAACGCTCGTTTTCGCTGGTGTCTAGCTAGAACATTTGTAACTTCGTTACAAGACGAGATTATAAGCAGAGGAAGATCATCCGTATATGCTTCATATTCGAGTCTCTTATTTCTTAGCTATGCGATATATGAATAAATCAATATGCACTAGAGTACATACCTAGGAAAATACATGACATAAGGCTAGTCTTTCATTACCATTACTCTGAGTATTAATTATCAAATTTGACAGTTGAAATTCTTCGTCCCAGCATCTGTTCT
>OZ005743.1:30031661-30183643 GCA_963930735.1 Dioctria linearis | reverse complement strand
GCATCTCGTGGAGTCCATGGAAGTACGAAGATACTCATGATCTGATCAAGTCAGGAATCTACACCTATGAAGCCACGGATGTATTGAGAAAACAAATTATGTATCCATCCGAGAGAAAAGCCATCGAAAATGTCCTTACGAAAGTGATAATAGGACATAACACTGACCGGCAAAATATTCGTTTGCTCTCTTCAGGGCATCTAAGTCAAATTCAAAGTTATCTGCAAGGAACTTGGTCGTTTTTCACTGCGTTTGGAAATATTACATCTGCCATTTTGGGCACCTGGTTCGTCATTCGCTTGATAAAATACCTTGCGAGCATCATCATAAATATACGCATTATTCAAAACATTCATGGAAAGGGTTGGTGGCTATTGACTGCAATCTGCAGCCCGCTCACCACATATCTATTGCACAAACAAGCGCGACGATCCCACTCAGAACCGGACATTCAGCTGACATCTGTAGTAACCAGCCAAACTGCAGCTTGTCAAGGCAGTGAGACTTCTCCAATATCGATAACAACAATCGACTCACCAGTCTCTAATGCAACCTCTGTAAACCTTGACACTTTGAAGCAGCAGACCAAAATCTATCCATCGTTAAAAAATGAAGGCACTTCACTTTCCACCTAATACTGAAAACCCCAACCAAAGTATTTCACCTATCCTTACATCCCATTCCCTTACGCAGGGCGAGTCGGAGCGCCCATCAAGTAACTCCTTCATCAGCGGATGATTAACTTGTGCAGGGAGGAAATGCCCTCACAAGAAACATCCATATCTAATAATAATTTTATCCTTTGAGTTATTGAAACCATAGGATTTCAAGGTCCCCCGAAATGTCTACGACACGTGAGGACAGTTCAGTGAAATATTCTGCAAGTCAACCCAATTCATCAATGAGGTCAGTTCATTGCCCGGTGCAATGTACGGGCAAAGGTGCAACGAATCAATTTCATGAAATATTGATTGCGGCATCAGCAAAATGAAGGCACCATCAATGAACGGCAGGTACACGTACCGGAAAAGACAGTTCAGTCTTCACATATCGGGCGAGTAATAGAAATCGCGGAATTGAAATCATTTTTGTGTGTTATAATATTATTATATATATATATATAGTTATAATAGTTTGCTTCCTAATTATTTACAAATTTTTATTCTGTGGTGTTCTTTTTCTTTGTTCTTCTTTTTTTATAAGAAAATAAGAAATAAAGTTATTAATATTTTACCTCGCGCGTTATCATTTAACTCAGTTAAAGTGTCGAGTGAAAGAAGATAAAGGACGTAAAATAATCAGTCTTCTTCCGCTTGCTCTCTGATTTTTTTCGTTTTCTTTTTCTAGCTCTTGCTTTTTAAATTTGTCCTTTAATCTTTTAATTTCTTCTTTTAGTTGTGCAAATTCTTGTTCCGAACTTGACGTTGCGGCTATCTTGTTTTCACCTGTTGGATATGCTTTAATATCCGGCATATTGCTACGGTTGCTTGTTACTTATTATCACGATATATTAGGGAAATAAAATTTCTAAAATTATGGAAATTATTTTATTGTGAAATAATACAGTTATTTTTTTAATTTATTAAATAGTTTAATTTTATTGAATCGTTTAAATTTATTTTGTTGGTATTATCGCGTTTACTTTAATAAAATCGATATTTAAATTTAAAAAATCGATATTTGTTGATCGTTCTAAGATTGCGATTACTGTGGCGTATACCCCTATACGCTACTATTGTTTGGCTTTGGATAAAACAATCATTTTCTAGAAGTAGCCCTATGCTACTTCTCCACATTACAAATTACTGAAAAAAGAAAGAAAATTTTTAAATATCTTCTAGAAGTAGCCCTATGCTACTTCTTCACATTATAAATTCCTGGAAAGTTAAAATTTAGATATTTTTCCAGAAGTAGGTCAATGATACTTCTCCATATTACAAAATTCCTGAAAAAAGATAAAATTTATATATTTTCAAGAAGTAGCCCTATGCTACTTCTCCATAGTACAAGAATTCCTGGGAAAAAAAACATATCCATACATACCCGCATACAAGTCCAGGTCTAGAAGAAACAACAACAGCAAAATACAATTTTTTTTTAAAACTTACCGCTAGTCAACCACATCAAAGCGGCGAAAACGGCAATTCGCCTAGCTGTAACATATCACGTGATGCCATCATGCAATGTGTTGCAGCAGACTTGAAAAAAGAACAAACAAATTCTGAGAAGAAAAAGGCGCTCGCTTGCCGGTGGCTGAGCGAAGAACGATGGAATGTAGGGAGACTGCTGGTAGTCGGGGAGTTGTTTTTTGGCTTTGAACGAGAACGGTCGCAGAAAAATTGAGTCGTGATTCCTCTTTATTTAAAATCAGTCTTTAGGGTTTTTTTGCTTTTGTGAACTGAAAGGAAAAGTTTAGTGCATTCATGCTGGTCGTGAATTTTATTAGTTGGATTACTTACTTGTGCAACAGTGATTTTCCTAAACATCTTTCTCATAGTGAACTCAAAGAAAAATTTTTGCACAAAAGTTGCACATTGATAAATTGTGTTAATTAGAATATCTACTTGTACAACAGTGATTTTTCCTAAAGATCTTTACAATAGTGAACTGAAAGAAAATTTTATTATTAATGCTGCGCATTCATAAGTTTAAGTATTGGAAATATTTACCTGTGCTCCAGTGATTTTTTCATATAGATCTTTCTAACAGTGAACTGACAGAAAATGTTGTTATTAAGATTGCGCATTCAAGAAATTTTATTAATTGAATTACATATTTACCTGTGCGCCAGTGATTTTTTTCATATAGATCTTTCTAATAGTGAACTGAAAGGAAATTTTAGAATTAATGTTGCACAGTCGTAAATTGTATTAATTAGAATATTTACCTGTGACAGCGATCTTTTTTGTAGATCTCCCTATTAGTGAACTGAAAAGAAAATTTTGATTGATTCATTCTGTGCAGTCGCAATTTGTATTAGAATATTTACCTGCGACAGTGATTTTCATGTATATCTTTCGATTGGTGAACTGAAAAGGAAATTTTTGGTTTATTAATGCTTTGCACTCATAATTTGTATTAAATAGAATATTTACCTGTGCGACAGTGATTTTCCTTAAGATCCTTCTACTGTTGCACTTAAAGAAAATTTTAGTATTAATGCTGTGCACATATAATTTGCATTATTTGAAATATTTACCTGTGCGACGGTGAGTTTTATATACCATAGTAGTGGCGAACCTGAGAGAAAATTTGAGGAAAAGTTTCCTTGCACGTAACAAAGATCATTTTGAAAATTTTTCCTGTGTGACGGCAAGTTGGATTTATACCGGCGAGGAAGTATCCCTCTGGCAGAACTACGGCAAAACATTTCGCTCTTACAGATCCGAAGGAGCAGGGATGCGAGGAGGTGAACTCAGTCTTCAGCGTAGTCCAGAAGCAGCTAGCAGATAGTTGGAAAACCAGTGTCCAACCCATTTGATAAAGGAGGAAACCCCGAATATGAGTAAATAAGGTGTTATGTAAGCCCATAGCGGATCACAAGGTTAGTTTAAATTTTCTCTAAGTATTATTATTTGCTTTGTGTTCTTTTGTTCTTAGCTTTACAGTGTTAAGGTCATTTAGTGTACATCTAAGGTTAGGCGTCGATCACAGGGTTCTATAAGCCACATATTAGGGCTAGTTTTAAGGATTTTGATCTAGATTGAGATTAACCGGAGACTTTGTTTCCTTTAGTTTTTATATATATACCGTGTGAATCTTTGTGAGATCGGGTTTCCTCCCTCATAAGCGATACATATGCATAGACAACCGCAATAAATAAATTATTTTGATTTGGACTTGATAAAATTTTGAGTTCCTTGATACGCCTTCCTTCTTCTTTTGGGTGATTTAGTTTGGTCACCTTTGGCCGCCCTTCTCCAACGGATTCAGCACGATGGAGTGAGTCGTTCCATAAATGGGATGGTCGCGGACAGGAGGGAGGTCGTTTCCATACACACACGGCAATAGATGTAAAACACGTACAGATGGGGCTGAGCATTTTGATATGGCTTGGGAGGCTTAGCCAGGGTGGATGGGAGCGATTGGGCCCAACATTACCCAAAGCCGGGGTATCAACAACATCAGAGACCACTCTCAGCTCTCTCACTCTCTCTCAATCGCTCATATTCCAGCGTTGCAAACTCTCCGGGTGAATGAGTACTTGTTCGGCGTTGCTGAGGTCTTCTGTTCCTTTTTTTTGTCTTTCAGCTTAATTAAATAAATTTTCTTACTTCCAGGCTTTAGGTTCCACCAGGAGGAGGAAGTCTTCGTAGATCTTAGTTTTTTTTGTTCGTCCGTCCGTCTGCAGTCACACATACCAGCTCTTTTCTCTCCCGTCCGTCCGTCTGTCTGGTCAATGTTCGTATTTGTGCACAGCTTAACAAGCATCAAGGGATGTGGGTGGTAAGAACCACCCCAAGCCGGCTTATTGGCTGTGTAGCCACCCACGCTAATCCCGCGATTATTTTGTAGCAAAGAGGTGTCGGATGCGGTATGTATCTACATCCAGGTACAAGTGGATGTAGATAGATCTGTCGGCTGGCAAGCTCTTCGTTACAAATGGCGCCCAGATTTGGTTTTTTTTTCGGCCTTCAGTCAAGCTTCTCTTGACTAAAGTGCAATTACTATTTCAATGATTTTTTCTAGTCGCCCATTTGTTGTTACAAATGGCGCCCAACCGGTTTTTTTTTGTTGCCTTAATATCTTACTTTTATTAGTTATATTTCTGGTCACCCATTTGTGTTACAAATGGCGCCCAACTTTGGTTTTTTTTTCGGCCTTCAGTCATGCTTCTCTTGACTAAAGTGCAATTACTATTTCAATGATTTTTTCTGGTCGCCCATTTGTCGTTACAATTGGCGCCCAAGCAGGTTTTCTTCCCGCCTTTAGTCAAGCTTCTCTTGACTAAAATGGCAATCACTATTGCTGGAAAACTTTTCTGGACAAACTTTGGCTTTAGTTTATTTTGCTTAAAAATCTTATTTTTGCTATATTCCTGGTCGACCATTTGTCGTTACAAATGGCGCCCAATCATTGGTATCTTTAGCGGCATTTAGTCAAGCCTCTCTTGACTAAAGTGTAAGTATAAATTCAGTTTTAATTTTTGATTATTTCTGGTCGCCCATTTGTTTTACAAATGGCGCTCAAGCATCGGTTTTCTTTCTTTTCTTCGCACTTTGTCAAGCCTTTCTTGACCAAAGTGCATTTTCAAGTTTTTTATTTTTTGAGTTTTTTCTGGTCGCCCATTTGTCGTTACAAATGGCGCCCAAATTTGGTTTTTTTCGGCCTTCAGTCAAGCTTCTCTTGACTAAAGTGCAATTACTGATTCAATGATTTTTTCTGGTCGCCCATTTGTCATTACAAATGGCGCCCAAATGGTTTTCTTTTGCTTTAATATCAAGTTTTATTTTTGCTGTATCTCTGGTGGTCCATTTGTGTTACAAATGGCGCCCAATCGGTTTTTTTTTGCTTTAATATCAAGTTTTATTTTTGCTGTATCTCTGGTTGCCCATTTGTGTCACAAATGGCGCCCAAATTGGATTTTTCTGGCCTTTAGCCCAGCCTTTCTTGACTATAGAGCAATTACTATTTCAAGTATCATTTCCCATTTTTATTGTCATTATTAGACCTTTTTTTGGTTGTCCCGTATAGATATTTAGTTTTATTTGGGTTGTCCCGTATAGATACTTAGTTTTAGTTGGGTTGTCCCGTATAGATACTTAGTTTTAGTTGGGTTGTCCCGTATAGATACTTAGTTTTAGTTGGGTTGTCCCGTATAGATACTTAGTTTTAGTTGGGTTGTCCAGTACAGATACTTAGTTTTAGTTGGGTTGTCCCGTATAGATATCTAGTTTTAGTTGGGTTGTCCCGTATAGATATTTAGTTTTTGTTGGGTTGTCCCGCATAGATATTTAGTTTTAGTTGGGTTGTCCCGTTCAGATATATAGTTTTTAGTTAGGTTGTCCCGTTGAGATATTTAGTTTTAGTTGGGTTGTCCCGCACAGATATTTAGTTTTAGTTGGGTTGTCCCGCACAGATATTTAGTTTTAGTTGGGTTGTCCCGTTCAGATATTTAGTTTCAGTTGGGTTGTCCCGCACAGGTATTTAGTTTTAGTTGGGTTGTCCCGTTCAGATTTATCTCCTTATATAAATCACCGCTACGGCTTCTTACTCGAGTACCAGCAGCCAGTTAATCACCGAGCTCTCACCTTTCCTTGATTTGTTGACCTCAGTCCCTTGTCAAGTTGATGAACGATGTTCATCTCTCTTGATTTTTGTCCTTGACTAAGGGAGTGCTTGTCACGATCATGCATTGTGAGACGGCAACTTCAAGTTCCGATCTCTGACATTGCACCAACCTTCCCCTCCCCCATGTACACGTTTTTTGTTAGAGCTCGTCGTAGTATAGAGTGACAGAAGGCTTAGCGACTAGCCTGATTCTGAGCGAACGCCTTGGAAAATGATCGAGAGGAGAGAGAGAGAGAGAGAGAGAGAGAGAATTTTGTTTTTACGCTTTCAGCAATGGCTGAATATGTGGTAGCTTTTTTTTATTTTTCAGCGGTGGCTGAAGCTTATTGATATTTTTTTATTTTTCTTGCGTGTGTTGGAACGAGTGTGTCTCACCTCTCGTCGTGCGGTCATGCCGACGCCCTGCATGAAGAGAAAATATCGACGCTTTATTTTATTATTGACGCTATATATATTTGTTTCGTCAGTTTTATTCATTGACTCAATCTTAACTATTAGTAGAGTAATACACTGTAGTGTTATTGATTATTCTAACGTACACGTATCTTGTTACCAATATCACCGTCGATTTTTTTGCGTTTATTTTTAAAATTTATTTATATTGTAATCTCCACTAAATTTTTCTATATCATATTCAAAGGCTTTCTAGAGGTCCAATGAAGTTTAGTCCGACTATCATTCCGTCGATATTCGAAACGCAAATACCTGTGGAAAGTGCACTTTCTTAAAAGTATTCACAGAGTCTTGGACTAAATTTCTTCCCAATTTGTCCGCTGGGAATTCCTCTATTCAAATCTATTGAAGTTATGAACTCCACAATTTGTTCGGCATTGTGGTTGTAATCCGAGCTTTTCTGCTCATATGGTCTGCATTGGCACATTCAACCGTTATTCCAAACTAGGTGTGACAACAGTACCACTTCGTCATTTTTCGTAACAAGCACACGCATTATAATTTTTAAATCGAGTATGCGATGCTGTAAAATACTCTTAATTCGCGAGGTTTAGAAAAACCATGGATGTTGTCCTACTTTCTTTGTCTATATTTCTTAAACTTTGACTTCAATACGACAAAATGGAAATTCATTTATTTTATAGAGAAATGTTAAAAAAGTTCCTTATGATTATATCGAATTGCAAAACAATTAAAAAATATATCCATACATAACGCCGCTTGGATACCGTTTCTGAAGTAATTCAGTCTTCATGTCTTGAAATCACAAATAAAATCTCTGGGTACTTCCTGTGAGAGGTCTGCAATGACAGAGGAAACTTCATCTGTCATCGACCTGCATTGCACTTGAAGTTTCCTTGATAATAGGTAAATATAGTAAATAAAAATTTACTAAGGTTCGACGTTAAAGCAAGATCTCAATATGGTTATCAATCCAGCACAGAAATGTTAGTAAATCTGCGCCCTTCCGCCCCGTACCCATTGTTCGCAAAAATAGTGAAAACAGTACTTTTTATCCTTCAACAAATAAATAAAAAAGACAAAAACAAAAAGAACAAGAAAATTTCTCAAAACATAAAAACTTTCCTGATCGAAGAAAGCCTTTCAATTCGATTTTTTTCTTTTTTGCACCAAAAAATTGCCTGCCATCGTTTTTCGGCTTTGGACCTAAGAGAGAAAACGAGTTCCGTCCAAAGGACGAAGGACCACGAAAAAAAGGCACTGCAGACGATAAATAACCTTTATTTTCTGCACAGTAGAAATTTCCTTCAATTTATCTTTCTCTTCTCTGCACCTACTTCTCACAAAGGAGTAAATTTTATTGAACCCTTTATTGAGCAAATCGAAATCGAGTTTGGAATGAGTCTGTTGGCTTCAGGATAAATTGTCTATTCCTCATTCTGCGCTGCATAATATGAAGAGCATCTTCGAAGATGTTCCTGAAGGAATTTTTCATCCTATATTCAACTTGAACCGTTATAAAATCAAAATATCGACGTTCTGTGGAAAATATCTAAAGTTGGGGATTCCACCTTAATACTAGAGTCACTGAAATTACGTTAAGAATTTCTATATATACATCTACATACTCTTGCTACGATGATTTCCTTATATAGGGAGGGGGCCCAATAAGTCCTGGCTATACTGAATCCATGCTTAAATGCCGAATGGACAAGATTCTATCGGATCACATGATTGGACTCGGGTTTTTATTATCATGTGGAATTCTTCAACGAAAGCATGTAGTCAGTCTCATCCCTCCCTCCTAATATCATCATCTTATTGCTTAAGAAATTAACTTGACAACTAATCCACTCGGGTTGTATGGGTAGTTGGCTCCGGGTTATGTCCATTAGTGGGAAGTTTTCACTTCAATGAAATCCCTTGGATGGCAATCCACTGCGACTCCATATACATATTGCAAGGACATACGCTACAGTGAATGACTTATTGAGATTCTTCTTCAGGGACATGTACTTGGGATGTGTTTTTCAGTGTCCTGAAGAGCAGCGATAGAAGGACAGAAGCTGGCAAAAAGTCAAATGGAAACAGGTGAATGTTGGGTTTATTGAAAAAACTTCCAGACAAAATGCATTAAAGGTAGGTCTAGGCACATGGTCAATGTTTTTTAGGCAAATTGAATAAGAAAGCCTGCATTTTGAGTAGAGAGTCACATACATGCTGGAACAAGATATTTTTTTTTATGTTTTTTTCTTATCAGTTAGGAACGGCGTGGGGAATAGGAAGGGAAGTGAGTAAAATGCGTTTATGTTTTTGTCCACTTTTTTCAGTTATTACCCTTTAGGTAACGCTTTTTTACTATAAATCCTATGAAGCTTGTTATAGGAATATTTTTGATTGAGAACCTTCTCACCCATTACAAATTATAAAACTTCAAACTACAGTAAAAGGCCAAATTTTCATATTTTTACTAATTTCCCGCCATTGACATATGTTCTGCAGTGAAATTTTGGATTCTTTGACATTTCACGTTTTATTTGATACCCATAAGTACCTACCTAAATACAACCCCTCTAAAGTTATGCATTTTTTTTTAAGCGCCGTTATTCACCTCCAAGAACAACAACAAAAAAAAACCTGCCAACACTAATTTGCAACACAATTATTATTCTTGTGGGATTGACGGGAATTCCAAAATGTGAAATAGCTTCACAAGGGTTTGATTTAGGTAGGCTATGAGCAAGGTATGTAGAATACAAGATATTCTCAATATGAACCATGTTCCACTGTTAGCTGACGTAATATTGTGAAATGTATAGGAAAGTACGGTAGAGAGAACACGAAGGTCTCTCTCCTCTCTCTGTCTTTCCAATAAAAATGTATATACGTTTCACAGAAATACGTCACAGGCTATCAGCTGCAATCTGTCAAAATTCTATACACCTTGGATTATGAGTATCAAATTAATGGTCACATTTCGAAGAATCTTAGCACTTACTAAAAAGCATGTGCAATGGAATATGTTGGTAGGAATTTAGTAAAAGTTTGAAATAAAAAAAATTTGGCCGAAGTTGAAAATACAGAGAAATCCTGGAACGAACTAAAATTTATCGTACTGAGAAGAGTTGTTTTGAAGAAATTTCCCATACGTCAAAATTCGATTCGTCGGACCAAACGTTTTTCACGCAGTCCTCCTCACTCCAGGTTATATAAGGTCTTAATTCCCACTACTTTCTAATTGCCACGAATTTATATGATCTTGAAGCCGTTTAATCGAACTTGCTAAAGCCTTATTTACATAATTCCTTGTTGACTCTTTAGGTACTTTACTCATGTCCTCTGATTTCGAGTCACTTTTATTCAAACTCGCTTCCTTTCCCCTACCATATAAGCCTTCCTATCCAGATCTAGATTGAAATGCTTCATGACTTTCATTTGGGTGAAAACAAATGGAATCCAGGAATTAATTCTGTACAATTCTGCAAGCGTCTAATCGCCAAATATTAACAACAAAATCCAAACAAAAAAGCAAAGCTACCTGCATAAAAATTCCTCTAAGAATTCTATGGCTTCGACTAATTCAATCCAACCATCTTCCTACCGTTAGTAATTCCATAATATCATTTACAGTCTTCTTGCGTTGCATTACGGTATTAATAAACAAAACCCTCACCAACCAGCAAACTCCCACACAAAATTAAGAAATTTCGCGTCGACAATAAAACGGAGCTCAATACAAGCATGAAAGCTTAGTGGGACTTACGTACTTAATAGTTGCCTGCATAAAAGACCTTCTGCGAAGCAATATACCACCTACCAGCAAATGCTCCAGTCCATTCCAGGTGAGCCATTTCGATGCAACCCAAGTAGTGCGTGTAGTGAGCGAGATCTTTTTTTTTTTTGTCTAGGCATTGTACATAAAAACATTTTTTTTTCTTCTTCGACACTGCTAGTAATCCAATGATCAAGATAAGTATAACCGTATAATCTTTATGAGCTATGGAATCACTGTCGCGTTTGTTAGGTTTGAATTTTATCGGTACTAACATAGAAGCCATTTTCCTAGTCGGATTGTCAGTCGGACTAGATCGGCTTTATCTTGTGAATGGCCCTTATAGGCTAAGATCTATTTTCTTTATCAGGCACGCAGTAATTCTATTCCTGTTCGCATTCTTTCAAGGTGCCTTTAGTAAATTCTCCTCTTTGGATTTTTTTTTCTGCCCTCTTCTCAGGGTATAAAGCCCTTGACCAAAAGTGGAGTAGATCTCGGTAGTCCTAAGAAGGCATCTGGCAAGCTTCACTTGTGAACTACAGGTTATCGCAAACCCTCCTACTACTTCCTCAGTGGTGGGTGATAAACCTTTTTTATTGTGTTAGTAACCCCTCCTGGGTCAGACTGCAGCTGAAGGATTCTACTTTCCTGTCTTTTCTTCATTCTTCTCCCTAGTGCGCGTTTCCGAGCGGCGGTCTGTGTGGATGAAGTTTAAGCGGAGGGTAGCTTTTTTTCCATAGTATATTATCTCTAAACTATCAAGTTTAGATGGTCTCAGCCTTTGTCACTAGGCCTTCTCGGTTAGCCTTCATCTGAAGGATTTTACTTTCCTGTCCTTTCTTCAATTTTCGAAGAGCTTGAACCCGCTTGCCGCATCCTGTGGGATTTCCGTCGTCCTGAGTGAGTTGATAGCTGAATTCTATCTGTTACGAAGCGATTTCCTCTCTTGGGATTGGGGGATTTCCGGGGTGTTGCGACTGGATTCAGAAGAACGATAAGTAGCGGCATTTCACCGACGAAGTCGTAGTCTCGAGCCGAACATTCCCGTACCTAATAACCTGGTCAGTTCATTGGGCGAGGCGAGTTGGTAGATGACGTCTATCGGTAGATCAGTCCTCCCTCGTTCAAGACGAATTGGGATCTTAGATCTCAACAACACAGGGTCTAGTATATGCTCGGCTTGAGACTCTTGTGGGTCGTCCCCACGTTGGGCGCGGCTGCAAAGATGTCATTCATAGTTCACCTCTCAGGCAAACTTTATTTTTTCTTTTCTTCTCTTTTCCCTCTTTGCTCTCCCTTCCCCGTTATGCCCGGCTTTAGACTCTTGTGGGTCGTCCCCACGTTAGGCGCGGCTGCAAAGCTGTGATTCATAGTTCACCTCCCGAGTCAACCTTCCGGTATTTTTTTTGTTTCTTCTCTTTCTCTCTTTTCCCCCCTTCCTCGTTGTGCACGGCATGAGACTCTATTCTCGGTGGGTCGTCCCCACGGTGTAGCGTATACCCCTATACGCTACTTTTGTTTGGATTTGGATAAAACAGTCATTTTCTAGAAGTAGCCCTATGCTACTTCTCCACATTACAAATTCCTGAAAAAAGAAAGAATTTTTTTAAATATCTTCTAGAAGTAGCCCTATGCTACTTCTCCACATTATAAATTCCTGGAAAGTTCCAATTTAGATATTTTTCGAGAAGTAGCTCTATGCTACTTCTCCATATTACAAAATTCCTGAAAAAAGATAAAATTTATATATTTTCAAGAAGTAGCCCTATGCTACTTCTATATAGTACAAGAATTCCTGGAAAAAAAAACATATCCATACATACCCGCATACAAGTCCAGGTCTAGAAGAAACAACAACAACAGCAGAGTATTTTTCAGTCGAAAAATTCTAAAATGTGCAAAATGAGCACAAAATACAATTTTTCGTTTAAAACTTACCGCTAGTCAACCACATAAAAGCGACGAAAACGGCAATTCGCCTAGCTGTAACAGATCGCGTGATGCCATAATGCAATGTGTTGCAGCAGGCTTGAAAAAAGAACAAACAAATTCTGAGAAGAAAAAGGCGCTCGCTTGCCGGTGGCTGAGTGAAGAACGATGGAATGTAGGGAGACTGCTGGTAGTCGGGGAGTTGTTTTTTGGCTTTGAACGACAACGGTCGCAGAAAAATTGAGTCGTGATTCCTCTTTATTTAAAAGCAGTCTTTAGAGTTTTTTTTTGCTTTTGTGAACTGAAAGCAAAAGTTTAGTTGATTCATGCTGGTCGTGAATTTTATTAGTTGGATTACTTACCTCTGCAACAGTGATTTTCCTAAAGATCTTTCTCATAGTGTACTCAAAGAAAAATCTTAGCACTAATGTTGCACATTCATAAATTGTGTTAATTAGAATATTTACCTGTACAACAGTGATTTTTCCTAAGATCTTTCTAATAGTGAACTGAAAGAAAATGTTGTTATTAATGCTGCGCATTCATAAGTTTTAGTATTTGAAATATTTACCTGTGCGCCAGTGATTTTTCATATAGATCTTTCTAATAATGAACTGAAAGAAAACTTTGGCATTAATGCTGCGCATTCATAAATTGTATTAATTAGAATATTTACCTCTGCGACAGTGATTTTTCCTATAGATCTTTCCAATAGTGAACTGAAAGAATATGTGGTTATTAATGCTGCGCATTCATAAGTTTTAGTATTGGAAATATTTACCTGTGCGCCAGTGTTATATATATATTTTTGTAACTATATGGGGTACTCACTGGCCGTTACTCAGGTAGTCGCGTATCCCAATTTATTTTGTTTTGATGGAACTGTGCGGAAATCACAACACTCTTATTCTGGCAAATGCACAACCAATTATTTATTTCTCTCAAGCTTATTATAAACTCCGTACAAACGTTCACTTATTTTACTGAACGGACTCTTAGTCCTCACAATTAGATACACACAAATTTACTTATATCTTACTTATGAAACCAATCACAAAGAATCCATCGCTATCCCGACCGTGGTATACAATCAACCTCTTTTTTCTCAGATTAAATACTCTCTTCGTGTTTTTTAAAAACTCGACTCTAGAAAACCGACCGCTTTTACGTCTTGAAATTGACTGCTTCGAGACTTAGATTTTTCAATCGTAAGTCTAGTTGTTCAGGATAGGAAAGTGCTTAATTAGCATTCCTATCCTGAGAAAATTATTTACCGCTGGGGATGTTTAAACATGCCCAGAATTATTGCGACGAACGATGGTTGAAATTGAAATTTGATATTTTCATAAATATCGACCATCGTCTTGCTACCGTGCATACATTGTTGCGATCACAATGTATGCAGCTCGCGACAATTTGCTGATAAGGACTTTTTTTTTCGGTGAAGACTTGATCGTTTCAGTCTTCACCGACGTAAAATTTTCATGCGCCCGATATGTATGTATGTATGTATGTACATACATATCGTATATACGACAACTCTTACTGAAGGTAAGATTATCGTGGAGCTATTTTCTATGAAAACGACTTGGGTTGATATTTAACACTTTTGTTTGTCCCAAGTCATTTTGTGGGAAATACTTTTTGCCTTTAATAAAGGAATGTGGAGAAATTGCTGATGGCAATTTTTTCACCTTGCGGAGAGATAAGCTAACCATGTTTTAAGCATGATTAGCTTATACTTATGCATGAAATTAACTAAGTTATAATTATTATTATTTTTTTTTTTAACTTCTTTTTAGGTATATTGTATTGTATATACAACACCAGTGATTTTTCATTTAGATCTTTCTAATAATGAACTGAATGAAAATTTTGGCATTAATGCTGCGCATTCATAAATTCCATTAATTAGAATATTTACCTGTGCGACAATGATTTTTCCTAAAGATCTTTCCAATAGTGAACTGAAAGAAAATTTTATTATTAATGCTGCGCATTTATAAGTTTTAGTATTTGAATTATTTACCTGTGCGCCAGTGATTTTTTCATATAGATCTTTCTAACAGTGAACTGAAAGAAAATGTTTTTATTAAGGTTGCGCATTCAAGAAATTTTATTAATTGAATTATTTACCTGTGCGCCAGTGATTTTTTTCATATAGATCTTTCTAATAGTGAACTGAAGGGAAATTTTAGAATTAATGTTGCGCAGTCGTAAATTGTATTAATTAGAATATTTACCTGTTTTTTTATGTAGATCTTCCTATTAGTGAACTGAAAAGAAAATTTTGATTGATTCATTCCGTGCAGTCGTAAATTGTATTAATTAGAATATTTACCTGCGACAGTGTTTTTCATGTATATCTTTCGATTGGTGAAGGAAAATTTGGTTTATTAACGCTTTGCACTCATAATTTCTATTAAATGGAATATTTACCTGTGCGACAGTGATTTTCCTAAAGATCCTTCTACTGGGCAACTTAAAGAAAATTTTAGTATTAATGCTGTGCACATATAATTTGCATTATTTGAAATATTTACCTGTGCGACGGTGAGTCTTATATACCATAGTAGTGGCGAACCTGAGAGAAAATTTGAGGAAGAGTTTCCTTGCACGTAACAAAGATCATTTTGAAAAATTTTCCTGTGTGACGGCACGTTGGATTTATACCGGCGAGGAAGTATCCCTCTGGCAGAAACTAGGGCAAAACATTTCGCTCTTACATATCCGAAGGAGCAGGCAAGCGAGGAGGTGAACTCAGACTTCAACGTAGTCCTGAAGCAGCTAGCAGATAGTTGGAAAATCAGTGTCCAACCCATTTGATAAAGGAGGAAACCCCGAATATGAGTAAATCATGTGTTATGTAAGTCCATAGCGGACCACAAGGTTAGTTCAAATTTTCTCTAAGTATTATTATTTGCTTTGTGTTCTTTTGTTCTTAATTTTATAGTGTTAAAGTCATTTAGTGGTCATCTAAGGTTAGGCGTCGTCCACAGGGTTCTATAATCCACATAATAGGAAAGCGCTTATTAGGGCTAGTTGTAAGGATTTTGATATAGATTGAGATTAACCGGAGACTTTGTTTCCTTTAGTTTATATATATATACCGTGTGAATCTTTGTGTGATCGGGTTTCCTCCCTCATAAGCGATACATATGCATAGACAACCGCAATAAATAAATTATTTTGATTTGGACTTGATAACATTTTGAGTTCCTTGATACGCCTTCCTCCTTTTTTTGGGTGATTTAGTTTGGTCACCTTTGGCCGCCCTTCTCCAAGTTGCTTTCTTCTTTTGTTTACAGATTGGTAACGGATTCAGCACGATGGAGTGGGTAGTTCCATAAAAGGGATGGTCGCGGACAGAAGGGAGGTCGTTTCCACACACACACGGCAATAGATGTAAAACACGTACAGATGGGGCTGAGAATTTTGATACGGCTTTGGAGGCTTAGCCAGGGTGGATGGGGGCGATTGGGCCCAACATTACCCAAAGCCGGGGTCTCAACAACATCAGAGACCCCTCTCAGCTCTCTCACTCTCTTTCAATCGTCCATATGCCAGCGTTGTAAGCTCTCCGGGTGAGTTAGCACTTGTTCGGCGTTGCGGAGGTTTTCTATTCTTCTTCTTTTTGCAGCAAATAAATAAAATCAATTTTCTTCTTTTTAGGCTTTCAGGTTCCACCATGAGAAGGAAGCCTGCATTAGATCTTTTTTTTCTGTCCGGCCGTCCGCCTGATCAGTTATGTTGACGATTTTGCACAGCTTAACAAGCATCAAGGGATGTGGGTTGCAAGAACCACCCCAAGCCGGCTGATCGCTAGCGGCATATTTGCTGTGCAGCCACCTACGCTAATCCCGCGATGATTTTGTAACAAAGAGGTGTCGGATGCAGTATGTATCTACATTCAGGTACAAGTGAATGTAGGTAGATCTGTCGGCTGACAAGCTCTTCGCTACACTACGCTGCTCTTTATTTACAATCCTACTCTAGTTTTGGAGGTAACTTTATTGAGATGAATTTTGAGGATAATCGTAATGGAGAGACTTTTATTATTTTTGTGTATGTATGTGTTCCTATGCGATTTATTTAGACTTTTTGGTTATATAAAATTAGTTTTGAATACCTGCACTTCCACTGACGATAATGTAGAAAGCTTTTATAGAACCACGTTGGGATTTTGATGTACCATATATTTTATAGGTCAGGAAAATGAAATTTCTTACCTTATTACAAAAAATTTCTTTTTTTTTTGTGTCACTTTTATTGTTACTGATGGATGCTTTTTCGTTCTTATCATGCTGCTTATACTTCTTCTATTCTCGGCAATACCGCTGAAATTATTCTTTTATATTTCAGATTAGATTTTTCATCTTTTTTGTTCTTGATCTGCTTTTACTCTTTATTCTGGCTGTGAATCTTTTCTCCGCGTTCGCAGTGGTTGAGCCCCCAATTGTAGGATTTCCAAATAAAACGAATGAGATTGGTGATAAAATATTTTATGTGGTCAAAATTCACGATGCCACTATTTTACTTTATACGATTTAAATTCATTACATTGGAAAACAACGTACTATGACATTACTAATTAATATACGACAAATGAGAGTATTTACCAAAGGTATGTTAAAGCAAAAAAAAGTAAGTGTAATTCTCAATCTGGTTCTTCGTAAAAACTTCTTCACTCTTCAATAGGTTTTATCGTAATCGCGTCTCCTTTGAGTATTTGTCATTTTGTAGAATGTCAGAAAAGTCAGGGTCAGGGTCAACGTGGTTAGCGCGTTCAGTGTTACCACATATATACATATGACCAATACTAGTAAAGATTATTTTGTGAGTTGAAACCGTGTGGTCTTTTTAAAATTAAGCCTAAAACTGTGTACCATTTCTAAAGGTGATCGTGGCGTAGCGGAAAGAACTTGGTTTTATAGACAACAGATCGTGGGTTCGAATCGTAGATTTATTGTTTCGCACATGCTATTTTTTTTTTTTTTTTTAAGAAAACTGGAAAAAATCCTTTTAATGCTTGAAAACAGGGTATATGGTCACTGTTAAGAAGTCATTTTTGAAGAACCAATCCCGTACTCCTCTCCTCTCCGGAATTATGGTGGTCCAAATTAAAAGTTCCTGTTTTTTTTTACTTTTTTTATTACTTTGACCTCGATTTTTGTATATGATCTAAGGACAAAGTAAAAAAATAGGCAACCGCCATAACTCCGTGAAGGAGTGGAGTATGGTACTCATACAACAATTTATTAACGGTGACCATACACCCTGTACTTTTAAAGATAATGAATGTTTTGTAAAAAAATAAACAGCATATTTTGTTACTCACTCTGTAACTCCGAAACAGTTGAGATACCTCATCTCTCTTCCAATCAATTGTTTGCTTGGATAGGTGATTATACTGTCACTTACTGGCCGTATGGACCTCCATGGCGTAAACTCCCTGAACAGAATCGTATACGGTTCCAACATTCCGTAAGAAAAGTCACCAAGTCTCCACATGAGCGTCCAGAATGGAAACCATACTAGCGATCGTTGATAAATTGATTAGTTTCTAGATACTTTATTAATTTGGACTTATAATTATAATTCACGAAACTCTCGAAAAATTCGAATTGATTGAAGTTGGTTGATAATTTTAGCGATCGTTAACCTCTACTTTCCATTTTTGGGAATTGGCGGAACGCGGCCCAGTTATCCTGTCTAATAAGGCAAGTAGGTGTAGCCAAAGATAACATACACATCATGATGAATAGGAGACGAGAAACCATCAAAGCGTGCGCCTTTGGAGACGTTGAACCCTTTAGGGAGCTCTTAAGCATATCTCTCGTAGGGATGCGTATTGGCTCTTGTACACATCCACAAGGCAGATGCAAAATGGGTGGAAGACGAGAATTAGGAGCGAATATGGCCGTTAAATTATAAGCTTTATCCAGAGAGCAATATTCACTTCAGCATTATTAAGTAGTGATGGAGGAACTGGTGGAGTTGTTGATGGTTTTAACGGGAGACCAGAAACCTTTACTGCCACTGGTCAAAAAGGGAATTTCCTCTCTGCATAATGGAGCTGTAGGTATTCCATGCAGTCTTGTAGACATGTTTCAGTTTTGAACGTGAAAGTTATTGATAATCGCGAAAATCAGGCTCTTTAGCTGTACATAGATTGGTTGCACAAATCATTAAACTGAGAACGATTTTGATACTATTGAGATCTCGTGTATGAATTCGAGATGTGTACCCGCCTGCTAAGAGTTAGTATGCTCTAATATGCATTCATTGACATTATTCAAAAAGAAATAGCTCAACAAATAAATCTTGCTGAGATACTGATTAAGACTTACTCAATCTGCATTTTATAGTGCCACAGAGGCCTACTTTCAAAAGGAGAAGTAGGGTTGTGCAGGTTTTTGGTGGTAAATTGAGTCGTGATTAAACAGTGGTCTGAATTACCAAATGGGGAACAGCCGGAGTTTGAAGATTTCTCAGGTTGAGCTGGTAAAAAAAAATCTGTATCTCTGTATTAGGAATTCGCGTTGCGTCAGCGAGTATTTTTATATACATTTGCTTGAATTAATAATTAATTAATTTTACATTGATTTTCAACGATTTGACATGAAGTCCTATTCTAGATAGGATCAATCTGTAACTTCTGCCTGCTCGTATTAGATTTTTTTTTAATTTTTCAAAGTTAACAGGAAGAAACAATCTTATGTTGTTAGCTGAATAGAAGAGAGCTTAATTTTTAAATTATATGTCAGCAGCTGTTGCTGTGTATTTAATTTTTTTTCTATCTTTATAAGTATCTTAAATTAAATTAAATCTACACCGAAATTTATAGTTATTTGCACCTAAGTAGGTCAAGTGAGGAAGTAACAAAACAATTTCTGTTTCGTGAGATAATTCAGAGCCACAAAAATGTTTTGTCAGATATTAACTTCGGTTGTATCTCTTTGCTGAAACAAAAAAAAAAGTGTACGTTGCTGGCGTTATGAAAAAACACAACAAAGCTTTGTGACGACTACGAGTTTATTGGATAATTGTTTACATCTAATTGGTTTGACAAAACAAATTAATATCGACGTTGTTGTGAAGGGCGAATATTGAAACAATTTCAATACTTCCACTTTGACGTGTGTATTGAAATAATTTCCCAATACCTGTGTACGAATTCGACGGAAAGTGAACTATCACTCGAAATAAAGTGCCGAGGTTCGTAACATTATGACCTGAAAAAAAATTCTATACATCAGTCATAGAAATACCCGATATTGCTGGTGTGAAGTGTGAAAATTAATTGCTGCAGCTTCTAGTTTTCTTTTTCTTTATTTCTTGTTGCCTCTTAGAGTCCTGTCGAGAAATTGACGCCTTCTTGAATTTGCAACGCCTTTTTATAATAATTTTTTAGGTCAATGCTTGCTGTAATTTGGCCAGATTCCACATGCAAAGTAAAACTTTTTCTTCCTGACCCCTATGTTTTTTACTAAATTGCACATGCATAGTCATTAGTAAAATGTGGAAATCAAAAGTAATTTTGAGTATTTGCCTTAGCTGCAGAAACAATTTTCTTAACATCAATAAATCTAATTCTTGCAAAATTTTAACTATTTAAGCAAAAAATAAAAAAATAGAGAGAAAGAAAAAAAAACCATTTCATCTGCTGCTTCTTCCAGAAAAACATGCCTAAAACGGGAGAAAAGTATATCCAATAAAAGGGTCATCTCTCTGCCTACAGGGTTTAAGCAATATAAGTGGAAGTCATTTATCTTTTACGATTTATATAATGAAAAGAAAGAAATAAGTCTATTGATTGAGAAAGACAGAAAGAAATTAATATCATCTTGTCGTCCTTCAATAATCATGGAAGATTTTTCTTGTTACCAAAAGAAAGTTAACTGCTTATTCTATGGCAACACTCATTCTCTTAACCTCGAACTGTTTAGCATCATCCTGCCGAGAATATCTTGGAAGGAATTATTTTATTTTTCTGCTAAACTACTTGCTGGGATTTTATTTAATTTTTGGTAGTTTATAAGCAAATGAATATCTTGTTTTAGTTGTTGTTGTTTCTATGACGATCTTAACGCAGTTTCATGAAATGACAGTCTTGTATAACTTTCATCTACATATATTTTTCAAAGCTATAGATACTAACATATGTTTACTTCCGAAAACATCAGAAGCGGCAATTGTATAAATTAAAAAAGATAAATTCAACTTGTGTTCTTGTAAAATTTGTCAAGTCCTATTCCGAAAGTACTTCAAGAAGGATATTTTCTTCTACTAGCTTTTGAAATATAACTTCAAATCCAACTAACAAATAGCAACTTAGCTAACATTAAATTCGATTTAATCTCTATTGATGGTTTTATATATAAGTACGTAGGTATTATATGAAGGTATGCCTTTGACTTAACGACACAATGGCAGAAAAGTTGTCAAAAAATCTGGGTGGTTTGGACATTTTTTGGTTTTCAAAAGTAATTTAACATCAATGGCCCAGGAAGAAGTCTAGTTTTCGAAAACTTGTCCTTTACCATTTGAAAATAAAGATATTATTTTTGCCAAGATTTTATCTTAGACTAGTTAGTTGAAGAACATTTTCACATTTTAGTGCGCCTTAGAAATGCTTGGATAGGTATAAGAGGAATTTTTTATCGATTTCATGTTTTTCTAAGAATTTCTCTAATAACGATTTATACGTAAAAAAAAACTCTTCAGGATTTTATTTGTGCGCTACAGGCGTAAGTTTTATCTGATTTAATAAGGGATTAAGTGAATCTAGGACTATATCACTTGATTTAGGTTACATGTACAACGAGGCAGGCAACCCTGTCATGCGCAATCAGATTGAGGTCTGGGCTATTTCCAGGTTAAGGAAGTGACTGTTATCTCAATGCTTCACTGCAGAGATTTATCTATTAAATAAGGGATTAATTAGTAATCATTTGAACCAAATAATTGTTTAAAAATCTCTCTGAATACTTATAGATTTAGCACAATAAGGCAGTGTTGAATAATCCTGAAATTAGGGCTCAGCAAACTGGATTTATTTAGCTCTTATATACTTGTCAGGATACAATTTGATAAATTTTTGTATACGCTACATCGTTTGCAGAGCCATCCAAAAAATTTAAATTATTAAAACCATCCGCGGAAATGCATCCCCATATCATAATAACTGATGCTTGATGATTTTGATTCGTCTGAAATGAACGCCTCGTCCGGAAGGCGGTTGTTGTTTTTTCCTCTTGTATTTATGATTTGATTTGGAATCGTTAAAAATAAATGTTCTTAGAAATTCTTCTATTTTCAATCTTTGACCGATTCTAACAAGCGTAGGTTCGATTCCCGTCCGCGGGAAAAATAAAGATTATATTTGTCCAATCGGAAGAAGTCCAATTCAGTATTTTCTTTATAAAGGGGTTGCTTCTATATCCATGTAGTTAGTAGTGGATTCTTTGCAGGTATACAAGCCGGTAAACCGAATACTCGAAGTCGTCGGCTATCTGTTCTAGGTTTTTTTTGCATTGTGTATCTTCCTCCAATTCTCTTCTGAGTTAACTCAAGCTCACAAATCGACGTCTTAAGGTAAGACACTCCAAATAGTGGTCACTAGATTTACAAAATCCAATTCTTCAAGTGATTTTGCGATTTGAATAAGTTGGCTCTTTAAGAGCAGTTATTTTTGCTTCTACTACCAGAAATTTTCTTTCGATTCACTATAATTTAGTTTTTCTTAACTTAAAACATTTGGAACATACCTCCAGAGCTCTAGTTATGAGAATGATGTGTGTCTAGCCTAGACAATTGCTGATAATCAACTACTTCATGATCAAAATCGGATGAAATTAAGGGTTAGGACAGATATAAAAAAAATTAACCATGTTAAAATGGAAATGCTCCCACCTCGAAAGAATCTTCTGGGTCGAAAGGGCTTTCTTAAAACAAGAAACAAATACCTGCAAAGACATAGAGAACTAAAGTCCATCTGCTCTAGTTTTAAATCCAAAACTCGGATTCCCTTAGAAACCTCCCCACCCTATCACACGACAAATTATATGCTGTAGAAACAGTGATTCCTTGGTGACAAATTTTACAAAACATGTGCACAAATATTGACGTTTGAATAATTTAATATTTGCAAGCCGCATAGGATCTGCATTTATGTACTTTTGAAAATATCATGAGAGGAAGTGTACATCTTGGGGAACATAAAGTAAATCAGATGTGCATACTAAAACGCTAAACCTCTACACAAAATTCTATTGTTTACATTTCAAAACGTTAACCCAGTTTTTCAGATTTCATTTAAGTTGGTGTTTAAGTTTGTGATGACTTTTGTACTTTCTATCAACACGTACAGGTCTATAAGTACATAGAATTACTGGAGATTTAAATAAAAAAATTTCAAGTTGCGCACAATTTTGTATGCGATTGCAACCATTGCAAGTAGTTTTTAATTTTATACATTTTTTATCTAAACTACGAGAATTATTTTGAAGAAATCAAAAAAAATTTCTTACTGCTTAGTCAGAATTTTCGAAAAATTGGTTCTTCGTTTTCGACGGATTCTTAAAGTTTAACCTTTCAAAAATATTCTCAGACAATTTCAAGTTGATCTATTCAAAATTGAGCGAGTTATGGACGTTTTTACCATCACGGTCTGCGAGCCGCGAGTTACGTACACCACCACTCAAACATGACTGGGAAAACCATAATTATTAATTCCAGACGCAATACGACACCATAAAACAAATAGCAGTAGCTTTCCAGAGAAAACAGCAAATTAAGCTTTCCCACAGTTTCATAAATGCTATTCTGATTAGCTTGCATCCTTTTATCAAGTAAAGTAACGAAATTATATTTTGCAGAAAGTTAGATTATTCAGTTATTGTTTACGCATTGTACAAACGAGCTTCTTTAATTAAATGTATAAAAGATTCAAGTTGTGTTTTTCATTTTTTATATTTTTCTTTCTTAACATGTTTTGGATAAAACTTAACTCGCGCGACACATGTATAAAGGAGCAAGTACGCGCTTCGAAAAGCGGCAGTGCATCGCTGCTCTATTCAAATCATTTGTACGTATATATGCAGTGCCCAAATTTAGGATGGTGATGGTTATAACCACGTGAGGTGTATGGATTCGAAATCGGAAACCGTCACAGTACAGCATTTGACTTCTATGTATATACCCGACTTCAGACTTTAAACGCGTTTTCTCGAAACAGCTTTTTCAAAATCGGTGACCACTATATCTCAAAAACGATTGGGCCGATTTATTTTGCATATTTTTTTTTATTGGCAGTCATTAATTAAAGGATTTTTTTGCCGATCCATACTTTTTTTTATATCAAAGTGAATGAAGTGATTTTTTCACCGAAATTTAGACTTTCAGTTTCGATCGCTGACACTTTTTTCAAAATTAATATTTTATCAAATCCTTCGGCTAAAGACTACATAATACGATACAAAAACTTGTATTATTTGGTTTTTTGATTTTAGGTGATCGGTGTAGAAATTATAGTGGTCACCGCGGAAGGCTTTTTTTGAAGAGCGGTCCGGGAAATATATTATATCTGGAACATTTGTGAATTTTTTCCAATAAAAAATTATGAAACATAGTCAAAAATATACCGTTTACTATGAAAAAAAAACAGTTTTTTTTTGCTGCCAACTAGGTGTAACCCTTTAGTCACTCGTACTGAAAAGTTCTATTACCAGGTGCACATTCCGTTCTCACGATATGGATACTTCTTCTTTTTCGTATAAATAATAACAACATTTTCAAAATGTGGTTGATAATAAATTTGATTTATTTTTTCTTATACAAAATTCACATTTCCTTTAATGATACTCGGATATGACATAATTCTATTCTTTTTAAATTAATTTTCCGATATGACAATATAAAAATAAGTACTCTATTCCTTTTAACGCAACACTGATACAAATTATCGTTTCTGTTATTCTGTAAACTAAAAAAAGAACAACTCTCTGTTTCTATTAAGAACTGACCTTACAACAAAACAATACTTTCTTCAATTCAAAACGAGAATAACATGAGAATAATTATTTAAGAACAATTTATTTATTTGGTCTACTCTAAGAATAATTTCGAACACGTAGCGCAGTATTGACAAAGGATATTATAACGAACATAATTTTGATTGTAGATTAGTGCCAGAGGATTCGGAGGAGCGTATAAGTATAATTAAAGCGAGTAATATTATATGAGTCGCCAAGTCCCTATATCACTTAATTCCTCAAATGTAATTGTATATACATACATACATAAAATTATTACAATTATTCTCGCCCTTCTAAAATTAATTTTTTAAGACGGGCACACAACTGCATATTGGATTTCAATTTTTTAATAAGTGATTAATTGAAAACACTTGTTAACTTTTAAACTATTTATTAAAAAAAGTCTTTTATAAGAGTGCGACGCGTTTCGCCCTATCGAGGCATCATCAGGCTATGGACCGGTTTCAAATTTTTTTGGATTTAAAAGTGGACTATTGTTCATAAAATCTAGCTGATCATTAACTATGTTTTGCCCAATATATTTAGCTTTTTTTATTTCAAAAATCAGAAATCTTGAATAGGGCAGAAATTTTTGAAAAAAGCCAATAGTCCACTTTTAAATCCAAAAAATTTTGTAACCGGCGGGAATATTCAGTCGACAGCCTGATGATGCCTCGATAGGGCGAAATGCGTCGCACTCTTATAAAAGACATTTTTTAATAAATAGTTTAAAAGATAACAAGTGATTTCAATTAATCATGAAGACATCTAAACAAGTGCCATCAAGAAATTCAATCAATTTTTAATAACTTTCTATCAACTTACAGACCCCTGACTGAGAAAACTTGTGTCTGAGCGCCTCAAAGCCTCAGCGCCTGAGAGTCCCCTTCGTGATGAAACAGTATAGGGTATTTTGCGTTCGAAGTATTTACATAGGGTTATTTGATTTAGAATGAGTGAATGGGAGCTTTCCGATGGAGTAAAGTTTTCTTACGGGTTGAGGGTTTTGGGGTGGGGGTGGTAACCACCACCCTTGGGCTGTCCAATTTGTGTCGTGTGTGACATATGTCGAGAGTCGAGTTTCGAGAGTCGAATTTCGTGAGTAGACTTTCGAGAGTCGACTTTCGTAAGTCGAGTTTCAAGAGTCGCGTTACGAGAGTCAAGTTTCGAGATTCGATTTTCGACAGTCGTGTTCAATAGTCGAGTTTCGATAGTCGATTTTCGAGATTCGAGTTTCGAGAGCTGAGTTTCGAGTATGACTAAAAAGTAGAAAATAAAATATATTAAAAAAACCTTTAAAATAAACGACTTTTGTAAATAAAATGCACTAAAAAGTAAAAAATAAGTTTTTTCGTTCTAAGTGATGTAAAGAAGAAAAGTTTAAGGCAAAATAAGAAATGCTACAACTCAGATTTAATCTTAAGATTTTCGGCATGATGTGCAGTTAGACAATTCTGATTATAGTTGTGGATGCCCCAATTTTTAAGATTTAATCTGAGTTGTACCATTTCTTATTTTACATTAACCTTTTCTTGTTTATATCACGGAGAAAGAAAAAAATAATTTTTTACTTTTTAGTGCATTTTGTTTAAAAAATTTATTTATTTTAAAGGTTTTTTTTATATAATTTATTCTTGATACATTTATGCATGGCATCAAAACTTTGTTGTATTTTCCCACGTACGATTTTCTAACCTGGTGAGAAATTAATAAAATGAATAAAAAAGCTATTTCAAACGTTTCATGTGTTTAATCAAACCCACAAATGATCGAAAAGTGTTCATTAGATTTCTTATTTATTTATTTATTTATTTCGCTAAAAATGCTAGCTACAATGGTAAAAAAAACAATATCCAAGTAAAGGCTATAAAACAGAACAATTTTTATTAATGTGAAAGTCAATCGAATGAAAATTCAAATTAAAAGTACAGCACATTTTAGACATTGGCTCAAAGTGTCCCTAGTTGGTGCGATGGGAGCACAAGTAAATAAAATCAATCGATCGTAAGTGTCGAGTTGGTGAATTGAATTTAATTTTATTAAGCATCAAAGGCATGTCGATGTCACCCTTCATAAGATGAAAAATAAAACTTATATCACATATTTTCCTACGAGTTTCTAGAGTAGGAAGGTGTATTAAATTTAATTTTTCGTTATAAGGAGGAAGATGAAGTCTATCCCTCCATTCGAGACCTCTTAGGGCAAAAAGTAAATATCTCCTTTGTACGCTCTCAATACGCTCTATGTGATTTTTGTTCGAGGGAGACCAGACAGGACTGGCATATTCAAAAATGGGTCTAACAAGAGTGGTAAAAAGAGCTTTATTAATGTAGCATCATCAAGTTCCTTTGCCCAGCGCTTTACAAAGCCTAACATTGAATTCGCTCTACTAACAAGGTGATCAATGTGGAGGTCAAAAGTGAGTTTAGAGTCAAACAATACCCCCAAGTCAGATATATTATCAACTTTCGAAAGCAACAAACCATTCATAGCATAGACATCATTCGAAGGAACTCGCTTACGAGAGAAAATGGTTAGCTTACATTTATCAAAGTTCATAAAGAGAGAACTCTTAGTACACCATTCAACAAGTCTGTCCAGGTCCTTCTGCAATTCAAAACAATCAGAATACGAATCGATAGATTTATATAGTTTTAAATCATCTGCTTAAATTAGTATATCAGATTTGTTGACTGCATCAGAAACATCATTTATGAATAATATGAAGAGCAGTGGCCCTACATGGCTACCCTGTGGAACACCAGAGTAAGCCGTTATTTCCTTAGAAAAATCAGAAAGGAACTGTATCCTAAGGTTACGATCCTTAAGATAGGATGATAACCAATTCAACAACCAAATTGGGAAATCCAAGGATTTCAGTTTAAATAACAGAAGAGGGTGTGGAAGCTTGTCAACAGCCTTGCTGAAATCTGTATAAATACAGTGAGTTTCGTAACCACGCTCAAACGATTCGATACAAGTAGATGTAAACTGAAGCAGATTTGTTGTTGTTGATCTTCCCCTCATAAAACCATATTGATGAGGATTAAGAGCTCTACTACAATGAAAATACAGAAATTCATACAAAGAAGCTTCAAACAGTTTGGGAATACAAGACATTTTAACGATAGGACGATAGTTGGTAACAAGCTCTTCTTAGTTAAAAATGATTTACTAAAGTAATACGCAAAGAAATTAGATATCACAGACGGATCATGACTAGTATTATCCTTAAATACTAACGCAGGAGGAAAATTATTGGATTTCTTTTTGGTATTTACAAAACGCCAAAATTGGTTAGGATCCGACCTGATTAAAATTCTCATCTTAAACAAATACGTATCATAGGCATGCAAAAGAGCAATACGAAATTCGCTCCTCAATACCAAAAATTGTTTTAGGTCTTCATTAGAGTGAGACCGGTGAAACCTTCGCCAAGCCTTATTTCTCAGGTTGCGCAAGCCTTTAAGCTCGGCATCGTACCAAGGAGGACACGAAGAGCCATTCCTTATACAAGACAATGGAACACAATGTTTAAAACAATCTATCATAACATTATAAAAATGTGCTGTAACTGCATCTACATTATAATTGTTTAAGAGAAAGGACCAATTAATGGACGATAAATTAGAATTAAGTTGGTTAAAATCAGCTTTCTTAAAGTTAAAGGTCGGCAAGTTTTCAATCGAGGACATGACAATACTCTGGCAATCAATGCGCACTATCACGTCCAAAGTTGGATGGTATGCATCAATTGGAACCAATGATGTATCACACGGACGAACCATACTTTCCGAACCATCCGAGGTAAAGACCAAGTCCAAGCTCTTATTACGATTATTTTTAACATCATTTACCTGAGAAAGACCAAGCGCGGCAATAGCATCCAGGAAGATATGCGCATTCCCAGAAGATGTACTGGGGACCATGGAGACATCATCATAAGAAACCTGCCCTTGAACAGCAGGAAGATTAAAATCACCAAACAATATAATCTTATCCGAGTCCCGTGCCAGATCGAATAAATATTCCACAGCAGTAACAACAGCACCATATGAAGCAGAACGGCTACCAGGAGGAATGTAAGTACTAGAATGTACAGTATTATAGCCCCAACTGTTAAACTGATGCACAGCAATTCAGACAGGGATGGATTGGGAATATCAATCAGGGAACAACTGTATGAAATCCTTACCGCGATCAGAATAACTCCTCCGAGCACAGAACCATCATCAGGATTACGATCTCGTCGAAAAATTTGAAAGTCATTGTCCAATAATTCAGCATCCGAAAAGGAATTGTTAAGCCAGGTCTCCGTTAAAATAATAATATCATGAGAAATATTATAAGAGTTTAAGTAGAGCCGACGTGTTTTAGAACGTATTCCACAAACATTCTGGTAATAAACTAACCAAGTCTTTAATCTGCGAAAGTTTCATCGCCACATAAAATCCATTATGTGTTTTTATGCATTCCGACTCAGACGAGGTATGAAACGTTTTACCAGTAAGCCATCAGGCCAGAATTTTGAATCCAACAGCGACATCTCGAGGTCATCGGAAACTAGCAACTTGAAAGACGACACTGTACGATTTGAAAGGCCCCCTGGGGTCAAACTGAAGCATCTATTGCGTGAATCCGTAACACACATTTTTGAATTCACATAGTTGGCGACAGATTGAGCGGAGGTCCAATATTTCACACGAGATAGAAAAATAGCCTTTAGGGAAGCAACAACCTCAAGGACAACATCTAAGGTATCAGACTGCTCTGCATTGTGTTGTTGTTCGGGTCGCTGCCCATTCCGCTGCTCAAACAACTGCTGTACCTGCAGTTGGTTTTGTTGCATATGCTGCCGTAGTTGTTGTTGTTGTGACTTTTCCTGTTGCTGTTGTGGATGCTGTCGATACTGATTTAGATGTCGCTTTTCCTCTCGATGCTCCCGCTGATGCTGCCGCTGTTAACGTAGCTGCTGCGGTTGTTGTTGATGCTGTTATTCTTGTTGTTGTTGATGTTGTTGTTGTTGGTGCTGCAGTTGTTGTTGTTGTTGCTGGTGCTGCAGCTGCTGTTGTGGTAGTTGTGGTTGTTGATTATTCTGTTGTAATTTTTGCTGTTGCTGTTGTTGTTGCTGCGATTTTTGGGGTTGTTCCTGAGATTTTTGGTGTTGCTCCCGTGATTGTTTATCCTTCACCTGAGAGCCGGTCAATTCATCTGATAGAGTTAATCTTCTTACGTCAACAGCTAAGCCCAGAATTCTTAGTGACAGCTGACGACCAAGATCCAATATCGTTTTCCACCCGCTTTATGCTGCGTCGAACTTCATCGAAGACTGACACTAGTGAGGCGTTATTAGCATTTAAAGCAAATGGGTGAGCCATCGAACACAAAGAGTGACTGAAGATCCTCCACAGAGTTGGACAAACTCAACACTTTTGATGTAAGTATATGAGATTTGCCAAGCAAGGTAGACGAATTCTGGGTCAGCGTATCCATAATGTCTATAATTCGGTCCGACTTACTATTCAGAGAGCCCAGTTCATCAGAAAAGAGTTCAAGCCCCGACCATTTAGTGCAGAAGACGTTGAGTTTATCGGCTATTACTGATTGCACTGAAGAGTGAGCATCAAGACGTTCCATAATATTTTTTATAAGTCTTATAGTATGGCAGGGCTTTATTTCTGCACACTCACAACAGGTTGTAAAACCGGAAGAGCTAGCTCTAGTGCTACGTTTTAAACAAGCAACATGGAAAAAATTACCACAAATTTCGTCACATGCCACGACATCGTCCGTTTTTTTAGCACAGATCTTACAAGAAGCCATGTTAAATTCCAACTAATCAAAGATAATCTGGGAAACTTCAGAACAATGTCAAGCATCACACAGTAAGTTTCCAATTACACAATACATAACAATAAACAAATAAATACTTGGAAAAAATTCATAATAATATGTAATAAATGTGATTCTAATTAGTTACAACAGTCTCAAATATAAAGTTCGAAATTGCGTGAAAGCACTCTTAATAAAGCTTTGAACATAACACTCATAACACATTATTAAGTTTTTATCCGTAATTAGATTCACAAATAGGTGTCACTGTCGTAATGATATCACCGTGAATGATGATCGTCACAATCAATAATTTGTGGCGCTTCCCATTAGTAAGATCAATAGATGTTTTTAAATGAAAACAAATAAACAAATATAAAATCAAAACACGTCAATAAATGTTAAGATTGGTCAATAAAGATAAAAATAATAAATAGGTTCCCAATTCAACACTTACGTAGTTCTTAATTAAAAGTCCGATGACTCTAAAGAAAGAAGAGCAGTGGTGTGATGGTTTGTGGCCATGATGACGATATTTTATCCGGAGAAGCACATGCAGTCTTGGGATAAAACGATGTGTTACGATGTAAACACCCACTTATGAGATCAATCAACATGAGATATTTGTCTTTTTGAGAAAACTATTATAATTATAAAAAATTCACGGCACTTTCTTATTTTAAAAATTCATGTCACAGATAAAAATTGTAACAAAAGCCACAGGACAAGTACGATTTTAAATTGAGAAATATCATAAGAGCACCAGAACACAAACAAAATCAATTTCCTATTAATGACTGGATCACGGGATGATCAAAATTCCAGAGATGTCTAATTTAAGAATATGTCCGTAATGAATAACTTCCACACTTTAGATCAATAGAATTTTAAACTTTAAGAAATAAAAAGAAAATATTTATTGGAGCAGGTATGCCGCACGTTTTCTCCGCTGATACTCTACTTTGTACAATAAAGTTAATTCCTAAAATTGTCGAAAAGTGTTCATTAAACTGTCAAAAAAAGATCACTAAATTAGAGTAGATCAAATTCTAAAATTTTTGAAAGTGCTCGTCAGTTGACATTAACTCAGTTCTTACAAATTGTAAGAAACGCTAGGCAAATAAGTAAAAACTAAACAAAACGTTCAAATTTCACTGCGGTTCTTTTTTAATTTTTTAATCTCCATAATTAATATCCTTATCGATCTCTGATCCTTGGACGTGCCAGGAAGTACGAAGTATCGTAGACATCACAGTATAAGGCTCTTTGCAGCAGTTGCTAGTCAGTGGGTATTGATTATCTACTGATATGAAATTGAAACTGGATCGTGGTTTGATACTACCCCAATCTATTTATGGCAGGGCGCATAACTCACTGAAAATTGATTAGGCCCTTGGGTACTCCCTTGATACCCATCTTGCTAATCGTAACTTTTATTTTCTACATAATTTAATTCAGAAAATAAAAAGCAGTAACCATATCTTTATAATCGGCTGCAATTATTAGACTCTCAAAGAAGTTTATACATTCTTCTCCCACACTGGTACTCTCATTTCGGCAAGCGCTCTTATTTGGTCTAAGCTATACGTAAGTGGAATAATTTTTCTTCTAATATTCGTAGTACGAAATTGAATTTTTGGAGTTTTATTAAGTACATTTTATGGCTGTTAATCTTGATCTTAATTTAGTACATTTCTTTCTATTTTTACAAATTAACTTGATTTTCTTTTTTTATTTATTATTTAGTACATTTAAATTAATTTGTTCCATATAATTCATATTCCACATTCCACATTCAATCTTTTTTTTTTCTAATGAAAATAAAAAAATTGTATCACTTCCCTAACCTGTAAACCTGTATTCGATAAGATTTGTAATCATTTTACAGTTGACCGAAAATTACAATTGTTATTGGTGTTCTTGGATGGTTAGTCCTCTGTGCAAGTTTTTCACATATAATTCTAAAACGGTTCATCACAAAACCCTTTACAACCTCCAGACTGCTTCTGGAGTGTTAAAGCACCCTGAGCATCCTCTCTCGCAATAACGTGGTACTCGTTCCTGGGTGCCTGGTTAAAGTGATATCGAGGGGAAGGAGGCTAACTCACCTTGGTGCAGCATCGGAGATATTCTCATCCATGATCAGAATCGCACCAAAGCACCTTACCGCTTGTTTTTCGATTTAGGCCGACCGATACCACATTCGTTTGTGGTTGGATGATCCTTCGGGTCACACTACGAGTGCACTATGGGTAAACCTAACCCAAACCTAACGGGCAAGCTGCTGAGACTAAACACTGGGCACTCTTTTCGCAAGGATGGGGTTTGTTGATGATCCTGCATGCAGAGGATGCGGGGCGGATTCAAAAACGGTGACTCGCTTTCTTTGTCACTGTTCGTCATTCTCATGAAAGAGGTACAGATTTCTTGGCTCACACCTCCTGATCGAGCTGCATGAAGCCAGCAAGGAAGGTTTGGGCCAATATTGGACTTCAGAAGAGTTTGAAAGGTGAAAAATGATCCTGCGTTCCAGGAATAGCGCTTGGGGTCTCAACCTCTTTTCAATCCATCCATCCACGCCAGTTCGTCGGACAGTCAAAATGATTATAACCAATTTCATATAATTTTATATTCAGAAGAATTTTTTAGTATAATAAAAATTTCTAGGAGTGTTCGTTTTCACAGTGTACGTAGAAAACCTAAATTTTTGTATACCAGGGATGTCCGATTTCGTACATTTTCTGAAATTTTATTTACTATAGTGATAAAAATGTCATGTAAGAAATTGCAGCTCTTTCCGTTGAGTCGACTCGTTCGCTGGAAAATTTTATCTATGTTTTTCACAAAGTGTACTTGTTCAATGGATCAACGAAATTGTTGGTAAAATTTATATAGTTAAGTTGCGATTCGATAATAAATATAAGATCAAGCGGCAGAGGGGGGAGGGATAATTGTTTTTTATGAAGGCAGCACAGGAGGAGGTAACGGTTGTTTATGAAGGAAGCACTAAGGGTATATGACTCCAAGTGAAATTATTCCGAATGCTTCTGAATTTATCACGTTCTTAGCAAGCATTCTCGTGGCGAACCCTGCTAATCAAGTTGGCTAACTTACGACCGCTGCCGTTTTCGTTGAGAGGATCAATTTGAGAACTAGCAACCGCCTTTCATAAAAGTCCAACTGCTTCGAACTGGCAAATAGCCTCAGAATTGGACTTATCGATGGCGACTATTGGTTTCGTCAATCATACGATGTGGACAATCGAACGTAAGAACAACATTTAGCATATTGCAGCAATATCTCTATTTCCACCACACATTTTCTGATATGCCCCACATGAAATTTATTATCTGAACGTAGCACGCTTTACCAATGCAAATCGTTGGTATACTTGAACATACATACATACATACATACGCTTATGTTTACCTGTATATATGCTGCTTGAAAAGCAAAGACAGAACACCACAAGAGATTTTCTGCTTAATTACAGATCTATCGCTAAGGGCTATTACACAAAATCTACCTAATTGAGAAAGTCGATAGTTATAAGAAATAATTAAAGTTGCATTACTATATTGAATTTTTATTGCATACATATATATACAGGGTGTTCCGTAAATGTCTTTAATCCTTTAAGGGGTTGAAAGCAGAGGTCATTTGGGTCAAAAAAGTCTAGATACTTTTATATCGAACTACGCTTGGTTTTCGAGTAAATCGATAATATAGATTTTCGAGATTTTGCATACCTTTTCAGAGTAATTTCGTTATAAGTTCTATTGTGAATAATGGATTGTGACGTTCAAACCTTTATTTAAAAGAACACATAATTGTACCTTCAATTATTTAAAAAAGAAACAGTTTTCTCTAGAATTTTTTATTTCACCAAAATTTTTGTCGCTCTTAAAGTTGAAACTTTGAACTCCCGGACCTACCCAGACTTGCCCCTCCCGCAAAAATGATGATGCGGAATAACGAAATCTACGTAAATATCATGTTTGGTAAAAAAGCGTTTTTTTCGCAATTACCCCCTCCATTTTAGAAATTCGAAATCGAAAAGTACCCTATCTAATAGCCAGTTCAGATTCCCGTACAATGACATATAAATAGTTGTCGTAGGTTAAAAACTGTAAGAGGAGATAGAATCCTACGAAAAAACTGAAGATTACCTCGATGGGCACATCTTCAAAATGTTTGCTTATAACTTTTGGTGGTTATTGTTGATAGCACTGAGGGAGGTCATTTTGAAAAGGGGATATAATGCGCAAATTTTCTCATAGTTTTGCCAAGTTCGTGGAATGGTGATATTTCGAATAAATGTGCACTGAAGCGCGACAAACATTTTTGGTGAAATAAAAAATTCTAGAGAAAACTGTTTTTTTTTAAGTAATTGAAGGCACAATTATAACTTATTATACATTCTTAGAAAGGCCAATATGTGTTGTTTTAAATAAAGGTTTGAAAGTCACAATACATTACCTACAATAGAACTTACGAAATTACTCTGAAAAGGTATGCAAAATCTCGAAAATCGATATTATCGATTTACTCGAAAACCAAGCGGAGTTCGATATAAAAGTATCTAGACTTTTTTGACCCAAATGATCTATACTTTCATCCCCTTAAAGGATTAAAGACATTTACGGAACACCCTGTATATTTCTTAAAATAAAATAAGTGAATTTACGGAAGACTGTCGAATTTCAATTGAAGCCTTGTCCTACAGAAAAATGAAAGAATTTAATGCTATAGATTATTCCTATAATAATGTGATTTTTCAGGTAACATATTTGCACTAAAAAATTATAAATTTTGATGATAACTTTGCACGATTCAGAGAACGGACTTTGTGCTCAAATAGCCCCTAGAGTAATACTGAACTTGAATTTTAAATCCTAGATCATGACTAAATGATTGTGGGGGTGTATTCTTCCAAAAAAAAGGATTAGATACCGATCTACGAAAAAGCCAGCACCTGTTCTTTGACGAGCTATGATTATTTTTTTATAAGAAAATTGATGTTTGTTAAATGGGATAATTCGAAATCATAAGTGGAAAAAAAAACAAAAACAAAAAACCATCGTATCTACCAAGATTCGGACTTTGTACCTTCCGTTCTTTGGGGTTACTTCTCTTACGTTTTTTCATCGAAAAATTTAATTCTAAAAAATATTTTTTTAAGAATATTTGCCCATTTAAAGAGTTTTACAAAACTTGATCCTAAATGTAAAGGAAATTTATATATGGTGTTCTAGGAATATTTAAGTACTGTCCAACTGGAGATTCATTAGATGTAGATTCTAGATAAGGCAGAAAAGCTTGTAAGGCTGTTTGTAAGTAGATCCTAAGATGGGTTGAGAAGTGCAGGACGGTAAAGTTTTATACTCATTTTTTTATGAATACCCGATAACTTCTGGATTATACACGCGATGTGGAAAATTTTTTTGTTTCTATTCTTGGAGCTTTTTAATGATCGATGATTTTCCTCCATCTATCCTTTTCGAAGTCCAATTAGTCAAAATTTTAGAATCTCAATCCAATTAGTTTCATTTAATTACTAATGTTTCTAAAAATACGTTAATTAACTTTTGTTATTCATATTAAATTTACGAAACGCAAAAATTTCGATTTAATATAACTTCTACCCTAATGCTTTTTACTTTTTCTGCACCAACCTTTTTTAAGTACATATATGTATGCAGCGAAAACTGTGCTTAAAAGGAAATTTATTGAAGAAGATTTCTAGCCCTTAGGCATTTATTGAAGTTTCTTATTTTGGTAAATGATGAGCTTTCGGCTTAAAATCATCTCTATGCTATCCTTTTTCTGTGCCTTTTCTTAAGTACATCCAGCAAAAAATGGGTTATTAAGTTAGTTTATAAAGAAAAATTTCCCACTGTTAAGAATTTCTTGCATTTTTTGTTCGCGAAGGAAAGGTGTAAAAGTGCAAAAAGGATTATATTGCATTGGGTAGGTGTGATAAATAATCTTATACTAAAAACATTGAGCTTCTTAAATTGGATTAAGATTTCAATATTACGACTATCTCGAAACCGAAGGATAGAAGAGAAAAATACAATTCGGTATTAGATAGTTCCAACGAATATCTGTCTAATCAATGTGAGATAATCATCATCATATAGTTTATCGTGCAGAAGTTTTATGGTGATTGATAAAAAATTAACCTAAATGTGACAATACTGGGATCAAGCTGGCTCCAAAGATTCCTGTGAAAAAGCTGTGCAATAATTTTCATGATATTGCTCTCAATTCTAACAGGGAATAGTTAGTTGTTCTTATTCCAAAGAATACCAGTCCATCTTTAGTTAGACATTTCCACCAAAATATTCAATTTCCTTGCCAAAATATTCGGAAAATTATGTACTCAAAAAAATCGTGGAGTATGTGGGCGCAGAGAGTATATTGTCAGTTTGGGTATCAGGAATACACCCGGGTCATAGTTGTGAATCTGCACTCTTAAAGGTCACATCTGTAATCTATATGGTTGCGGATAATGACCATTTAACAGTACATACTGGTAATTGCAGATTTCACCAAAGCCTTTGATTCAGTGAGTGACTCCAAGTTGATAGTCAAACTTAGCACTAGCTATGGCTTCTCTACGTCCATCGGCCATTGATACATTCCTTTCAAATCGGGAAAAAGTTGTATTAGTGCAGATTACTATTACTGCTCCATTGTCCCTTTTCCCTGAGGTACCTCAAGTTACGGTCTTAGGTCCCATTCGAATCTCGCTCTACATAAATGACCTTCCTTCTGTTGTGAATAGTGGCTTCTGTGCACCGGTGATGTTGAGGAGCACTTTAGTAGGCCAGAATAGAAGAAAGAAGAAATGGTTGCAATCCTATCATGGAAACATTTTTAAAGGATCTAAAGTATCTTTTGCCTATAGAATCATATCATAATCCTAAACATTTCCTTATTTCCATTCTTTTCAAGACAAACCTGCAAAATCAAAGAAATTGGTTTTGTTCTTAGATATGTATGGTATGCGTCTTTGGTTCATATTGCTTCACCTAGCACCCGAAAACACTTGAAAAATACCTTCCTTCACTATATTGTGTAAGATTCTGTTTTAAAGTCTCAATGATAAATTATTTTCAGTTTTATTAATCTCAATTCGCACCCCACGCTTCACCATATGGTGGAGAACGCAATGTTTATCTTTATATTGCTAGAATTTAATCTGGATTAATCACAGGGATCATATGATTCCCACCTGTACTCCTATACAACTATGTATAGATAAAACATATCCACACATAATACATCCTTATACAGGTATGATGTTGCTCAATTAATGCCAGCTTGAAAATTTGATCTCGTAATTTCTCTACGTTACATAGTTCAAGTGTCATGTATACTGTGCGCTAACGTCATCCGTTTATTTGCTGTACAATTATATATCCATGTAATGTATGTATAGCCAGGAGCAGTAATTTAGTCGAAGAACTATTTACCTTTGCCAGGAAAGTTGTCACTTTTAATTGTTTGTTCGCGTGGAAGGCCTGTAACAAATGGTGCTAGCATAACTCAAAATTGTTTGCGCTTTAATATGTTTTTTTAGTCCTTACATAATGAAGTAATAAAAGAGTAACAGTAATCGATTTATATATGTGTTTGTATGTAGATACAAGTATGATAAATTATAGCTGTGTTTATATTGATATTTATATTTTATTGCTTTAATAAATATTTTGTACTGACGTTAAATGTTTATTTTAATGGCAAGCTTCGTGTACTGGTTTAAGTCATATACTTTTCAGTATTTATTTTAAGTCAGTCCAGTTTTATGTTGAATGGGAACCAGTTGCATTATATGTGTTGCTTTATACAAGTATCTTATTCTCTATGTCAAAATTTATGACTTTTCTACAGTCATACAGGACAAGGAATCTGCATTTCAGGCATATAAATAGTGCAACAAGTTACAGCGGCGGAAACGTGAATGGTTTTATAAATATCCTAAGGTAAAACCCAAACCGAAATATAAAGTAGGTGATTTTGTTCGTATAAGGAAGCGTTAGCATGTATTTGAAAAGGCTATACCCCTAATTGGTCTACCGAAATATTTGTGATAAATTAAGTCAAAAGTTCATTGCCAACGACCTATGTTCTCGAGGATTATGAACAAAATGTGATTCAGGAAAGTTTTATGAGCTTGAGCTGGCTCCAGTCAAACATCCGGACCTTTATCTTGTAGAAAAAGTTTTAAAAAGACGCGGAAATAAAGTATTAGTTAAATGGTTAGTCTTTTCACCTAAGTAGAACGCCTGGATTGATATAAAAGACGTCGTGTAATATTTTTAAAACATAGTCATCGTGCTACTCTTGAAAAGAGAATCTGACCGCTTAAAAACTTTCCATAATCTTCCTTTAGATGACAGAGTGTTGCAAACTAGCAAGAAGTGGCTTCTTTTACACATTCATCGATCTCCAAACTGCACGTATGCCAATGGTCGAGATGTATGTGGACTATACAATAAACCGCTCACCAAGCCGGCGCCATCAAAGACTTTAATTCATGCTTTCTACATTTTGAAGGTTTTAGCGGGTACTATACTTTTTCTTGGACTGTTTTGTGAAATTGATTATTTTTCAAACAGAAACTATGAAAAGTGTTCATCGATTGTAATAAAAATACTTGACTGCTATTAACCACGTCTTTTATTTCTTCGCCTGACCTTTTTCGGATCATCGCATTAAAACGAAACGACGCAAAAACTTACCTTACCCAACATTTATACACCGCTTCTCTATATAACCAGCCACTTTAGCTTTCAACACAAAAAAATATAAACAACAAACTTTGCCGCCAGCAGGCCCACTCGAAGGCAGAGTGTAAACAACAACTTTGCCCCCGATCGTCCCCCACGTAAACAAAGCTTTGCCCCCTATCGTTCCCCACGGAAACAAAGCCCAGCCACTGAAAAAAACAAGTTTAAATTGAAATTCGGCCGCGAAAAATATAAACCCACCTCTTGAGCAGGTACACTGCATGCATTCACATGTGTCCGAACATAACAACTCTACTCTCATTTTTCAGATCAACAGTGTCACACGGTATAAACACCTCCATATTCTGGAAGTTGTTTCCAATTCCGCCATTTACTTTACAAACAAGTGGTACAAAAAGCAACTTTAGTCTCATCAACTTTCACTTCCCCGGGCATACGCCCATTTTTCATATGATTTACTCTATAATGGGACAGGGGTCTTCTGTCCCTTACAGACGCAACGTTATTTGGTATCCAAAGTGTCCATATACCACTTTAGCTTATTCTAATAGGAGATGAAAATTTCGAAATTTGTTCCTTCCAAGGCTTTTTCATATACTCAGCAACTAAAATTTTATGAAAGGCGTCTTCTTTCAATATAAAAATAATTTTAACAATATGACGAATGGAAGTGAGGGTGTTGCAGAGGATGCGCACGATCCAAAAGGTAGCTTGTTTCAATATAACAGTCATCGTAGATCATCCGTTACTAAGATTTTATTTAACTTATCGGATCTGGTAATTAAAATATATTCCAATGCTCTCAATATTAAGATTGTTTTATGTAATCCTTCCAAGGAATATTGAAATACAAGGATGGAAAATGAATGGGCCTATTGAAATGACTGCTGATGAAATCTATGGATTATCGTGGATATTAATTTATATATTTTCCTGTACTTTGAAGATATTCAGACTAATAATTTTCTATGCAGGCATTTTATAAATTTGCTAAGTACTTACTAAAATCGTTGTCATTAAAATGTGCATAGAGATATTTTTATATTCTGTAAAATCTCTGATCAAAGTAAAATGAACTTATAACTCGTGATTTGTACCACTAAATATAGATTTTCAGTTTCACTGGAAATTACACATGTGGTACTAATTCCTTTACTTTTAATTTTTTGTTTTGTTTCTATTTTCCCCGTAACTATCTCTATAATTCTTTAATCTATCCAAAATGCCAATTCTGTTAATGTTCCACAAAAAAAAAAGGAATTTTAGTAAAAGGTCCCGAAATATTCAAGTCAACTAGATAGAGCATAATTTGCAAGTTAGTGAATTGTTATCAACCAATTTATATGCAGGACGGACTTCTGACTGTATTTGGTAATGGAGAAGGTCCTCTGTGAAATTGTGCTGCTCGTCTCTGAACTTTCCCGCAGATACTAATTTTAAGTGGGATTATAGCTATAATTTTTTACGTCTAACTTCCGTTCCTTATATAGCGTAATCATTACGTGAAAATTGCAATAGGATTAGAGAATAATAAAGTTCCTTCTGTCGCTTAAGAAGATGTACATATAACGTCTATGTAATATTTCTACAGTCTGTAGGTATATTAGTAAATTTTCCTTCTTTGGATTAATATATGTGTAAGTACGTGTATGTGGGGGGTAATTATATATAATCGGATAACTATTTTAATACTACATACCTCAAGTTGATATACCGTATTGGTAAATAAATGTGGTCCTTTTGCTTTCTAAATAAAAATAGTTCTCTGAGAAGGAAGGAAAATTATTTTTTCGAGAGTGGAATAAAATGGTATTGCCATGGTTTTTAACTAAGTCTTTATAACCATCAATTACCGACCAACACGTTTAGAATGCTAAAAGTTTCTAATTCAGTTTTATTAATTATAATTATGATTTGGTGGCTTTAAGATTAAGATCGTTGTTAAAAGCCTATTTAAATCCATTCATTAAATCACTAAAGCATCATTAACTAACCCTACACCTTCAGCAGTGTATAGTTGGGAACATTTCTGTATAAAGATACCAATTTCAATTACTTAGAATAAGAAGCGGATAACAGATTGAAATCGTGTTGGATGAAGGATCGAACCTTGCGGGACTCCATCGAAAACAAGTACATATACATATATACTTATTGAGTTGTAAAATTTAAATACTGAACAAAGATTATTGATTAAAACTTGTTTGTATTTAACCCTTTCAAATATGCCCCTTTGAAAATTCTAGGAGGATCAATACCGTAAACTTATCACTGTTCACTGTTTTTTGTCTTCAGTAATTTTAACTAATGACATCGTACAGCTTTTATTAGATACAAATTATTGTTGAAAATGTGATAATGACCGATATCCGGTAGGATTGGTACAACCTTAATTCGAGCACTTCTTACTTAAACCGCAAATAAGCTAGTCTAGCTGTGGTTTAAATTCCGTTGTTTTTATTTAACACCAAAAATGAACAAATGAAATGTTGATTTTAAGAAAAAATAAATGTAAAATCTAAAAAGGGAAAGAGAAAAATAAAAGTAATAAACTAAATCAAAGAGAAATCGAATTAAATAAAGTTTAAGCCGAATTTTTGAACAGGTCAAGCTAAAAGCGACTTAAAATATGAAAAAGATTTTATACTTTCCTCAGGATCTGCTTCATGTGCATTCAGATTTTCCACTTCTAATTCTTAACAGTATTTTAGGTGACTTTTCACTTCGCTACCTCTTGACTGAAAAACGACTCATTTCGCACACCATAATCGCTGCATATGAATTATTGAAAAATGTAAAATATCAATGATTTCCCAATTTTCTTTTGTTGTTATACGACATATAACGGGTTCTAATTCTATGTTCGCATGAAATGTATTGTGTACATGAATTCTTGTACGTAGACGAACGGACCTCAAAACCCATAAAATAATTATAAGAATTCCAAATGGCAGTTTAAATTTTCAAAGTCTAGGTAAGGACTTACTACATTCATTTTGATGATGAGAATTTTATAAATTTCTGGAAAAATTTCGCAAAGAACTGGCGATGTCCTATCACTTTAGGTTTTTCTACTTTTTTGATAATGTAGTGATTTCTACTAAGATACTGACATCTATTGCTGAATCCGAACAAGAATGTCCATTCCGGTACGAAGTCCCACAAGATGGACCGAGATAAGTTGTATTGCAGCTATTTCTGCATCGATTTGCTTCATTCTTCTTTTTATTATAGGCTAGATGTTATCCATCTATACATCTATTACAGGGTTTACCGGGTGGAGCTTACGCTAGATATACAGGGTACAGGATATAGAATCATTGACAAGCTCCAACGATTGTCTATGTAATAAAGTTTAATTCATAATTTGCGTGTATTTTTCAGTGACGCATAATACATGCATTTTAGTAGTTTCAGTAGAAACGTTTATCAGGTCATCCCAAAGAATCGATATACATATTCTATCGTTCTTATTTTACGAACATCCTGTATGTAAGTATAATTTTATAGTTAAGATTCCTTTAAGAGAAAATTATAAATATTACGATTTTTGAAATTTACAATTGAATTTTCAACATTTACAATCGATCTTGAATTGGGGTTGCTGGTGCTTCTTCAGTTTGCTGTAATAATGTTTAGTTTTCACTTTCATATTTTGAGACAATTGTGCTCCCCGGCAAAAAGTCTGAATAATACGCGATAAGTTGAAATTTGGAAGTCTTTCAGATGAGCTTCTTGTAATAAATTTCACAGAATATTACAACATGTTATCCAAGGGTTACTCAGAGCCACCGAGGCTGTCTCGTTATCTGAAAGGATAGCAATGTCCTTTTTTTACTTTTTCCATACCAAGGGTTGCTGTCGCTGCTATTGCGATGGCGATGACCTCAGAATAGAAGAGAAAAGTGAACCTTGCAAGTGAGATCCCCAACCCAAGGACAAACTCGAGAAAATAAACACCGACACTGGCCTCCTTATTTGTTAGGTACCTGTTGGTCAAAATGTATAGGTATCTAGTCATTGAAAATCATAACATCTCCAAATGAACTACAAAATTCATACAATTATGTCCATTTCTTAAACCTCAATAGAACTTGCAGTTAGGTACCACTCTTTAGAAGCTCACTCTATATCTATGGACAACAATTTATTCAAAAGCTCTGTAAGATTTACGCAAATATAAATTTTAGATACGTATCTACTCAAAGAGTTAAAACAATGCAATCAAAGTATCTAATATCCAATTTTCTTACCACATTTATTTGCTCAAAGGCTCACGCAAACCTTTATTCCCGACGAATATACATTCTGCATTCTGATATTCTGCTTCAGTCCAGAGGGAATATCTCTTTTAAAATAAAATAACAAAGTTTCCTTCTAGTGGAGAAATTCTAAATCATATCACCATTAACCAGTCTCTTTCCGTATTATCAAGAATAGTTTTCGTGGAACAAAGGCACTTAAAAGCCAAAATGAAAAGTCGTAATTGACACTTTTGAAGGCCCATTTAGCAAAAACTCCCATGAATTTGAGGAGCCTGGAACTGATTCTAATATTATCTTATTCACGCTAAGGTAAAGTTTCTATTGAAGCGGTTAATACCAGCAGCAGCAGTAGCAGCAGCTTCCCAGACTAAAAGTGTACCACCTCTATGGGCACTACGGGCGTAAAAATTTAATTTAAGTTTCATTGATATATATATATTTTAGTCTTGGATGACAGCTATACCCTTCGGCTTTAGGAGTGATGCTTTGCTTGGAATTTATACAATGCATTGAAAGAAAGATATTTATGGAAAATTTTGGAGGAAGCCCTCCTTCGTTTTTAAACGTATTTTCATGAAGATTTTGTAGTATATCTAAAAATGAAATGCAGCACATATCTAAAAAATTTCTTTGTCCTCTACAAATCTTGCTTATTCATATGATATCAAATTAAATTCAAGAATTGTTGGAAAAAAGATTGGGGTGTCATGAAATACGTGGTAGCTGTCATTTATTATCCGCCTGAAATGTTCAATTTTGTAATGTATTTGAACCGACTTTTATTTTCACATTTTTCATTTATGTTCGAATCAAAATCATGAATGGAAGAAACTCATATATGTCAGATATTTGAGAAGAGCTATGATTGCAATTAAGCTTGATCTGTGTGTATCTAAATCTCCGGCTAGGAGAATGGTAAATATTTTGAAAAAAAAATGTTTTGCCCAACAACCTCAAAAAGGGTAATTAAATATATCTCTGCTATATGCTGTGAAAATATCCATGAAAATACCAATGAAAAATATGTGTACATGTCCTGCAGAAATGAAGTGAAACCCCGGACTTGAAGTTCAAATCATCAAGGTGTCAATTCTTCAATTTCCAAATGATGTTCTTAAGGACCAATTTGTTTAGCCTGCTTTCAAAGAAGGGAAAAAAACTAGTGAAGAATTACCGCCCATTTCTACTTCTAATGCCCTAGCGTGAAAGACTTATTACGGAAACTATCCTCTCGATATACACTAACTCTATTGGTCTGACTCTTGGTGAAGCAAAATAGTTAGATACTTTTTATGCGGATATATCTAAAGCATTTGATAGCATAAAGCACAAAATAGTTATAGATAAAATAAGAAAATTAGGCTTTGATTCTGGCAGCATCTGATTTGTATCATATCTCTCGAATTGTCATCTAGCTGTTGTAATTAATGGATTTTCATCAAATCTATATGCATACAGAAACATCGGGTGTACCCCAAGGCTCGATTCTTGTATAACTTCTCTTCTTATTACATGTTAATGATTTCTCTACTCCGTTGATCCATCCAGTTGCCAACACATTAAGGAGTTGCTTTCCTGGTGTAGTAAAAACCAACAATCCCTAAACTTTGATAAATGCAAATATATGTCCTTCTCAAGAATATAAGACCACATTTTACTGGGATTATATGTAAGTTGCACACTGTCTCCGTCATCCGTGTATCAGAAATCAACTATTGAGGAGTACAGAAGTCTGTCGGGGCTTAACGTGAGCACCTAGCTATTTAGCCTTAATTTCACGGCAGTCTTAATTAACGGATTTGTATTTAGGCGACCATCAGCGCCCTTATGAAGCAGAATATATTATATTGTTACGAGCGTGGCCTTGGTTCGTTATTTAAAACACAATATTTCAGATATAACTCAAAAGTTCTTTCTTTATTTAACTTTACTGTTTACTCTCACAGATTCACAAATAATTATAGAATCAACTCTTTATTTATCCTAGTACTGTACTTCTAATTATCGCAATCCAAATAATTTACTTCGTTCGCTTCGCTATCTGAAATAATACTCGCCTCCTGGATATGAGCAGCGTCGTATTTATACACTGCGAATTATCCTAGAACCTTCCTGAATATTCCATTCTCCAAACCCAGCTTACTAGGATGTCACTAACCTAAAGTTGTTTCCATTTCCAATAGATGTCGCTTGTCTCACTATGTGGCGCGTAACACTGGCCCTTCTTAAAATTGTTCGTCCCGACCAATTTGTGATCCACGGTCTTGATGCTCGCAGTATTGACACAAACGATCTAGATGAACGATTTTCCGTTTGCCTCTTGTACCCCGCTGAATCTCATATACTACGTCATTAATTCTAGTTACTACTGAATACGGTCCTTCACAGTGTTCTTGTTTGTAATTTGGCAGAACGTCCCTTACGTCGTTTCGGGTTGTACAGCCAAACAAGGTCACTTTCATTAAATCTGGCTGAGTTAGCACGTTAGTCATAGCGGGTCTTCATCCGATCGGTATTTATTGGTAATTTTATTCTCGTGACTTCGTGTACATCAGCTAATCGATGTCTAAGTTCCGATACATAATCGTCTGGTAACTTTTGTTCACCCCTGGTTGTACCAAAGTTGAGATCGCTAGGTAAACGCATCTCCTTTCCGAATATCACTTTTGCTGGAGTTTGTCCGGTCGTGTTGTGTACAGCTGATCGCCAGGCCATTAAGAACATGGGAATATGTCGATCCCAATCGCGTTGGTGTTAGTCGACTACTTTCTTTAGATGCTCGACCAATGTTCTGTTGAAGCGCTCTACCATGCCATCAGATTGTGGATGCAGAGTAGTTATTCTGGTTTTTCTTATTCCCAGAATTTTACACTTCTCTTGGAAAGTCCGTGATTCGAAGTTCCGTCCTTGGTCCGAATGAAGTTCGTGAGGAACACCAAATCTACTGACCCAATTCATTACTACTTGATCCGCTACTGTGGTAAACTCTTGATTAGGGATTGCATAAGCTTCAGGCCATTTACTGAAATAGTCAATAGCAACTAATATATAAAGGTTACCGTTATCTCTTTCTGGAAAAGATCTAGCGATGTCTAAGGCTATCCTTTCAAATGGGGCTCCTACATTATACTTATGCAATTCTCCTCTACTTCTGTGTGGTGGTCCTTTGCAAGAAGCACAGGTAGTGCATCTGCGACACCATTCCTCAACATCCTCTCGCATAGGTAACCAATAAAACCATTCACGTATTTTGGAAATTGTTTTATTCACCCCCAAATGTCCTCCAGATTATCCACTGTGCATTTCTTCTAGAACATCTTTGACCTGGGATGCTGGCACTACTATCTGCATTCGGAATGACTCGCCGTTAGTTGATTCCCACTTCCGCTTTAATATACCACATTCAACGTGAAGAGAGTTCCATTGAGCCTAGTAGCTCTTCAGTTTCTCACTCCTGTCCGAAATATCTTTCCATTGTGTTGTTTCCATGTCTTCTTTCCAAGCAAGAATAAGTGATATATCTGGGTCTTCCCGTTGTGCTGTTCGCAAGCTCTCGTTGTTCCAACCTGTTGATGGTTCCACCGTTATCAGCTGTATAGTTGCTTTTGTTTCTTTTTCTTCCAGCTGAACGCAATGTTTGCATTCAACTTTGCATGGACGTCGTGAAAGGGCGTCTGCATTTCCATGGATACGTCCTCTTCGGTGTTGGATTTCAAAGTCATAAGCTTGGAGTCGCTCTATCCATCTCGCCACTTGCCCCTCAGGGTTCTTAAACTGCAAAAGCCATTTAAGCCGGCATGGTCAGTGCGGAGGATAAATTTCTGCCCGTAGAAATATTTATGGAAATGCTTGGTTGAGTTTAGAATGGCAAGTAGCTTTTTCCTTGTAGCACAATAATTTCTCTCTGATTTTGAGAGTGCTTTGCTAAAATAAGCTACTGGCACCTCTTGACCGTCCTCCTCCTGTGAAAGCACTGCACCAAAACCTATATTGCTGGCATCCGTGTCCAATATAAAAATTTTTCCCAGCTTTGGATAGTGAAGCACTGGAGTTCCACAGAGCTGTTGCTTCAAATTTGCAAAACTCTCGTTACATTTATCTGACCATATGAACGGCTTTCATTTTTCTGTAAGTTGATGTAGGCTCCTTGCTATATCTGCAAAACCTTTTACGAATCGCCTGTAGTAGGTAGCTAATCCAAGAAAACTCCTTAATTGATGTTTGTCCTTTGGAACAGGTCAATTTTTCACAGCTCTTATCTTCTCTGGATCAGTTCTTACTCCTTGTGATGAAACTATATGCCCCAAATATTTTACTTCATTCTTGAATAGAGCACATTTATTCGTACTGAGCTTCAGTTTCGCATCTCTCAGTTCTTGAAGAACGTCCCGTAAGTTGTTCTTATGTTCCTCGAATGTCCTTCCGATCACAATTATGTCATCTAAGTAGGCAAGACATGTTTTCCAGGTTAATCCTCGTAAAACACATTCCATGAGTCGTTCGAATGTGGCTGGAGCATTACATAATCCAAATGGCATAACTTTGAATTGCCATAAGCCACTTCCAACTGAGAAAGCAGTTTTGTCTCGGTCCTCGGGATGTATTTCCACTTGCCAGTAACCGCTCTTCAAATCCAATGTGGAAAACCATTGCGCTCTGGAAAGGCTATCTAATGTGTCATCAATCCTTGGTAACGGATAGCTATCCTTTCTTGTTACATTATTTGGTTGGCGGTAGTCCAGACAGAATCGGGTGCTGCCATCCTTTTTCCTGACCAAAACAACTGGCGATGTCCAAGGGCTGTTAGATTCCTCAATTATGCCTTGTTCTTTCATGGAATTTATAATATTTGCAACTTCTGGTTGTTTGGCTAATGGTAGTCTTCGTGGTGGTTGCCGAATGGGCCTAGAATCTCCTGTATTGATCCGATGCTGGACAAGATTTGTTTTCCCGAAATCATCATTATTCATTGCAAGTAATTCCGAAAATTCATCGATCATCTCTTTGGCATCGTTGTATTGCTGTTCACTTAAGGCACTAGGTGAAAGAAGTTTCTGAACCTGTTGAGTAGTAGCTGGCCTCCTTAACATTGTAGCATTGCCTCCTTAATATTAGTACCATTTTCCAAATTAACAATCTGATAAATAGGCTCACAATTTCCAATTATAGCACCTTCTTTTAGTTGTGTCTCATATTCGGATGTGCTAAGCACTCTGACTGAAATTAATGTTGCGCCTTCTGCCTTCACTAAAGTCTTACCAACGATGATGTTCGATGTTACTTTTGTATGGTTGGGCTCCACCAGATAGAATCGGCAGGTTCGGATTTCATCAGTAGGCTTTGTCCATACTATCGTCTCGGAGCATGCAGAGAGAGTAATATTTTCACAGACCATCGTCCTTATTTTCGACGGATAATCTGCTCCTACTCCTAGTCTCATAGGAATTTCTATGTTGCCATATTTGAGGATCTGGACGCCGACATCTAAATTTATTTTATATGTGGTCATGAAATCTACTCCAAGAATGCATTCATCCATGATATCTGACAGCAGGAAAGTGTGAGGAAATAGTAGTTCGCCTAGTTGAACATCTAATGTAATTTCTCCAAAAACTTGTGCTGCTGCTCCAGTTGCTGTTCTCAGTAGATATTTGGTAGTGTTGTGAAGCCACTTATTTTTGACGATATCTGCTCTAATAATTGATCTCGAAGCCCCAGTGTCAATAGTGATTGCGAAGCCATTTTTCCCTACACTTCCATATATAACGAGAGTGGTATTATTTCTCTGGAACTGGCTACCTGAATGATGACTTCGGGGCTGCCAACTCTACCAACCAACTTCTGTCCCCCAAAGTTGGTTTTTACATGTTTACCGACTGTCCAACAGAAGAGCTGATGTGACTAGTCGCTGTTTCATTTCTAGTCTCTCCACGAATAGCTTGTTCCCTGGCTCCACATCTTTGGCATACTTTTCTGTTCTCCTCTTCTTGTGATTCCATTCGTCGGCGTTTTCTGCAGTCCCTTTGGAGGTGTCCGGGTCTATTACAATTCCAGCATCGAAGAATACCACGAGACGGAGTGCTCTCTAATGACTGCATTCTGTTGCAAGTACATGCCTCCACCGAAATTTCTCTCACTCGTACTGCACTCCGAGAAGCTTGTCTAGCAGATTCGTATGCTAATGCATAGGCTAGCGCTTCTGCTGTTGACTTCTTTCCTGCTAGCCTTAGTGCTTGTTGTAAATTTTGATCCGCAATAGCATTCACAAATGCTTCTGTTGCCACTTCATTAAGGAATTCTGCGTTGACGCTAGAGTATGAAAGATAAGCTAATCTTTCCACATCAGCCTGCAGTTGTTGTAGTGATTCGCCATGCTTTTGAATCCTGTTGCGTAACTGTAAGCTATATACTTGCTGCATGTGTTTATCTCCATAACGTAATTCTATCGCCTGTACTAATGAAGTGTAATCACGTTGCCTGTCAATCGATATAATTTGTAATAGCTCTGACGCGGGACCACGAAGTGCTTATACAAGAGCTGTAGCTTTGTCTACATCATTCCATCCATTTACTTTGGAAGCTGCCTCGAATTGTCTCTTGAAAATATGCCACGAATTTTGTCCATCAAATATTTTAGGTTTCATTCTGCCTGCACCGGATATTTCAGTTTCTTCATGCAGAGGTTGTCGATGCTTCATCTTCTCCAAATCTGCTTTAAAGTTGTCAAGGTTCTCCGTGACATTTTGTTGTACTTCCGACACTTGTTGTTGAACTTCTAGCACTTCCTGCTGGATTCCTGCAATTTTCAAATTTTGTTCGTCTAATGAATTTTTAAGAAAATTCTTCTGTTCCTCCTAACAGGTTTCTAGACAATTCTGCAAAGAACTCATTTGTTCATCCCAACGGACTTCCAGAGAATCCTTTTGTTCTTCTAAACATGGTTACAGAGAATTCTTTTGATCCTCATTAGCTTTCTTCTGCTCATCCAAACGGGCTTCTAGAGAATTCTTTTGTTCTTCTAAACATGCTTGCAGAGAATTCTTTTGATCCTCATTAGCTTTCTTCTGCTCCTCCAAGAGAGATTGCTTTTTTTCCTCAAGAGCATTCTTCATCTGCAGGGCTGAAAGCTCCATTTTTGTCATTAAGGTACCCAAAAGCTGTTCCATGTTCATCGCAGGCTCTTTTTCAGCTTTTTCTTCGTTCACTTCGCTATCTGAAATAATACTCGCCTCCTGGATGTGAGCAGCGCCGTATTTATACTCCACGAATTATCCTAGAACCTTCCTGAATATTCCATTCTCCAAACCCAGTTTACTAGGATGTCACTAACCTAAAGTTGTTTCCATTTCCAATAGATGTATCACTTTGTGGCCCGTAACAATATTCTGTCTCGATGAGTACCATTTTATGTGAGTGCATGTTTGACATTAGACTCACTGGTCGAAGCGAAACCCATCCAATATCTCGTCGATCTCTGGGTCCCCAGTTGATTTAACGCAAATCTTTAAAATCCTGGAATGTCCGCCTAAATCATGCAGACTCAGATAATCTCTCTTTGCCCTCATGTAGTCCACCACAACCACCACGATGCTCCCACAAGGGAACCTTATCGGTGTTGAGGCGAATACTAGCACTATTCGGGGCTCCTCAGCCCAGTGATACCAAGTTAGTAATGTCGGCTAGCCAATTGGTATGGCTTCGCAGGCTATAAGGTCATGGGTACCACCAGTGGTGTCTTTACATGTAGATATCCTTGTAGTAATGGGACTGGCTACTCCATTCGGGCTTTTGCAACGTCTAAAGAGATTGTATATATCCTACACAGGCAAACACATACCTTAATAGGCGATGTCAGCGGGGACCACGCGAAGTTTAAAATATGGTCGGACTCAAATCTGGAGAGGCTAGGGACTAACACCAGTAATGGTGTTATTGGTGTAATTCAGTTCATCAACAAATATCTTCGATCTAGTATGCATGCTTTCATCTTACACTCCTTTCAACTCGGCAGCCCTGCGTTTCACACATTTCTTTTCCGCCGCCAATTTGGGAGTACAATTTGATAGCAAGCTTCTCTTCGATTCGCACAATAATCATATTGCTTACGCAAAGCTTTTAAAATCCTGGAGTTTGTCTTAAGGTGCGCTGGGCCCTTCAAACAGCTTTCTTCGCACATAACTATGTATAGTACCCTAGTTATACCCATACTATAGTATGCTACCTCAATCTGGAATCCTTTCTATACGACCGACCCACAGAAATAAAATAGAAACTATTCAACGTAGATTCACTAACTATAGGTATTTTCTTTTTAAATTTTCGAGCTCATATGTATGTAGATTATGAAGAGAGATTAGCTAGATACTCTATGTTATCCTTAGGAAGACCTCGTTCTAATCGTGATGAAATGTTCCATTTTAAAATTTTGCATGGTTCTATTTACTCATCTTAGTTATTATCTACATCAAAAATCAACTTTTCTAGTCGGCTCATCCGCTAACAGCTTACATTTAATAAGAATGCTCTCCGCACAAACTTACGATTAAAACCCCCATTTGGTTAGGATTCAAAAGGCTCAAAATATACTTTATATAAGGATTTGGATATTTTCAGTGACTGTTTTGTATTTTCTATAAGCAACTTGATGTCTGTAAAAACTCATCTAACTAATTTTCCCATTTTAAATTAAATCCATCTATTTCATCCTTACTTTTTTGCTTCCTTCCTTCCTTTCCACTTATTGTATATATTCTAATCGCTTTGCTTTTGTGCTCTATGTGTGTGTGTGCATTATTTTTTCATATACTTCAGCTTTGGTAAGTAATTTTTTTGATTTCATTTACAATAATTTAAAATATATCTGCTATGTAGTACAAATAATTTTTGTTCATTTTTATTTATAATTTATCATTTGTTGTTTGTATTTTATCGTAAATGAACTCTTCCGAATAAATTATAATCAAAATCTAAACTTTTCTATGTTCATACTAAATACTACATCCAAGAAAAAAGTGTCTGAATACCTGTCTCTTGCCGCCTTTTCATTTTACTAACTAATAAAGAAAACGCAGCTTTTTTGAAGTGATAAATGTGGAAACTTTTTCTATAAGATTTGACAGTTAGCAAAAATGAATTCAGCATTATAACTGAATATAGCTCACGTACAGGATATCAACTTCAGCATTTTTCTGCAGGTTTCTGCTGTATAGCGCTTTATTTATCTCCTCTTATTCAGTAACGTCCATTTTTAATGTGTTTTTCTTTTAATGCATTCAATTTGAGTGTTTTTATAAATTTCAACAAAAGCCAGTCAAAGTGTGAATTTTGTACAGGCAAGTGTAGGTACATAGTTCATTTTTAATGAGTGTTTTAAGCGAAAAGAAAAAACACAAATCGAAAACATTTCTTAGAGAGAAAAAGTAAAAACAAAAGAAAAAGATTAAGGGGTTCTTTAGCAAGGTAATGTCTGGCATAAGGTGTTGCTGCTTAAATCAACTACATTCTTAACTTACAGATAGGTAAGATATAGAAAATAGTGAATAATTAATATGACTTGCAGAATTACATCATAATACATTTTATTCTATGTAATTTCAGTTTATATGGTCTCAGGAGCTTACTACAGAAACATGATTTTATGAACCTGAGTTTGAAACGATTTTTAGTTGAGGACTTAATGAAATTTTAGGTGATGATAGAAAAAATTTGTAAATTATCTGCATATAACAGAAGAGGACCTAGAATAGAAGCCTTATAATGCACCCCATTTTATTGGAAAGTTTGTGACTTATTAGACCTATTTCCTATGGATAAGGCCTAAGATCAAGTTACTTATTGCTCCGAAATGGAGCTTATGAAACGACTTCCAATAAACCTACCCCCCCAATGAATATGTCTAGAGTCCATTTGCTTCCGGCAGTCCACTTGTTTGCTGCTCCAGGAACATGAGGATGCGGCACCAAGACTTATCCCATATGACGTCCAGGTTTGCAACCCTACATGCTATTAGGAAAAAATATTTCTATAACAAAGAATGAAATATATTATACCACTCATATAAGATTTATTTAAATATTAGGCTCGACTGCACGAGTGTACAGCTAATAAAGTCGTCGACTGTTAACTATTTTTTGTCGCCAGAGAACAAATTTTCGTGCACGTTGGTCACATACATCCCATCTTCCTTTCGCATATATTTTTGCAGCTCTTTCTTCCGTGGCCATTAGCGCTATATTGTAAACAATGTTCTCATGAGAAGTCTTTTTCCCCCACGCACCAATGCCGCAATATCACGAGAAGTAGAAAGGTCTACTTTTTCACCAAAGACAATTGCTAGTAAAATATCTTCAGAATATCATAATGCATCAGTTAAGACATCTCTCATGTCGGGCCTAAAGTTGTTTGAAAACTGGGAATTCCCCTTTGTCTACATAAATTTTATTTCAACTCAAAAAACTGGTTGTTTTACTACAAACTTATTGTAAAATAATTTTTTGTTCGTTTCTGCAGGACTTCTCTTTCACTTTTATATCTGAAACTAATTACCAATTTGACCACGTGTGTTCAAGTTGCCATTAAAACTAATTGTAAAGAACGTGCAGTAATTTGTGCAAGTATGTATGTGAAATAATGAAATATTTCACCGAAAAACAAATTGATGGGATTACAGCTCCTTGAAGAATAAAAGATTAAATTACCCTTTTTATGTTCCACTTTATTACCAAAAAAACCTGACTAATGATTAATGAACCAAAGCGACATCTGTATGCTATGCTAGTCCAACGAGGAGTGAGTCTTTTACAGACAGGAAAAACTACAGTGTAGCCAAAAATTATTTACGAATGTCATTCAACAAGAAAGAATGTAGCTACGTTTATACAATTATACAAATTCAGACATTCTTCAATTACAACGAGCAAAATGAAATTATACAACTATTGTAGATATAATTATGGTAATTAAGTAAAGTTTTACCACTAATTATTATTACATATGTAGGTATATATACGGAACTTCGTAAATAATGTTCATATTGTGATCGAATTTTATATTAAAATGTCTTATAAGTTTTATACCTCTGAAAGATTTTACCTTTTTATTTCATATCGTGTTTTCCTATATATCTACTTTAACCTATATATCTACTTTGACCACATTTTCCACTTTTTTCATAAGTTCTATAACTCGTCCTCATATATGTATATAGGTATCTGTTCTCGATCCCAGAAGTCTTGGCAGGTAAAGTTTTCTTTTATCTTTTCATTATCAAATGCTCAGACCTACTTTTCCCAGAAGTATTGCATTTCATATTTCTCAGCATATTCACCCAATTTTAATGTCTTCATTGCTATTTCTGGGAAATTTGGGCTTTTAGCTCCATGAACATTAAAGTTATTTTTCTAAAGAGGGGTTCAAAGTAGGGCGGGTATTGGACGGGAAGAACGAAAAAAATAATAAATAAAATTGATTGTACGAATTTAATTACATTAAAGCCTTTCGGACTGTACATATACATAAATTGGTTAAATTTTTTTTTTTTTTATTGGAACATATACAGTGAGCGCTTATGTATGAAATGTAGGTAACTATAAGGATACAACAAAAACTGATTTAATAAATTACTATTAATACTGGGCAGTGGACAGACGTTGTTTACTTACCTTGTTTGTTAGTGTAATGTTTGTTAGTGTAATCCTATGATATGTGAACAGCACTTTTTCTGTTTACGTTTGTTTTGCTCAAGTGGGGGAATCTCTTGCTGGATTCTGGGAATTTTATTTGACGGAAATTTTGCATCACCTTTTAGTGCGTTGTTCATTGCGAAATTTATCTTTTTCTTGCCAAATGGAACTAGGGTTACCCACTGAACATTATTATTATGGATAGTTTGAAAGGATTTTGGGGGATTTAAATAAGATTTTGTCATTCGGGTAATCCTACGTTCTCTCGATTATTGTTTTTAACTCGTTATCTCAGTCGCACTACAATAATGCATAGCCAAGTTCTTTTCCCCCATTCATGCAAAAGACTAATGTAAGTATATGAGGTTACCTCTTTCAGTCTAAAAAACACGGAAAATTTCCAATTTTGTTCGCCTCTGTCTCTACTTATATTTATTTATACTTTGACTTTGTGTGCTTTACAGATTTTTTATTACAAAGTGTTTGTGCATGTGGTAAAATTTTATGTGTGTAGTTTACAGTCAGGGCCGGCTGTGGGTTTTGCGGGGCCTCGGGAAAATATTATATGCGGGGCCCGTTCCCAAAAAGGAAGAAATAATACATGAACATAATTTTATCAATTTATTTAATGAAATATTTATTTCTTCAATATATTCAATAACATATATACATAAACATAATATTTTTTATTCCTATTTCGTACAAAGTTTTTTTTACTGCTAATTCCTCGATAATATCATCAAAATTTATCTGTTTTGTTACCTCCTGCTCTATTGACAACATAGCCACCCCCTCCAATCTATCTTGTTGCATGGTTGATCTTAGATAATTTTTAATTAACTTTAATTTGGAAAAACTGCATTCGGCGGAAGCTACTGAAACAGGCATTGTTAGCATAATTCTCAATGCTATATACATATGTATTGGGATATACATCGTCTATATTAACTTTGCAAATTTGTTTCAGGCAAACTAATGGAGTTGTATTCTCTTGAATAATTTCTGACAAAAATTTTAACTCATGAAATAAATTGTTAATATCAATATCAGCATTTTCGCCATCTTGAAGAAATAGATGAAGATCGTTGCAATATTTTTTAAACTCATCATCGTTATTATTTTTAAAATTTCAAATGTTGTGTAAAAAGCCAAATACATCATTATAACGAGTATACTGTTCAAATCTTTCATCCAGAGCAACAATAGCACAATCTACAATTTTTAAAAAATAGTCCAATTTAAATAACTGTTTTGCATCGTTTCCAATGTCGTCATTATTTTCATAGGTATACATTTTTGGTTTTTTGGAAATACGTTTCGTTTTAAATTCTGGTGATATATTTACACTACTACATATTTCACCACTACTAATTATCGCATCTTCAAACCCAGAATTTCTGTAACTTTTAAAAAAGTTTAAAAGTTGTTTTAGGTGCTCTAAAACTACAGAAATTTGTATTCCACGTTTTTGAGAAATTTTGCTTGTAATATTGACTTTATTTATTATTTCATACCAAATCACCAAACTCATTACGAATTCAAATGAGATAATGTATTTAATTATTGACAAACTTCTACTTTTAAAACACTGGCAATGACAGTAGATACTTCTTCTAATGCAGTTATTACACCGGGGAATTGCAAACGAATTGCTTTGATGCTTTCAAATCGGCATTCCCATCGTGTTTCCGACAATGGTTTAGGCGTTAAAAGAGGTGCATGTTTTTTAAAAATAGTCCACCTACTGACTGGCCCACTAAACGTTGTAAAAATTTTTTGTATTAACGAAAAGAAATTAATGGCTCCTTCAGACGACTTGCAACAATCCCCAAGAATTAAATTTAAATTATGAGAAGTGCACGGCAAATAAAAAGCACGAGGATTTTCTTCCCTAATTAACGCTTGGACATCGCGATTTTTCCTTTCATGTTGCTACCGTTATCATAAGATTGACCTCGGCAATTTGACAAGAATAAATCCGGTTTCGTAAATTCATTCTTAATAGACTCGGTTAAACCGTTACCAGTTGTATCGTTGACAACTATGAAACTAATAAAATGGTCGACAATTTCAACATTTTCATCTTGTCTATCTACGATACGAATTATAACAGACATTTGTTCCAAGTGACTAATATCAGGGGTACAGTCTAGAATGACGGAATAATGATTAGCTCGTTTAATTTTGTTTATTATAGTTTTCTTTACTTTCGAAGCAAGAGCACAAATAATTTCGTTTTGAAATGTATGGTTGAGGAAAAGCTTACGATTATTTTTATTGATAAAACTGTTTATATGTTCATTTAAAACTGCATCAAATTTAGCCAGTAATTCTATCAACCCGAGAAAATTGCCGTTTTGGGGTTCATAAAGTTTATCCGAATTTCCACGAAAAGCAAGATTTCTATTTGTTAAGAAAAGAATTATTTCTACTATTCTTTTCAAAACATTTGTTAATTTTTCAATTTCGTTTTCTCTTATTATTATAGAATTCTGGTCAATTAAATTTTCGTGTTTCATACCATTTTCTAACAAATTCAGTTTCATTATATGTACATTCGTAATGGCGTTGAGATGTTTCGTGTTCCGATAGTCTATCACCTACATGTTTCCAGTCATTAAAACCATTTATAAAAGAATTATTCTGAGTCCTCTTATGAAATAACTTGCAAACGAAACAATTTAATTGATTTGTTATTTCAGAATGAACTAACCATTTTCTTTGAACAATTTCTCCATTAGGCAACAATCTATTAAAATATTTTTTACCTTTATCTGCTGGAGAAGTTTTAATTCTGTCACTATTCAATTTATGTTTAACAATTTCTACACGCAATTTCTCATTTATTAAATCGGGCCAATTGGATATTTCGAAAATATTTAATTTCGTAGAATTCTGTTCCGTAGATGTTGAAGTTGAAGGTTGATCTTCCGTTATTGAATGAACTTCATTTGACTCCTCTTCATCCCCTTTGAGCCCGCTTCATTTGCATCTTGATTATTTTCCGTTTGTTCACGATTTTCACTTTCGTTTTGCATAATCTACAGGTGTAAGTTGTTGCACTGGTATCAAAAATTTTTCTAGAGCGCCCGGTTGCGACATAATTGACTCTTCTTTGTTTCTTTTAAGCTCTCTCTTTATATTACCGGGAATATATTTTCTTCCTCTATCTCGATCTCTATACCACCACCAGTATTCGACATGATTTTATGGACTAAAATTGAAAGAAAAAAACAATTAACAAATATTTAAATAATTTTAGATTTTTAAAAAAAGATATATACATACCTATTTTTTTAGCAAGTTCCTTGCAATTACTCTCAACAATATTAACAAAACGTATAATCAAAGATTCTATAATACAAGGATATTGCAGGAAAATAGTATAACCTGTCTACAGAACTCAATTTTCTAAAATGAATATCTGAAACAGTGTTTCACACCCAACAAAATTGGAAAATTTCTGGTGTTTTTTAGAATGAAACAATTAATTTCATATACTTTCGTCTTTTGCTTGAGTGGGGGAAAAGAACGTGGCTACGCATAATTGTAGTGCAACTGCGACATCGAGTTGAAAACAAAAATCGAGAGAACGTAAGATTACAAGAACGACAAAATCTTATTAAATCCCTCAAAATCCTTTCAGCCTATTCATAATATTGTACATCAGGTCACACTACCTCCCATTTTTAAGAAAAAGATATATTTCGCTTTGGCCCAGATTCTGAAAGGAGATGTACAATTCCTGTCAAATAAAATTCTCATTTTTCCGAAAATATCAGAGAATCCAGCATGAGTTCTCCCACTTAATCTCTTCATAGCAGATCGAATATAAACAGAAACACGTGCTCTTCAAATATCATAGAATTACAGCAACAACATGTGACCAAAGCATTGTCAATATTTCATGAAAACCCATTTTACAAAAGCGCGGGAAAATTTTATGAGTGTAAAACGTGAAAACTACGCCCCTTCTCATTTATTTACGAAAATGAAACATTTGTCATTTTGTTTCGTTGCATTCAATTTGTGCTTTCACATTTTGCATCTTTATTCATAAAAGTTTTAAAGAGAGTTTGATTTTTTTTCTTTCTTCCTTTTCTTGCCGTGTGCATTTTAAATGTTAAACACTCGGAAATCTCGCCTGCTTCCTAACTTGTTATACCCTAGATGAAATCTATAGGGGTATACTAAGTTTGTCATTCCGTTTGTAACAACTCGAAATAATGATGGTAGAGCAAAATGAATTGGACACCCACGCATAATATCAAAAGTTATTTTGATTTTTGCATGTCCATCCGTCCGTCCGTCCGTCCGTCTGTTTGTGCGCACGATAACTCGAGAACGGGTATACTTAGAGAGCTGAAATTTTGTACACGGACTAAAAAAAAAAAGTAAAATTAAGTTCGAAAATGAGACAAATCGCGCAACTCCTTCGTGGGGATGCCATACAAAACTTTCGTTTTTCACTATATATTTGGACACTACCTGAGAACGCGTCAACGTAGAGAGCTGAAATTTGGTACGTGGTGTTTTCATTGTACTATCAAATGAAATTTTAAAAATGGACTAATTCGGGCAACCCCTTCTTGGTGTTGCCATAGAAAAATTTAGGTTTTTTATGTATACTGTGAAAATGATCAGTGCAAGACATTTTTATTGTACTAAAAACTTTTTCAGAATACGAAATCCTATAAAATTGGTTATAATCATTTTTTCTGTCCGACGAACCGTTCTAGAAATATATGCGAAAAACCACTGCAAAAATCAAAATTGCTCAAATGGGTTCCCATACGAAATTTCATACGGACATCTAGGGTATCATAAGAATTGGTCTTAGACAAATATTAGCTTTTTTAGGTAACTTTGGCACAGCGACATTACAATGATTGTTCAGCGGAGAATTTTTGTTTGAGGAATAGTAGCCATTTGGTTAAGATAAATTTTTTAAATAATTTTATTAGGAAAGGTATGAAAATTTTATTACGGTTCGGAAGAAAAGAAAGCTAGCTTAAGATTATCAGAACACCATTTTTCTTTATGAATAGTAGTTTAGGGCGGAGGAGCTATTCAAATCAAACTTTTGTCACTTTTACATAAGATCACTGCAAATGTTTAGAATGTAATGACTCCGTTGGGCCTCGCATGTGGTAGGGACGGAGTTTTTTTCATGGCTTGTGAAGTATTCTCGAGGGTTTTGGTACAGTGTATAAAACACATTCGTTTGCATTTGCAACACGTACACATTTAATCAAAAACAACCTTAACGAGCGAGATGTTAATGGAGGGAAAGGCCTGCGTTAACATCCGCAAACTTGCCCCAGCTACTAATAGATGTTAGAAAAGCGCGGGCCCCTTTAAGCGCTGGGCCTCGGGATAAATCCCCGAAGTCCCGACCTCTGAGCCGGCCCTGTTTACAGTAAACTATTTACGCTATTACTTAATTTGTTCATAAAGTTTTTCCAAATTGTATGTATGCTATTTTAATGTGAAATCATAAGTAAAGACACTACATTGCACACCGATGGTCTTGTATTCTACTGACAATAGCTTTGACACTTTAAATGGTCCTGGTAAAATCCGAGTAGTATTTCATTCTCTGGCTTGCATTCACCTACAGACCTGAAATTTTGGACGTGCCTTCTTTAACAAAAAATTGAAATTAGGTTCGAAAATGGGACAAATCGCGTAACTCCTTTGAAGTGTTAGCATTCAAAAATTTCATTTTAAGATACTGCCTTAAAACGCCTCAATGTAGAGAGCTGATAACTTTGATCACTGAGTTCTCATAAAAATAATAAATACGATTTCAAAAATATAATTTATTAGAAAAACTTTTAAAATAAATAACTTTCATAAATAAATTGCACTAAAAAGTAAAAAACGTTTTTTTCTTTCCCAGTTATATACACAAGAAAAGTTTCGTTGTAAAATAAAAAATGCTACAACTAAGATTATTAGATCTTAAGAGTTGGGGCATTTGCAGTTAGATAATTATGATTAGATGTAGTTATGGCTGCCCAAACTTTTTAGATTTAATCTGAGTTGCAGCATTTTATATTTTACAACGAAAATTTTGTGTATATCGCTGAGAAAGTATAAAATATTTTGTACGTTTCACTTTATGGTGCTACGCAGAAGTGCCACAGTCGCCAAAAAGGGTTACACCCCAATCGTTATCCGCAGCTATAACCAACATTCAACAGTATTTTCTATTCCCTCAAGAGTACCAAAGGCTGGCTAGGCCCCAATGATTATCAGCTTATAGAAAGTGATCTACAAACACACGACTCATATCACACACGGCCCAAATTAGACAACCCCACGAGTGGTAGCTACCACCCCCACCCCAAAACTCAAGAAAACTTAAGGAAATTTTACCACATCAGAATGCTGTCCCCATTCACTAATTTAAATCAAAAAACCCCATGTAAGAGGAGTTTGTTAGATGATTAAAGTTATTTAATGAACTAAATCGGCAACCCGTTCTAGGTGTTGCTATATAAAGCTTTAGGATTTTTCGTATACTGTGAAAACGCTCAGTTTTAGACATTTTTATTGTACTAAAAGGCTCCTCAGAATATGAAATTCTATAAAATAAGTAAAATAATAATTTTATTGTCCAATGAACCGTTCTAGAAATGTATACGAAAAACTACTTCCACAATCAAACTTGCACAGAGAGATGACCAAACGAAATTACATTCGGATATTTATCTAGGTTATCATAAGAACTGGGCTTAGACCAATTCTAGATATTTTACTTATTTATTTTTATTTTGTTATTTTCCATTTTTTCCATATTTGTATTGGGAGAAAAAAAGCATGCACGAATTAAAATCTTTGCTACCCAGCTGATCATACCAAATTTCTTGTAATATTTTTATTTTATGTTTATGTGTTGTTTTGTGATATAGTTGCTTCATATATGCTACTAATGTGATTAAATGCACAACTTATTCCGATTTCCTGTGTGATTTTACTGTCTTGGATGGGAGAGCGGACATAAATACATACAGAAGCGATTCGAATATTGCTAACATTGTTGCTGTTACCAGACTGTGATAAAAAAAATTGTTTAGTTAGTTTAAGCAACTGTTTTTATTTAATATATACTATTGACATAAAAATTCAACCTCTCTTTTAGAAAGCGCCAAATAAACCAAATAAAAAAAACCTAGGTATGTCCTCTTCTTCCTCTAAAATTTTAGTACGTGATCCCAATTTTTCATCACTTGGAACCGACTAAGACAAACATTTCTTAATACTCCCCCAAGTTTATCCACACTTATACATAGATGGAATGCTGAAAATATTCTATAAACTCTTGAACTTACTTAATCCTAATAAGATTATGATTTAATTAGAATCAACTACAAAAATAGGTTAGAACACCGCCAGCACCTACTTTATTTTGTTTCAAAAGATTCAATTCGCTATGAGTGTTTCAAGTCAACTCCAATAAGTATGTAAACAGGAAAATTTAAGACTCACCACTCATGAGGTGTCTTCATAATAATAATTAACAGCAACTCAAAGCTTATATCGAAGGGCTTTAGTTATATAAATGTCCTACGTTTAGTCTTGTTGAGACATAAATTTGCGGAAAATGTACGCGCTGAAGAGCCTCGCAGCTATTTATAATCAAACACCATAGAAAGCTGAGTAATGAGAGAACTCCAGTTGAATACGAATATAATTACGCCCGATGGAAGCATACACATATCCACATGAGGCTTAATCGTCGAAAATGAGTTGATTAGTACCACGTTCCGCAATCTTGCACAATAGGATTATGTATAGTATATGGACAGGAAAATACATTAGATTAGTGCACACATAATATTACATTTAACGATTTACGATGTAACAGCAGTTTCTCATTAAGAAACAGTTAGGATTGGAGAAATTGGTTTTGCCCCTTAGTTAGATATGGGATTAGAAATGTCATGCTTAAATTATTTTCTAATTCACTTAAGACAATATTGATTTTGAGTTATTTGTTAGCTACATATTGGGTGACTTCATTACGGAATACCTTATTTAAGTCTGAGAAATCTACCAAAAAAGTCTGGTTGGAATTGACTTTTTAGGAATTGTATAGCTATGCAACCTTCCGTCCACTAGAAAAGCTTAAATAGTTCATTAGCATAACTATGAATGTCACCGTCGCTTGTTATCGCTGAATAGTTAACCAGAAATAAGCTTAAAGACAGTGGACCAAGAATTGATCCTTATGGCACTCTACAAGTAAGATTTCAGCATAATGTAGGTAACTACAAGCAACTATGGATGTTTTTTTTTTAGTTGGTTTAAAAAATTTCAGGGATGACTTTCTCGATACCATACTCAAATACAATTATAAGACAAAAATCTCATCGAAAGAACAATGGAAGTGAAACTGTCTGCTTCAATCACTGACAGATCCTAAATTTATACGGACGAACTGTCGGAAGAAAATACTGTAGCAGGCTTTTTCCGAGTTCCATGAGAAAATTGGAGAAATTTCTCTTTGGCCCATTAAGAAATAGTTTTGTGTACCTACAAACTTTCAGGTTCTTCCATCTCTGCTAATGCTTTCTATGAACATCCGGTTCGATGAGAGACCCGATATTCAAGGTGGTAACGCCTACCGCGGGTCCCTGTCCGAGGAACGGAGAATCAGAAGCAGCCCTAGGCAAAGGTCAGCCTTTTAATTCCCCATGATCCCCATGTGACCAGTAATCCACTGAAGGGACACCTCGTTGATACACAACTTATCCACAGACGACCTGCAATCCTCAGTAACTTAGATGTTATCCGAGGGCCACTGGGAGGCATAAAGACTACCTGACTATTCGGAAGAATAGCAATGTATGTATGTGCATGGATCTAACGATTGAGGTGTACATCCAGTACATAATCCTCGGTCTTATACCATATGTACACTCAAAGTTGCTCCTATATTGAGCGAAGACCCTCATAGCCGCATTAACTTTTCCCTCTACGTCCAGTCTGTACGCCAGCATCGAGTCAAGATATACTCTAAGGTGCTTAACATGAGGAGAGAGTTGCAGAGTCTATTCAAATAGCTGTGGAAGAACAATTTAGGCATCCAAGCTTATGTCTTCTGGAGAATAGCACCATGCTGGTCTTAGTTGGTTTCACTGTCATATCATGACGGGTGTACCAGTCCTAAGCAATATTGAGGGTTCGTTGTTTAAAGGCACACGCAATAACCATGCTGTGCCTGGAAATGAGCAGAGGAATTTCATCCACATACGCTTCACATGCAAATCTCGCGGTTTTCAGCACCGGGATAAGTGAGTGAGTCAACCAACTTACTCTAAAGAACTGGGGAAGGAACACCACCCTACGCGCAGCCTCGCTCCTCCCGCAAACTGAGAGGGGTTCGGTTTCCCACATCCACAGTTTAGTAGTGTCATCTTAACATTTGGTCGATCCATCTCATTGCAGTGCAGTCAACAGCATGTTGACTAGCTGCCTTAGATAGCGACTCGGGGGTAACCCTGTCAAAAGCCCCCTCCGTTTCCAGAAAGGCTCCCAAAGTAAACAGTCCACGATCCAATCCCCGCGCAATGACAGTAACTATTGAATGGACAGCCGTCTCAGTAGATATGCCCCTCCGGTAAGCGTGCTGTGAGGTGTTTAAGGAAGAAGCCTTTAAGGCTACTCCCTTGATATATTCATCCTCAGGCCTCTCTAGGTATTTTAAAAGGAATGAGGAGAGGTTTATGTTTCGAATACTGTTCGAATCCATGTATGAAGCCTTATCTGGCTTCGGAACGAAGGCAACCCTCATCTTTTTCCATACCTCAGAGACATATCCAAAAGCGTTACATGCTCGGAAAATGGGGTCGATGTATTGAGTTAGCATAACGCTCTCCGTCTTAAGAAGGACCTGCAGCTTTAAAAGCCGAGAAGGTTTAAATTGAAAATTTCACCTTATCGACATCAACTACCTTAACAGCAATGGACCAGTCGCCACCAATGCAGAGAGGTAGGAAATGTTCGTCATAAAACTGCAGGTCTTCTTCAAGGCTAACGTTTCGAAAATGCGTCGATAGAAAAAGCTCACAGGCATCCTCCTTCGATGGCATAAAGGAGACATCTAGCGTTCTCAGAACACTCAACTTTGCCGATGTGTCACTCCTAAGAGTCCTGAGCCTAACTGGTCCACGATAGCCGTTAAGCTTCTCGCGGAACGCTACTAGCACTTGCTGGGAGTTTAAATGGTTCTGTCATAAAATTATGGAATAAATAGCAGATATGACCTCACTGTGATCAACTTTCAGAAAGGAGAAATTAATTCTGGTTATATTGGACACAAATGCTGTTGAAAACTGAAACCATACAAATTTTGCCTCTATTTGCAGATAATTTTGGTTTAATTTTCTTTTAAATTATCCTAATAAAATAAGAAAAAAATCAAATTGTCCACGATTATATCCCTCTTGGAACGTCGTACAATTCCGTGAGCAATATTCTTACCCAAATTATGTTGAGAGGCGTTTTTGCATGAAATCAATTTCATTTTTTTCTGTTTTCTTTTATTGATTTTCTGTCATGTGCCTGAAAACTCAGCATAATTTCTACAATATTTCCAAGAAGAATTAAAGATGTTCAACTGAAAAATATTAAGATTGACATCTTACAAAGAATACATAATATTATGATAAATATATATATTCTTATATGGAAAAAATTCGACTTTTGGTATTAAATCAGCGAAAAAGAGAGCAACTCCCACGCTAGGGATCACAATAATATGTATTGACATATATTGTGCGGCATGATCAACTTCAATACTTGCTGTTTTAGTTCTTAGCAAAATTTAAATAAATTTTTTGAAGAATTGACTTCCTACCTAAATACACACCTAGAAGTATGCGACATAGAAAGCTACCTACGAGCATAGATGGCACAAGAACTAGATGTCGCATGCAATATCACAGCAGCGTTTACAAATTTTATATTACTGATGGGACATTCCGGAATGAACTAGAATATTTGAAGTGATGGGTAGGCGAGTGATTCATATTTTCTCGCATCCGCTGTGCTGAGGAGGTTGATCAAATATATGCGAAACTGCTATTAAAAAACATTTGGTCTCGACACGCTCTAAAATATGTTGTGCTCCATTCCAGAATGCATCACTCATTTCACAATCTGTATACACTGCTGTTGCATACCATGCGATATTTAGTTCATGTGCCATCTATGGTACATACTAGTTTAGTTCTATTCGGACTTAAACTTACTGCCTTTCTTTACTAGTAATAAAAATATGGAAAGAGGGAAAACAAGTCGATCCAAATGGAATTCTGACACATTACACTTCGTTTGACTCTAGCTCGTAATCTTTTGTTGTTGTCCGGTTGCGTATAAAATGGTTTGATTGAAGAAAAATGTAGTTATGTCAATTTTCAGCTCAGAAAATTGTCAACGCTTCTGCATATGTTTAACTCACACTCTGTTTTTTTTTCTTTTTATTACAATCTCAAGAGTGTCAGTATTGCCACCTTAAAAGCTGACACATAAATTTTAGAATTTAGATTGAAAAGTACTGCTATGCTTAACTTTGTAGAAGATTTTAGTACAATTTTGTTCACCGATTGCAAACAATGACAAAATCCAATGCATGTGAAAAATAATGAATTCAAGCATAGTATTCACAATAGAGGAGAAAAGCAATCCTCGTGCCAGGGGCGGTTCCAGGATTCTTGTGAGGAGGGCGGCGAGTGCAACTGTGTTTGAAATACGGTATAATCTGGAAACAGATCAAAAGTTCGAAGACACTCGCCATCACTCGGAAATGTCAAATGCACTTATGACTCGGATCAAATAGATAAGCTACAACTCTCAACTTTTGCCACCCGCGAAAGTCAAAGGAGTGTTGTATAAATTATTTTGTTTTGGTTTGGTTTGTAAATGGTGGAAGTGTAAACCTTGCAAATAATCCATTTTAGTTAGTAAAACATGCAAATACATTTTCTTCAAATTGACGAATTCATCATTAATTGTAACTTGGCAAAATATGTACAGACATCAAAGCGTTACGTACTTTACCCCTACTAAAGTTAAGAAAGTTTGACTTTTTTTCTTATTATTAAGCCAATTAGGAAACGTGAGGAGGGTGGCGAGGTGCTGATTTTTGTCATCCTTAAGGCCTGAGTACAACTGCGACGGCGACGGCAAACGGCAGTAATCGGAACAATTTTCTCCAGCAACGTTTTATGGATCATCTTGATTTAACAGACAGGTTAGTGAGACTTAATCCACCTATCTTGACTGGCAGACAGAGTGTTCTTTCAGCAACTCATCGTCTTCCACACCAAATGGTGTCTATCGCTTGTACTTCAAGAAGTCCTATAAAGCCTTCATCAAAAGTCTCAGCAAAGATTATATAATATGAAGATATTGCAGGCACATTGTGTAGTTTGGCCTCAGTGAAAAATAATGTGGAATCTCCGCGATTCCACCCCTGTTGAGAAATTATTAAAACTTCGCATTGTACACGGCCGCCACTAATCATAAGGAACACACCCTGGACCTGATGTAGAGAAGCCCTAAATTTTTTCTTAGAAATTTATTGGAAATGGTTTCTTTAGAATTTGTGTTCAGTATCGAGGACCAAAGCAATCTCGCTCCAATATAAAATCAACAGTGTCTCGAGTCTCGACCCCAGCGGCCGGATACAGTAACTCGGAGAGTTTGTGAGTTTAGGAGATGAGAATTCTCGTTTTCACCGATAAAAATTCCGTAACTCTCCATTCGACGGTTGACTATCATACTTGTGGTGTTAAAGAAAACGTGAGATGTATCGAAATATTGAAAGCCGGCTAACTCTGTGTGGGAGGGTCGTAGAGCATTGCGGTTTTTCCTACGGATTTACGGTCTAGAGTACAAAAATATAGGTGAAAAATTTTTCGGTGAGGGGCTTTTGGGGATAAGTGTCGTACCTCCCCCATTGGGGGTTGCCCAAAAAACGTCATGTTTGGTATCAAATTCAAGAATGAAAAGCGGGTAATCGACTGATGTACTCTTTCTTAATTATTTTAACCTCATAACTGACTTTTTACCGCCGAAAGACCGTTTTTTTTTTGGCTTGCGTCATATACACCCCACTTCCTATATTTTGCATATATTTCTTCCGTTCTTTGTTTCACATCCAGTAGTACTCTGTTGCGTACATTTTTCTCATAAAAAGTGAATATCCACGACTTACCAGTTCTTCATAATGATGAGTTAAAAATATGTCCAATTTTGTATCAAAAAACGGCCATTTTTTCATCTTAAGACGGACTGATTCACTTCTATTGCAGTTATCTCCAAAACCATTTATTGGACTGAAAAATTAATTACATATCTGAGTAGGGGATAAAATGTAGATGCGATTTCATCCTATATACCTACAAGCTTTAACGTGCATATTTAAAAATTTTATAGCATCTCTTCTGTATTGGAAGACGACCAAATTGACCATTTTCACGTAATCCTTATTTCTCTGTACGTATTGCAAGGATTTCCATAATTTGCTTTTCTAAACATAGCCAGGATATGCGGAGAGCCCATAATTTAATTTGACAATCCTGGTTACCTAGGTACCTTCACAAAACACAAGAAAAGCAGACAGTACTGTCAGTTGAGAAATATTCTTCTTACTTCTCCACAACTAACACAGTCGAGCGAGTCTTGTCGAATGGAATAGAGAGTTTGGTAGATCTCAATACAAATTCCCTGAGTTACAGAATTCCGGGTGGAAAATTATCTGCCAAAAGACCTCTCATCTCCACAACTCCACAGCTCTCCGAGTTAGTGAATACGGCCCTTGATGTAGGGAAGGCTTCAATTTTTTTCTTTAAATTTATTGGATATTTTTGTTTCAGGCAAGTATTACTCCATTGGATGTTCAGTGGACCATCACTAACACCTCTTTTATTATTATATTACAAAAACTGCAAATCTTTGGTATATCGTCCATCAGTTAATTAATTCTTATTGTTACTGTTAATTTGTAGTATAGGGTAGGTGCAGCATCACTACCCAGAATTAGGAAGGGAAGTTGTTCCAATAAGACATGTTTGGTATAAAATTAAAGGCTTATAAAAGTACAATCAATTGACAAAATTGAATATGAAAAAATTCTTTACTGTCTTTTTACTTCTGAAATTCCGAAGCTTTCATCAATGGGACTCTACACACTCTCGTTAATGTTGAATAAGTTATTTTGTTCTTTTTTATTCTCTTACTGGTAGGTTGGAGCCAGCCGTAATTTTTATTTCATTTTGAATTATTAAGTATTTTATTTTTAATGCATTCGCAGATGTGCGAATTTTTTTAAAAATATTTTCAGGTGTCTAATACATGTAGATAGATCTCGTTTAGATTTCGTTTTTGATAATCACTTTAAATAAAACAAGTAAAAAAGGTAGAATTGGACTAAGACCAATTCTTATGATACTCTGGATTTCGTATTGTCACCCATCTGTACAAGTTTGATTTTTGAAGTGGTTTTTCGCATATATTTCTATAACGCCTCGTCGGACAGAAAAAATGAAGATAACCAATTTTATAGCATTTTGTATTCTGAAAAACTTTTCAGTAGATTGAAACCACATAGGACTTATCGTTTTCACAGTATACATATGTAAAAATCCTTAAGTTTTATATGGCAACATCAAGAAGGGGTTGCGCGATTTAGTATATTTTTGAAATTATATTTACTATGAAAAAACTATGTACACAATTTCAGTTCTCTACGTTGAGGCATTCTCAGGTACTGTCCAAATATATAGTGAAAAACGAACTTTTGTATGGCAGCCCTACGAAGGTGTTACCCGATTTGTTCCATTTTCGAATTGAATTTTACTTTTTTTTAAAAGCTCGTATGAAAAATTTCATCTCTCTAGTTAACGTGAGGACGGACGGACTAACGGACACATGGATGGACAGATGGACGGACTAACGGACACATGGATGGACAGATGGACGGACGGCCATGCAAAAATCAAAATAACTTTTAATTTCATGCATCCATTTTGCTCTACCATCATAATTTACAAACGGAATCAAAAGCCATCTAGGGTATAAAAATGCAACAATAATGAATCCACCTAAAGAAGTCAAGTAATAAATTGTCGTTTATTCTATATGCATACATTTTGTAAAATACGAAAAGTCACGAAGGAGTCATCTAATTATATGTATATTAGCATAGAGTTATATGGATTGCACACATACAGGGTGTTTCCCACTAGGAGGTCAATAGAGCGGGAGAACTCACGTCGACGAACCAAAAATTGGTTGGCAGGGAGTGGGGGCAATAATAACCGTTTAGGAGTTACAAGGTGATTAGGAAAAAAAAGCTAGTTTTTCACGAAACACCCTGTATCTTTAAAACTACAGGGCTTATGGTCACAGGTCATAGCTAGGAGCTCATTGTACGGAGAACTTTATGGCCTTTCCAACGACTGCTCAATCAGGCCCTCTCCCATCAAGAATTATGGTTGTCTAAGCTAAAAATTTCGGATTTTCTTACCTTTTTTTTTAATTTAACCTCTAGTATTTTTGCAAAAAGGTCGATAACATAACTTTTTTTATAAAAACTGTAAACTGTGGACCCTCCTCTTTAATGTGACCTAACACATGCAATGTTCTCTTTGAAGCCCTTTAAGAGTTATTAGCTCCTCTCCTCTCTGCTTTTGTCTTCTGATGAAACTATGGCATCTGAAATCCCACTAAATTAATAATATAGGGATGAGGACAGTCAAATTTTTTAGTGTTATTTGTTTGTAGAATATTATCTGCGCACGTGATTAAGAGCTGATGATATTATCCAAGAATAGTGCAACAATGTTACATCTAAATAATTGGATTAGTCTACCTTCGCCATGAAAGTGCAAAAACATTATTTAACGGAATTTGAGGACTTCGCTTTTTTTATAGAAATTATATATATGTATAGAAATTTACTACAGGGGAACACTTTAATAAAAGGTATGCACTTATGTATGTGTTTTTGTATGTATGAGTAGCATCAAAGATGGCATGCATGCATGCAGCTTTGAAATTAATTTTGATGACATCCCGACTAATAATAAATTTCCGATCAAGATGAGTCACGTAATTTTAATTTTTTACTATATGTCAGCTTGCTACTTTCGAATTGTGGAACGAGTGTTGCTTCCTTTATTATACAAAAATAAATTCTTAGTTTACGTAAAGGGAATATTTGTTCTATCATTAGGAGAATAATACATGGTCATAATGTTGCTGGCTCAGTATTGACTATCAGAATTTTTTTTCTTGATAATTTTAAGTTAAAGAGCAGGTATCCTAATAAATGATCCCGTATTTTCGCTGGCAATAAAACTCCATGACTTTAAACTTGATTGGTTCTGCCAGGTTATAGTACATCCACTACTTTCCAACTAATTCTAGTTGCGACATCAGCACCGGACTAATTCAATATTAACAAGAATCTGAATATCAATCGGATGTAGAAATTAATATCGCGAAATACTGTCCAGTTTCTAATGCTACAGGTTCTAAAATTTCAACACCTTGCTTATATTGTACTTGCATTATTATGGTAGATACTTGAGTGAAGAATGGATGACATGTCGTCCTATCTGCCAGCATGAGCTGACAGCTCACTTCGGGATAGTCTGTTTACGAGGGTCGGCACGCCAGCACCGTGGATATTGGTGGAGACTGCGGGGTGGGTAAAACAAACTCCGGAGCTAGCAGGCCCATATCTAAGAAAACCATTTACACACATCGTCTTGAGCTGGCCTTGCTTCGCCTTACCTGTGATGGTACTCCTGAGGACCAGGTGCTCTCACTCAGTCCCAATGTGCTAGACCCCATCCTCTCGCTGTAACCAGTTGCACATGATTGTATTGATAACCGTTCTCTTTTAGTTGGTTACCTGTATGAAAAGAGGGATGAGAGAAACTCTTTCGGATTTACTTCATGGTCAACCATTTAATTTATATAAAAAGCGTTTACAATACTTCTTGTTTTGAAATACTTATAATCAACCCCGATGATAGTAGCGCAGTGAAGTTCTCCTACAAAAGAAGCTCGTTTATTCACCCCCGAAGCTTTATGCAGTTGGACCGGCTTGGTCTTCTAGGAATTCTTCTATTCTCAATTCTTTAAAAGCTTTTCAGGTTTTAATTCTTTTTCTTTCAGTTTTATTTGAAATTTTCTCAAAATCAATTCAGTATCTATCTGCGTTCTTCATTCCATCACATCACTCCCTTCCATTTTCACCACTCAACACTTAATAATCCGCGAAAAGTGGCTGGCTATCACCTTTTCCGGCATTTATCCCTGGTCCAATTCCTAATCTTTCCCCATGGCACACTTTGATCCACTGGCAGCTATTAGGTGATAGGTGTCAGTAGAGTAGCAATGCTACGATTATACGTGTTACCGGTACAGCATATAGCCCTGAAATTTGGAGTAGCGATTTTAGCTATACACTACGTCTATATAGTTTTACATCTACGGCTTTCCTTACTTCTCTACAAATTTAATGTGATGCGTAATCGGTATAACTCTACGATTGAGGACCAATAAACCTTCTAGCACGAACAGCTGGCAGGTTATTGGACAAAACTACTTTTCAATCATTAGATCAAAATATAAAATTAAAAGAGAGAGTTTCCAGCAGTTAGTTTTATTTAACCCTATAATATTCGAATGTGAGGAAATATAGTATAAAAATAATAATTATCGGCAACCACGAATACGACATCCATCTAAGAGGGGTTCTTACAATAGGAGTCTAATATCTGTACTGTTTTTGACAACTCTTACCACTAGGACTCCTTTGACGAAATTGTGTACCGTGGAAATAGATTAAAAGCAGCAAATATTTTGCAACCAATAGCATTTCTAAAATAGATTTTCACGGTCGCCTCAAATTATTTGAACAAATATGTAATTGCTTTAATATGAAAACAAAGCTTTTATTCTCATCTTCTGAGAAGTTCTTAGACCTGTTGTGATATATGATTTCGGCAATTGGTTCGAAAAGAAAGATGGTTGGAGCGGAGTATACATATGATGGTGATATTAAATTTAATAAATAGTCATCGTAATTATCATGGTCAGTTAAATAATTTCCCTTCCCATGCCAATTTATAATTTTCCATCTCTTTTCTTCAATGCGTAATTCATAAATAGCGTAGCGCCATTTGTTAGTCTATTTATTCATTACTCTTATCATATTCCTTATCATCCTAACCAGCTCTGAATTTACCTGTAATTTACATGGGAAGTTCTCCTTCATATTTGTAGAACGCCTAATTTCTTGACGCTCCTCTTCAGTTAATAGTTTTGATCCATGTTCTTCTATGCCAATACCAGAAACCGAATTATTGGACCAAAACTACCCTCTGAAAGATTGACAATGATCATAAAGTAAAGTCGGTATTGTCCTTTGAATCGAAATTAATCCTAAGTTCCATTCAAAGATACTTTGGCAAATGCTAATTTCTTTCGAAGGTGACACGATATCAAGACTTCGCCTGCACGTGACTAGTCTAGAAACAAGTTTACCTTAATTTCTACTAGTGCTACTTTTCCCAACTAACATATTTCTGGTAAAAGTCTCTTCCTTGGAAATGCTCTGTGGCTTGTACGCTAGCCATTTTTTTTTCATCTTGCTTCCTTGATGTTTGTAAAATTTATCCTTCCAAATTCTGTGCCAGCGCTAATCTGGATGACTCCCCTCCTACACATAAATGGCCTGGCACATTAGTCAATTGATTTTACTTGAAAGTTGAAATTTCAGTTATCTTAATGGCCGATTTAAAGACATCGGTTAAAGTGCACCCATGTTGTATAAGTAAATAGAAACATTTTCACTACTAGGTCGAATTCGGTTTCTTTACATTTTCGAAAAACAGCAATTTGCTGAGAATTTCGAACATCGACAACTTTCGTAAACAAGTTCATAGATAATCAAAAAATCAACCGCACTGCATTTATAACTGTTACATTTTTATAAAACCGCTTTAGTTATAATCAAAGCAGAAAAGGGTATGCAGTCCTTTTGTATGCCTATGGATTCTATGGCCTAAATGCTGAATTACAAAAAATAAAATTATTTTTCTTTGATTATCTTTTATTTAAAATTTGAAACATAAAAACTGCACTTATCAATTTCGTAGAAGCATTTTTGGACTCTAAATTTGAAATAGTCGATTTTCTAATAGGTGTTTCTTTTTTCATCCAAATTCGTAAAAGTTTATACATTTTTCTTAGAATTTGAATTTTTTAATTGTTTTTACGAGAATCTCCAATAACGTTAAGTGTAAATAATTCAGCTGCGAAATCAAATACGAGGTAAGTCGCTGCCTGAGGCTCGGTCTCAAACTTGTTATAAAATGCAAGTCGTGACCACCAATCTACGTCAATTTTCGCACCTGATTAACGGTACGTGCAGAGCGTGGCGTGGCGAGGTTATATCAAGAGTTGACAGAGGCGAGGTGAAGATACGTCGCTTGCTGCCACAGGGTTGTTATGAACACTCTTATAGTATAGCATGCAATCAATTTATTTCTTTTTTCGCCTCACCTCGTTGTGCATGTAGGCTAAAAACGGACCACGCATTTTGAAAATTGCAAAAAACTTTTAAATTTGCAAGCCAAAATTTTTCAGTTTAGCACATAATTAATGGTCTGAGAGTAAGTGACAAACGTTATAATAGATACCTGTGTAGTTATTATAGAAAGGTTATACGCGAAAATTCAGAATCTTGACACCTTATGCGGAAAGCCGTTTTAGCTACACTCTAACAAAAAAGTTCGTCTAACAACAATCCGAATCATAAACACTTCCCCGAAAGTGCGTGATGAACTTAGCAGCCCGCAAAGTCAATAGGAAACGCCTTTATTTAAAAGTTTACTAAAAGACATTACTCTCGTGTGTATGAAGAACTCAGAAGAAATGAACTGTAGGAACGATGTTTGGAAGAAAAACCCACAAAATTAGCGAGAGCTTTAACGCGTTTGTTTGGAAAGTCGCACCAAAAATATATTCCAGTGGAATACATTTTGTTGAAATAGCAGCTTTCGTCGGTGATACTGCATAACCGCAAGACTACTAATGTTATTACTTCAATTTTGCAGCGAACACTAAACTTCTTTTCTTTTACATTGATGCAATTATTATAGACGAGAAACATCATATTCTTGGATTTTTGACATAAGATTAAAAAAAAACAGTTGTAGTTTCTTACCCGGGGATTACGCGAGATAGTACAGCTTGCATGCAAGCCTCCCTTCCAACGCGAATTTTCACTTGACAGCAGAAGCCAGTTCGGTTGATGTCTTATCATCCTGCATGCAAGTACACGATCTTTCCGGTTTTCGAAATTTTCCAAAAATCTCTTCAAGTGACTTCGTAATTCTACTTAAAAGAATCGAGGCAAATTAAAACGACGAATTACAAACTGGCGAAATAGTGTAAGTGTAGATAGATGAACGGCTGGCCTTGGCTCTGAGAGTTTGTGCAATTGGTGATTCTTATCATTCTTTAGTGTATTTGTTTAAAATCTCAAAACAGTTTATTTCAAAAATTGTTCCCGAAGTAGCTGAAGCATTAATAGTTGTATTGCAATTATATATGTCGGTAAGTGTTAACATAGCCAAAAATCACTTTTACTGGCCCTTTGTGCCTGTTTTTCACGCCGGTAAGGAGTAAGAAATGAGTTTAGCTTTTTGCTTGCTCACTCGTAACCACTAAAAACTTACTTTCAACGGATATGAAGGCGTCATTACATTTAAATTTGTCCTTGTATTCTTCACTCGATTTGTCGCACAAATTTCAGTTTGTAGAATATAATTCTATTACTTTTATAATATTTTTCTTCTCCTATTTCTCACTCATGATTACTTTGTTATTAAAAAATTCCAAAATTCCAAAATGAATTCTCACTACAGTTTTCCACAGCTGACTGAAAGACCTGTACAAACTTTAATAAACATCTAATGTTCTCCATTTCATTTGGATTAAAATGAAACTTTTTTAAGAATCCAAAACTGTAAAATTTGCTTCCACACTCACTCATCAAACGTTCCACAAATGTTTGACAGATGTATCACAAACATTTAACAAATGTTTGTAAATGTTTGTCAAATATTTGCCAAACATTTGTAGAATGTTTGCTATGTATGGACACGCCTTTAGTGTCAAAGTTGATCCAGAATTATCTCATATCTGAAGAAATTGACAACCAACGCATTGCGGAACCGATCACTTCATTGCCGGACGTGTCTGATAATTTACGGTTCCCAGGAATATCTGTTTTATGAAAATAAAATCGTCGAATAAAGGTAAAGTGAAATAATAATTATTTTCAACAAAAGAAGAAACTTTAAACTTTAAACGTGATTTCCCAAAAGCAGCATTTTCGTATCGGTTCTCGGGGTAACTCAGTCAATTTATATTGAATCAACTTGAACTTTTATTTTGATCAGAACCAGAGAGGGTTCTTTTTCAAGTAGACTGGCATGGTAGGACCTTAACTTAAAATTTAAATTTTTAAAAAATTTTTTTTAATAGTTTAAGGTATGTATATGCTTATGAAAAACAAAACAAAATCTTATGAATTAAATGTGCACTGTAAATAGTCTCAAAAATTATATTTTGTTAAAAGCAGTCCCCATGTTGGTCCCACTTGAGCGAGAACGCACAATCTTTCGCTTTCCGGAAGATACTATCTCTAAGCTATAGCTGGACTACTTAATACTATCATTTTTTCATAGCAAAAGAGAGAAGCGATAACTTATATTTACACGTTAATTTCATGACAGATAGGAAGTAATTTTCTGCCCCCCCCTACCCACCCCGTCGGTACACCACTGATTGTAGACAATGTGAGGAAGGCCATTTGAGCTGCACTCTAAGGCGGCCCATAAACCGCGAACTTTTTTCCAACTTGGTGTTTCACACATGAAAGCTTTTTCTCTACACACTGTCAAACATGTCAGGACAGAAACACATATCAGAGCTGATAGAACAGTTAACTACTATCTTTTCTTCAATAGAGTTCCCTCAAGATTCAAGAATGACGTATACGTGACAAGCAATACCCCTAACACGGTATAATATGTTTTCAAACATGCAGCCCCGCCCCTAAAAATCATACTGATTTGATTTTCGTTCAACCGGTTGTCACACTGCGTGTCAGACCGAAAACAGGCCCACACACAGTTAAATCTGCGTGACAACATCGTTGTCCTGCTCGAGTTGGCCAACATCCGAGACCGTGTATGCGCCCGTTAACACAGAAGTTCGTCTAACAACAACACGAATCATAAAAACATCCCCGAAAGCTCGTGGTGCACTTGGTAGAGCGCAAAGCCAATACGATAATTGGAACCTCTTTATCTAAAAATACGATAAAGGTCATTACTCCTGTGTATGAAGTACTCATAAGAAATGAACTGCTGGAACAATGCTTGAGAGGCTGTACTCACAAATGTAACTAGAGCTTTAACGTTCTTGTTTGGAAAAGTGCACAAAATATATATTCCTGTCGAATGCATTTTGTTGAAATAGCAGTTTGTACTTCAGGAAGATCAGTTTTAGGAAGCTAAAATCGACGAATAAAGGTAAAATGGAATAATAGCTAATTATTTATCAACAAAAGAAAAACAAATTACGCTTTAAATGCCATTTCGCGTATCAGTTCGACTTGAACCTTTTTTTTTGTCAGAACTATACAGATCCCTTGTTCTAGTATGTTATGGGAGTATCTTAACAACTTTTATTAAAAAAAAAAAAAATGTTGTTGAATAGTTTAAGCTAACAGGATCATACGAATTAGATGTGTGCTGTAAAAGTCTGAAAAATTCTATTTTGTTTAAGCTGCAGCTCTGTTGTTCCCTCTTGAGCGAGATTCAAATCCACAATCTTCCGCTTTCCGGATGACACTCCCTATAAGCTATGGTTAGTCTACTTTATACTATCTTTTTTTTTTAGGAGAAGAGAGCAGAGATAGTTAATATTTACGAGATATTCTTCCACGGGGAATTGTAATAATTTGATATAAATAATTAGTGCGAACAAGCAAACACACACACTAACATATATAAAAAAGAGGAGTAAAATCATGCAAAATACAGATCAAAGGAATTTTACTTTTGAGCACATATCCTTGTGTCTCTTTGGAGTTGACATGTGATATTTCCAGAAAAATTACAGGAAATTCAAATTTCAGAGAAAACCGTCACAGGATTCACATTTCAACGTATATATCTGGAGAATATGAGTATATGTAACAAATTAAATTTCCTGTTAACAGTTTTACAAAAGAATTTTACGAAGTAAAAAATAAATCAAAAAAAACATCATTTCATATACTTATATGTACCTATATAAAAAAAACATTATTTATATAGAGGAAAATGTGGAGTCGTTTTGACTTCTATTATATTTCTGACTGAATATAATACCACCAAGATCGAGTGTGTAGTGAGAGATTTGATAATTGTACCATTTGTAGTGACCATCCATACCTCCATGATTCTGTATTAGAAGTCTTTTAAATCTTTCACTCGAATATATCAGTGTATTTCCAGTACATCTTACCACTACTCCGAAAAGTGTATGCGAGATACAATGCTGCACGTAATGGTACATAACAAAAAAAAAAAAAAAAGAAAAAAAAAAAAGTTCGTTTTAAGCTTCCTAACACCTACCTAACTACAAAAAGTATATAATGTACTTTGAAAACAAAAGCTGAGTTAAAATGGAAATTTTTTTATTTGCAAAACCAAATTTCTTTCTAAATTGCCAACAAAGAAAGTAATATTCTGCAGATGTTTATTTACGAAAAAGCCCCAAGTTTTTTGGTATTCACTCGATGGAAATATACCTAAAGAGATAAGCCAACGCAATTAAAAACAGCAGGAACAGCAAGGAATAAATCAAAAAATTTTTAGATTTTATCCAGATAGGGTCCTGTACAAAACGTGGCTCTGTGCATTCTGAAAGCTTTCAATTTATCAATATCTGGCAGAATTCCAAGTTAAAAACTTTTCAGTCTTTATTCGTTTAATAAATCGATGGATGGCAATTAGTGCTTTTTAGATGGTTTGAACAAGGAAGTTGCTCACCTGGATAGCTTACCTTTACCTATACGTAATTTTGTTAACCAGTTTCGTGGTTGGCATAAATATTAATCTATGCAAAATTAACGTCTTCTTCTTCTTACTTAAATAGAAGATGGTCGTAGACAGAGACTTGAAACTACATGAATAAAACTCAGATCAAAATGTTAAACAATTAAAGGTCTTTTACGTTCTACTAAACCATATATAGCCATACCTCAACCACAACTAAGCTTGACATTCAAATAAGAATGCCAGGTATTAAGGGACTGTTCCGTAATCTCCTGAGATCCAAATTGTATACGACATCATATGTTCTATTCCCTCGACCTACCTGCCTTATCACAGTGTTATCTCCATCTTTCCACATATTGTGTCTAGAAAGCAGTGTCGTTGGCGAAGACGAAACGACTTGGTATTATAGTTCGTTGTAAAGCCCATGCTCACCATATGATCCGAAGAAGTTCATAATATGTCAATCAGAGGAGGTCAGCAACTTTTAACTGAAAACAGGATTATGGCATCGTTTAACATTTGTTCACCGTCCAATTGCATGGTTATAAGCCCCGAGCTTTCGACCAATTGTGTGGGATGTCAGTAGAATATGCGATTTCCGAAGAACTTGGAAAAAAGCTGGTCGCTTAAAAAAATTGCAGTTTTTGCAAACATTACCGACCTTTTAGAATGCTATTTAATATGGTCCGAAAGAATAGCTTATATGATGTTCCGATGGGTCACTGGGTTTTTGAGGTGGTGTGCCTTGGCTATCATGCCGTTCTCCAATTAGTACTTAGAAGTTCTGTTTTAATGACCTGACCACACATAAACATAATACGCATATTTACACTTTTACACTTTTTATACTACATAAATGATATAACGCATAATAGTTTCATTTAACAACATTTAAAACTTCTAATTTTCGCTTTTCAAGAAAAGCCGTGTTTTTGAAAAAAGTCATAGATAATATTGTTACTACATGAAAGTGGCGCTAAGATCATTAAAAAGTTCACCATACCACGGAGAAAACCCTAGTATATTTATACTAACCTCGCACCAATTTGCTCATCTTGTATCATTCTGGCATTTATTTATTTATTTAAAAATTTGCAGCGAAAGAGTCACAGTGACTAGAGTCAGAATTAAAAGCTACCGGAATCTTAATATCTAGAAATTACAAAAGTCAAAAGAAAAAGAAATTTTTTTTGTTCCGCTATCCTTCATAATATGCATTAGAGTTGCAGAAGAAGATTTTAAATAATAAACAAATTTAAGACTAAAAAAACTAGATAGCACTACTATAGAATTCTATGTAAAGTTACTTTTACAGATATTGAAATTTTGATTTATTACTATCGTATAAGCAAAGATATATCGTATGGTTTTTAATAAAATTCTAAATAACGGGGAATAATTAAAGGTAAAAAGATTTGAATTAAATTAATGAAAGCTTAAGGCAATTTCAAGGTATAAAGGATCCCCCACAAGTGGCGTCGTTATGCCAATGCAACCAGTGTAGTCGCGTGGTGTCCACGATTCAAGGAGACGCAAGATAGCCACAAACGATTCTTTTTTTTCGAAACTTCGCGAACGCTAAATCTCGACAGAAAACCCTTACTATTTAAAATTAACTTAATGATTTTCTACCAGAGGCTCTATATTATTTTTCTGTATAAACCGCAACTTCAGATTACAAAATAATTGCAATTTCAGTTTTAATTCATTTATAATAAAACCCACCCAGCTATCGGCTGTCTAACTACCGCCGATTAGCCGATTAGCCGACTAGTTACACCACTGATACCTCAGTTTCCGCGCATGCTTTTCCAACCAGTCAGTGACCTCGCCTAGCCTGTTTGTCAGCCAACTGAATTCCTATAATGTTCCCATGACCTGTACCCAATAAAGAATGACCTTGAACAGACTCCTAGAGAGGCGAGCTGCTTATGAGATTTTTTTTTTATTTTTCAGAGGATATCATACCCGAGTCAGGCTTGAATGTCAATGAAAATAACAATAATTTGGAGTAGCTTTTAATTTTGCCTTAGCATCAGACATGCCTCAGCATGACAAATACGTCTTCTTTGCGTTATTCGACAAAACATAGCATTTTGATATGTGAGGTAGCTCAGAAAAGACATCCGGATCTTCTCCATTTGCTATCCTCAAACCTTTAGTGACTAGTACTCTGAGTCGAAATATTAATAGACGTCATTTTTCTACCATATTCACTACTGCACTGCACGAGGTCCTGGATTCGGCTGTGGTGTCGGTGTCGGGCTTGACTGGATATTCTAGGCGATTGTCCCGAATATGGAAACATAGACTTCGGCTGGAACATCTTCGGATGGCTCCGGTGAGCTTTATGAATTCTCACAGATAATTCTGTCAATATAATTGCTTATATTGAGTTGTATTTCATTCTACTGTCTCCCAGTTTGACATTCTTGTTGTTACAGTGGTAGCCTAGCTATTGACATGACTGAATTATATCAAATAGCCGGCTCTGGTTCCTCTGGATTAAGTAGAGACACTCGGCTGTGTAATTATACTAAAGTTTTTTTGCGACAAGTTACTTGGACAACAAGGAATTATTTGAGGACAATTTTAGCTGACCAGATTATACGATTTAGCTCTAGCACAGATTCTGCCGTAACTTTTTATTTGGGTTTAAGTATGTGGATACAACTCTTGACCGACTACTGAAAGAGAAATTGTTCACGCACGAAAAATCTTTTAGAATCTTAGAGAAGACAATGTGGATAGGATTTTTTTTTTTAAATTGAAGTGGATGCCTACACTGCCTGGATGGAGTGCATAAATGGCGGAGAGCTTCCTGTGCCTTTTTCCATTTTTCTCCAGGTGCAGAATTGACCATTTTGAATATTTTTCTATGGGATGGATTCAATATCAACAAAACAGAATCTACTGCGCTTCGTCAAGAATACAGGAAGATGGAATTAAATACACGAAGTAGGAGAGTACATTGCACCTCCTTAAGTCTTTGTCCAAAATAAAAAACGATCAGCTGCCCAACTAAATTGTACAAAACTCATGTTTTATTTTCCGTTCTTCTAATATTAATTTAATTTATAAGAAGCACTTTTATTCCATACTCACAAAATTATCTTTCTTATTTTTATTTTCCCCAATTTTCTTTAGACTGATTTTGCATATTATTGACATTCATGAAGAACTCTGTAAATAAATGTCAACGTCTCAGTGATTGTTTACATAATTTTTCAAAAATCATTAAAAAAAATATCAAATAAACGTCAACGCCACTACACAACAACTATCAACTTTACTTGACCAAGATAAGGAGAAGCTTATTTTACTTCTACATAAACTTGGCGTGACAACGTCAAGAAAAGTTCCGTATAGTTTAAAGCTATACTTCTATGTAGTACACTTTTTGCATTTTGCTGATTACAGAAAAGGATTTCTGTCATTAAATTTGTGCGCTATACACATACCATATAAATCTCTATAAAACTCGAATTGGGCACCTAAATATGCCGTCGCTTAATTCCTCAACGTCATGTTCTGTTCTACGTCCTGTGGGCGGAAGATGGAGAAGTCAAATATTGACAGTATTTCTGTTAATAAACTCGTAGAGATGACCTGAAAGATACAAATAGAAGAAATTTATGGTCTAGAGATATGTATGTAGTCCACATAACATAATGGATGGCATGATATCTGAGAACAAACAGACAGACTGTCAACTGACTGTCACCATTATTCGGAATGGAAAAGTAGATATATCTCTATGGGATATTCTTGTGAGGGTGGGATAGGCGTTATTCCTTGAACTCTGTATTCCTTTCACATATACAATTACCTGCTAAAGGAATCAAGATAGGCTTTCAACAATTTTGTACTTTTAACCGTAAATAAAAAATCTCAGATAAGAAATGAATTTAATGAATGAAACGTTATGGAATTTGAGCTTCTTCCAACCACCTAATATACTCATACAAAAATAGATTTCATGAAAAAGGGTGGGTTAAGTCTATAGTGTGGTCGGAAAAGGGATAAGCTGGTTATAGAAATAAGATTGTATAACTTCGCCTTATACACCAGGTGCTATCGTGTTGACAGAGTAGTTATTTAACTATATGTCCACTTACATTTTTGTTTTTTTGTTTTGTTTTCTTGTTTGCTTATTTATTTAGGGGAATATAAATACTCAGTCGGACCTCTTAGGTACAATATAATGCCTTCGTTAATCATTTATAAGGGAGTCTTATACATTACGTCGGGACTGGTAGTCAAATATATACTATCCATCTCCTTTCTCAAGATGTATTTAAAGAAGTTATGCTTCTACATCGCCTTATGGAATGCGTGCTTTTATAGACCAGCTTAACACAAGCTCGCTGTAGTGGCACGTATAATAAATAAACGGTCAACACTTCCTGCCTTTAATTACATAGTCGATGATAGTGTTAGTACGTTAAGCTAAACATAAATCAAACACCGGATGAAATAACCTGTAATGCAACGTAGAAACAAAATATAAATTAGGTATTATCTAGTCGGTTTTTAAAATAGGTTTAGAAGTTCGAACAACAAAATGCTCAGCCATATTATTAACAGTAATGCACATGCTAAAGTTAGACCTTAAGCAATTAACATACAGCAGAGGTAGACTTCTCAAATTGTGCCTACTTTCAAGGAAAGTGATTTTATTCAATAACAACGGAGAATCCACATTCGCGTTTAAGAATTGATGTGCAAACGTTACATCGGCAATCATGCAACGTTTCTCAAGCGAGTGCTTATTTGAAAGTTTCAGGATCCTCATAGAGTGGAAGAATTAAGAAATTATTCCAAGGTAGGTACTTAAGAGCAAAGCGTAGAAAGTTCTGCTGAACAGACTCGATATTGTCGATTATGTACCATAAAAAGGAGACCAGACTTAGCTAGCGTATTCTAAAAGTGGTCTCATAAGACGTAATGTTATGGTGGGATTCGAGAAATCTCGTGACCAACTTTTATAAAGCCCAGCATAAAACTACTTTTGATACCATGTAGTTTATGTGGAGATTAATTTCAATCTATGGTCACACTTGACACCCAAGTTACAAACAGAGCCCACACGAGGAATCCGAATACCCATACACATAAGTGATTTGTTGCTGATTCCTGTTAAAATTCATAACCTCACACATGTCTATATTGAGTAACAAATTACTGCTCCTGCACCAATCGTAAAATATGTGAAGGTCACCCTATACCTTTTCAAAGTCGTTAACAGATTTAATCTGAGCGAAAAGCTTAATGTCGTTTGCATATATCAAGACTTTGCAAATGCCTGACAATAGAGACAATGTCGTTAATAGATAGAATAAAGAACAACGGACCCAAATTAATCCCTTGAGTTTTGACAGATGAAGCCCTGATGGTTTTAGAGATAGAATAACGGAAATAGATTTGGTATGTCCTATTATCGAAATAAGACTCCGCCCATTTTAGAAATGTTGGGTTGTTTAAGCAATATCACGGAGTGAGATAACTTTGCCGAAGTCTGTACAAATACAATTTGTCTGGTAGCGTTTTCAAGCCCGCCAGTGGTATCCGAGGAAAATTTCAACAAGTTAGTGGTTGTTGGTCTGCCCGAAATAAGCCTATGTTGGTTTGAAGAGTGCATATTCTCCCAGGAAACTGACAGCTGCGAGTAAGTAATAGATTCGAATAATCTAGGCATGCAAGATAATTTTGCAATAGGCCTGTAGTTAGAAATTTCATTTGTGCTTCCTTTTTTGTGGATAGTTATGATAATAGAATTTTTCCACAGTTGCGGGAACAACCACTATCGAGCAATTTTTAGAAAATAGTACTAAGCGGAGCACAGCATGACGTAAAAAAGCTGAAGGAATTCCATTAGTACCCATTTTGAAGTCATTTGGCAGTCTATTATTTGATGCTCTTGTGCAATTGAAGCATATTTCTTCATGAATTGTTATGGGAGTCGTTCATGTGACTGAATTTGTTATTTCGAGGTTGGAAGTGTGACGCGCCGAACACATTGTCAAAAAGCGAAGCAAACATATTTCAAATTTCAGACGAATTATCACCTGCATAATCTTTGTACCTCATAGTATTGGGGTAGTTACCCATTTTTTTCTTCATATTAAAATATATATGAAGGTCACTGTATTACTTCGTACGCATGCTTTAAATATATGCATCACAAATTGTAGAGGTAAGTTCTTTGAAATCCTTATAAGATGTTGTTTTTTTTTTAATATTATTAATCCAAGCTCAGGGTATACTCTATGATGCAAAGCACAGCATGGCAGGAAGGAGATAGGGAAAGGATTAGGGGATATGAGGAGAGTGGCGGAGGTGCCGATGTATGTCGCCCTTAAACTTCCGCAGATTGTATGCCGGGGGAAAAACACAAGATGGTAAGCTGTTCCACATTCGCACTGTTCGGGATAAAAAAGCATCACGGAATTTTACTGTACGGCCGAAAGTAATTTGAAGGGTTAAAGGATGTGCGCGGTTTGCAGCGCGAGTATTGCGTGCAGGAATCATTCTACAAGGGATTAGACTAGATCTCTCATCAGAATATTGACCATGCATATAGCGATAAAGGAGCGAAAGGCACCGAACATTGCGGCGGTGCTCGAGTGAGTTGATATGGCTAGTTATTGCCAAATCGCCAATGAGCTTGAAGGCTCTCTTTTGAACAACATCCAATGAAGCTAAGGCTGTGCGACCAGCCCCGGCCCGTGTATGGGCGTTGTATTCCATTATAGGTCTAAAGTAGGACTTGTAGATGAGCGCTAGATTTGACGGGCTGAAATATTTCTTACACCTTTTCAGAAATCCAAGACATTTCGATGCTTCTTGGGGAACAGAGAAGATGTGTTCTGTCCAGTTTAACTTACTGGAAATATTAATGCCAAGCATGCTTAATGACGGTGAATCAGAAATAAATTCTCTATTAAAAGAAACTGGTGTGGTTAAGTTATGATCTGGTTTTAATGAGATGAGACAGCTTTGGGTCTTAGATGCACTGAATTCGACTAGATTCGCTTTGCCCCAAGAGAGGATATTGTTAAGATCGTTATTCAATGAGCTAGTCATGCAATCTCGTTTAACACATGCGCATTCCCCCTGCATTCCGCAAGAGTGAGGAGTAAGCGAAATCAAGAGTACTGTCATCTGCGAAACTATGGATGGGATTGAAAGTAAGGGAAAGCATATCATTAATGAAAATTAAAAAGAGAGTTGGAGAGATAACAGAGCCTTGAGGCACACCGGCATTTATGTGATGCGGTTCAGATATAACGGCATCGAATACAACACGTATTTGGCGACTAGATAGGAAACTTTCAATCCCTAATAGAAGAGGAGGAGAGATACCAAGTGCTTTAAGTTTGGCTACAAGGGCTGGATGCCAGACTCTATCAAAGGCTTTTGAAATATGTAGGGCAACGATTTTAGACTCACCAAAATGGTGAAGACCACGGGTCCAAGGTTCCGTAAAAAAGGTCAGCAAGTCTCCAGATGAGCGTCCAGCTCGAAAGCTTATTGGCGATCGTTGATGAGATGATTACTTTCTAGATACTTCATTAATTTTGAGTTAATTATAAATTCAAAAACCATTGAAAGAATCGAAGTGATCGCAATTGGTCGATATTTTGAGGGATCGCTACCCTCTCGTTTCTTGGGAATAGGCTGAGCGTGAGCTAACTTCCAAGCAGTTGGAAATTTTCCTGTCGAATAAGACAAGTAGAATAGTTTACGCAGAGGTTTAGCCAAGGATGAGGCACATCTTTTAATTAACAGGGGCGAAAAACCGTCATTACCTGCGGCTTTGGAGTCGTTGATCCCCTTAAGGACCATGAACACATCCCTCGTACGAACGTGTATTGGCTCTTGTACACATTCACACGGGCGATGCAAAACAGTCGCTTGTGAAGTGGGTGGAAGACAATTTGAAGCGAATCTAGCAGCTAAAATATCAGCTTTATCCAGGGAGTCAACAATCACTTCACCATTATTAAGCAGTTAAGGTATAGAGGAACTGGTGTAGTTGTTCCTGATGGTTTTGACCAGGGACCAAAAGCCTTTGCTAGCTTTGCGGCTTGCCAAGATTCTTTGTCTAATATTCTGGATAAAAAGAAATTTTTCTCTCTGGATAATGGACTTGCAGTTGTTCCGTGCAGGCTTGTAGACTTGTTTCATTTCGGCCATGGATGCAATTGATAGGCGCGTAAAGCAGACTCTCCCTTTTATAGCTTGATTGCACTTATCGTTAAACCAGGAGCGATGAGACCTGCTGTAAGAATGCGCAATGTATTCACGCATGCCAAGTATGTTACTAAATTCTAATGTGCATTCATCAACATCCCTCGAAGCAAAACAGACCGACCAATCAATTTCTCTAAGATACTTATTGAGACTTTCCCAATCACCATTCTTATAGTGCCAAAGAAGCCTACTTGTAGGTGGAGCAGTTGGGCGGCAGAGGTTTGGGGTGGTAAATTGAGCCGTGATTTAACAATGGTCTGAATTTCCGAGAGGGGAACCGACTGAGATGGAATATTTGTCCGGATGAGATGTTACAAACAAGTCGAGTAAATTAGCTTTATCTCCAGCTGTATTGGGAATTCGCGTTGGTGCATCCACTAGCTGTTGTAAATTAATTGATTCACAGAAGAGTTGAACGAAAGCGCCCACAGGACTTGTGGTAGAAAGAAATTCTGAGCCAGAAAGTAAATGATCAATATTGTTGGATATATTGTCAAATACGGATACCGTGTCGTCATCAGACATATTTGGGCTGCGATAAAGGAAACAGAAGTATATAATGTCCTTGTAAAGTTTGAACCTAATCCAGATATAGTTAAGCTCTGGATTGGCAGAAGGAAAATCTGGAGAAATGGTGAAGGCCGCATCATTCCGAATATCTACTGCAATCCCTCTATGCTGAGAAAAAAGAGGCACGAAGCTACAACTAGGGACTCTGATTAATAACAGCATCAGAAACGACCTTGGATTCACTTAGCGCAAGAATTGCCGGACTTTTTGAGCTAAGGTGGCAGTACACCGAAAACCGATTTGCTCTTAATCCGCGAATGTTGCAGAAATCTAAAATGAAATTCTGCATGCTGTAAGCAAAAATAAAAAAGCAAAAAAAAAAGAAAAAAATCGACACACAGCAACACAAATATTTGGGCGCCACCAGCAGCAGTCAACGACACAGTGAGGTAAAAAAACAACAATAGTGTTATGCCTATTGCTGCTTTCAATACCTCAGACCGTGCAATTCAATGACCACAGCTGGGTGCACCCGGATTGCTGATCAGTGACAAGTGTTAATGCATTTGCACTGATCACAGATGAGGAGAAGGAAAGGAAACGTTACCGTGCTCCTGGCTTATAGATTGTTGATAGGGCATAGAAGAGCCCTTCACTTGGCGGATAAAATTTATTTTGGTTATTTATTAATTTAACGGTCGCGTCGGAATTTAAATAATTATAGTAATTGATTAGATTGAAAATGTTTAGCACAACACTATCACTTGTCTTAAATTAATTGATTGGATATCTTTAGATTGATTTATTTGATCTACAACACGAGGCAACGTCCGATAGAATTGACTACACGCACTGCACTCATGTGAGGAAATTATTGTGAGTTACAATGTCTTTTCCACAATCAATTCTTTCTATTTTTAAGAAATTTCAATTCTTAATTGAACCATGGGAGCAACGCATACTTCTGCCTAGGCAAACTAGGCAGTTGCCTGGTGGCCCAACATTGGAAGGGGGCCCCGTCAGGGGTCGAAATGGTATGATATAAAAAACAATTTACTTTATTGTTCCTGCATACAGGGACGGATTTACCAATAGGTCGGACGGGACGGTTACAAATTATGATATGCAAGTGGGAAAATCATCTGTCATTGTTAACTCAGTGGTAAGAGCAGTCGCCCGACAAGCGGAAGGTCCCGGTTTCAAACCCCGGACGAGGCGGCTGTTTTTCTCTCTTGACTTTATGATTTGATTTAGATCAGTAAAGATAAAAGTTCTTAAAATTTTTCTATTCTTCATCTTTGACCGATTCTAAGAAGTGCAAAATAAATAAAAATATGAATTTACACACTTTCCTTCCTTCCTTATCTCACATGAATTACCCAACAAATCACGTATAACAAATATAACAGAAAGGTATACTTCGTAAAAAAAATCATTTTTGAACATGCTTATTTCCAAGAAATCATATTCTCAAATCAAATTGAAGTATACTTAAAAGATCCTAACCGTAAACCCCACGTTCTCCTAAGGTTTTTTCTGGTACTTTCTGAAGTTTCATAACTCGTGTTAACATCACTTGACTTCCTTCAAAGAATCACTTAAATGCAACCAATTTGGAAATTTTCACACTTTACATTTTGCGAACAACCTCTTAAGGTTGTTGTTCCAATGTCAAACACTGAGGTACGTGCAATAAAATCCTAAACGAATGGGGCCCTAAATTGCACCCACAACTCTTACCCTTTGAATAGCCGGGGACTTTTTATTCTCCGCCCTTCCTTGTTAGGAAATATTTTTTACGAGATATAATGCTGTCATTATACCCCACCCCGTAGGCCCACATCATAATGCCAAACCGTGAAACGAATAGAGCTTTGAATTTCTAAAGCAGAAAAAAATGCAGTCAAGTAAACTTTCCAGGGAGTCGATTTTGTATGCAAATCAGTCTGATGAAACTTAATTTTTGCGGAAGACGAGAGGGGTAGTAGTATGACAGGACGAATGAAGGAAACTAAAGAAAAATTCTACTGTCATTCATGGTAACCATTCGGGGATATTTCCAATTCTGTTTCTATATAAAATATATTTTTATTTGATGGGGGTTTATGATGTTATGGATCCTTCTTAACGGGGGTACTGAGTATGTATGTATATGTATGATTCTTTGGGATAGAATGGATTTCAGGATGATGCCTTTCGTTTTGTCTAAATGGTTAAAATTAATTAAATCCCTCAGGAGAGCTTTGATGATGTTACCGGGGAGGGATTGATAACTAAATTGGTTGTGAATTTTTTAAAACGTTCAGACCGAGGTAATCTCTGGGATTCTGAAAATTTGCTTTTAGAATTAGTAGATTCTCTATTTTTGTAAAAAGGGACGGGACAAATGAAGAAAATAACGAGATAATGAAAAGAAAAAGGTAATATATGCAAGGACAAAAAAGCAATAGGTAAAACAAGTAATCTTTTTATGCAAAAGTAATAGAAAAATAACGGCAAAAAAATAAGGCCCAAAAGGATCATGACATTATTATTGGTTAACGGTAGCAATTAGCTCTGGAATGGGATGTCGGGTATAATTCTTTTCCTTTTTTAAGGAGAAAAAAGAATAAGGCATTTGGTGTCGATTTGATATCGTTGCTTTTACTTATAAGATTCTACAGTTCTCTGCTATTTGTCATACAGATTGGTGTGGGAAATAAAGAAAACGCTGAGTCCTGTTTCTTTTTGTCCTGTTTTTTTTATTCCACTGAGAGTACCTAAGGTTTTATTGTCAGATTATTTCTTTTTATCAATATTATTATAGATATGGACATTTTGAAAGAAAAACTCTGAAAAAATATCCCAAAAAAGTCCTGAATAAAAGTATTATAAGCCCGAAGGAAATTATCTCGAAAAATCAAAAAGGAAAAACCTTTAAAGTTACTTGCATCATTTTACTGCAGTTTTTTAAAACCCTTAATGATGACAAATTGTAACTATAAGTTCCGACATCAGTTTTTCTTCTTTTCAAGAAAACGTTGAAGATGGTCTTAAGGCTGTAAGGATAATGATAGCAAGATAACAAACAATGTGCGTCCTTTAGTCGTCTATGTTTTCTTTTAGAAAAAGTATAAACATGTCGGGATATCATCACGGACCCTAATTTGGCTTTATCAGAATTATTTTCCGTTTTTTTGTTTTTTTTCCACTATTTGTCATACCCACTAGTGGCATATCAAACTCCCAACTTTTTCCGAAATCCGTCTACACTCAAGACACTAAGGAATAACTGTATTATTGGTCCATTATTTATTTTGGTAATAAACCATGATACAGGTTCTGTAAATTGTATAATATGGTATTTTGCCTGAAGTTTCGAAATCTACAGTGACTATGTAATTGCTCTGAATGAAAACGAGGAGCAATAAATTCATCGACTAAAGAAGTTCTAAGGATCCAAAATTCCCGAGTTCAAAGTAATATGAAGGCATTCTTAGTAAAAAATATATAAACGAGTAATCTACAATATGCTATGACTATTACTATTGTTGATTGGATTTATTATGATTAGATTTCAGAACACATTAAAATGACGCCTTTGAAAATTTTAAGAAAATGCAGATTGGTAAAGCAGTTCTAAAGATCTTCTAAAGATATATGGAATAAGAAAACTTCGTAGGTACAACAAAACTATCACAACAATGTACAACAATGTACTTCAGACCTAGCGAAACTACCGAAATGGTCGAATCTCAGCATATACAAACTAATTAACAAAAATAGTGATATGCCTAATTGTTTGCTCGATTTTCATTAATGCCGTTGCTCTTGCCCAAGCTAGAATCTAGGTCACAGCGATTATAGAACTGTTTGGGATTGCCCCTTTACTTGCTGGCATGTGACCGACTTCTGTGGATTTAATTTAAATTTTACAAATTCTCAAGAACGGTATAATCAAAATTATCTAAATTGTATGGGACCAACCGTGCCCAAACAGATATCGATTTGAGCTTCGTGCACTCTTCGCGAATGTTGAAAGAAAATCATCATCATTCTTCTAGAAACATTAATATAAGAAACGAGAACTTTGACTCGGCAAAGAAAAAAATTCTAACGATTGTAGGAGTAAATTGAAAACTTTGCATTAAGGAAGGCGAAGTCTAATTAAAAATTTTTGTTACCAAGAGGAGGACAAAATTCAACGTTGATTGGAACTTTTTCAAAATGTTTTTGTCCGTAATGGACAACCAAAGTTTGTTCACATGAAATGAAACGCAGTTAAATCGAAATATATCTTGTACAGAGGTATAGAAGAAAAGGTGGTACCATATTTGATTAACTTTACTTATAAAGTCAGACGACGTAGCAAAGACCAAAGGAAGTCATTTCAAAATATTGATTGAAAACAATTCAAAATACGGTAAGATGGGATGACATTCCAGAAGGATCAATTTCCAAGATGACGAATCACTATAAAGATGATGAACCTTGATTAAGGCACATCATCCGTAAAAGTCAAATTATCCAATAATAGATTAATCATACTGAAGATGATGGACCATCCTAGATGAATATTTGTTGCGCACTACTAAAGATGGAGAATAGTTAGGCCTGAAACACCTATGGACGCCACGGAGCTTTAGAGTCCACGAACTCAAAATGTAAATTTGAGAAAAACTTTTTAAAAAGTGAAAAATTATAAACACTAGAAAACACACTTACTTTATGCAGTGTAAATTGGTTTCGGTTTCCGCATGAAACTGGCCAGGCAGCAAAGTGTAACTAACTTTACAGACCTTGAAATTTAGCACGCACAAAAACTGATATCACGCACTTGGCACAACTTGGTAAATTATTATTACCTCAAAATCTAACTATAACAACAATAAAATAAATAAAAGTATACGCAGTACTTAACTTATTCCTTTTTGAGGAGGGCCCCGTGCACGTGCATTATTCACTCCTCCTTGGGCCACCTCAACCGAGATTTTTTTCTATTTGTTAGTACTCTGCAATCAATTGTGAACTCAACTTTTCCAAAATCCAGAGACAATCTTTGACTTGTTATTTCTTTTAGTTTTCAGTAGCCTCTTTTTGTGCTCTTTGCTTTTGGAAAAAACAAATCTTCCAGTGATTCGACTCGAACTGAATTGAGCTGTTCGCTTCAGCTACCAAGGCCTTTCCATCTCGAATCGTCCATTATTGCAGCTCCCGATCCGTCTTCCCGTGTTATGCATAGGCATTTTTTTTCAATTGGTGAAGCATTTCTTGCTGGAATTATATTTATCTTTTCGTGAAGTTTTCGGAGTTGCATTTTAACGTTTTATTCTTTTGGCGGGCGAATGTGAATGTCATTGTAAGTTTTATTCACTGGTTACCGTGTTGGGAAGTTACGCTTTGGGCTACGAACAATTCAAGTAGCTGATGTCACAGGTAAATGCAAATATGATATGGAATTTTAATTTCTTCCTTCAATTTTAGGCTATAGATTCTGTTTACGGGAGGAGATTGAACCGAGGATGTAAGGTATTATATCTAATTTTACATATTACTTGATTCGCGATAAGTACTGCATTTTTTTACAGATTTGATTTTTTCTCTTTACAATACTGGTTGCATATTTCACAGTTCACTGCTCTTAACAAAAGTATTTGATTGATCTATCTAATTATATATGTAATAATATCTACATCTTTCTTATCTATTTACAAAGTCATTTTCTACCTGCCTTTCTAATCCACAATTTAAATTTATTCTTAGGAAACTGATACGAAGTTCAAGATTGCAGGAAGTATTCAGTATTTGGTGGTCCATTTTTAAATTTTTCAAGCTTAGGTCACGTCTGACAGTAATCCAGTAGTATCAGCAAAACCTGAATAAAGGTGTTAAGGCTCAATGCCCGAACAGAGTGAAGAAAATATTTCTCGTGGATTTAAAAGATTCTTCCCAGCTACGGCACAGGTAAATCTCTTTGCAGTTTTATCTGAAAATTTAAATTGCTTGCAGAATTATTCTTTATTCTTATAGGGTTATGAGGGACATGACGACACTCATGCAGAGGACAAGACACATACAAAGAGGTCGACACATATAAATATAAGTGACCCTTGTTATTATAATTGCATTCTCGCTAATTGTATTTTTATTTATTTTTGTTGGATATCACTTCTTTTCCAGCAGAGAAAGGATTCGCTACGTAACATGATGAATTACTCTATAGAACGCCGATTGAAAGATTCAAAACGAGCTACACTCTGCCATCAAATTCTAATGCTGCTGCCAGCTATCAGCATTCGTCATTAAGCCTGTTGACATAACTTAAAATATAATTTATTAAATAAAACACTTTCTAAATAGCCTAAGCTCCATTTTCTCTACATGACTAAACACACATATTTCCAAATTCAAATTATTTCTTTTCAGTTCAGTTTCGATATAAAACTCCTAAATTGAACAGAAAGATGTAAACATTCATATTCCTTAATTAAATTTATGAACTTTTCACCTTCTTATGGCAATCATACTACATACGATTTCAGCGTACAGCCTAAACGAAATACAATTTGGGTAATTCCTCATGCAAATTTATAATTCCATCCATCCAGAATGTGTACGTACGTAAAAAAAAAACTTGTTGCTGGTTGCTTGGAGTAACGTTTAAATATTAATTGGTCTGGGTATAGAGGGTCGTCTAGGAACTTATTTAATAAGCAAATAACCTGCACATGGAATTTATGTATTTTTGATGAGTTTATTTTGGTGAATGTAAGTATATGCTGTGCCCAAATATTAGATTTAGTCATAGGAGAAAACAATAATTTTAGCTTATACATCGTATACAAGTCGAAGGAATATCATATAAATAAGGCAACAGTTTTAGATATTGCTTTTATTTTCTATGATAATCAGAGACAGGGGCGAATCCAGAGGCCTTGTGGAGGAGGGTCACAACTCTGGTTTAAAAACTTCATTAATTTGGAGTAAATCATAGGTTCAAAAACCTTTGAACAAATCGATGTGATTGCAATTTCTTGATAATTTGAGGGATCGATACCATCTCCTTTCTTGGGAATAGGTTGAACGTCAACTAGTTTCCAACCAACTGGAAACTTTCCTGTCAAATAAGACAAGTAGAAGAGTTTGCACAGGGGTTTAGGTAAGGATGAGGCATAGATATTATTTAACCGAGGCTTGAGACTATAACAACCTGCTTTGGAGACGCTTATCGCTTTAAGAACTTTGAGTATATCTCTTGTACGGATATGTCTTGGCTGTTGTTCACATTCACACGGGAGATGCAAAAGCGGTATCTGTAAACTGGGTGGACGACGGGAATTTAAAACTAATCCAGCAGCCAAAAACTGGCTTTATCCAGGGTGTGAACAACAACTTTACCATTGTTAAGTAGTGAAGGTATAGGGTAACTGGTGAAGCTGATTTGAATGGTTTTGATCAGGTACCAGAAACCTTTGCTATACCTTTGTGGTTTGAAAAGATTTTTTGTCTAACATTCTGGTCAGAAAGAAATGTTTCTCTCTGGATTGGAAGGTGTTCTGTGCAGTCTTTGTTCTGACTACGAACAGTAGGTACAGTTTTCTGGGTTTGTTCAGTCATTCACCGTTTATATAAAAAGTTTAAAGAGCTTTTACAGAACACCTCCGTGGCCTCGGATTTTCCAAACCAAGCGTTCTTGGTTCGATTCCAGTAAAAGCCAACATTACTTTTTTCTGCCAAATTGAAATATTAACAAGTAAAAAAGCTAGAATTGGTCTAAGACCAATTCTTATGATATCCTAGATGAATGCCCGTATGAAATTTCGTATTGGCAGTTTGCTTTTACAAGTGGTTTTTCTCATATATTTCTAGAACGGTTTGTCGAACAGAAAAAATTGTTATAATGTTGGTTTTTGGTTGATTAACAAACACCTCACGTACTAATCGAAATATTTATTACGCTACTTTATTAACTCCAAAATTAACAAAAATTAATATTATTGAACACTAAGCTAATTATAATCAAACTTCTTTCTTTTGATATAGGAGACGTCGAGCTCGGCGGCAAGCTATGTATACTCCGTCAAAGTAACTCGGCTTTTTTTGGTAATAATCGAGAAGGTGCTGTGCATACGATTACCTGCGCGATAGTGTGTGCGTACTTTGCAATGTTGGCAGACAAATATGGAACTGCCTGATCGAAAATAAATATTAGTTGTATCAAGTACCGCTACAATAACTAATTTTATAGTATTTCGAATTCTGAAGAAGTTTTTAGTACAATAAAAATGTCTTGGACTGATCGTTTTCACAGTATACGTAAAAAACCTAATTTTTTACATTGCAACACCAAGAAAGAGTTGACAGATTTAGTCCATTTTTGATTTGTTTTTTGCTAGTATAATGAAAACACCATGTACCAAATTTCAGCTCTCTACATTGATGCGTTCTCAGGCAGTGTCCAAATATATAGTGGAAAATGAAAGTTTTGTATGGCAACCCCACGAAGGAGTTGTCTCATTTTCGAACTTAATTTTACTTTTTTTTTAAAGTCCGTGTACAACATTTCAGCTCTCTAAGTATACGCGTTCTCGAGTTATCGTGCGCACAGACGGACGGACGGACATGCAAAAATCAAATAAACTTTTAATATTATGCGTGGGTGTCCAATCTATTTTGCTCTACCGTCATTATTTCTAGGTGTTACAAACGGAATGACAAACTTAGTATACCCTATAGATTTCATCTATGGTATAAAAGTCAGCTAAGATCATCCGACCAAGATGTTGTAACAGGCATCCGGTCAACCTGCATGATAATTCTGAACTTTTCTCGTAGCTTAGGCGCATATTTCTGTCACACATTAAGACATTTCACCGCAAATTCTTCATACTTTTATTTTTAACATACTAATTTTGATTTATCCTTTTCATAAACCACAATGTGAACAAAAATGAATTTGCAGTGAATAAATGTCATAATATACGGCTAAGGCAAGTGCCACACCAGACTGCTGATGTGCTGACGTAATGATGGTGATATTTCAAAATAATCAGCAGCTGATATATTGCGAGGACATCACATCAGTACGTAATGCTACATATAATTAAAGTTATCTGATTTTAATTCAAAATGGCAAGCACTTGAAATGGAATTAAGCGAGTAGGACGAGCTTTTGCTCCTATTATTATTAAAGAATGGAATAAAAAAGTAAAATAAACATAAATATTGGGTGTATGGTGGGCTATATATTAATATAGTCGGGAAAGAAAGAAACTAAGTATCATTCATGATCAATTATAAAATTGAGCCATCATTCATGATAAACGATAAAGTCCAACTATCATTCATGGTTGGATCGGAAGGCCAGCGGCTTCTGGAAGGTAAGTTTTATTCCGTATGTGGAGGAAAGAAGTTATGCTAATGTAAATTGCAAACAAATTTGAACTTTAAAAATTGATTGGAAGAAGTGTTCTGTATTGGTAGAAGTTCTAATACTCTTCATTATGGAGTAAGCTTTAATAAAAAATTCCGCAAGAAATAAATGCCTACAGAACGAACGACTTAGGCATAAACATAGAAAGCTTGACTAACAAAAACAAACAAAGCACATCACAAACAAAACACACTATCCACACCGCTTAATGCTGAAAACCTGTTAGTACCGTACTAAAGTGCCACGGTGGCTAAACTAATACCGCAACGGTGGATAATGGTGCACCACTTGTTGTACAACGCTTCGTCACACATATCTAGGAGAGCCTCCTAGACATGAATGGCACATACCTAGCACCTGCACTTTTTTGCAATGTTTTGTGTGCTATGTAAACATAATTTATTGTTTATGTGTATTCATTTATTTCTATAGTATATTATCTTTGAAGTTTATGTTTTAATTTAGTAAATAACCTAGTTTGTGTGTTTAATTCTTTATTTTAGTTCAATTGGCATTTTTTTAATTCATTTTTGTTTACTTTTAGGTCGTCGTGGGACCATAAGCATCTGTGAAACCCAGATGCTGGTAAGATTTTTTAATTTACTTTAAATCTGATTTTTCTCTTTGTAGGTTGGTCGAACAATGTTATATAAATAAAAACAGTTTTATAATGGCTCCATTAGACACTAAAAGTAATTTGTTTTTATAACGATCACCGTAGTTACTAAAGGGCCACCAACAATTTTACGATATTTTATAGTGGGTATATGTATTACCGAAAGTTCCCAATTTTTATTAAAGTCAACTAAATTAAGGGTAACTACGGATACCGCAATAAACACTTATTACCAATAAGTTATATGACGTGGTGACGAAAACAGTTATAAAACTTACTTATATACCTTCTAGTAATGGTTACTCTAAGTTATATAGACCGGTGATGGAAACATTTTCATCACAACTTATTAAACCTTAAGTAACTTACTTCCACGGTAAACATTAGCAACCTTAAAAAACTCTAATATAACTACGTCACCAATTGGTAATATTATAAAACTCTTATATAACCACTGAAATTCTTATATAACCGAGAAACTATTATATACCCCTTATAAAACCACCCATCATCTTCAGTCACCAAAATATGGAAAAATTGTTACTTGGGAGGGATGCTCTCCTACCGGAAAACTGGCTTTTGTATTCTAGAATACGATATAAATCTTAAAAAGAAGCAAAATGTCAACACCTGGCAAGTGATTCTTAAAATTATAGACCAATTGCCCGTACTTCGATTCTTTCGAAGGTTTTCGAAACACTCATCATCATCATGAAATATCTAAAAACCAATTATTTTTTAGCGATCGCCAATATGTGCTGGCCGCTCAACTGGATATTTACAAACATTCCTTACCGAGCATTGGAAACTGGATTGAAAGCTTTCGTTCCGCCATAAATTTCAAGTTATATTGGACGGAGTTACTTCTGACCGTTTTATAATCCACGCCGCCGGTGTACCGCAAGGTTCTGTGATCTCTCGTAGTCTATTCCTTATTTTTATAAATGATCCGCTAGCTCTCACTTTCAGTCCTATTCATAGTTTTGCAGACGACAGTACCCTTGATTTCGTGCGCTCCTTCAAATCTATAGCTTATTCCCGTGAAAACGTTATAGTTGATTAAACTTTGACGTCACAACAATACTAGCTTCGGGCATAGCGAATCGGTGTAATGAATTCAAAACGTACTCCAACTCCCACTCAGCCATTTTCGTCGTCGGTGAAGAAGATATCTCGACCTCACCATCTCTTAACATCCTAGGCATTGAAGTATCCAATAATCTTACTTGGTCCGATCACATTTTTGGTACTGCCAAAACCGCGATGAATTGCGTGAGCTTCTTGCAAAGATGTAAAAAATATTTGGCTCAATCACACTTGTCACAAGTCTACATATCAGGGCTAGATTAGAATAAAACTCAAATATTAGGGTAGGAGCTAAACGCACTGCATTGTCCGCATTAGACAAGACAAAATCCAAAAGTAGGCCTTCCGGCTTATTAGCGATGACAGATCAATAGCAACTATTGATTCTTTAGAGCACCGGAATGGACATTGCTCTACCGAAATTTCTACATCTTATAAAAAAAAAATTCGTTGAATCTTTCTGACTGTTCCCATAACAGCCTCGATCTTCTCCTCCTTTAGCGAAAAAAGCCATTACTTGGAAGTATTTTAACTAAATCAGAACACATCGAAAACAAGCAATCAAAACAACAACAAAAAACCCATGTCCCAGGTGAATCATTTGTCAAAAAGATTTACAAAGAGTGATCTATTACATTAATTACATTATAAGCTCTGTGTATGGCATTACTCAATTAAAAGGTCGTTCAATATCTGCAAATCGAAATCCAATCGGAATCTTCGATAGAGCTAAATTTTGTGTCTCCGCGCTTTACGTTATAGAAAGAAAATATCAACCAATTTCAATATTATAAAAAAAAGAAATACAATTGGTCTAAGACCAATTTTTATGATACCCTAGATGAATACTTGTATGTCATTTGGTATGGTCACCCATCTGTACAGGTTTGATTTTTGAAATGGGGTTTCTCATATACATATTTCTATAATGATTCGTTGGACAGAAAAAATGTTATAACCAGTTTTATAGGATTTCATATTCTGAAGAAATTGTCATTACATTAAAACCGTATAGTATTCGTAAAAATCCTTAATTTCTATATGGCAACACCAAGAAGGGGTTGCCCGTTTTAGTACATTTTAGAAATTATATTAACTATTTTTATGAAAGCACTATGTACAAAATTTCAGTTTTATATATAGTGAGAAACGAAATTTTCGTATGGCAACCCTACGAAGGTGTTACCCGTTTTGTCCAATGTTCGAATTTAATTTTAGTTTTTTTTTTGTTAAGTGTATATGCAAAATTTCAGCTCTAAGTACACGCATTCTCGAGTTAACGTGTGGACGGGCGGACGAATGGACATTCAAAAATCAACATAACTTTTAATTTTATGCGTGTGTGTCTAATCCATTTTACTCTACCATAAATATTGCTAGGTGTTACAAATGGATTGACAAACTTAATATACCCTTTAGAGTACATCTGGAGTACAATGAGTAGCAAAATCTGATATACAAAAAGAAATTGAATTTTTAATGACGAGGCGACCATCAGATTATCTACTGGATTTACATTACATACGTCTGGAGAATATGAACTTAAATTACATTGACATTTTTTAGATATTACATATATGGTATTTAATATCTATTCATTCAAAATTACAATTTTTTTTCGTCCTTTTACAGTGGACATTACCTCCGAATAATCAAATGTTTCTATAAACACAAGAGCATCAAGAATGAAAGCATTAAAACCATTAAAAGGCCATAGATATCCTAGCAATAATACAGTTATTTAAGCCAGCGATGCTAGACCTATGATAGTTCTCGTACATGTACGAGAATTTCTACTCAAGTACGTTGTACGAGGCAAAATATATTCTCCTACGCGAAAGTACGAGAATTTCGCCTCAAATATTTTTCAACCAGAATCTTCACGTGTGGCAATACTACAAACAAAGAGCAGTAAAAAATAGTTTAAAAAACATAAGCAGAGAAAACCATAAGCCCCGGAATATACAAGCCATGAAGTAAGACTTGAAGAGAGCATAGCGGCCAACATTACATACTTTTCTCTTATATTATTGCATTTAAATGTACACAGCTTGTATTTCGTTCAAACACCATGATTTCCATAAATTTGTTGTGCATGCTATTATTTTTTAACACCATTAGAAAGAAAACATATTGGGCTGCAAAATGTTATAACTTCATATTTATGTGGGAGCAATAGTTTTACGCTCTAAGGCCTGTTTGAAATGAAATCATAGTTCTTTTTCATGAATGTATAAAAGTATAATGTGGTAAACTCTTATTGCATGACTGTAGCCGGCCCACTAAAGGTGCCACCGGTGCACGCTTTTACGAGTTGATGATAAGCTCTCTTAAAGTTAAAGGCATACCAATGGAAACATACTGGGCTTAGGTTGTGACTCTGCAAGCAATAATATCGGAGAATATAACTCCATTATCAGTCGTCTCCGCTTGGATGTGAAGATTTATCGAGAAAGGTCTTCTCCTATTTTAGACAGTGTCAACAAGAGAAAGGCTCAATACAACAATTTCAACATTTTGTTCACGTGAAAGAACATCAGATGCTCGGCTTCGCTATTACTTGTTGGCTCTCCTTTCTACTTGTAATAGAACGAATTCTGGAGCAGTGGGAAGCTCTTCACCTATATTTCACAGATATTTGGATGACTGAGCGTACACTTGCGGCTGAACAAAATTTCAATGCCCTCCAATACCCATTCATGAAATTATACAATACCTTTCTAGCTTGGGTGTTTCCGAAAGTTACCTACATGAATGCATGCATTCTTTCAGTCGATATCGGTTATAGTCACAACATTACATGACAAAATGGCAATAACACACCGAGAACTTCTGTCCTCGTATATGTAGCATGACTATGTTGCTAAGACGAACCTTGGGGAAATCAGACCGGATGATACTTGTACATTTATACGTTTGGAGTCCACGTATATGGGAGTCGCTATCCTGGAAGGTCTGAAGAATCCCGAAGTGATGGCACGACCTGATCTCATAATTTATATCAGGGAAAGTGCCGAGAGTATCTGCAAAAACTATGCATATGTAGGTATAAACCACGTTTTCCTTTTGAGGATGAATTACTGGTGGCATTGCCACTTTTAAATCCTGACAAAACTTAATCAGCCAGCTAAGGAATGAGACCTTATCGCTCATTTTTTTATGTGACCCGTGTCCTAGGGCAAAGTCGTCAGACTCTAAGAAAAGGCATCAACTTAATAATGAGTGGCGACTTCTTCCTTTGGACCAACTTCCTCCACACATCTCCAAAGAAAAGAAAGTTGACATATTTTGGCACAAGCTTGCCCAAATCCGCACTGCTGATGAAAATCAGAAATATACAGCTCTGCTTCAATTTGTGCTATCCGTGCTGACTCTCCCTCATTCCAATGCCGATACAGAGAGGATTTTTAACAAAAACAACCTTATTAAAACAAAATTAAGGAACAAGCTGCAACAAATACCGTAAAAGGAGCCCGCCTTTCAGCTCAGTGTGTTAAAACACAGTCGAAAGATTGCTGCTTTGTGTTCAAACTTACCACTCAAATTAAAAGTCGCATGACGTCGGCTGTTATGTACCAAAATAAACCTGCTACTGGAGCGCGACCTGATTATGAAAATTTGGACCAAAATAGTGACTGGGACCCAGATAATCCCAGCTTTATCTAGATGTCTGTTATGTCTCTTATTTTAAGATCAAGACCAAAACAATACACAATTTTAATACAAAAATTGTTGTAAGTAACAAATTTATAAACAATTTTTTTTTAAAAGATATCCGTTATTTGTACTATAAAAGAAAAAAACATTACTAAAATGGCGCCAGTTTTAATTTAGCCGCAATTTCTCATTAATTTCGCGATAAAACTAGCGTACGTGAATTTTTCACAATGTACGAGCTTTTTGCAAAGTTGGTACGAGAATACAGGTGTTGCAGTCTAGCAACCCTGATTTAAGCATTGATTCAATTTAACACAAAATATGTTCTCCTCTTAAAATTTACGGGCATACGGGCGCGTTGAGAAAACATCACTTGGTGTAGTGAACATCTCGGTTTCTTCCTCCAAGTATGCCTTAACACTAACGAAATTCCCTCAGAATTTACGAGGAAATCAATTGCTGGAGCATTTCCTTAAAGCCAAAGTCGAAAGACGAGCTGCAAGGAGTTTGTGACGTATAAATAGGTATTTTTCAACTGAGGAGCAAGAGAAAACCCATGCGAAAATCACCTGCTTCACATAGCAAGAAAAACTAGTAGGTAAGAGAGTTTTAGTAAGAAATATAAGTCGAAAAAAAATATTAATTGAACTTGTTTCCTTCATAGAATTCTTGTTTTTCCCCATTTTAAGGCTTGGTTTATATTTTTCCGTAGTTCTCCCATCATTGTTCAACTCAATTTTCGCAATACAAACTTCCAAACAATCTGTATCGTGGAATATCACAAATGTAGTATCTGTTAACCCATGGAACTTTTACTAGGGTGAAAATCTATGAATTTTCTCAATCATCGAAAGGTATTGGACAATATACATTCAAGTCATCTAATTTTTGTGCTTTAGCTGGACATAACCTTTATTACAGAAATGGCCCCAAATTGGAGTAAGGTTCTGGGTCGGATATTTTCAAGCTCACGTTAACAATGGGAAAGTATCTTTTGAATTGTGGTATAAAAAAAAAACAAGTTATTGTCAAGAACTTCATCAAATTATTCGCAACTTTTAAATTATTCATGAATTGGAAAATCATAGTGCACTCAATCTGCATGTATATACTCGTTTACTTAGTAACAGCAATATTATAATATAAACGAAAAGCAGATAAACTCTCGTTAAGAGCAAACTCGGATAATTTCCTTCATTGCAAATGGAATTATAATAGGTATTACTATAAAGAAAATTATAATAAAAGCATGTGCAGTTACAATTACGTTAAAATTTGATCATCACTAATTAGAAAGTTCCTACTATTCCTGCTCATGAAGTATGAAGTTCCAATATCGTTACCCATACAGACTCTCTCTCTCATTTTTAATTAAACGGAGTCAAATATGCACTGCGTCATACAAATGTAAGTCCATGATGGGCCCTTTTCAACATTTCGGTTTAATTTCGAATGGAGCAAATTTCACTCCATACTAGGAAATTGTAGTAATAATGCTATTACCGTTATTAAAATGAACTGAATTTATTGGAAAGTGGAAAAATTTTCTAATAAATTCAGTGGTAACAGCAATAGCGGATCACGAATGAAATCTCTCTGCAGCTTATCTTCTATTTTTTTGGACCTTTCACCAGAAAAAAAAATATCTTCTGTCTAAGTTCTTTGCAACTTACAGCAAATACTCGCACATTTTCTTGATAGTATTTAGTTAAGTTATTATATTTACTCACAATGAGAAACTGTCAAGTGCCATTCAATAACATTTCCAATGAACTAATTTTCGACCGCAAAGTTGTATTACTCCTTCTTTGATTCGGATAATGGAAGCCAGCTCGATTTAGATGAGGTGGGTTTACTTAAATTCGATCGCCACATGGTTTGAAAGACCACAAACTGTATGTTACCAGGAAATAAATTAAAGGAAGGATTTGTACAACTATATAATTTTGACGTTAGTCGACTAGGCGTATGACCTATCGTTCTACTCTATTTCTGTCTAATTATCTCTATCAATTTCTTACTCTATTCTTAACGCTCTCGTTTTCTTTCTTCGTTTATTTATCCTTTTCTCTTTCCGGCTCTCTCCCTCTTTTTCTTTCTGTCTATCTTTGTCACTCATATGTATCTCTCTCCTTATCTTTGTAGTTTACATATAAGGAGAAAGGCTCATCATCATCAAGTCTTCCTTCATTTCTCTCTTTCTCTCTCTCTCTATTTTGTTTGGCTTTCTTCCTCCAGAAGTGTGCACGCGAAAAAACAGTTATTAAACCAATAAATCAGTCCAATTCCGCGGACTGCGACTGTGTTTGCCGATTCGTAGCGTTTGGTGTTTTATGAGAAATGACCGCATCTTTAGGAGGATGGAGCTATCAGAGTGCCCGACATTTAGCATAACTGGAGTTTGTTAATAACAATAATAATAATAAATAAAAAGATTACTCTTTTGGACTTTTTACCGGGTTAAACTTAATTTTGTTCAAGAAAGAATTTTTTGGAATGTTCTAATTTGTTATTTCATCACACAACCCATTAATTTTTGGTGACAAGTTCCAAGTCTTGGTTTGACTCATCAACAGGTCCCAAAGAGCGAAATTGGGAGATTTGAAAAACAAATGAAAAAATGGAAAAAAGAAGAAAGAAATGAAAAGTTTGAGAAAAAAAGAAAAAACAATTTTTTTATATATTAAAAAAAATTTTGAAATTTTTTTTAAAGAAACAGATTCATTCGAAGCGAATCGAACCTGTATACGCCACGCAGTGGGATAAAAAACAAAGAGGAAAAGGAAGAAGAAGAAGCGTTTCGTGTCAGCAGAAAACCTTACACTCATCGGTGCAGCTTGGTTTTCTGCCTGCTCCAGACGCTTGAAAATAGATCAAACTGATCTCATATCATATAATCTCAGAATAAATTCTAGGTGTGAATTATATGAGAAAAAAACACTCCTATACAAGCCCAGGAGGAAAAATAAATAAAAGGATTACTCTTTTGGACTTTTTACCGGGTTAAACTTAATTTTGTTCAACAAAGAAGTTTTTGGGATTCTCCGGTATATAGCAAAAGCTAGAAAATATTCTAATTTGTTATTTCATCACACAACCCATTAATTTTTGGTGACAAGTTTCAAGTCTTGGTTTGACTCTTCAACACGTCCCATTTGGGACGCTATTTAGCGAAATTGGGTGATTTGAAAAACAAATGAAAAAAATGAAAAAAAGAAGAAAGAAATGAAAAGTTTGAGAAAAAAAGAAAAAACAATTTTTTTATTTATCAAAAAAATTTAAAAAATTTATTTTCTTTATTTTTCAGCCCACTGCGTGGCGTATACAGGTTCGATTCGTTTCGAATGAATCTGTTTCTTTAAAAAAAATTTATATTTGTTTCTTCAATTCAGTAAATTTTACTTTTTATACTTGTCAAAAATTATATTTGCTCTTCAGTTCAATAAAATTTTACTTTTTCATACTTGTCAAAAATTATATTTGCTCTTCTCAATTCGATAACCATTCACTTTTCATACTTGTCAAAATTTATATTTGCTTCTTCAATTCAATAAATTTTACTTTTTCATATTTGTCAAAAATTATATTTGCTTTTTCAATTCAATAATTTTTTTCTTTTTCATACCTGTCTAAATTTATATTTGCTCTTTAAATTCAATAAACTTTAATTTTTCTACTTGTCTAAATTTATATTTGCTCTTCTAAATTCAATAAACTTTAATTTTTCATACTTGTCTATATTTATATTTGCTCTTCTAAATTCAATAAACTTTCACTTTTCATACTTGTCAAAAATTTAAATTTGCTTCTTCAATTCAATAAATTTTACTTTTTCATCTTTGTCAAAAATTATATTTGCTTTTTCAATTCAATAAATTTTTCTTTTTCATACCTGTCTAAAAATTTATATTTGCTTCTTCAATTCAATAAATTTTACTTTTTCATACTTGTCTAAATTTATATTTGCTCTTCTAAATTCAAATGGCCTTTTCCTTCTGAGACATGTCAAAACTCGACTTCCTATCTATGATGACATGTCTAAGTACACGTGCATCAAAATATTCGGGCTTCGTGTTGGTACGTGTGGGTTGCCCTCTATTACCATCGGTTTAAGTGTTCTCCGAATTGGAGTAGATTCTATTCGGGAATGTAATAACGCACTTGGATTAGCATAAGAACGTGTCTTTAATCTGGTTTGAGGTTCTAATATTGTTTGATGTCTACGTTCTGACAAGAGACAGCTGACCGACGGAGATGTCAGGCTAAGTTTTGTTTTGTTGTGATGCGGGCTTTTATTCACTGCTAGTTTTGTGTTGCCGAGCCGAAAGTTTGATTAATTCTTAACTAATTCTTCTTTGGACCTTGGTAATGCCTATGGCTAGAGGAGATGGGAAAATTCAGGTAAGTCGTTCTGTTAGAATTCTTCCTCTGTTAGTATACCGGGTTTCAACTGATAATGTATGCCTGGTTTCAGCAAGAGCGCAATACTCTTCCAATTACATCACACGAATGCTGTTGAAATATTCTAAAGAGGCTCGGCCGACCTAGTTGTCTGCTGTCAGCCTTTATAACAACATAGCCTTGCCTGTATCACATATCCGTCGGTCAGCCAACATTTCCTCGAAGGAAAATGCTATTCTGAGGGTGCATAGGGATCCTCAACCTAAGCAAAATACAGGAAATAGCTAGGTGAGTCGTTTTGTTACACTATTATGTCATCCAAATAGACAAGACATGTTTTCCAGGTTAAACCACGTAGAACACATTCCATTAGTCGTTCGAATGTGGCTGGAGTATTACATAACCCAAATGGCATTACTTTGAATTGCTAGAAGCCACTGCCAACTGAGAAAGCAGTTTTCTCTCGGTCCTCGGGATGTATTTCCACCTGCCAATAACCACTCTTCAAATCCAGCGTGGAAAACCATTGCGCTCCGGAAAGGGTATCCAACGTGTCATCAATCCTTGGTAAAGGATAGCTATCTTTTCTCGTCACGTTATTTAGTTGGCGGTAGTCTACGCAGAATCGTGTGCTGCCATCTTTTTTCCTAACCAGAACAACCGGCGATATCCAAGGGCTGTTAGATTCCTCTATTATGCCTTCTTTCTTCATGGAGTTCATCATGTCTCCAACTTGTGGTTGTTTGGATAATGGCAATCTTCGTTGTGTCTGTCGAATAGGCCTAGAATCTCCTGTATTTATCCGATGCTGGACAAGATTTGTTTTACCATAGTCATCATCATTTATTGCAAATAATTCCGAAAATTCATCGGTCACCTCTTTGGCATCGTTGTGTTGTTGTTCACTAAAGGCACTGGACGAAAGAAGTTTCTGAACCTGTTGGGTATTAGCTGGTATAGTTTTTGTCTCCTTGACATTACTACCATTATCCAAATTGACGATTTGGTAAACGGGTTCACAATTTCCAATTATAGCACCTTCTTTTAGTTGTACCTCATTTTCGGATGTGCTAAGCACTCTGACTGGTATTAATGTTGCACCTTCTGCCTTCACTAAAGTCTTGCCAACAATGATGCTAGATGTAACTTTTGTGGGGTAAGGCTCCACCAGACAGAATCGGCAGGTCCCGATGTCATCAGTAAGCTTTGTCCATATTAGTGTCTCGGAGCATGGCGAAAGAGTAACATTTTCGCAGATCATCGTCCTTACTTTCGCAGGAAAATCTGCTCCTTCTCCTAGTCTCAAAGGAATTTCTATACTCCCATATTTGACAATCCGCTCTCCGACATCCAGATTTATTTTGAACGTGGTCATGAAGTCTATTCCAAGAATGCATTCATCCATTATGTCTGAAACCAAGAAAGTGTGTGGAAATAGTAGTTCGCCTAGTTGAACATCTAAGGTTATTTCTCCAAAGACCTGTGCTGCTGCTCCAGTTGCTGTACTTAGTAGATATTTGGTGGTGTTGTGAAGCCATTTGTTCTTAACAAGATCTGCTCTAATAATTGATCTTGAAGCTCCAGTATCGATAGTGACTGCGCAGTCATTTTTTCCTACACTTCCATATATAACAGACTGCTATTATTTCTCTGTAGCTGACCCACTTGGATGATGACTTCTGCGCTGTCGATTCCACCGACCGACTTCTGCCCCACAAAGTTGGTTTTTACTAGTTTTCCGGCTGCTCAAGAGGAGAGGCGATGCGACTAGTCGCTGCTCTCTCCACGAATAGTTTGTCCCCTGGCTCGACATCTTTGGCATTATTCTTTCCCCTCTTCTTCTGATGAATCCACTCGTCGACGTTTTCTGCAGTCTCTTTGAAGGTGCCCTAGTATATTGCAATTCCAGCATCGAAGGACAGCAAGTGAAGGTGGGCTCTGTGATGATTGCACTCTGTTGCAAGTACATTCTTCCACTGAAATTTCTCTCACTCGTACTGCACTCCGTGAAGCTTGTCTGGCGGATTCATACGCTAATGCAATATGCTAGTGCTTCTGCTGTTGATTTCTTTCCTGCTAGCCTTAATGATTGTTGTAAATTTTGATCTGTAATAGCGTTCACAAATGCTTCCGTTGCCACTTCATTGAGAAAATCTGCATTCACGCTGGAGTATGACAGATGCGCTAATCTGTCTACATCTGCCTGCAGTTGTTGTAGTGATTCGCCATGTTTTTGAATCCTGCTGCGAAGCTGTAGGCGATATACTTTCTGCATGTGTTCATCTCCGTAACGTTAAGTCTATCGCCTGTACTAATGAAGAGTAATTACGCTGATTTTCAATCGTTACAGTTTGTAAGAGTTCTGACGCAAGACCTCGAAGTGCTAAAACCAGAGTTATAGCTTTGTCTTCATCATTCCATCTATTACCTCTGAAGCTGCCTCGAATTGTCTCTTGAAGATATGCCACGAATTTTGTCCATCAAATATTGGAGCTTTCATTCTACCTGGTCCGGATATTTCAGCTGCTACGTTTAGAGGCTGACGATGCTTTATTCTTTCCAGATCTGCTTTAACGTTTTCAAGTTTCTCGATGACTTTTTATTGAACTTCCAAAACCTTTTGTTGAAATTCCTGCTCAATTCCTTCAATTTTCAAATTTTGTTCTTCTAAAGAACTTTTTAGGAAAAAAATTTTCTGATCCTCCAAAACGAGATTCTTGACAATTCTCCAGAGAACTCTTTTGTTTCGTCCAAGCGCGTTTCCATAGATTTCTTCTGCTCATCTAACCGGATTCCAGAGAATTCTTTTGTTCCTCAAAAGCATTCTTTCGCTCATCTAAACGGGATTCCAGAGAATTCTTTTGTTCCTCGAGAGAATTCTTTTGTTCACTCATTAAAGTAGTCAAAAGCTGTTCCATTTTCATCGCAGGCTCTTCTTCACCTTCGATTTTTTCCAAGTTCTCTTCGAAAACAAATGTTTCAGGATTCTTTCCTTTCTCTAACAAAGATTGTCAAAGTCGCTCGACTAGAACGTTCTTTGTACCTGTCGCTTGTAATGATCGGTTCCCTAACTCCATGAATATAAATTATTTTCCAGAACCTTCACAATTTAACACAATTTCTCAAAATTTAACAAAATTTCTCAAAATTAAGCACACGTTGGATTTTTAAGTCAATTGCCACCACTTTATTTCGCGAATTTATTTCACTTCTGACACCAGTTGTTGCGAGCATGGCCTTTGGTTCTTTATTTAAAACACAATATTAAATAATTAATATATAAGTTCTTTATTTCACTCTAATCATATAAAATGCACAATTCCTCAATTAATCAACTCAACTCTAATTATCGATAACACTGTACTTTCAATTATCGCAATCTAATTACACACTTTCGCTTCTTTATTACTTTCACTTGTTAACAATGCAACGTCTAAGACAAGGCTCTTTTTCTGGCGATGACAACTGTTATATTTATACCCTAGAAACTCTCCGGATTATTCTGGAGTGTTCTATTTCCAAAAGCTTCTTGACTGTTCTATTCATTCTATTCATTCTATTCCTGAACCTTCCGGAACATTTAAACTTCTATTCTCTGAACCTGAAGTTGTTTACTCTCCATTGCCAGTAGATGTCACCAGTTGTCTCTTTCTATTGCACGTAACAATATCTATTGCAGACAGATGAACACTTTTCTTAATGAATATTTTATGTAACTCTTATAGCATAGAAACATCAGTGCCAGGTAGTTGGTAATGTATTGCTAGCTCTATTCGCCATAATTGCATGTCAGGTGTTTAATGAGATGACGCAAATTTGGAAGTCTAATGACTTCAAAGCCTTTTGCTTAGAAGAACTGAACAAATAAATAAATAAATAAAAATTTAAAAATAATTTATGATGCCACCCCGCATTAGTTGAACTTTCTCTTAAAGAAATAATACATTTTAGAAGAATTGGAAAAAGGAGGGTTACACAGAAAGTTGGCGGAAGAATATAAATGTCAAATTTGCACCTTTTGTCAACTTTTTAATTTACATACTATAGGAAGTCAATTGCTTTTTCTTTGAACATAATTATGAGGTAAAAAAGCAAAACAAAAATTTATTGTTCAATGAAGACCCTTTGTTTCTTTTTACTACAATCACGAGAGTCATATCTAATTATAACTGATTGAAGTAGCTGAAATAATAGCGTCTTATTAGTATCTTTTCACCTCACTGTAGTCACAAGCGTAACCCTTTGGATGTTTTTTTCGGGAACTTTGAAACCCGGTATAATCATTGAAAGAAATTTTTAATGTCGAGTGTACTAATCAATCTGATCCAAACAGGAATATTTTCGAGCAAGTAGCACTTACATCAACGCCAATACTGTTACCAACATGAAGTTTTAAATATCATTCAATCATCCAGTTTAGAGCGGAAAATTTGAACTACCGCTTGACGCAAGAAACTACATTCTTTGAAGGCCTCCTTAAATCAGGAAAAATAAGCTTATCTGGGAACCATTAAGAGTTCAAATAACTCAGTAGAAGTTTCAATTTAGATACCAGCGAGCCAGTAGGCAATAGAATTTAGTATACGTAGGTTTGTGTCCTTAAAGTGAGAAAATTCATATAAAATTAGCCAGACCACAAACCACATTAGAGACATCTAGCTTAAAAGACAGAAACCCAACATGGAACAAAATTATACAATTTAAGATGAAAAAAGATAGACATGAATATTTGCAGTTCAAATAAATTAAAATTTTTTAACGAGGATTAACTCTCCTAAACTTTTTTGCACATAATTGTTAAACATACTGTTTTTCTTTGTATTTCAACAACTTTCAACTAAATATTGCAATTCCTCGTCGGTAAAATATCGGGAGAAAAAACAAGCCGACATTATTTATTAGACTTCATCGTTACCTTAATTTTAAAATAGAAATCATTACTCTGTTACATATAGTTTGCCAGAAATTCACATTGAAAAATTTACGAAACTTGCAAATCTTAGTACTGACTACTCTTAAACAAATATATCGGCTTATCAGTAGCTTGGTCCTTTCGGGAATTATTCTTTATTAAATCTCGTTTTTTTTCTCTACCGTGCGGTTGAATTGCCGGTTGACATCAGACTAATAATTTTGTTTTTGTTTACTATTTTCATTCAAGCAAAGGCCTTCCTAGCTTAGCCTTTCTACTTTCAGCAAAGTGTTACTGGATGCGCATTTGAAAAGTAATTTTTCTATGTTTACGAAGTGGTTGGTAAACTGTTGGAAAATGCACGACCCGGCACAGACGTACCTACCACAGGCTTACTCTGTGTTTAAAGTAATTTCGGAGGATCACGATGGGCTTTTGGAAGTTCTATGACCTCCTAAGTTATCATTCATATGGGAAAATTTTCTATGAGTGATTTTTAAGTTTTTTCCTCCAGCTTCCCAAAGGCGCTCATTTTTGTTTGCTTTAATTAACAAAAGTATAAAAATATTTCCAAGCAACAAATACCTCTATTATGCGGCTCACCTAAGTTATGGCTATAATTTTGTTTAGAAAGGTATGTATTTAAATTAGACCACGTTTAAGATGCGCAGCCAACCTCAAATTATCGGTAGACAATTTTTCAGTAAGAACGATATTTTAAATATTAGGGCCATTTACATAATACGATCATCAGCCTCTTTTCGAAAAGAAAAAAAAGGAGTATCAGTTCAGAATCGGGCTCGAGCAGTTAGAGTACCGTACCAGAACTTTACCAACGAACACTCGATTGACCGAATTCAAGCAAATTTAAATCTTGCTGAAACAAGCTGAATAATGTTCAATCAGCCATCAGACGGACGCAAGAGTAATTTTATAAGAATTAGTCTTATTAAAAAGAGTTGTCTTATCAGTTAACACAAAAACATTAGTTTTTACACCAACTATGAGACTGATGAAAAAAGGGGAGTTTTCAAGTTATGCTTGACTTATGGCGACCCTTTCGTTTCGGCCAGTATAACCGATAGTTCACAAGAACTGCTCCAATCGCTGTAAACAAATTCCGCAAAAAAATACTTTGGCGCGCCTTGCTTGTTACAAGCAGAATTAGCTAGATAGGCTTCTGAACATGTAAAAATGCGAAATAAACAAAAATGTAAGCAGTCTAAATTTTCGTTTTGAATTGTATGCAGATAACCTCGATTTTTCCCGAGCCAACATATGTTTCAAGTCTACACAAATGGATGGACAACCAGGTACCGAAAAGGGCAAACTCTTTAGTAGTATAAGTGGGAGCTATTCTATTTTCGGCCCTCACGTCAACATAGGGATCTACTTGATTCACGGACCTCTCAGCCTTTCTCTTGAGATCTACCAGTTGGGCCTAACATAGGGACAGCCTGGGCTTAAGGAAACTATATTAATTTTAAAAACGCTTGCCGCCACTGCTAGTCTTCATCTTTAGAACGTGCCAGTTCAGCTGACATACGGACACCCTGAGTTTAAGGAACCTATGTAATTTCAGAACACTTACCGCCGCCAAGTCGTAATAGGGAGACGACTATGTAGGTATAGTTCAGGAAATGTAGGCATAGGAGTTCCCCCAGCCCCATTTAGGTACTCAACAATTGGACCGTAACCAGGTCAAACGGCCTGGACGAATCTAGTTGAATCCGATCCACAGATTGATATTTGCAAGTGACCCGTTTCCTCTGGTCAAGCAATTCGGCCGCCGTTACAGATCAGATGTCGCATCAAGTCATTTCATTTAAGCAGCTTGTAGTAATTTGAACGATTTGCCCTCATAAGTTTTCGCATCCTCTAAAACTTCAAGCCATCCGCTCCCCTGTATTTCCAAACCGTCACAGTTTCTGCTCCAGGGAGACCTGATAAACACATAGGCCAACTTCATCATATTGAGGACACGGTCGTTGTAGACGCATGTCCTCAATATACTTGGAATTTCTCTAAAGACTCAATGCGTACCTAACCCTGATAATATCAAAATCTTAGGTTTAGAAACCAAAAATATTAGGGGCGGTATTTTTTCGCAGAGTTTGGCTATAACTTTATAACCAACTCACCAAAAAATTTGAATATTTTTATGGAATGCGATACAAAAAAAAAAAAAAAAATTTCCTCTAGTGGGTCCAACCCACCCCTTAAAATTAAAAGAAAAAAATATTCTATAATCTTTGACTATAGAAATATGTCGCGCGTCATAAAGACCTAACATTCTAAGAAATTTAAAATTTCTACATTACGTCCTTTTGAAGAAAACGTCTGTGCAAGACAGACTGGCGGATGCACGAGAGGGTCTTATTAGGAAGTTTTGCTATGAAATGAATTTATAGCGAGTTTAGTCAAAATGAAATTGACCGAGTTTGTTGCCAAATCCAACTGAGGTCAGCTTGACTGCTCATTTGACGTATACGGCAGGCAGGAACCAAGCCAGTCTGATGAGTATACGGTTCTTGCTAATACGAAACGCCTGCTTTTGTACAGCAATGTCTTTTTTTAAAGATTTTTCGTTTGTAAAGTGTTTTTTCCCCGATCTTATAAGGGTGCTGTTTTTTCCTTTGGTTGTACGGAACCCTCAAGAACACTTTCACCTTCAATATGCCTTATAGTGTACAGCTGTTAGATATATAATTTCAAGCTATCGCGTATAAGTGAAGAAGATCTCTTTCATGGTTTTGGATGTATCTTCTGAGGATTTTAGTATTACGCTTGCATTTGGAGTTGGAAATAATGTACCCTACTATACTATTCAATGTTTTATAAAAACAAGCAAAAAAAAATCGGAGGAAATCTAATTCATTTTCTTCGGAACATTAACATCTTCTTTTCCATCAGAAAACGGACAAATTTTAAACAGAATTTACATTTTTTTTCACGTTATTTATATCCTTAATGGCAGCAATACGATATTCTTAAATTTAATACTCTTTTGTACTTCAATGTTCTTTACGACATTGTAGGTAGGTATATAAGAATGTTCCCTATTCTTTCAATGGCATATAATATGTACACGTTATACGCAGTACCTACTATTACATTATCTCCTCCTTTAATATTCCGAACTGAAAAGGTCGAATCCTACTACCTATAAAAGTCTTGTTGGTAAAGCAAAGTCATTGCGCTCAGATACCACAGTAATGGGATTTTTGAGATACCATTTTCCGCAGGGATAAATTTTTGGTTATTTCACTACTTCAATTTCTATACTCTTTCAATTTAATTCATTTTCTAGATTCTGCAATAAATTGACTCAGAAGAAACTTCATCAGCGACAAAATTCAAATGGAATTTCTTGGTATTAATGGCAGGAAATTATGCACATTTTCTCGGGAAAGAATTTTCATTTTTAATCCATGTCAGGGAATTCGGATTCTGGTAATGGAAACCTTTTTGTAAAGGAGAGAATTTAATTAATTAAAACGTCTAAAGCTATGAGACCTATATGGATGTATATATTTTCAAATGTAGATATGTGGGAAATTTTGAATTTTACGGTGAATCAGAGATTTTCAAGGAATTTTTGTATGGTTTAATTTTTTTGTATAGCCTTCCTGCATCTGCTATAGTAAAATGATGTGATTGATTTTTAACCCAATTTCTCATGTTCAATCGACTTGAAACCTTGCATACTTATGTGTTCCTGTGGACAATACAATATTCCATTAAATTTGAGTTGAGATTTACCTCTGCTTCTGCTGTAATTCAATTCCAGTTAGCTTAACTGGATTTTATATTGTCAGAAAACCCCTTGGTAAGTGAAGTACACAAGACAATTTTTAGAAATCTTCAGAAATATGATTCGATGGGGGGAAGAAGATTTTGCATTTAATTTACGTGTGTTATTCGATCAAAGAAAAAGAAAATTAAGGCTTAAAAGCAATAACCAAAGAAAAATGTTTAAGGGTATTTTTATCCATCATTTTTTCTTACCAATTTGCTTTTACGCTTCGCTTTGTCCGATCGAGAAGTAATACCCGTTTAAAAAACTTACGTAAACGACCAGTCGGGTATTCAAATCAGAGAGTGATGATGAAGATGCAATAAATTTTCAATGTTGGTCGAGTATTGATGCTGTAGAGCCCATCTGGTTTCCTCGGGAGGGAGAGCTATGCCAAATTTATCAGATAATATTTAATAGATAGGCGAAAAGGGAAAGGTACACTTCCGTCTATACTGAAACAGCATGTGTGGGTAACTAACCAATTGGCAACAGCGCGGTGCATCAAAAAAACCGTTGAGGCAGACATTTTTCTTGCAACGGCTTAATAACCCTGTCATAAAACTATGACAGATAAGCAGGATCTGCTGCCTGAAGATCGGAGCAATTCTCCGTATCCCTTAACTGGGAATCAGTTCTTAATGTATGTGCACAACTTTGAGACGAAGGTCATTGAGTAGTGCCTGATAAATCAGCAGTGTGAATTTAAGTTATTGGCTCCATATGGAGAGCTATCACAAGGTGGGATATAGTAGATAGAAAATAGGGGATATCCAGGCACATTCGAAGGTGTGTTTGCGAGTGTGACTGAAGTTGTTATGATCCCCATTGATTCGTTGTACTCGCAAATACTTTTCTATCTCTTTCAGGCGGCCAGTGAACTTTAAAAAAAACATTTTCGGTCTGTATAGCACAAAGTTAGTAATAAAAATATTCTATAATTTTCGATTGAGTTTATATTTGGTTTAACATAGTGATAATGTTAACTTATTTATATGTTGGTGATGATTTGTTTTCTTTTATGTTTGAAGACTGAAATCGTTTTTATGAACAGAACCGTGAAAAATATAGAACCGGTAACAAAATCTTAAAGTGGAAATCTATTACACTGTCGAAATTGAATAAGTCATGTGAATTATAATAATGGGAGAAGTGAGAAAAGACGTTATTTATGATTACTGGTCGACTGAGCCAACCATCGAAACCCTTTATATCGCACTGATGAGCAGAGAACGCAGTCGTGTCACCTTATTAATAATCAAGATTACTATTATTTATTACCGGGTAAATTTGATGCTTGTTCAAGAAGGCAATTTTTGAATTCTAAGGTACAGCAGCAAAAGCGAACCAAAATTATTGGTTGTTTCATCATACAACCTATTGGTTTTTCGTGGCAAGTTTCAAGTCTTGGGTTTGGCTTATCAACAGGTCCTAAATACGTTTGGCATCGTGTGGGATATCCTCTTACTTTGTGTCCTCTCTCTGAAGATCGTGATGTAGCGGAAGCGACATAGTTCGTTAAATTGAAGTTTTGCAATTACTTTTTGTTTTGTTTTTAAAAATAAAATAATTTTTTTTTTATGTATTCTCTTTGTCTGGCAAATGTTTGCGCTGACTTTAAAGAAAAGAAAAATATTGGATTTGAAGCTTTAACAGAGAAACCTTTTAAAAATATTTAAAAAGCTTTAAACACAGATATACAGTACTGTATCAAATTTTGCGAAAATACACATCAACACTGTTTGGAATGTATTTTTTGTAGGAAAATATATTTTTGTGTCAAGTATAGATTCAGTATAATTTTAGCCGCCACAGGGCACTGAACTTTATTAATTATTTCTTTGTGTTAAATAATAAGAGCTGTAATTTTTCCCTGTATTAGGAGTAGCGTTTTGTGTAAAAATAAATACGTATTAAATAAATCAATCAAAGAAAATATTTATCTTATTTTTTTTATTTTTGAACGTCAAATTTATAACTAAGATAAAATTCTTTTAATTTTAAGAGAGAGAAGAAACAACATAAAATTGATGAAAAGACCTTTTTTAAATAAAAGAAACTGCCGATTTTTTTAATGTGAATATTCCCCGTATCGCCATGCTCAAGTTTTGACATTTGCGCCAAACATCTCGTCACAGTAGTTTCTTTGCTACACCGTGTGAGATAAACCCCGTACCATCTGTTCTGGAAACTTCCGAGTTGAGGTTAGCGTGAGACATCCCGCCTCAATATTATCCTGGTAGGCCGTGTAAGAAATGCCCATACGATCTGCATTTTATCTCTGGGCATTTAAGTGAATTAACTTAAATTAGACTCAAACCGCTGTTACGCGTGTGAGGAATCTTCGTACCATCCTGCATTTTCCCAATTACGCCGTGTGAGAGATCCCCGTACCTCCTCTATCACAGGTTAAAGACAAAAGCCGTGCAAAGTTTCCTCTTACCCTAACATAATCTCCAAACAACCCATAGAATAGAATAAATGATGATTAGATCTAGTTTAGTGTATTATTGTAAGAGTTCGGGTTTTAGATATTAAATAAAGAATTATTATTGTACCTGAAGGAGTTTCATCTTAAGAAACCCTGGTAAGACGCGTTATCTGCAGCAATCCCACCTAAACTCCGCTACAAAGTGAATAAACACAAAATAAATCAACAAAACCCTCAAAACTAGAAGAACACATTGTAAGCATCTGAATGAAAAGCCCCATGTACCCCACACACTAACCCAAATACTGTCAAACATCTCTCATGAACAGAATGAACGGCAGCCCGTCATCGCGACCAAGAACAATTTCAGGCGTCAGAGTAATTTTTGGTAACGTAGAAGGGGTAACCACTAAATCTAAAGTTCAAGTATAAGTAACGGAAAAGGTGAATTGATCACCAGTTTGAATAGTGAAGTGACTGACCTCAAGCCTGAGGCTGGATCTTGGTGCTGGGCGCGATGGCGGGTTCGTCAAGCAGTCATTCGGTGCATTATTGAGTGTTACAATTTTAAATTCAAAACGTGTCATCGAAGGTTATAGTTTTCCGAAGTGGGACTATCCACCCTACAATACTCATTCCGAAGTGAAACTGCAGTGTATCGTGTATATTACGTAAATTTTGCCTTTTCTTCCTTCCCATTGGGCGGAGATGGAAAGGAGAACATTCTCTTTTTTGTCTGTTTTCCTTTTCCTTAATTTTCTTTGCAGAATGAAGTATGGAGAGTGGACGTGGAGGAATGAACGATCGTTGGGAGTTGAGAGAGGGAGACTATTACTGCGTTTATGAGCGATGTACTTTTATGCATATATTAGTGCATGATTTGATCACGGTAAGTGGTAACGGGAGACAAGTTGAAGATGTCAACGGATAGATTTGTCTGTTGTTGTTTCAATGACTAGGGCAGTTTTTCCGGGATATTTTCGGGTGACTCAAACCGTTGTCAGGTTTTTACCTTATATGGTAATAATCGAAGGTTATGAGATCATTTTTAGAAGATTTTATTGGTGCGAACTCCAATAGAGAGAATTACAAGGGATTCAGCAGATCGGGATGAAAATCGTTGGTGTTCATTCGTTTTGATAAATCATCGGCGTTTTTCACTTCTGTTTGAGATCTGATGGAGTGCAGTGAAAATGTAGTGCCGGAAAAATATCTTTTAAAATAATAGAAGCGTTAAAGTACTAGTAATAAAAAAAAGTAGTAAAGTGTTTTTGGCTGATAAGTGTTTTGTGCAATTAGAATTCGACAGCAAAAAAACAAAAAAAAAACATTTGGACTGGATTGCGTACATTCATACCTTAATTTTCTTTATTTTACATTCGAACATTAATTTATTTATTTCCTTGTTTTTTTTATACATGCGTACATTGGTATGTTTTGTTTTTTTTAATATAGATGAGTCGACAAGGATGTATAATCAGATAATAATTGATTTTAGATTAAGAGGATTACCTGCTTCAATTTGATTTTGTTTTTCCTCTTTTCCTGGCTTTTGGAGTATTGCATTGGGTTTCTTTTTATTTTATTATTAATTTTTATATATCAAATATTAATATTTATTTTATTTGTGAATTTCTTAATTGTGGCAGCTCAGCTTACATTTCTTACCATAAACATATTCTTCAATATACATATATAAATATTCGTTTATTCCTTCTTAAGTAGGAATATTAATTATGCATACTAGTATTAAGTGGAGTTTTTTTAAATTTGTTTTAGTTGTGCGCCATAGCAAATTTCTCTAATTCTTAATTGTGCAATCAAAGTGGTCGATTTGTTGTTTTCCTTCCTTAGGATGGTTCTGGATATTTCTTGAAATTATTCGGTGTATAGTCTTTTTGTGGTGGTGTGAATCAATTGAGTTAAGTGAATTCATTCGATTTTTTTACAGTGTTACTTTTTTTTTTTAGAATTAATTGATTTCTTCTGGGGTGTACTATTTTGCAAGTATTGTTTGAGTTTTGCGTTGAGATTCCCTTAGCTGAAAGAAAGGCATAGGGATAGTCTTTTCCATTTTAGAATAATGGGAGGAAAAAGGTTAAGCAGAGTTAGAGAAGGTACGTCAGACGGGTATTTGATAGATCTGCGCGTAGAGTGCCAGTGCCCAAAAATCAAAAAGTTTCCACGCGGGATGATGATTCACCATCGTTTCTGAACGAGTCTGTTCAAACAAACGATGATTTGCACGATCAGATCGTTGGGTGTCAACCTACTCAATCTTATCGCATGGGACTTACTGAGCTATGTGAATTAATTCCAGAATTTCGGCCTGGAAGTTTCAACAATTTGAGTGCCAGAGAGTGGGTTGAAAATATCGAAAAGTTGCGTGCAGTTTATGTTCGAACCAAATTGATTCGAATAGATATTATAACCGATAACTTCTGAAAAGAAAATAACCTCAAAACAAAGCAACAAAATTCTTAGTAAAATTAAATCTAATTTGAGTTCTCTTAAGCAAATAACATGTACACAACCCAACATAGTCATGTATTTGTCATCTTCATAACATATTGCACAAATACAACCTAAAAGTATAGCCTCATTGAGCAAATTAAATTAAAATTATTCTCAAAAACAATTCCTGAAAAGGGAACATATTACAACAATACCATGATGAAATTGAGTTCTGAAAAGAAAGCAAATTCAATCTAATTACAATTTTCCCAAAAATAGGTACAACATCTATCAAAAGCATGTGTTGTCATGTAACATACAATGCATGGCACAAATACAATCAGATCAAGCCGATCAATTTGCAACTCTATCATTATCGTCATTATAAGTACCATCGAACGGGAATTTCTTCTCTACGTGATACGAAATAAAATTTTTGCAAACATAATTTAATTTAATACAACAGCATGTGTTGCTCTAAATTTCTTGTTGCTATGCATTTTTGTTCGTTGCTAGGCACATTTTATCGCTAGTACCGTAAGAGCACAGCTGCATTGCCAATTCTTGTGATCATGCGCCGCTGCTACTCTATCAGTGGTGTCGTGGGCAAGCAAGGGCTATATAAACGACAAGCTGACTGGTCTCGATCTCTTTTTGTACTTGGCATCGCTTGGGGTAAGTTGGCTGTGTAGGGACTAACATTTAATTCTGGTCTCGACTGAAGATAAGATATTTACTAACAACTATTTCTGGTCTCGACGGGAATAAACGCATCTTATTTCGGGTCTCGACTGAAGATAAGATATTTACTAACAATTATTTCTGGTCTCGACGGGAATAAACACATCTTAATTCGGGTCTCGACTGAAGTTAACATATTTACTAACATTATTTCTGGTCTCGACGGGAATAAACGCATCTTATTTCGGGTCTCGACTGAAGATAAGATATTTACTAACAATTATTTCTGGTCTCGACGGGAATAAACACATCTTAATTCGGGTCTCGACTGAAGTTAAGATATTTACTAACATTATTTCTGGTCTCGACGGGAATAAACGCATCTTATTTCGGGTCTCGACTGAAGATAAGATAACACTTTAAGCCGGGTCTCGACTAACTTAAAGAATATTACTTCGGGTCTCGACTGAGATAGTATCTTACTAACATTAACACTTTATTTCTGGTCTCGACGGGAATAAAGAATTGTTCTAACCCATGGTAGAACAAAGGGTCTTAACATTAGCTTAAAGCCAACCCTCCAGCGTCAAGTTGTAGATCGGTGAGTACCAGTCACTTGTAACAAAATAATATTTATTCATACATCTATTTTATTATATATTTATCCATATATATATTTACATACTATATTCTTCTGATGCATATTTATTAAATATTATACTTTGACTTTATTCTACATCAATTTTACATATATATATTGACGATTTTATATTGCAACTTTCTGCCAATAAGTGTTTCAGTGTGATACAAAAATTCTCTGACCCAAAACTTATATATTGAGTTTTATTCCACATAACTATTCTTGATAATCGTACATTTTATGTCTGTGACAAGTGGTTTCTAGTGTGTATGGATCTCTGAACTAACAACTTAAATACAGAATCTGATTTTGGTGTAATTAGTGGATAGTCTTAAGAACTAAGTGTAATAATTTATTGAAAGTTAAACGTAGTGAACAGCGTTTGTTTTTATTAAGATATTCGACCACTGACCTTGATCCAAATTTACCAGTGAATTCATTTCAGTTTCACTAACTTCAAATTTGCGTGTACGTTCCACTAGCGGACAGTACATTTTATGGTCCTTCGAGCCGGATTTAAGGTCTAGTGTTTTATTTCCTCAATCTTTTAAACATGTCTGCACTTCAAAAACTTTTGGGCAACCAAGCCACCTCTGCAATAATCTTCGAAAAATCGTTCAATAACTACACCAAGACTGATGTAGAAAAACGGTTTTATTTCTGAGCGATTAACCGCTCTAAGTGAAATTTGGTCAGATTATAAGAAAGATCACTATACAATTATCCAAGCCACGCAAGCCTTGGAAGATAGTGAACTTCAAAAGTACGATTACTTCGCAAACGATCAATTTTCAAATGTGGAAAACAAATACTTCATGTTTCGAGGTATTCTTAGGGATGCATTAGATGCATTCGAAACAAACGTTGAATCAAGTCCAAAATCAGAACATGAAACTTCATCGTCTCTGAGATTACCTAGCATCACAATCCCAAAATTCTCAGGTTCTTACGATTCATGGAGGCCTTTTCACGATCTATTCAATTCCCTGGTGCATTCAAATTCTGCGTTATCTCCGGTGCAAAAATTGCATTATTTGAAGTCAAGTGTATCTGGAGAAGCAGAGCACTTATTGCGTCAATTTCCTATGACCAACTCGAGCTATGACAGCGCATGGAAGATATTGCTTGAAAGGTATGATAATAAACGAGTCTTGGTAAATGCCCAATTGAAAGCACTTTTTATTCTACCTAAAGCAGCCCACGAATCAGCCAAGGTTATCAAAACCTTGCTAGATAAGTCTTCCGAATGTATCTTCGAACTCGAGGCATTGCAAGTTTCCACTAAGCAATGGGATGCAATTCTCATCTATATGGTGGTACAATGTTTACCAGCAGAAACGCACCGTGCATGGGAACAAGAGGTCAATACTGCAGAAGGACTTCCCACTTTCGAGTCCTTAAAATTATTTTTACAATCTAGATTTAGAATTTTAGAAGCCATAGTCGATACCAAACCGTCCCTAGTCAACAAAAATGCTCATGTCCCGAGAGCATCTACCCATTTTACTTCATACACCCAAGCATGTCCTTTGTGCAAAGAGCAGCACCGTCTATTTAAATGTCCGAAATTTATAAAACTCGATGTAGACAATAAATTCAAAATTGTCACATCAAATCAATTGTGCAATAATTGCCTATCAAAAGGCCACAACACGAAAACTTGTACGAGTAAGTTTTCATGTCAGCGATGTGGAAGGAGGCATCATTCTTTACTTCACAGGAATAATGCCACTCCAAGGGTCTCGACCGAATTCAAACCAAGGGAGCAGCAATCAGAAGCTCGACCTTGCAATTCACCTTCCACATCCAATAACTCTATTCACACGCTTCACGCAAAAAATCATCATACCAAACAAGCACTGCTTGCAACAGCATTGCTAAACGTTCCTACAAAAAAGGGAAATATGTTGGTAATGAGAGCTTTGATAGATTCAGGCTCTCAAGTTTCATTTGTAACCCAAGCCGCCGCACGTAAGCTGCAATCAACCACTACAAACGTGGAAATTCAAATCACTGGCCTGGGAAAAACTGAAACTACAAATGTTCAAAAACAAACTGTATTGAACATTTACCCTTATTCAACCACAATTAAGGCAACGACAGTTACAGCCCTTATAGTGGATACAATTACGGATATTTTACCTCCTTCAACCATTCCAAACAAAGAATGGAGTCATATACATGAGCTACCACTTGCCGATCCGTTTTTCTTTAAACCAGGAAAAATTGATCTGCTTTTAGGAGCAGATGTGTATAGTGAAATTCTTTTGGTAGGTTTACGGAAAGGTCCTCCAGGAACACCAACTGCCCAAAACAGTACCCTCGGATGGATATTTTTCGGAAAGTTAAAAAATACATCCACATTCTTAACAGCATCTGCGTTAACAGCAAAGGCTCATTACGACGACGACACTTCACTGGATAAACTTTTACGTCAGTTCTGGGAAACTGAAGAAGTTAATCCAGGAAGAAATCTGTCTAAAGCAGATCAAGAATGTGAAGAGTTTTACCACAAAACTCATTTTCGTAACGCACACGGCCGTTACGAAGTTCGTCTGCCTTTCACCACAGAAAGCCCTAGCCTAGGCGACTCTCGAGGTATGGCATTACGTAGGTTCTACAGCCTAGAACGGCAATTAGAACGAAATCCTGAACTCTATCAGGAATACAAAACTTGTATTAATGAATACAAGACATTAGGTCACATGACAGTAGCTAACAAGATAGTAAGCAACGAACAAAGTTACTATCTTCCTCATCATGCTGTCATCAGAGATAGCACCACTACAAAGGTTCGCGTCGTCTTTGATGCTTCAGCAAAAACGACTAATGGAAAAGTCTAAACGAACAGCTGCATACGGGTCCAGTACTGCAGTCTGAACTCTTCTCAATCATCCTCAGATGCCGAAAGTACAAATTCGCTATGTCTACTGACATAGAGAAAATGTACAGGATGATAAAGGTACAACCTCCAGATCAAACCTACCAAAGAATACTTTGGAGGAATAATCAAAATGAACCAATTAAAGATTACAAATTAACTACTGTAACCTTTGGCACCACGCCAGCTCCCTATGTCGCAATAAAAACGCTCAATCAACTAGCCATTGATGAAGCTGACAAATTCCCCGAATCTGCGAAGATAGTGTCTCGTGACTTCTATGTTGATGACCTTCTTACAGGCTCAGATACAAAGGAAGAAGCCTACCACATACAAGATCAACTAATCAATCTGTTATCTTCCGGCGGATTCAATCTGAGGAAATGGGTGAGCAATTCTTCAGATTTATTATCTAGGATACCCGAACCATACAGAGAAGTTGAACTTCCTTTGCGATTCGCAAGCGATGAGTCCGTAAAAACTTTAGGCATTCATTGGTTTCCAGGATCTGATTGTTTCACGCTACAATACAAAAGGAAATCAGATTGCCTCTCTACAAAGCGTTCTATTCTTTCAGAAATTGCAACGCTTTTCGATCCACTTGGCTGGATATCACCAATTATAATCAGCGCCAAAATATTGATGCAAGCGTTATGGCTTGCAGGTTGTTCATGGATGAACCAATACCGGCATCCATTGATAAGCAGTGGCGCGAATTTAAAGCAGAATTAAATCATATTAGTAGTATCAACATACCACGGTGGTTACATACTACAAGGAACCTATCCACCTGTCAAATTCATGGATTTTCAGATGCTTCCAATCAAGCATATTCTGCCGCTGTTTATATTAGAGTTATTGATGAAGAAGGATTTGTTCAAGTCAATTTACTCATGGCAAAGTCAAAGGTAGCGCCTGTCAAATCCGTGTCTCTTCCACGTCTTGAATTGTGCGGGGCGGTATTGGTAGCACGGCTCATAAATCGTGTTAAAATCGATTTAAAATTTGATCAAGTTCCTACGTTTGCGTGGACAGACTCATCTATTGTATTAGCTTGGATTCGTAGTCATCCTAATAAGTACAAGACATATGTGGCTAATAGGGTGGCGGAAATTCAGAACTTGATCGACATCAAGGCATGGCATCATGTAAAATCTGCTGACAATCCAGCCGACTGCAATTCCAGAGGAATTAAGTCTTCATTATTGATTGATCATGAGTTATGGTGGCATGGACCTCATTTGCTGCTGGACAGTGAAAATAATTGGCCGAAATCTAAACCAAGTTCAGCTAATGATCCTGAAACTGAACAAAGACGAGTAACTCACTTTGCAACAGCTCATTCAAACATCGAAGATTTGTTTGGAAAATTCTCCAGCTTTACCAAATTACAACGCATAATTGCCTATTGCATTAGGTTCATAAATAAATGCAAAAGGGCATCGGTGAAGTCCACTCAAGAGCAGCCAGTGGATTCAAAAATACTTAAACCGACAGAAATTGCTCAAGCAAAATTTCGGCTCATTAAAGCAGCACAGAATGCAGCTTTCGATACTGAAATTAAATGTTTACAAGAACAGAATCCACTTCCAGTTAGAAGCAAGATCTTATCACTTAACCCCTTTTTAGATAACAATGGATTAATTCGTGTAGGTGGTCGATTAAGGAATGCTAACATTCCTTATAATCGAAAACACCCAACACTCCTGCCAAAGGACAGCAAATTAACCATTTTAATCATTGACCACTTCCATATAAAAACGCTGCATGGAGGCCCACAGCTGGTATTATCCATTATTCGAAACGAATTTTGGATTCCACAAGGACGTAAAACCATAAAACAAGTGTTACATAAGTGTATAACTTGCTTTAAGCGATCCGCAACTATCAAAAATCAAATTATGGAAATCTACCTTCACCACGGGTCAATATGACTAGACCGTTTCAACAAACTGACCTAGACTATGCTGGTCCTTTCAATTTAAAGGTTTCTAAATTTCGAAATAATCGGGTATATAAAGGGTATATATGCATATTCATTTGCATGGCAACCAAAGCCATTCATATAGAAGCTGTGTCAGATTTGTCCACAGCAGCCTTTCGCCGTTTCTCCAGCCGAAGGGGACTCAGCACAGATATCTTTTCAGATTGCGGCTCTAATTTTGTTGGAGCTGATAAAGTCCTACAAAAGGAATTCAGAACAGCCATACTGCAAGACAACAAGCAGATGGCAGAAACACTAGCCCAAGACGGGATATGTTGGCACTTTAACCCGCCTTCCGCACCTCATTTTGGAGGATTGTGGGAAGCCGGAGTTAAATCAATAAAATTTCATTTAAAGCGAATTTTATGTAATTCTTCATTGACATTTGAAGAATTCGCAACTGTTTTGACACAAATTGAAGCCTGTCTAAATTCCAGGCCTCTATGTCCTATCACAGAAGATCCAGATGATCTCAATGTTCTAACTCCAGGACATTTTTTGATTGGCACTTCCTTATTACTTCCACCAGAACCTGTGCTGGAAAATAAGGTTTCATCAGTTACTAGATGGAAACATCTCCAACTGTTGCAATAACAGTTTTGGCATAAATGGTCTAATGATTACTTGAATTCCCTACAAAATCGACCCAAATGGCAAATTCCAATTTCGAACCCTCAAATAGGAGATTTAGTCATAATTAAAGAACCGAATCTGGTGTCAAGCCGTTGGTTGTTAGGACGAATAATTGAAGTTCATCCAGGTACTGATAATTACATTCGTGTAGTCAGTGTGAAAACCGCTAAGGGAATTCTAAAAAGGCCAACCTCAAAAATATGTATCCTACCGATACAAGATTAACTTCACTATTTCATATATCCAATTCAACGCATCGTTCAAAAAACAAAAAACCCAACGCTATTTCTACATGTATTAAATTCGCTAATATAAAAAAATTCATGCTAAAACCACTCACTTATTTAAAGTTATATATTATCATCAAATTATTCCTGTCCCGTTACCTTCAAATATCCAATTTTGCTTCTATCACAAAAGTTCTAGTTTATCGAAGCAACTCAAATTCTAAACTTTTTTGACCACCTGCAACCATCCGCCGTTATCTTCCATCGCTAAACGATCATCTCTATGACAACCATCCCCACAGCGAAGAGATCCAACCGCATTGTCAATCAAATGCAATTTTTTGTTATCACCATTGCGCAAAATTTTGTAGTGCAGCCAAGCAATGTAGGCAAAATTAAAGCAAGAATCCCGTTATGTTTATTTAAATATAATCCCGAAATTGATAAAATTATCAGTCTAAGTATATTGATAAATCACATCAGTCCAATTACGAGGATGATTTGCCTATCACCCCTGGGCGCAACTGGGAAGCAGAATTGGAAGCAGCGTGGAACCTGGAAAGGGAAGTAACAGAGTGGCCCCCATCGCCCGATGTAAACCAGGACGAATCTATGGATGAAGACTGGGACCTAGATGATGAAATTAATTTAATGCCACCATCTCCTGAACAAAGTCTGGACGAGGAGCAGAAGGAAATTGACAGGTTAACTGCACATCTTGAGGAGCTGAAACAACAGTCAAGAATTCTAAAGATGAGCCGAGGCCTCAACCAAATGAAAATAAATCAGGAATTAACACCAACCATCGTGATTGAGGACTCCCCTTCTACCTCCCCGACCCTTGAAAGACACTCATCCGAACCTGACGATAAACAGGAACGGTCAACCAGCAATCAACAGGCTATTTGCTTGAATGCTCAACCAGCGCCAGCAAAACTAAATATTGTAAGCGATCAAGTCATTGTGCCGACAGCTCGTCTGGACAATAACATCATTCTCACCATAGTAGATAATAGAACAGGTTCAACGGAGGAAATTACCGTGTCGTGGGATGCGTTGAAAAATTCAAAAAAAAAGGAACCAGCGGCTCCGCACTAAAGATGGGACAAAATTAAAGGTACGATTGTTAGCCGATGGAAACATTAAAATTATACGATAAAATTTGTTTGTTTTTTTTCTTTCTCCTTGTTACTTTTTGGTCGGTGCACATATGTTTCTTCTATGAGATTGTTGTTGCTTTTTTTTCTCTCTTTTCTTCTTGTTCCCCCTTTGGAAATTGGTGAGCACTTCTCACAGATCTATTATTTATAAGCATATCATACTCTGGGCGAAGAAAGCCTCTTACCACGTGCAACACAACACCAAGCTTTGTGAGTAAACTTAGTTCTGTCTTAAAAGGGTAGCCTGCGGTTAAATACTTGAAAGACACTTCCAGTCTTTCAACGGGGGGCAGTATGTTCGAACCAAATTGATTCGAATAGATATTATAACCGATAACTTCTGAAAAGAAAATATCCTGAAAACAAAGCAACAAAATTCTTAGTAAAATTAAATCTAATTTGAGTTCTCTTAAGCAAATAACATGTACACAACCCAACATAGTCATGTATTTGTCATCTTCATAACATATTGCACAAATACAACCTAAAAGTATAGCCTCATTGAGCAAATTAAATTAAAATTATTCTCAAAAACAATTCCTGAAAAGGGAACATATTACAACAATACCATGATGAAATTGAGTTCTGAAAAGAAAGCAAATTCAATCTAATTACAATTTTCCCAAAAATAGGTACAACATCTATCAAAAGCATGTGTTGTCATGTAACATACAATGCATGGCACAAATACAATCAGATCAAGCCGATCAATTTGCAACTCTATCATTATCGTCATTATAATTACCATCGAACGGGAATTTCTTCTCTACGTGATACGAAATAAAATTTTTGCAAATATAATTTAATTTAATACAACAGCATGTGTTGCTCTAAATTTCTTGTTGCTATGCATTTTTGTTCGTTGCTAGGCACATTTTATCGCTAGTACCGTAAGAGCACAGCTGCATTGCCAATTCTTGTGATCATGCGCCGCTGCTAATCTATCAGTGGTGTCGTGGGCAAGCAAGGGCTATATAAACGACAAGCTGACTGGTCTCGATCTCTTTTTGTACTTGGCATCGCTTGGGGTAAGTTGGCTGTGTAGGGACTAATATTTATATCGGGTATCGACTGATATATCACTTTAACTACTAACAATTATTTCTGGTATCGACGGGAATAAACACATCTTAATTCGGGTCTCGACTGAAGTTAAGATATCTACTAATACTTATTTCTGGTCTCGACGGGAATAAACACATCTTAATTCGGGTCTCGACTGAAGTTAAGATATTTACTAACATTGTTTCTGGTCTCGACGGGAATAAACGCATCTTATTTCGGGTCTCGACTGAAGATACGATATTTACTAACATTATTTCTGGTCTCGACGGGAATAAACGCATCTTATTTCGGGTCTCGACTGAAGATAAGATATTTACTAACATTTGCTTCTGGTCTCGACGGGAATAAACACATCTTACTTCGGGTCTCGACTGAAGATAAGATATTTACTAACAACTATTTCTGGTCTCGACGGGAATAAACGCATCTTATTTCGGGTCTCGACTGAAGATAAGAAATTTACTAACAATTATTTCTGGTCTCGACGGGAATAAACACATCTTAATTCGGGTCTCGACTGAAGTTAAGATATTTACTAACAACTATTTCTGGTCTCGACGGGAATAAACACATCTTAATTCGCGTCTCGACTGAAGTTAAGATATTTACTAACATTATTTCTGGTCTCGACGGGAATAAACGCATCTTATTTCGGGTCTCGACTGAAGATAAGATATTTACTAACAATTATTTCTGGTCTCGACGGGAATAAACACATCTTAATTCGGGTCTCGACTGAAGTTAAGATATTTACTAACATTATTTCTGGTCTCGACGGGAATAAACGCATCTTATTTCGGGTCTCGACTGAAGATAAGATAACACTTTAAGCCGGGTCTCGACTGACTTAAAGAATATTATTTCGGTTCTCGACTGAGATAGTATCTTACTAACATTAACACTTTATTTCTGGTCTCGACGGGAATAAAGAATTGTTCTAACCCATGGTAGAACAAAGGGTCTTAACATTAGCTTAAAGCCAACCCTCCAGCGTCAAGTTGTAGATCGGTAAGTACCAGTCACTTGTAACAAAATAATATTTATTCATACATCTATTTTATTATATATTTATCCATATATATATTTACATACTATATTCTTCTGATGCATATTTATTAAATATTATACTTTGACTTTATTCTACATCAATTTTACATATATATATTGACGATTTTATATTGCAACTTTCTGCCAATAAGTGTTTCAGTGTGATACAAAAATTCTCTGACCCAAAACTTATATATTGAGTTTTATTCCACATAACTATTCTTGATAATCGTACATTTTATGTCTGTGACAAGTGTTTTCTAGTGTGTATGGATCTCTGACCTAACAACTTAAATACAGAATCTGATTTTGGTGTAATTAGTGGATAGTCTTAAGAACTAAGTGTAATAATTTATTGAAAGTAAAACGTAGTGAACAGCGTTTGTTTTTATTAAGATATTCGACCACTGACCTTGATCCAAATTTACCAGTGAATTCATTTCAGTTCCACTAACTTCAAATTTGCGTGTACGTTCCACTAGCGGACAGTACAGTTTATGGTTGGAACGAGCGAATGACATTGCTATATGCTTCTCTTAGGTTAAAAGATGCTGCTCAGCATTGGAACCAAAGTCGTCAATCTATAAATGACACTTGGGTCAAATTTAAGCAGGATATTTTATTAGGTTTCCCCAGTGAATTCAATGAATCCTCCGTGCATTCCAAATTAATGTCCCGAAAACGTAAAGCTAACGAACCAATTGAGTCTTATCTTTACGAAATAGTTTCTCTTGCGAAGCGGGGAAAATTGGATGATCAGTGCACAATCAAATATATAATTTCGGGTTTGGGTGACCATAAGCTAATGACGGTTCTAACGGCATCAGGTAGTAAAACGCCAATTGAGCTGCTCGCCCAAATAAAGCGATATGAAGGCATAGCTGAACAGGAACGCGCACGTGACGTTATCGAAGAGCAAAGACCTAAATTAATCACTAATAATTTTAACCAAAGACGCGAACTCGTGAGAACATCAGTTAAGAAGAGAATTTGGAACGGGAAACCATACGGTCGTCACATGGTAGAATCCTTTTCGGGAACTTGTTTCTAATGTGGAAAACCGGGGCATAAAGTTAATAGGTGTATGCAATTGAGAGATGTTATAACCAAGAAAGTTCAAGTTGTAACTAAAGAAAATCAAGAGCTTTATCAAGTAGTTCAGGTAGATGGGATTTCTGTAGAAGCCTTTGTAGACTTGGGAAGTGAGTGGGCTACAATCAGACAGAACGACTGTGTTGTCAATAATTGGGAAATTCTGAAAGGAGGTATGACATTAAAAGGGTTTGCAGGAGGTGTGTGCAAAACCCTAGGGTGTCTCCGGAAGAGAATTAAACTGGAAAAGACCGAAGCTGCTACTGATATTGCGGTAGTTCCAAATAACGTTCAGAATACTCCCATGATCATTGGTCAGAATTTTTTGAACAGACCGGGGGTGCGAGTAATAAAAAGTTGGGGAAAGTTAGAGGTGTTAAAAGATGTAACAAATTTAGACGAAGCAAGAGTTTCTGAAGAAAGAAGTGAAGGTACTCAAATGCAAATCATTAGACAGCCCTTTATAGAAAAAGATTTGAATATAGGGGAATTAGGGTCTTCCGAAGCGAACAGAAAATTACTGCTATTGCTCAATAAATATGGAGATTGTTTTGCTACTGAGACCAGGGAGTTAGGCAAAAAATCTTGGATTGAGATGGCTTTTCTAACGAAGAAATGGAATCATTGAAACTTCGAAATCAGACTACGCTAGCCCGACGATATTAATTAAAGAAAAAGACAACATTTACCGAATGTGTATCGACTACAGAAAATTAAATTCTTTCACAAAACGGGAAAATTTTCCTACTCCTAGCATTGAGGAAATAATTAATAAACTTTTCAATGCAAAAGTGTTCATATCGTTGGACTTGATGAGTGGGTATCATCAGATCCCAGTTCAGGAAGAATCAAGGCCATTCACAACTTTTGTGACTCCTCAGGGTCAGTATCAATTTAAACGCATGCCTTTTGGGCTTGCTAATGCTCCGGCAGTATTTATGCGTTTAATGGACGTAGTACGTAAAGCAATTAATGATAAACGGGTTATAATGTACATGGACGATATTTTAATTGCAACTCCAACGGTTGAAGAGGCCCTAAGAGTTCTGGAAAAGATGCTTGTGGTACTAAGGCAAGCGAACCTCACACTTAACATTAAAAAGTGTACTTTTCTAAATAAAGAAATAAGTTTCTTAGGTCACGAAGTAAGGGAAGGTGGAGTTCGTCCAGGACAGAATAAAACACAAACTATCCAAAACTATCCACGCCCAACAAATGTAACCGAAGTTAGACGATTCTTGGGATTAACTGGTTATTTTCGACGATTTATATGTAATTAGCTCAAATTGCCACTCCATTGAGTGAGCTTTTACATAAGGATACTACTTTTCAGTGGTCAGTTAAGTAACAGAATAGTTTTGACGAATTAAAAAAGAGAATGTCGGAGAAACCGATTTTAGCTATATATCGACCGGAAGCATCTCATGAGCTTCATACAGATGCTAGTTCTCGAGGACTAGCCGGAATTTTATTTCAAACGTCTGAAGATGGCATTAAGCAACCCGTCTCCTATTTTAGTCGAGCAACTACCGCATTAGAGCAAAATTACCATAGCTATGAGCTAGAGGCTCTGGCAGTGGTAGAAAGTCTTGAACGGTTTAGATACTATCTGTTGGGAAAAAAATTTATAGTAGTGACTTATTGTGCATCTCTTAAAGCTACTCAAGCGAAGAAGGATCTTGTACCCCGAATTGCCAGGTGGTGGCTCATGTGATGATTTGGGGATGCATGTCGTCTTCAGGAGTAGGAAACTTGGTGTTTCTTGAGTGCAACCTGGACAAATTTCAGTATTTCAACATCTTGAAGGCTAATTTACTGCAGAGTGCGGAAAAATTGAACATAAAGGACAATTTCCGTGTTTACGAGGACAATAATGCCAAACATACCTCTGAATTAGTGCGTACATGGTTGATTTGGAACTACCCGCACCAAATTAAAACGCCTGCTCAGTCGCCGGATCTAAACGTCATTGAACATTTATGGTACAAACTGGAAGAGGGAAACAGAAAACATCGCATAAGCAGCAAGGACGACCTTAAGAGGCCACTACAACAGGAATGGGACGACATTTCGTAAGAGTACACAAAAGGTTGGTACATTCAATGCCAGATCGTCTCAAGGCTGTCTTAAAACAATTAGGCTATCCCCCAAAGTATTAGAAATAAGTTTTGAAAAATTAAAAATCATTATATCTAGTATTAAGGACTTACACAAGAGAACATCATTTAAGCTGTGAGGTGATTTTCTGAGTTTAAAATGAATTTGATTTTTTTTCTTGTTAAAGAAGTAATTTTGTGTTGTGTTTTTTTTTGAAACTGATAAATAAGACCATGGACTGAAATATTTTTTATGTTTTTATAAATGGACTTTTCATATCCTAGAAGTTCTTAAGCATTCTCCTCGTATTCAGTACTCTTAAGCTGTGAGCGACTGTAAGTAAAATATGCCAATATTTCTACGCGTATAGATTTCCTCTATAAACCCATATTCCAATATCATTAAAAAAAATCAAAAAAAAATCAACAATAACGCCTACGGCAAAAGCTGTTGCTATGCTATACAAACTCCTTTGTGGAAAAGGATAGTGATACTGAACCTACCAAATTCTTTAAAATTATTTTACTTCTCCTTGCAGGTCATGGGATGCATATATTCTATTTTCTGCAATGTCATACTTTGTATTTCCTCAGCCTGGAACGAAGAAAGTAACATTGGAATTGAGTTCTATTTCTGACGTATGCACAAATTTAAAGCATCTACACCGATAGCGTTGGCAATGAAGAGAAGACACTAAAGCTGAGTGTTAGAAAATATGCAGAGAAAATATAAAAAACAAAAAAAAAACTCTGAAAGAAGTAGGTCGGAGCCTTGGTTGGCAAAGGACTGAAAGAAGTAGGACAAAGTACTTTTCATACATAGAATGAATATACATTTAATATAATTTATGTGAAAAATGCATGATAAAATTATTTCAAGAATGACTATGTAGGAGATCATATCATTCAGGAGGGAGCAGGTATTGTTTATATATATCTTAAATAGTTCAGTTTATAGGGTTGGCGGTTGAATTTGTATGTATAACATGAAAGCCCGATGATTTCAAGGGAAACAGTAGTAGTTATCCAAGTATATGGTCAATTAATAATTCTTCCTATAGCTGGTCTCTACTAATATATTTTACATTCTTTGCTGGGTCAATGAAAATACTATGGAAATGGTTATGATGAAAACGCCGAAAAGGTAGTATAATTGATATAATTCATTTAATCCATTTCTTAACAATGCCTATGTCTAAGTGCAAAAGTAACTAGTTACTATTTGAAAGTTGGATCGAGACTAACTGGACTACAGAGAAGAAGATGTTGCCCGAATCCATATACACATTGTTACGAGCGTGGCCTGAGTTCGTTATTGAAAACACAATGTTCGGATATAAATCAAAAGTTCTTTCTTTATTTAACTTTACTGTTTACTCTCACAAACAATTATCAAATCAACTCTTTAGTTATCTCTAGTATTGTACTTCTAATTATCGCAATCCAAATAGTTTGCTTCGTTCACTTAACTGGCTGAAATAAGACTCCGCCTCCTGGATGTGAATAGCGCCGTATTTATACTCTACAAATTATCCTAGAACCTTCCTGAATATTCCGTTCTCCAAACCCAAAGTTTACTAAGATGTCACTAACTTAAGGTTGTTTCTATTTCTTATGCTATAGCTTATGTCATTTTGTTGCACGTAACAATATATAGTATATATATATGTATATATATATATACAATATAATAAAATCGTATTAGTTGGAGGTCTTAAAAAATGGGAAACGTTCGGTAAAATGTAATCAGTTAGAAAAGTGATTAAATGATAATCTCTTTAAGCTAACAGGACAGCGGGTTGTTCTAATTTGAAATGGGAGGGTATTCCACACAGAAACACCGTGGAAGAAAAACAAACGAGTGCTGAAATGCAAGTTATGCCGCGGTACAAGTAGCAATCTGGTACGAGCTGATGTGAGAAAGATAACATTATCTCGCAAATAATTAAGGCACATAGAATTTACTATCCTGAACATCATATAGTCAATTCCAAATCGAATATAATTATCAAGCGAGCAACCCAGTATACTTTCGGAGTATTCAGAAATACGTTCACGTCTGCAAAACCTATAGAGGCACTTTGCACATGATTTATATCCAACATTTATTCTATTGCGACATACTATTCAAGTTGCAAAGACCTTCACAGCCATAAGTTATATTTGGTAGTAACAGAGCCTTCACAACACGAATTTTTGTATCTCTAGGACTGTAGGATGCATGTCGCCACAAACCCTTAAAACCACCATAAATTTTTCCAGCCTGATCATTTGTGTGCTTTTTCAATTAAGAGATGTATCAAAATATATCCCGGGATGCCAAATTGAGTCAGCAAATGGAATATGCACATTATTAAGAGACATACAAGGGAGATGAGACGCATCGATGTGATTTTTAAAAATAAGTTCAGACTGAGACTTAGCAGGATTTGGTGTAAGATTATTCATTTTTGTCCAGCTAGAATAAAGTTCCAAATCCATATTGGCTTTGGTCACATTCAGATGGAGATCATCTATGCTTGTAGATAGCCGCAACTGGACAGCACCAGCATAGGAACTTTCAGTTGGTCATTTGTGTAGAGACAAAACAGTCGAGGATCCAAAATGAATGCTTGCGGTACTCCCAAGAATTATGCTTAATACTGGGAACAATTCTTTCCGTTTACAGCCGCCAGTTGCCTGTCCGATAAATATGAATGCATAAACTTTAGCGTGGGGCTTGAAAGCTTGTATTCAGTTTTGTGTTTATTGCACAATATATCAAAGTTTATGGAATCAAAAGCTTTACTGAAAACAAGCAGACATAGATTGTTGCAATATTATTTTCTACCTTATTCCTAATATCTTTAACTAAATTTAGCGAAGTAGATCGGGCAGAGTGTTATATATCTTCCTCGGGGTCCTATCAATGTATTTATATATATATGTATTGACCTTGACTCACCACCACCAAGACCAATTTTGTTTTGTATTCCTTCAGGGGATTACTTTGATAACAAACAGAGTGTTACTATTCTTAATCTACACCTTTATTTCACAATGCTTCGTTAACTCAATAACTTGCTTTTCCTTACAAATAATTTTGCGTGCAATTGTTACACGCCAGTTGGTGTATAACTTAATTTTTTGTTATAAAGAATAACGATTACTCCTTTTAGTTGTAATAATGTTTTATTCACTTTTGAGCACAGAACAAATTCTCTTATATTCTTTTATATAATAAAAAAAAACTTTAATAGTAAACTGTTTTCTTAACACTGAATAACTGAAAACTCACTGGATAACACTGGAGGCCTTACCTTGGGTAGGGGGACTCTCCAGGTTGAACACTTAAAAACTTCTCTTCTTTGGCTTCGCTTCAACAGCCTATTTATTTAAAATCGAACCAATTCTTTAGCCAATCAGAATTGGTCGATTATGCACTTTCCTATTTTGTGGGAATTGTCGGGTAGACAATTCCATATGCATGCACATGTTCTGATTTTTGTCCAAACGGAAAACGCTCAAATGACAAAAATCGAATAAACAATTGAAAATCACAATTCTGATTTTTGTTTAAACGGAAACGCTCAAATAACAAAAATCAGAAGAATAATTAAAAATTGGCTTTTCGTCTTGAACGGAAACGCTCGAATTTCAAAAATAGGTCAACAATTGGGATATCACAAAAACAATTAAAAATGACAAAAACAATCAGAGACAATTTTCAGGGTCACCAGTAGCATATGGAAAATGATAAACAAATTTTAGATTACATAAGAGCACTAGCCCGATGGTCAGTACTCAGTAGGGATCGTATATCATGTTTTCGTTCTGATGAACGGTAGCTACTTCGCGGTGACGTGTTTATTTGATTGTCTAGCGGGTGCCCCGAGGAATGTTGAAATAAGTCACCTGTTTCTAAGTGTGTTAATGGGTTAAGGTTTTTGTATGTTGGAAGTGAGCTTGTTAGGTTTATTTTTAGGTTTTTGTGATATGTGGAAATGATATATGTAGATATTGCCTTTTGGCTATTGAATAATGCATTTGGATAATTAGAGAATGCAATTATTGGAATGTGCGTTATGAATGTGGAGGAGGTGATGTGGATTCATGACACCTTCCCCCTAAAGAGAAATTTTGTATTTCTTGAAAAGAATTAGAAAATTTTTGTTGGAATGGATGTTGAAGCTCAGCCGTTGAAAGTTACAATATTTGATTAGAGTTTTGGCAAATTACAATCTAAATATAGGTATTATAATTATTTTTGTTTACAAATTACATAGGTAAGTGATATATGTATGTGCTTACATTTTTATGACTATAATACCTTATCATATAACCTATATCTAGGGTTTGATACAAAAAAAATTATATGTAGATATTAGTTTTTCTTATTAGTTGAGATATTTATATGATGAAAATATTTTGAGATAAATTTAGTATTTTGAATAATAAAATTTATTTATATATGTTGAAAAAAAGGTAATTGGCTTATATACTAGAACAAAAGAAACTAAATTAAATGTTCCCTTTTTTTATATTTTGTTTGTTTGTTTTTTAATTAACAGTTCTAGTCAGAGGTATGTTCCTAGGAGAGGATTCTAGTTCAACATTAGCCTGACTTAATTCATTTTCAGTGGTTTCTGAGATTACAGGTTTTTTCTTTATATAGTACTTAATTACTCTTTATATAATAATAATAGAAACTATTGCTACTAAACAGTATATGAGTAGATAATGATGAACGTCATGTGGGGTGACGTTTTTTAATTTAGTTTGTTCTTTACTTCTAAGAGATTTAATGTCCTCGCTGATATCAAAAAGTTCTTGATGATTATTGTTTCTTATCGCAATCTCTTGTGGTACATTTAGATTAATTCTTTCCATCAAGGATGTGATATTAGTTAGATTAATTGATGGCAAATAAAATTTATCAAGTGTTGTTGTTCCTTCAGAATGTCCGTAAAGTGTTTGAAAGTCGCTTCGAATTTAGCAGGTGGGTCGAATTTCTAAAATTCCGGTACCTTTTAAGGTTAGTGGTTTAATTTCGCCATTGCATATATTATCTAAAGTGAGGGGTGATCTGAGACTGTAGAGCCATTTGTTAGGATTTGCCAATTGTATCCACAAGGTAGAGCCTTTTAGGGTATTTAACGTACAAGAAGGCGGGAGATCTTGGGTATGTTTTAGCAATTCCATCTCGCATTGGTTATATCTAGAATTAAGGTTGAAGATTGGGTGAGTCGTCTGACATATATAATGGTGAGGAACATTTTGTAGACATTGATGAAAATCTTCGTGATTCATAGGATAGTGTTTTTCTCGATTCAGAGTGACTAATAGAAATTCGGTAGTGGGTTTGACATAAACAAAGGAGTCGTTCACGGCAATCGGGAATGGTATAATTTTATAAACTTGGAATTGAGTACTTGAAGGTAGAGGGATTTTAGTTTCAATAATAATTTGATTGTTTATCTTATTAGTACTCGTTTGGCTAACTCTATACAAATCAATGAGTAAGTTTGGTGTAACGGGGACAGGTAATGTCGTTCCCGATGGAAGATTTTTCCTAATGATGGTAAGGGTATGTTCGAGTTGATAGGGAGTTATCATAAAGGGATTTGATGTTCCATGTTTAATGTCAAGCAACATTTCCAAAATGGCCTTTTGTGTGTTTTGATATCTCATAAGGGAAAGTGTTGTAATGGAAATCGCATTTTCTAGCTCTAGCTCTAAGATGTTATCATTTATTTGATAGGTTAAATTATTGATGACTTGAGAGATTTTAGCGAGTTTCCTTTGTATATTTCCGAATTCTTTTTGAATTTGGGACGAAGTTTTATTGAACACGTTGACAGTTTCGTCAACAATTAGGGTTTGGGATTTTATTAATTCTAAGAGATGGTCTTCATTTACTTTTAGGATTTGTATTTGTTCGTCGTAGTGCTTGGCATCTTCTTCGTTCAACGTTCCGAACAAGGTTTTGCTTATACTTCCGACAATATTTAACAAAGCTCTACGTGACCTTAAATTTTTTGGTTCTAGGATTTTGTCAATCTGATCTATTTCGCTCAACAACACCTTTTGCATATTAATCTGCGCTTCACAGTGGTTTGAGTGTGATTTGTTAATAGCACTAAGACAGAGATTTTCTATATTACTAGCTTGGATTCTTAAGTAATCTAGTTCTGTGTAAAAATTATCTAAATTATAATACGTTACTAATTTCCAAGAGTTACTGTATAGATGAACTGTTCCGAATTCCTCAAAATAGATACCCGGGGTAGAATCGAAAATCGTGACGTTTGTAGCGCTCGTCGCTGTGCATAATAATGCGAAGAATATAATTGGTCCGATCATCCTGACCTATGGAAAAACGGATGAATAGGTCGTGATTAGTCGACGAATAACTTCAAATGGTTATTATGAATTCGCTTATTTTTGTTTTTAATTCTGACGATAGAGTTTTCGGACGAAGGAGTCTCTATTATATCGTATAGTCCTTCCCATAGCGGTGATAACTTATTTTTTCGGGTATGATTTTTAACTAAGACTTTATCGCCTATTACAAAATTTTTGGGTTTGGATGATTGGTCATAATATGCCTTGGATTTTTCTTTATTTCTTATAAGATTTTCCCTAGCAATCTTATGAAAATGTTGAAGTCTGGCTTTTAGTTCGCTGGCATAATTGTCGTAATTATACGCAGCTTCAGGATCTTTTTTTAATGACGTTGGGATTTCGGCATGTAATCCAAATAATAAATTATGCGGCGTGTAGCCTGTGCTTGAATGAACGGAATTGTTGTAAACGAACATAGCGTATGGGATCCAAATATCCCATGTAAGTGGATCTGTTGACACATAGTATCGAAGATATTCTGCTAAGGTTCGGTGGCTTCGTTCTAAGGCTCCGTTTGTTTCTGGGTGATAAGGAGCGGTTTGTAGCTTATGAATTTTCAGTAGTTTACATACTTCATTAAATGTAGAACTTAAGAAATTGGTTCCTTGATCAGTTGAGATCGTTTCAGGTAGACCGTGTTTACATATGATTTGTTTCGTAAACTGTTCTGCTACAGTGTGCGCTTCGGCATTTGGTAAAGGTATGGCATCTGAAAATTTCGTCAGATCATCTTGGAACGTAAGTATATATTTGTTATCCAAATAACTAGTGGGTAATGGTCCTACTATATCTAAGAATATTTTTTCAAAGGGTTTATTACTAGTTGTGGTTATTTTCATAGGCATTCTTTTGTTTTTGCTACACTTATTTTTCTGGCAAGAAGGACACTTCTTGATGTAGTCTCTAATATTTTTGAACATGCCTTGCCAATTGTAGATTCTTTTTATTTTACTTATAGTTTTGGTTTCACCTTGATGGCCGCGGAGAGATATGATGCTCTTTTATTACTTGAGCTATATCTTCAGGATCCGTTAGTTTAATTACTTTATTAAGAAAGAAAATTGGTCTAGTGCCTGACTTTTCAAATTCTTTAGAACATAGAAACTTTAGTTCGCGATAACTAGTATTATCGGTGATTGGTATGGCTATAGAAATAGTTTTCTCGTTCTTTGAGTAGGCCTTGAATTTTTCAAACAATTTTATTATTTGACTTCGATCAGTTTCATTTCTGATAGGTATAGGAGCGCGTCCAACAATGTAAGAAATTTTTCCTTTATTAAATTCAATAGCTTCTCCTAAGGGTATTACGTAGTTATCGGGTAAATACGTACTTAATGAATTTTCCTGTATGGAGTTATGAATTGGCAATAAGAAGTATTTTTTCTTAATATCACGAGTCTCTAGTAGATCATTCGTGTTTTCTTCTACATAAGTCGATGTAGGATTATTGTTTGTTTCCTTTTGGGATTCGATTTGGACCTTATTCTGACTTCTAGTTACCACCTGAATAGTTTTACTTGTATCAGGGATCGCACGGCTGACTGCGTCGGCATTTAGATTTGCTTTTCCTGGTTTGTATATGATTTTGTAATCATACTCTTCTAACCTTATTCTCCACCTCATAAGGCGAGAAGTGGGGTCTTTCAGGTTCATGAGCCACGTGAGCGGCTTATGATCTGTGATGATAGTGAACTTTCGACCGTACAGTTAAGGGCGAAATTGCTCGACGGCAAAAATTATTTTTCTATGGTGGAATACCTCGTCTCGGCCTGATTGAGAGTTCTACTTGCAAAACAGATGGGTTTATCTTCACCGATTTTTCCTTGAGACAATATACTACCTACAGCGTAGTCGCTTGCGTCTGAAGTCACTAAAAATTCTTTATCGAAACATGGGAATTGTAATATAGGAGCGTTAATCAATTTTTTCTTTAAAGCTTCATCGCAAAAAGCATCCCATTTGAAAGTAGCATCCTTTTTTAAAAGAGCTGTTAAAGGTTTGGCTAGCTTTGCAAAGTTTGGAATGAAGCGCCTATAATAGCCGACAAATCCTAAGAAGGATTTTACGTCTTTCTCCTTTTTAGGAATAGGATATTTAGTAACTGCTTCGAGCTTAGCGGGATCTGGTGATACTCCGTTTTTGGTTATAAGATGACCCAGATAGGCTATCTGCTTACTGAGAAAGTGAAATTTCTCGGGTTGTAGCTTGAGATTATGTTCTCGAAGCCTGTCAAAAACATTCTGGAGTCTAGAGTTGTGTTCTATCAGATTGTACCCGTATATAATAATGTCGTCCATATAAACAAAGCATTCTATGCCTTGGAGACCGACTAAAATATTATTCATCAGCCTTTGAAAAGTGGCTGGAGCTCGCTTTAGACCAAATGGCATACGCTTATAGTGTTAATGACCATAAGATGTACTAAATGCAGTTTTTTCCTTGTCGCTTTCACTCATGGGTATCTGGTGAAAGCCGTTGGCTAAGTCCAATGTGCTAAAATATTTGGCTTTTCCCACTTGATCTAAGATGTCCGTTATGTTTGGCAATTGAAATGCGTCTCCCACTGTTATATCATTGAGACATCTGAAATCAACGACTACTCTCCATCTTTTGTTGCCATCGGCATCTGGTTTTTTAGGAACTAATAATAGAGGTGAGTTCCAAGGGCTTGAACTGGGACTAATAATTTCGTCTTCTAACATTTTATTAATTTGATTGTTAATTTCTTCACGCTGAGCTTCAGGTAATCTATATGGTTTGACATTTACGATAGGTTTTCCAGGTAAGGTAGGAATGTTATGCGTTGCTGCATCTGTGAATGTCAGGGAGTCTCCTTCCAAGTAAAATATGTCGTTGTACTTACGGCATATATCTAAAATGCATCTGAACTCTTCAGCATTGCAGTGTGAAAGGTCTAGCTCGGATGCGAGTCTAGCAAGCTTTTCTTGGATAGGATCCCTTTGAGGATTTAGTTTTATAATATTAAATTTATTAATTTCATGTAAGTGAGGTCTTATGTCAGTTTTCCTAATATGAACATCAGTTTGATTGGAATTGAGGATAAGAATATTCGCTTGACCATTTTTGTCTGGTTTTATAAGCGTATTCCCAATAATCACTCCTGATTCCAATTCTTTGTGTACGCAGAAAAAGGTACCTCTTTTATTCATGGCTATACTAGCTATTACCTGTGTACGTGCTGGTATATTTATATCGTCAGCATCGCACTTGCCTTTATTCGATTTCTTTGCTTTATTATTTTGTTCTTTGTCTTCTTTTGAGACATTTTTAGAATTTTATCTGACGTGTTGGCTTGGGTCTTTCAAACCTCCATACCTTGCGTCAGATCTAACTGGAAATAGTTCGGAGCTTGGGTCTTTCAAACCTCCATACTCAATGTTCGATACTATTCCTGTGATTGAATTTTGTATGTCTGTGTCATCTGGGGACACGTTATTTATTTTAAGAGTTAGTATTGTAGTTTCGTAGTTAATTTTGCAAAGAAATTTGTCTAAAAAATCATGACCTAATATTCCGTCATATTTTAATTGTAGATCACCATCGACCATATGTATATTATGTTTAAAAGTGATATCTTTAACGTAGAAATTGCATTCTGCATTTCCTAGCGTACGCAGGGGGGTTCCTGCTAATGAAGAGAGCTCTATGCTTTTTGAAGTAGTGACGATAGTATTCCCAAGTGCCCTAGTAGCTTTTAATACCGATATTTCTGCTCCGGTATCTATCAAAAATGTGCTAGTTTTAAACGCAGTAATAGAATTCTCGATCGTCACAACTAGCGATTGGCGATCGGCGATTAAGGAGAGAGAAAGTTCTCCTTCTAAATTTGAGGTTGCGGATGGACATCGGCGGTTATCATTAATTGATTTAGGCGAGATTGAGTTTCCGCTATCTCGTCTCGCCGCTGACTGTTTTTTGGAATTTCCCTTTTTGCATTAGCTTGTGGCATATCAGGGTTACCTTTTGGATTCCTACTTTTAATTGCGGATCTAATATTACGAGAATATGTAGGAAGTGATGAGTTAGTAGGTTGGAATTGGAGAGCTCTATTTCCTTGTGGATATTGGCCTTGCCTATCTATTTGTCGAAGATTTGGAGCTCTTATAGGTTGCTGCTGTTGAGGAATCCTACTGGATTGAAAATGTTGAGGGCTTCTTTGAGCGAAGCTAGTGGAAGGTTGAGCAAAAGATTGCTGTTGAAATAACCTTTTCCTACACTGACTAATGTGATGATTCGGTGTTTTACAATATGCGCATATAAGCCTGTTTTCCACTCAAATTCTAGATGTTAAACAAGAGTCAACAGAATGACCCTTTTTGTGACATTTAGAGCAAGATGAAACGTTTTCGTTGAAAGAACAATTTCTTTCAGATTGCTCTATGGCGAATTTTGTCGAATCTTTTAGGTCGGTGTAACTTTTAGCCTTGGTTAGCAGACGAACATGGTCATGTCTTAAACCATCTTCAAAAGCTCTGATAACCATTTTTTTATTTTCCTCAATTAGAAGATTTTTTAAAGTCTGTTCATTTGTCAGACTTGAAGTAGCGTCGTTGTAGATAGCTAATAGCTTTTGAGCTCGGAAAGCATATTCTTTAGTGTCTTCCTTAGGCAATTGTTTTAATGATAGGATTTCGTTCTGAATAGACATTCTAGAGCGAGTTTCCATGAATTGTTCTTGGAGAGCAGCTTGTAATTCTTTCCAAGAATTAATGTCATTATATTTGATGACATCGTATGCTTTGCCAATAAGTTTAGCTTTTATAATGTGGAGGTATATTATCTGATTCGGCTGTACCTTGTTTTTGGAATAGGCTGCATATGTTTAAGAACTTGTGGAGATTTTCTGGATTTTCATCAAATTCTGGGATAAGGCTCTTGGCATGATCAAGAGTTAATTGTTCTGTCGTGTTTTCAGGCATTGTTCGTTTTTGTTTAGGAGTAGGTTTCTTCCTATGTGTAACGAGACCTGGTAAAAGGGTTGCGCGTACACCACGATGTTTTGAAGATCGAGTGTGAAAATATTTGCGCGAATTTCCCTCAATTTTTGGAGTTCAACGTAGTTTCCAGTAAGAGAAAAAATTGCAAAAGTTTTGCGAATAGAGAAGTAAAAAAACGAACTTGTACACTTTTTTAACACACACAACAAAAAAAAAAACTTCACTTGATAAAAAATTTCACAAGAAAAAAAATTGATACAACCGTCAAGAGAAGCAAGAGAAAATACGACCATCAATAAGTTAGAAAATTTGTTCAAAAAAGTAATTTGCAACTCATATAAATTTGTAATTATAATATGTAGATTTATCTTAATTAGTGAAAAGAAAATCTAGACTTACTTAATTATTATATAAATTTGCTGCTTGTCGCTCCCTGGATTGTTGGGCAAGTATAGGCACTACTTGGTTCACGTAATCTTCTGCGAATCCCGCACTGGTAAATAGATGTCGTATAAACGGCTCAGTTGCGGCTAGTTCCAGTTGGGCTATGTCAACAAGTGAAATGAGCTGCTGCAGTCCTTGGAGTACCCTGGCCTGTGAGGTTTGGTAAATTTGATTTGCTTCTTCGTCGTGGAATTCTTCCCTCTAGTTGAAAGTTTATGTATTTGCTTGCTTCAATCGGGGGAATATCTCCTGGCCAGCATATTAAATGCTGCTCTAGATTTGTAGGTTGGTGTTTCGTAGGTCTTACAAACCTTTACGAAATCTGCACCGCTGCCACCAGTTTTTGTTACACGCCACTTGGTGTATAACTTAATTTTTTGTTATAAAGAATAACGATAACTCCTTTTAGTTGTAATAATGTTTTATTCACTTTTGAGCACAGAACAAATTCTCTTATATTCTTGTATATATAAAAAAAAACGTTAAAAGTAAACTGTTTTCTTAACACTGAATAACTGAAAACTCACTGGATAACACTGGAGGCCTCACCTTGGGTAGGGGGACTCTCCAGGTTGAACACTTAAAAACTTCTCTTCTTTGGCTTCGCTTCAACAGCCTATTTATTTAAAATCGAACCAATTCTTTAGCCAATCAGAATTGGTCGATTATGCACTTTCCTATTTTGTGGGAATTGTCGGGTAGACAATTCCATATGCATGCACATGTTCTGATTTTTGTCCAAACGGAAAACGCTCAAATGACAAAAATCGAATAAACAATTGAAAATCACAATTCTGATTTTTGTTTAAACGGAAACGCTCAAATAACAAAAATCAGAAGAATAATTAAAAATTGGCTTTTCGTCTTGAACGGAAACGCTCGAATTTCAAAAATAGGTCAACAATTGGGATATCACAAAAACAATTAAAAACGACAAAAACAATCAGAGACAATTTTCAGGGTCACCAGTAGCATATGGAAAATGATGAACAAATTTTAGGTTACAGAAGAGCACTAGCCCGATGGTCAGTACTCAGTAGGGATCGTATATCATGTTTTCGTTCTGATGAACGGTAGCTACTTCGCGGTGACGTGTTTATTTGATTGTCTAGCGGGTGCCCCGAGGAATGTTGAAATAAGACACCTGTTTCTGAGTGTGTTAATGGGTTAAGGTTTTTGTATGTTGGAAATGAGCTTATCATGATATCATGAATAGTATGTTAGGTTTATTTTTAGGTTTTTGTGATATGTGGAAATGATATATGTAGATATTGCCTTTTGGCTATTGAATAATGCATTTGGATAATTAGAGAATGCAATTATTGGAATATGCGTTATGAACATGGAGGAGGTGATGTGGATTCATGACACAATTGCATAATAGTAGTCGCGATTATCATCGTCAGTAGCAAAATTAATGAAATTATGAATGATATAGACGTGAATATCTAAAAAATGGTTGCATTTAGGCAGGTACATGTCCTTAGTAAAATTAAAGCTAACATTCCGGCGTCTCTAAGTCTTGTAATAAAACTGTATAGTTGTCATGCATTTTGGCGGGCAAATCGTTAAAATTTGAAAAAATTAGGAATTTTTTTCCAATTTTTTGAATTTGACGACCTACTACTTCCGAGGCAAGGTGACGGGAAGGCTGACTGGGCATTCACTGGAAAGCTTAGACGATTTGCTATCATCTAAGATGAATCCTACGTTCATAGGCTATATATCAAGAAAGTTACAGGGTGTAAAGTGGAAGAAGTACTAAAAATCTTAAACCCCCTACCTCCGGAACGATGCGTCTTACCTCCCCCCCCTCCCCCCTTCACCTTATAATTTTTTGCTTGTCTCCCCCTCACATATCAAACCCTTGAGTTTGGTGTACCAATTATGAAACACCCTCTATATGTACATACATATCGTATTTACGACAAATCTTACTGAAGGTAGGATTTGTCGTGGGGGGTTGAAATTTAAAACTTTTATTTCTCCCAAGTCGTTTTGTGGGAAAAGTATGTTGATTATATGCGAAGGAATTTGAAGAAATTGCTGATGGCAATTTCTTCGCCTTGTTAGGAGATAAGCTATCCATGTTTTAAGCATGATTAGCTTATTTATATTTATGAAAATGAAATATTTTCCAATGATTTTTCGAATGATAATTATTAATTATAATAAATAATATTTGTTGTATATTCGAGTGTTGAAAATACAACACTCCAATTTTGTTATGTAATTAAGGGAGGTACTCACTGTCACCAAGGTGTGCGCGGGAATTAGTTGTTTTGTATTCCTTTGGGAGTATTGAAACCACACTTCACTTTCTACAGTAGGTTAGGTTGGATATTTATTTTCCTTTCCGCGAAACAATTTTCCTTTACCCAACTCACTATTCTTATTACAACTACATCTCAAAAATTTTCCTTTATTGATTACAGTTTCTTTCTTTTTTTTCACCGGTTGTTACACTTTCTCTTGTCGAGCTTTTCTTTTACCGGATACAAATAGCAATTTTGCAAATACCAGATCTAAATCGGGCCATACTAGCCGAGCCAAACTTAAATCAAACTCTGATAATATTTAAGAGGATTCGTACCTTGTCAAATAACCCCGCGACTCTAAAATTCTAAAAAACTCTAAAACTCCCATGCCGAAAACCGACTGCGTCGAGACTTAGATTTTTCACTCTCAAGTCTCTTCGATCAGGATAGGAAAATGCATAGTTAGCATTCATATCCTGAGAAATTTATTTGCCGCTGGACATGTTTAAACATGCCCAGAATTATCGCGACGGACGATGGTTGAAATGAAATTTGATGTTTTCATAAGTATCAAACCATCGTCTTGCTATCGTGCATACATTGTTGCGATCACAATGTATGCAGCTCGCGACAATTTGTCGATAAGAGCTTTTCTCGGTGAAGACTTGATCGTTTCAGTCTTCACCGACGTAAAATTTTCATGCGCCCGATATGTATGTATGTATATATGTATATACATATCGTATTTACGACAAACCTTACTGAAGGTAGGATTTGTCGTGGGGATTTTTTTTTATCGAAACGACTTGGGTTGAAATTTAAAGCTTTTATTTTTCACAAGTCGTTTTGTGTGAAAAATATGTTGATTATATGCGAAGGAATTTGAAGAAATTGCTGGTGGCATTTTCATCGCCTTGTTAGGAGATAAGCTAACCATGTTTTAAGCATGATTAGCTTATTTCTATTTATGAAAATTAAATATTGTCCAATGATTTTTCCAATGATAATTATTAATTATAATTATCATTTTTAACCCTTTTTAGGTATACAACAATCCTTCCCCTGCGAAAAAGAGGATTATTCTTTGAAGAGGAATAATTCTCGGGGGAAGTTGTTGTTGGGGCTATTTCGGTGGTTCGGCTCTTGGTCGGTTCGGCTTTTACATTTTTTTCTAATTAAAAACAAATATTTGTTATCTTATTTTCTAAAATTGTTCTTAAATATCTATTCCTATTCTATTCTATTACTTTATTATCGTACTAATTTCTACTTTTTTTTTTTTTTGTATGTTGTATATATATATTTTTTTTTTGTTACACTTTTATAAGAGTACATGCTATTCAAAAGGTATTGGTTATTTAGTTTCTATTCTAGTTTAGACTTATTATTCTATATTTATTACCTTTATTTGTAATTCTATGTGTTATTCTTTTTATTTTTATTGTTTATTATTATTATCTTATTAGTACTAACCGAATTTTTGGGGTTTGTAGAAACCACTTAGATTGAGTTTTTATGTTTTTTTTGCTAGTGATAGTGCTTCTGACCATTTGAAGTGGTTACACTATACCACTTGCACTGACTTAGTGGATGGCAGGGTGCGGGTGCTTTTGAGAGGGGTAGTTCCATTATTTCGATTTGTTCCTCCGCCTCTGTGGTTTTCTCAGAGTGGACGATAATTTTTAATGAATGGAACTAGCCATTTGGCGACCAGGTACAGTACCATACATGTGATGACAACACCAGTTAAGGTTGCTGATGTTGCAGCTAGGACATGTGTGGGGTAATGACTGATATGAGGAACTATTTTTTCTAATTTTTCATCCAGTTCTTTTAATGACTAGGTACCTTCTAGGATGATGCTATTAGTGTCGTCTCCTGAGTATAGTTCTGTCTGTATTTTTTCAGACTGTACCTTATTTTTGGTTTCATTAAGATATTTATCCACTATTTGTTCTAATGGAGTTATGTTTGGGAAATAAGTGGATTGTTTGAGACTCAATGGCTGGATATTCTCTGCCTCATAGTGTAGGATTTGGGATCCTACTTGTAATTGGCAGGGATGGTTGATAGTGATTATTCTTTCACCTTCAATCTTTGAGGTTAAAAACTGTTGTGTACACTGGAGGTGCACAATTGTTGGTTCTATCAACGAGAATATTCACGAATTGGGTTTACTTAATTTGCTAAGTAGGTCTCTGGGAGGTATTTGTGCTCTGAATTCGCACTGAGGCTCTTCCTTTAATGGGTTAAAATGCAGCTTCACTATGCATTCTTTAGACATAGTTGCCTTTGTTACAGGAATGGCTAGCTTAGCGATGTAAGTGTCCTCTTTGGAATATTGTGAGATCTTTTTGAAGTTTTTCAGATCTTGTGTTTTTAATAATAGAATATCCTGTGTTTCTACCTGGTGCACTACGTGCGAGTACTGTATATTGGGTACTAATGATTGTTTTTTAATAATGTGTATGGGAAAACTGTGTACTCTATTCAACTTCATTTGTGGTAGATTGAAAATCGGAAGTTGTATTCTAATGACTAATTTGTGTCGGACTAGACCAGCCTTTGTTTCCGCTGTCTGATATAGCAAGAAGAGACAATTTTGTGCATCTGGGCAAGTAACGTGGGACTTGTGGTATATCTCTAATAAACTTTTGGGAGACACCACTAACGGATGCAACTGGTGATTTTTACTGGAAATTATTATATCGAGTAAGGCTTGCTGCCTGTACTTAATCTCGACAATTTGTAAGGTCAGGCTTGAAATTATTTCCAGCCTTATATGTCTCATTAGTAAGTCATCAGTGATGTTTTGTAGTTTATTTACCTGGAGATTTATTTGACGCTGCCTTTCCTGGAGGGATGTCAGCGGCTTTTGAATCTGCAGTTTTGACTACACTCATCTGCTGTCTTTCAATGTCGGCTAGTGCTTTTGTATTTGTTTCGAGCTCCTCGAGTTGACTATATGCCCCTTGTCCATGGTCCCGAATAGGTAGTGCATTGCATTCCCTATTCCATCGAAGATAGATCTTGTTGATCTTGATTTTGGGACCACTTCTCGAATGACACTTGTTCTCCTCTAGATATTTTCTAAGAGTGAGTGAACGTGTTTTTGTTGAACCAGGCATAGCTCCTCCGGTTAAAAGCGATTCAAGCATAATCTATACACAAGGTGCTCCGCCTGGTCTGCCATATGCGTCTGGTTGTCCAGTTCCAGTAGATTTATGTCCGTTAGTATATTCCATGTACCGTGGTATACTGACAATTTTCCTAAACCCTCATACAGTATTCCCGTATAGTTCAGGGGACTTCTGGTGTAGGGTTCCGTTTGTATTCGTCCCATTGCCAGATGGAAACAGCATATTAACACCAATATGTGCTTCATATTCTGTAAAAAATGAAGTATAGGTTTCGTTAGTCAATTAGTCGTACTAGATTATCTTGTGTGTATATCTAGAAGATTTTAATTTAATTGTGGAATTTAGTATGATGGAAACTTATTTTCTGAGAGTGTATACACCAGTATACTACTCATAATAGGGCTTCAAACTGTTGTGATGTACGATAACCTGCCGCTTGTCTCTTTTTATGGTAGTGTTTGTTGGACTGGGTATATTGATTACCAGATATGGGCCAACCCAGATTTGAGACAGTTTGTGTTTGCGGCTTTCACTTTTCAGGAGGACTTTGTCCCCTAGGTGGAAAGTGAGAGGCATGACTGTTTTGTCGTAATATGTCCTTGAGCGTTGTTTGCTGGCTAAGAGATTTTTT
>OZ005743.1:29894542-30031461 GCA_963930735.1 Dioctria linearis | reverse complement strand
AGTCCATATTGTGGTGGACTTGGGCTTGTACCGTTAAAGTGTTGCCTGTATAGCCTTCGTTTAATACTTGTGGAATGCGGCTTATTGCATCCGCATTGGTATTATACTTCTCTGGTTTGTATTCGAGGGAATAATCGAATTCTGATAATTTATGGTGAAATCTCACCAAACGGGAAGTCGGCTGTTTAACACTAAAAACACCTTTGAGAGGCTTGTGGTCAGTACAGACCGTGAATTTCCTGCCTTGGAGGTAGCATCGGAAATTTCTAGTTGCCCAGACTATAGCCAAGAACTCCTTTTCAATTGTGGAGTAATTTCTCTCGGCTTTGTTCAGCGTTCGGCTTGCATAGGCGATAGGCTGGTCTTTTCCCACTTCTCCTTGGGAAAGTACAGCTCCTAAAGCTTCGTTACTGGCGTCCGTTGTGGGGTTGAATGGTTTAGAAAAATCTGGATAGATTAAAAGTGGTGGAGAAATTAGAGCATGTTTAATGCTTTGAAATGCTTCTTGGCATTTTTCGGTCCAAGTGAATTTTACATCCTTCCGGAGTAAATTCGTAATTGGACGAACGATTTTTGAGAAGTCCGGAATGAATTTCCTATAGTAATTGGCAAGTCCTAAAAATGACTGAACTTGCCTAACTGTTCTAGGAACAGGAAATCTTTGGACGACGGCCGTTTTGCTGGGGTCTGGTAATGCACCTTCGCTAGAGCATTTGTGCCCTAGGTAAACAACTTCTCGTCTCAAGAACTGGCACTTCTCTGGCTGCCGTTTGAGCTTATTCTCTCTCAATTTATTGAAGACTGTGCGAAGTTTATCGTTGTGGTCATTTGGGATTTTCTCGTAAATGACGATGTCGTCAAGATAAACGAAATATTCGAGGCCTTGTAGGCCTGTCAGAACGAAGTTTATGAGGCGTTGGAATGTAGCGAGAGCTCATTTGAGTCCGAATGGCATACGCTTAAATTCGTAGTGCCCGTAGTTTGTGCTAAAAGCGGTCTTATGTCGATCTTTTGTGCCGACTAAGGCTTGGTGATAGCCGTTGGCCCAATCGAGAGTGGTAAAGTACCTAGCAGGACCTAGTTGGTCAAGAATATCCCCGATTCGGGGTAGCGGAAATGCGTTGCCAATTGTCTTTTCGTTCAATTTTCGAAAATCGACAATGACGCGCCACCTTTTTTCACCGTCGCACAGTGGTCACAAACCCCGAAAAGCTGGCCAAAAGTCAAAAACGTCGCTGATTACGAATTCGAAGTCAAAATGTAGAAAAACCAAATGGCGGATCCAATATGGCGGAAAATTTCTTAAAAAACGTATTCAATTCGGGTAAAAGTCTGTACTCGGGAATTTTAGAAAATGTAATTACAGTTGACATTTGAAGATTTGGGAAGAAGAGGATTGGAATACAGTAATTAATCATTAATATAATGACGATGAATATTTATAATATATTTCTTTGATTATTTAATTTTTAATCGATATAATTTGAGAACCAATTTCCTACAAACAATATTACAGACGCGAAAATTACGAAAAACTGCAGAAAGTGCACACTTGGGTGGTCCTTGTTTAGGATATGTTATTTTTTCTTTTAAAAATGGTGCTTAATCATTTTCAAATAAAAATTGTCCCCAAAACCGAAGTCGTAGCCAGATGCAGCTAATTTTTGGCTATGTTTGAAAGAAATGTTTAAGCAACAGTTTCCATTTAGGTTCAGAGCAGGATTCGATGAGAATTTTGACTTATTGCTTTTCAGAACATAACCAAGAAAAAGACCACTACTTTTATTAATTAATTACTACTTCATACATTGTTAACAATAAAATCGAGCAACACATTCAAATTGTACTTACTTTCCGGAGAAGAATCCATTTTGGAGAATCAAAATCCGTTCACTTTTCGCGATTCTACACGTGTCTCAACTTTCTCCTATTTTCGACGCGCGACGAGTAAACGATGCAGCTGCTCTAGCAATCACGAACGGAATGCATTCCCAGGCCAGGTAGGGACGCTCCCCCTTTCTTAACGGTCATAATACATACTAGGGGTACCACTACAACTATTCCAACCTTTGAAAGTTCCTGGATTTTTTTTCGACTTTTGGCCAGCTTTTCGAGGTGTGGGACCACTGTACGTCGGGACCCACCTTTTTGGGGACTACTAATAATGGTAAATTCCAAGGGCTTTTGCTAGTTTGAACTATCCCGTTGTCTAGCATTTCTCTTAATTGTACGTTGATTAGTTGTCTCTGGGTCTCTGGTAATCTGTAGACCTTTTGGTTTGTGGACGCTTGATCTTGTATTAAGGGAATATTATGGGTGATCGCATTTGTGTATGTTAGCTTGTCACCTTTGAGATAAAGGATATCATTGTACTCGTGACAGAGTTCGGATATCGAAACTTTTTCTTCCGCGGTTAGATTTGGGTTCAGGCTGAGCTCTTGGTCTAGCCTATTGGCTCGCGGAGTATGTGTGGGATTTTCATGATCCGGAAATAAGTATCTTACGTGTTGTAAGATAGCTGTGTTTTCCGAAAAGCTTGCATTACTTTTAGGTTGTTGTAACCTTTTTTTTGTGAGTACCATACTTTATGGGTACTTTCGATTGGTCCGAGTACTCGCACACATTCGTATTTTGGCTAATGGACCTTGAAAAATCAGTTTTCTTAATATTACTTAACGGTGGAGCCAACTTTTTCATCAATGGGGTCTTACGGATCTCCTCGCGTCTTTTATAGGGCTCTCGGGCCACTTGTTATATTTAATACTAATTTTATTAAGTGGTGGATTCGACTTTGCCTTTAAATAGGTCTTACTGAGCACGCACGCACTGTTGATGGGGCTCTTGGGCCACTCTTGTTTCTTAAAACTAACTTTGTTGGGTGCTGGAGTCGGCTTTGCCTTAGAATAGGTCTTACTGTGCTTACACGCACCTGTTGTTCCGCTCCTTATCCTTGTGGTTATCTTACATATAGGTATATTGGATGGAGGAGTCAGCTGCATTTTACTTGTCGGCTTCTGGAGCTCGCTCGCATCTCTGATTAGGCTCTGGGGACATGAAAATTTTTTATAATTTATTTTCTTGAACAGTAGGGTCACCATTGCCTCTACTCGGGCCTTACTGAGCTCACACGCGTCTTGTATAGGGCTCTTGGGCCGTGTTACTAGCTTATACCTAGGTATTTTTGAGAAAGAAGTCTTACTTGATTTCTGTTCCGTCTTGGGAAGCACACTGATGTTTGTGTTACTCGCTTGCGCTTTATTCGGCTTGAGAACGTCTTGTGTATCAGTGTCTTCTCCTATAGGTATGACGGCGTAGTCATGTATAGGGAGCAGTTGTAATAATAAACTGATGATGACTACTTGGAAATTGTTAATGTTGAGTATGGCAACTAGCACTGTTTCTTTCCCAGTAGGGAGCAGGAAGACTCCATCGCCTACCTCTTTTGATAGACAGAGCATTTCTTCCTTCACTCGTAACGGGACTGTGATGATCATTTGTGACCTAGCAGGTATGCATATTGGTTCTTGTAAGGTATGCAGATGCTGCCTCATTTTGCTGGTCTTTTGATCACTCAGACAGCTCATTTGGCATTTCAGTGTTTTTTTTTTGAACCTGGATGCCAGCATTATTCTTTTGAGATGCCTTGGAGACACTGCATGCAGATAGCTTAACCTGTTTATGTTCCATATTTTCTGCAAGTGACCTCACTTCGACTGCTTTTCTGGAATACTGCTTGTCCGGTTTGCATGACAAGGGCACAGTAAACTCTTCGGGATTTGTTTCCGTACAAGGAAACTTTAGTGTTTTATTTGGGCCTTCTACATTACAATTGTTTGGTAGGAAATCGTTTCCTAATAGGCCGTGATCGGAAAGACCTGTCAGGCTTTGTACCACCTAAAACTTGCAGGGAGTTTTATTTTTAAAGTTGAAGTTGCCCTTGTAATTGCCCAATGTCTTTCCGGGTGCAAAAGGGGTCTGCAAAGTGCATGCCCCATTGGAATTAATTATATTGAGGTCTTTAATTGCTCTTTTTTTAATAATACTATCTTCAGCGCCAGTGTCCACTACTACAGTGGAAGATTCACTGTAGACACACCCGATTCGGGCGCGTGAGGTGACCTTTTGATATGCGCTGTGGGTTTTATAGTCGAACCGGGGAGTTTCGGGCAGACTGCATGTCGTTTCCCTGACTCCGGGCTTCCCATTTTTTCTTCTGGCGGCAATCTTCGTCTGCATGTCCTCGGCGACCACAAAAGGTGCATTCGGGTCTTATGTTGAAGACTTGAAGACTTTTTGTGTTGTGTTGGTCCTGTGAAGTTCTATTGGAGAGGCGCGAAGGAACAATCTGTTGGGTTTGTTGTGTTTTTATGAAATCACGGACGTCATATCCATAGATTTTGCACTTTGAGCAAAAAGGGGTGTTCTTGCACTTAAGGCAATCTGGGTATGTGTGACCCTTTCGCTGGCAGAAATTATACGTGATGTTACGGACCAGTGCATCTGTATCCGATTTTCTGAGATCAGTGTTTGTAAATGGTCTTTGCCGTGACTGTGATGGACCTGGATTATTATTGCGTGAAAACTGATTTGGGTTTGGAGCTCGAGGTGATGCGAACATAGGTGTTGATGCCATTTGATAATAAGTAGCTCTATAGTAAGTTCTCACTCATAAATCTGGGTCTACTGGAGCCACTGGAGGAACTTGTACCAGAGGAGTCTGGACGAATGTAGCAATTTGCTGTAATTTCACAGCAGGGACTGCGTCAGCTCCATACTTCTGTGTAGCTGCCTCGTTGCAAATCGTCAACAACTGTTTCAATCTTGTAATGAACACAGTGAAAGATTCTAGCGGGTTTTGCCTAGTAGTGATTAACTTATTCACAAACTCTTGGTATGTCTCACGGGTAAGGTTTGTTCTATTTAGCCGTTCCTCTACTTCAGTAAATGAAGCAGGGACGTCTGAAGCGAAAAATTGGTATGCATCACCTCTGAGTCTTGTTGGGAGGACCTGAATGAAAGTCACTTTTTCTTCATTATTTAAGCACTGCATGGTTTGTTTGCAGCATCCCATGAAGGTTTGTCGTTCTCGTCCCAATTGTGGGGTACTTTCACCCAAAAATAAGGGAACGAGTTGAGCTGTTAGCTTAGCTACCTTAGCGTAGTCCACCATTATGTGTAGTCTATTGACTGGAAATTTAAATTTGGGTGGACTAATTGGGCTTGTTTCTGGGCTGATTTGCGTTAAGGATTCTTCGAGCCAATCGATCAGCAGGTCTTCGGGAGTTGGTTAGGTTGCTTCACCGTCAATATCACTGTCGGCACTTTCAATTAGCCTAACACTCTTATTCTTTCCTAGATCTAAATTAAGTGAGCGCCGAGATTCAGAAAACTGTTCTAGTTCCTTTCGGAACTTTATTGTATATTCTTTTAAGGTCTTTAACTTGGCGAGCCTGGCCTCGCGCTCTGCTTTTAGTTTGTGATCTAATGCGTAACAATGGGTAATCGTCAGTTTATCCAATTCCCGCGCTCTCTCGTATAATTTATTTAAAAACTTATCTAAACTTACTTGAATATTCGGACCTAGCAGAACAGTTCCGCTTCGAAGTCGAGGTCCTGTTGTTCGGACCTAGCAGAACAGTTCCGCTTCGAAGTCGAGGTCCTGTTGGGCAAAATTCACAAGCAGATGCTGTGTATTTGCACCTGCGGCTGATCCTGCGTCGGCTAAAGATGGAGAGTTTTCCCGCGCTGCTCTATCTGCTTCCTGCTGTAATGAAGAGTTTGTCAGGCGACAGATATACCTACATTCACTTGTACCTGAATGTAGATACATACAGCATCCGACACCTCTTGTTACAAAAATCATATCCAGGATATGTGTGGGTGGCTGCACAGCGAATATGCCGCTAGCGATCAGCCGGCTTGGAGTGGTTCTTGCCACCCACATCCCTTCAATGATTGTTAAGCTGTGCAAATCGTCACCATAACTGATCAGACACACGGACGGACAGTAAAAAAAGAGAGGAAATTGTAGTCGAGACTGCAGACGGACAGACGGACAGAAAAAAAGATTTGTGCAGGCTCTTTTCTCATGATGGAACCTGAAATCCTAGAAAGAAGAAAATTGATTTTATTTTTCATGCTGCAAAAGGAAGGAGAATAGAAGACCTCAGCAACGCCGAACAAGTGCTAATTTACCCGGATAGTTTACAAGTCTGGCAAATGAGCGATTGAGAGAGAGTGAGAGAGCTGAGAGGAGTCTCTGATGTTGCTGAGACCCCGGCTTTGGGTAATGTTGGGCCCAATCGCCCCCATCCACCCTGGCTAAGCCTCCAAAGCCGCGTAGAAATGCTCAGCCCCATCTGTATTGCGTTTGTGTGTGTGTGTCCTAACGGCGCTCCTCCAGACCTCCACCACCCCTCATGTGCGGAACTTACTCACTCATCGTGCCGTGAAGGTCGGTGCCACGACCACGCAAAAAGAAAAGAAGAAAAGACAAAGAAGATAAGAGGGAAATAAATTCAAGATAATTCAGTTTTCTTAACGGGATGTAACATCAACTCCTTTATTATGCTATAACCATCCACCGTTCATGCTTACTTAATCCTCGTAATATAATTTGTAAATCTGACTACCTTCTTAATGGTAACTTAACCTAGAAGAGGCCCTACTAACTGACCTTGTTTTGAGGGTGCTTAACTCCAAACGTGTCCTCGAAACTGCCTGAGAGACAGATGCAAAAATCCACAAAAACAAAAAAAAACGATTTTTTTTTGCTTTTTATAACCGTATAACTATTCTTAATTATGCTAAGATCATACTGAAATGTGAGACACGTTCAAGCCAAGTAGAGAGATACACAAATAAAAGTAAAAAAAAAATACATATATATAAAGAAAAAAATATATAAATGAGCAACCGAACTTACTTCACAAACAAAAGTCTTACTACCCTAGCCGAAGGTGTCCCGCGCTGGCTGGATCTGGTGAGTTGCTGTCGCTGGGGTGCACCCCCCTTTTTTTCCTGGTATACATATATATCGCAGCGGATGATTTGAAACACTATGTGGGCGCATTGGCCTCTTTTTTATATATCCTTTTCACCTCTATTTATGGGTGCTTTCGGACTTTCTATATTGTTTTTTTTTTATAACTATGTATTTATGTAGATTTTTTTGTATAGACAAAAAAATTACTTGTTTACATCATTTTAATTTATTAACATGAGTTCACTTTTCGATGTTACTTACGTTTTTCTTTCTTAACTAACAACAAGAGAGCTTACAACTTCCTCATTCCTAATTTCCCGGGATTAAGGGCGGAGCATTTGCACTAACGGCTCTGCGGGTGTAATTACTAGACACAAATAAAGTTCACTGACTCTTTCTCGTTCAAAACATTAATCAGATAAATTTTCTCTTCTCAGGCACTATGTTGTAGACTTCTTTTGGTCACGACAGGTGAATAAGATTCGTTTAAAAAAAAAGTCATACTGACAACTCCATTTAATTTCGAGCACCGAATCGGGAAAGCCTCACGCTATTGTCTAATAAAACTTTTTAGGGATTCAACAATTATGTACGCCCTACACTTTCAGATACTAATTCAGGAAGTCCCGAACAGGTGGTAGGCTCAATCTTTTGAAAATTCACTAATTATAAGCACTGTTTGCTTTCAGACTCCACATCGAAAGATATCGTAACAAGTGCGTAATAAAGTCTTTAGAAAATTCGAGATATATATATGTGGACGCACTTTTCAATTTCAGGCATCAAAGCGAATCAGCCAAAATCGATTAAAAGTTCAGAACAGCAAAATCCTTTGAAAGTTCGATTAAACGCACTTTTTACTTTCGGTCACCGAACTGGAAAGCTCCACAGCAGGTTAGTACCAAAAATCTTTTGAAAATACTCCAACTATAGGCACTGTTTGCTTTCAGGCACCAAATCGGAAAATCCTGCCACAGGTGAGTATAAAACTCTTTTGAAAATTCACTAATTATAAACACTGTTCGCTTTCAGCTACCAAATCGTAAAGTTCTGCCATAGGTAAGTACAAGAATCTTTTGAAAATCCTCTCATTATAAACATTGTTCGCTTTCAGCTACCAAATCGGAAAATTCTTCAACAGGTGAGTACAAAAATCTTTTGAAAATCCACTAATTATAAACACTTTTCGCTTTCAGCCACCAAACTGGAAAATTCCGCAGCAGGTAGGTACACAACTCCTTTAAAAATTCAACATATATGTATATGGACGCACTTTCCACCTTCAGGCATCAAATCAAATCAGCAAAATCATTTGAAAGTTCGATTATACGCACTTTTTACTTTCAGGTACCCAACTGAAAATCTCCGTAGCAGGTGAGGATCAAATTACCATGAAAATCCACTGATTATGAGCATTTATTCGCTTTCAGCTACCAAACTGGGAAATTTTTAATCCACGCAACAGGTGAGAAACAAATTATTTTTGGAAATCACTGATTATGAGCACTTTTCCGCTTTCAGCTATCAAACTGGGAAATTTTTATTCCACGCAACAGGTGAGAAACAAATTATTTTTGGAAATCACTGATTATGAGCACTTTTTCGTTTTCAGCTACCAAATCGGGAAACTTTTATTCCACGCAACAGGTGAGAAACAAAATCTTTCAAGAATTTCGTACGTATAGTCACTTTTCCCCTTTCAGTTACCATACTGGAAAATTCCGCGGCCAGAGCACAAAATAGAGTTTCCTCGAAATTCCGTACTTAATAATCCTGTCCGCACAGAAAATTCCACTTTCCAGAATATTAAAACCGATCCACGCGATTCCACGCCGTTAACCAGCAATTTTCCGGTTAATTAATCTCCACTAACAAATCAACCAAACAACAAACAAAATATTACAGCTCGACTTTTTTTCTACCGTGCGCGCGCAGTTCCTTACTAGTCGCCTACTCAGAACCAACTGACTCAACCCTCGCAGTCTCCCGACCGCCCGACGAGCGTTTTTTGTTTCGAAAAATCCCCAGTGCTTGCCACAGCTGGCGAACATTCGAGTTCAAATTTCTTAGAAATTTCGGGCGGACCTGCTGTAATGCATAGGGTGATGGTATCGCGTGATGCTTTACAGCTAGGCGAATTGCCGTTTTCGTCTCCTGGATGCTGGTGGCTAGGGGTAAGTTTTAAACGAAAAATTGTATTTCGTGCTAATTTTGCACATTTTACAATTTTTCGACTGAAAAATATTCTGCTGTTGTTGTTGTTTCTTTTAGATCTGGACTTGTATGCGGGTATGTATAAATAAGTCTTTACCTTTCCAGGAATTTTTTAATATGAAGAAGTAGCATAGGGCTACTTCTTGAAAATATATAAATTTTATCTTTTCAGGAATTGTCTAATATGAAGAAGTAGCATAGGGCTACTTCTTGAAAATAAATAAATTTTAACTTTTATCAGGAATTTTCTCATATGGAGAAGTAGCATAGGGCTACTTCTCGGAAATAGCTAAATTTGATTAAATTATATACTCTGGGAAATCATGGGGTTTGTCTCTACAGACGTAGAGAAGCCAATCAAAAGTAGCGTAAGGGGTATACGCTGGGGACGCGTGGGGACGACACACCGAGAATAGAGTCTCATGCCGGGCAAAACGAGGAAGGAAGAGAAAAGAGAGAAAAGAAGAAAAAAACAAGAAAGTCGACTCGGGAGGTGAACTATGAATAATATCTTTGCAGCCGCGCCCAACGTGGGGACGACCCACAAGAGTCTCAAGCCGGGCATACACTATACCCTGGGTTATTGAGAAATCGGATCCCATCTGCGGCCCTGATCCCAGTTCGTCTTGGACGAGGGAGGACTGATCTATAGATAGACGTCGTCTATCAACTCGCCTCGCCCAATGAGCTGGCCAGGAAGAGGTGCAGCGATCGGTTGTTAGGTGCGGGAATGTTCGGCGCGAGACCACGACTTCGTCGGCGAAATGCCGCTAGTTATCTTTCTGTGTTCTGCTCAATCCAGTCGCAACACCCCGTAAATTTCCCCCAATCACAAGAGAGGAATTCGCTTCGTAATAGATAGAATTCATCTATCAACTCACTCAGGACGACGGAAATCCCGCGGGATGCAGCAAGCGGGTTCAAGCTCTAAGAAAATTGAAGAAAGGACAGGAAAGTAAAATCCTTCAGATGAGGGCTAACCCAGAAGGGGTTAGTAACAAATACTGGGACCATCTAAACTCGATAGTTTACAGATAATACGCAAAAAAAAACTACACTCCACTGAGACTTCAGCCACACCAGCCACCACTCGGAAACCTTTTGGTTGGAAGCAAATTTAAGAAAGACAGGAAAGTAAAATCCTTCAGATGAAGGCTAACCCAGAAAAGGTTAGCAACAAAGGCTAAGAAGGTTATCACCCACCACTGAAGAAGTAGTAAGAGGGCTTGCGATAACCTCTAGTTCACAAGTGAAGCTTGCCGGATGCCTTATTAGGGCTACCGAGAGCTAATCAACTTTGATCAAGACTTAATATCCTGAGAAGAGACAAAAAAAAAGAATTTTCCAAAGAAGAGAATGTACTAAAGGCATCTTGAAATAATGCGAAAAGGAATAGAATTACTACGTGCCTGATAATGAAAATAAAACTTAGCCTATAATGGCCATTCCAAGATAAAGCTGAACTAATCCGACTGACAATCCGACCAGGAAAATTACTTCTATTGTAATAGCAATTATATTCAAAACTCGAGAAAACAAAAATACGCGACAGTTATATTAACAGCGAATACCTGATCCAAGAAACTAAAATTTGACGCTATCTGCGATAGGTCGTTATTATGTTAACAACAAAAACAAGATAAAATAAATATAACACTCAATCCAACTACACGTCAACGATACTCAAAAGAAATAAAAAAAAAGATACAGGCATACATGACGGATTAACACGACAACCCACACAAAATTCCTTATATAAGCAAAAAAAAACAAAAAAAAAGGATATATAAATACGAAATATTCAGCCATTTCTGAAATAAATAAAAAAAAACTACTGCATATTCAGCCATTGCTGAAAGCGTAAAACAAACTTCTCTCTCTATCTCTCTCCCTCTCCGTCACCCACCACTCTCCAAGGTGTCGTCGCTCGGAATCGGCCCAATCGCAAAACCTTCGGTCAGGATATATTTAAATAATTAGAGAAAATGGTCATGAACTTGGTGGCTGTCCGAACATACACGCGAACAAGCCGAAGCCAAACCTCTAAGAGGGCTATGCTGAACTACGCGCACTAAGCTTTTACTCCCACCAAGCAAATGAGCATTTAACTAAATAGGAAGGGGTTTACTGCAATGTCGAAGAACGGAACTTCGAGTTGCCGTCTTACAATGCATGATCCCGACAAACACTCTCTTGACCAACGATAAAATCGGGAGAGATGAACATCGTTCATCAACTTGGCAAGAGACTGAAGTCAACATATCAAGGAAAGGTGAGAGGTCGGTGATTAAGTGGCTGCTGGTACTCAAGTTAGAAGCCGTAGCGGTGTTGTAATACGACATAACAAAAAAAAATCAAGGTATAACCATACCTGAATACCAAAATATCCAAATCCCAAACATCGATAACTATCCTAAAATAACTATAAGACTAAGTTATGTATCCGTCGCAATAGTTATATCTACATATAAAAAAAAATGGAAATAAAACAAAGCGACAAGTATACTAAAGAGAACTATGGTACGATAAAAGTAACTTAGCTAAACCGAAAGAAAACCCCGGCATAATCTACCGATAATCAGAATAACAGCTCGATTAACATATATATATATATCTGGAACGAGATATGAGTAACCAAAATAGCTAACAGTTAATGGTAACTAACATAATATAACGATAACTAAAATATATGAAGATAACTCCACTCTAAAATAACTATAAAATACCAAAGCCTAACATACGATAAAGATAAATCTAAAGTACTAAAACCTTAAAACACGATAACCCTATGCCTAAGCTACGATGGCGATTAGTATGATAACCTCAAGATAACTGTTATGAAATAGACAACGATACGCGAAACCTAATACCTAAAAGGCAATACGATAACCCAAATAATATAACGATATTTGAGAATTATATCCTAGGCGATACGATAACTAAATAATGATAAAAAAAATATAATCGAAATATCCCAATAATAATGAATTTCCTCCAAAATAAATTATAATACGGGCTTCTTCCCGGAACCAGCAGTAGTGAACGGAAACCATATTCCAACAGTATGCATCGCACACAACGTTTATCGACCACTAATCGACTTAGCCTCCCATCACTAGAAGTTAGGGAAGAAAGGTTTGAACGAGAAAAAAAAATCTGGTGCGAAGTTGCACACTAGAACCGGTAAGCTGACACCAATGCCCCGACAAGGACAGAATCAAAAGAAGAACATCGTTCAACAACTTGCCAGGTTTGGGTCAGCTGACCAGCTCGTCATGCAGGTAAAGCTGTCAAGTGGTCGTCATCTCGGCGTCCACGAGCCGAAGTCTTGCTTCGAAAGTGGTACGCCTCGCGCACAAGACTCGCTTGCTGCCGAGGAGATGAGCACTTAAGCAAAAGGAAAGTGTTAAATTAAAGGTAGAAATTGACTTAGACTTGATCGAAGGCAGTTTACGATCGCACATACAGCCAGAACCATGGTCGAGTGACCCAGCCGCGATACAAAGGTCGGGCCTAACGAGAGCCAAAAAGGAGCTATCATGGAAGTAACACACTTCACGAAGCAAGAAGAGCTCTGCGTAGACTCAACACCTTGTATCCGCCAGGCAACACACTTGCCTCGGCTTAAGACATACTGAGGTCTTACAAAACAGAAAAAAAAAGATTTAATAGTGATAATAACACAAAAAAACAATTGACAAAATAACATTGAAATCGCAATTGCATTCTAGTCAAGAGAAGCTTGACTAAATGCGAAGAAGAAAAAAACCAAACTTGGGCGCCATTTGTAACACAAATGGGCGACCAGAAAAAACTCAAAAAATTAAAAAACTTGAAAATACACTAACACTTTAGTCAAGACAGGCTTGACTAAGTGCGAAGAAAAGAAAGAAAACCGATATTTGGGCGCCATTTGTAATGAAGAGCTTGTCAGGCGACAGATATACCTACATTCACTTGTACCTGAATGTAGATACATACAGCATCCGACACCTCTTGTTACAAAAATCATATCCAGGATATGTGTGGTTGGCTGCACAGCGAGTATGCCGCTAGCGATCAGCCGGCTTGGGGTGGTTCTTGCCACCAACATCCCTTCAATGCTTGTTAGGCGGTGCAAATCATCACCATAACTGATCAGACAGACGGACGGAGAGTAAAAAAAGAGAGGAAATTGTAGTCGAGACTGCAGACGGACAGACGGAGAGAAAAAAAGATTTATGCAGGCTTCTTTCCCATGATTGAACCTGAAATCCTAGAAAGAAGAAAATTGATTTTATTTACATGCTGCAAAAAGAAGGAGAATAGAAGACCTCAGAAACCCCGAACAAGTGCTAATTTACCCGGAGAGTTTACAAGTCTGGCAAATGAGCGATTGAGAGAGAGTGAGAGAGCTGAGAGGGGTCTCTGATGTTGCTGAGACTCCGGCTTTGGGTAATGTTGGGCCCAATCGCCCCCATCCACCCTGGCTAAGCCTCCAAAGCCGCGTAGAAATGCTCTGCCCAATCTGTATTGCGTTTGTGTGTGTGTGTCCTAACGGTCCTCCACCAGACCTCCATCACCCCTCATGTGCGGAACTTACTCACTCATCGTGCCATGAAGGTCGGAGCCACGACCACTCCAAAAGAAAAGAAGAGAAGATAAAGAAGATAAGCGGGAAATAAATTCATGATAATTCAGTTTTCTTAACGGGATGTAAGATCAACTCCTTTATTATGCTATAACCATCCGCCGTTCATCCTTACTTAATCCTCGTAATATAATTTGAAAATCTGACTACCTTCTTAATGGTAACTTAACCTAGAAGAGGCCCTACTAACTGACCTTATTTTGAGGGTGCTTAACTCCAAACGTGTCCTCGAAACTACCTGAGAGACAGATGCAAAAATCCACAAAAACAAAAAAAAAAAAAAACGATTTTTTTTGCTTTTTATAACCGTATAACTATTCTTAATTATGCTAAGATCATACTGAAATGTGAGACACGTTCAAGCCAAGTAGAGAGATACACAAATAAAAGTAAAAAAAAATATATATATATAAAGAAAAAAATATATAAATGAGCAACCGAACTTACTTCACAAACAAAAGTCTTACTACCCTAGCCGAAGGTGTCCCGCGCTTGCTGGATCTGGTGAGTTGCTGTCGCTGGGGTGCACCCCCCTTTTTTTCCTGGTATACATATATATCGCAGCGGATGATTTGATACACTATGTGGGCGCATTGGCCTCTTTTTTATATATCCTTTTCACCTCTATTTATGGGTGCTTTCGGACTTTCTATATTGTTTTTTTTTATAACTATGTATTTATGTAGATTTTTTTTGTATAGACAAAAAATTACTTGTTTACATCATTTTAATTTATTAACATGAGCTCACTTTTCGATGTTACTTACGTTTTTCTTTCTTAACTAACAACAAGAGAGCTTACAACTTCCTCATTCCTAATTTCCCGGGATTAAGGGCGGAGCATTTGCACTAACGGCTCTGCGGGTGTAATTACTAGACACAAAATAAAGTTCACTGACTCTTTCTCGTTCAAAACATTAATCAGATAAATTTTCTCTTCTCAGGCACTATGTTGTAGACTTCTTTTGGTCACGACAGGTGAATAAGATTCGTTTAAAAAAAATTTCATTCTGACAACTCCATTTAATTTCGAGCACCGAATCGGGAAAGCCTCACGCTATTGTCTAATAAAACTTTTTAGGGATTCAACAATTATGTACGCCCTACACTTTCAGAAACTAATTAAGGAAGTCCCGAACAGGTGGTAGGCACAATCTTTTGAAAATTCACTAATTATAAGCACTGTTTGCTTTCAGACTGCACATCGAAAGATATCGTAACAAGTGCGTAATAAAGTCTTTAGAAAATTCGAGATATATATATGTAGACGCACTTTTCAATTTCAGGCATCAAAACGAATCAGCCAAAATCGATTAAAAGCTCAGAACAGCAAAATCCTTTGAAAGTTCGATTAAACGCACTTTTTACTTTCGGTCACCGAACTGGAAAGCTCCGCAGCAGGTTAGTACCAAAAATCTTTTGAAAATACTCCAACTATAGGCACTGTTTGCTTTCAGGCACCAAATCGGAAAATCCTGCCACAGGTGAGTATAAAACTCTTTTGAAAATTCACTAATTATAAACACTGTTCGCTTTCAGCTACCAAATCGTAAAGTTCTGCCATAGGTAAGTACAAGAATCTTTTGAAAATCCTCTCATTATAAACATTGTTCGCTTTCAGCTACCAAATCGGAAAATTCTTCAACAGGTGAGTACAAAAATCTTTTGAAAATCCACTAATTATAAACACTTTTCGCTTTCAGCCACCAAACTGGAAAATTCCGCAGCAGGTAGGTACACAACTCCTTTAAAAATTCAACATATATGTATATGGACGCACTTTCCACCTTCAGGCATCAAATCAAATCAGCAAAATCATTTGAAAGTTCGATTATACGCACTTTTTACTTTCAGGCACCCAACTGAAAATCTCCGTAGCAGGTGAGGATCAAATTACCATGAAAATCCACTGATTATGAGCATTTATTTGCTTTCAGCTACCAAACTGGGAAATTTTTAATCCACGCAACAGGTGAGAAGCAAATTATTTTTGGAAATCACTGATTATGAGCACTTTTCCGCTTTCAGCTACCAAACTGGGAAATTTTTATTCCACGCAACAGGTGAGAAACAAATTATTTTTGGAAATCACTGATTATGAGCACTTTTTCTTTTTCAGCTACCAAATCGGGAAACTTTTATTCCACGCAACAGGTGAGAAACAAAATCTTTCAAGAATTTCGTACGTATAGTCACTTTTCCCGTTTCAGCTACCGTACTGGAAAATTCCGCGGCCAGAGCACAAAATAGAGTTTCCTCGAAATTCCGTACTTAATAATCCTGTCCGCACAGAAAATTCCACTTTCCAGAATATTAAAACCGATCCACGCGATTCCACGCCGTTAACCAGCAATTTTCCGGTTAATTAATCTCCACTAACAAATCAACCAAACAACAAACAAAATATTACAGCTCGACTTTTTTTCTACCGTGCGCGCGCAGTTCCTTACTAGTCGCCTACTCAGAACCAACTGACTCAACCCTCGCAGTCTCCCGACCGCCCGACGAGCGTTTTTTGTTTCGAAAAATCCCCAGTGCTTGCCACAGTTGGCGAACATTCGAGTTCAAATTTCTTAGAAATTTCGGGCGGACCTGCTGTAATGCATAGGGTGATGGTATCGCGTGATGCTTTACAGCTAGCCGAATTGCCGTTATCGTCTCCTGGATGCTGGTGGCTAGGGGTAAGTTTTAAACGAAAAATTGTATTTCGTGCTAATTTTGCACATTTTACAATTTTTCGACTGAAAAATATTCTGCTGCTGTTGTTGTTTCTTTTAGATCTGGACTTGTATGCGGGTATGTATAAATAAGTCTTTACCTTTCCAGGAATTTTTTTAATATGAAGAAGTAGCATAGGGCTACTTCTTGAAAATATATAAATTTTATCTTTTCAGGAATTGTCTAATATGAAGAAGTAGCATAGGGCTACTTCTTGAAAATAAATAAATTTTAAGTTTTATCAGGAATTTTCTCATATGGAGAAGTAGCATAGGGCTACTTCTCGGAAATAGCTAAATTTGATTAAATTATATACTCTGGGAAATCATGGGGTTTGTCTCTACAGACGTAGAGAAGCCAATCAAAATTAGCGTAAGGGGTATACGCTACAGCGTGGAGACGACACACCGAGAATAGAGTCTCATGCCGGGCAAAACGAGGAAGGAAGAGAAAAGAGAGAAAAGAAAAGAAAAAACGAGAAAGTCGACTCGGGAGGTGAACTATGAATAATATCTTTGCAGCCGCGCCCAACGTACCTATACCCTGGGTTATTGAGAAATCGGATCCCATCTGCGGCCCTGATCCCAGTTCGTCTTGGACGAGGGAGGACTGATCTATAGATAGACGTCGTCTATCAACTCGCCTCGCCCAATGAGCTGGCCAGGAAGAGGGGCAGCGATCGGTTGTTAGGTGCGGGAATGTTCGGCGCGAGACCACGACTTCGTCGGCGAAATGCCGCTAGTTATCTTTCTGTGTTCTGCTCAATCCAGTCGCAACACCCCGTAAATTTCTCCCAATCACAAGAGAGGAATTCGCTTCGTAATAGATAGAATTCATCTATCAACTCACTCAGGACGACGGAAATCCCGCGGATGCAGCAAGCGGGTTCAAGCTCTAAGAAAATTGAAGAAAGGACAGGAAAGTAAAATCCTTCAGATGAGGGCTAACCCAGAAAAGGTTAGCAACAAAGGCTAAGAAGGTTATCACCCACCACTGAAGAAGTAGTAAGAGGGCTTGCGATAACCTCTAGTTCACAAGTGAAGCTTGCCGGATGCCTTCTTAGGGCTACCGAGAGCTAATCAACTTTGATCAAGACTTAATATCCTGAGAAGAGACAAAAAAAAAGAATTTTCCAAAGAAGAGAATGTACTAAAGGCATCTTGAAATAATGCGAAAAGGAATAGAAATACTGCGTGCCTGATAAAGAAAATAAAACTTAGCCTATAATGGCCATTCCAAGATAAAGCTGAACTAATCCGACTGACAATCCGACCAGGAAAATTACTTCTATTGTAATAGCAATTATATTCAAAACTCGAGAAAACAAAAATACGCGACAGTTATATTAACAGCGAATACCTGATCCAAGAAACTAAAATTTGACGCTATCTGCGATAGGTCGTTATTATGTTAACAACAAAAACAAGATAAAATAAATATAACACTCAATCCAACTACACGTCAACGATACTCAAAAGAAATAAAAAAAAAGATACAGGCATACATGACGGATTAACACGACAACCCACACAAAATTCCTTATATAAGCAAAAAAAAACAAAAAAAAAGGATATATAAATACGAAATATTCAGCCATTTCTGAAATAAATAAAAAAAAACTACTGCATATTCAGCCATTGCTGAAAGCGTAAAACAAACTTCTCTCTCTATCTCTCTCCCTCTCCGTCACCCACCACTTCTCCAAGGTGTCGTCGCTCGGAATCGGCCCAATCGCAAAACCTTCGGTCAGGATATATTTAAATAATTAGAGAAAATGGTCATGAACTTGGTGGCTGTCCGAACATACACGCGAACAAGCCGAAGCCAAACCTCTAAGAGGGCTATGCTGAACTACGCGCACTAAGCTTTTACTCCCACCAAGCAAATGAGCATTTAACTAAATAGGAAGGGGTTTACTGCAATGTCGAAGAACGGAACTTCGAGTTGCCGTCTTACAATGCATGATCCCGACAAACACTCTCTTGACCAACGATAAAATCGGGAGAGATGAACATCGTTCATCAACTTGGCAAGAGACTGAAGTCAACATATCAAGGAAAGGTGAGAGGTCGGTGATTAAGTGGCTGCTGGTACTCAAGTTAGAAGCCGTAGCGGTGTTGTAATACGACATAACAAAAAAAAAATCAAGGTATAACCATACCTGAATACCAAAATATCCAAATCCCAAACATCGATAACTATCCTAAAATAACTATAAGACTAAGTTATGTATCCCGTCGCAATAGTTATATCTACATATAAAAAAAAAATATGGAAATAAAGCAAAGCGACAAGTATACTAAAGAGAACTATGGTACGATAAAAGTAACTTAGCTAAACCGAAAGAAAACCCCGGCATAATCTACCGATAATCAGAATAACAGCTCGATCAAGATACCGTATATCTGGAACGAGATATGAGTAACCAAAATAGCTAACAGTTAATGGTAACTAACATAATATAACGATAACTAAAATATATGAAGATAACTCCACTCTTAAAATAACTATAAAATACCAAAGCCGAACATACGATAAAGATAAATCTAAAGTACTAAAACCTTAAAACACGATAACCCTATGCCTAAGCTACGATGGCGATTAGTATGATAACCTCAAGATAACTGTCATGAAATAGACAACGATACGCGAAACCTAATACCTAAAAGGCAATACGATAACCCAAATAATATAACGATATTTGAGAATTATATCCTAGGCGATACGATAACTAAATAATGATAAAAAAAATATAATCGAAATATCCCAATAATAATGAATTTCCTCCAAAATAAATTATAATACGGGCTTCTTCCGGAACCAGCAGTAGTGAACGGAAATCATATTCCAACAGTATGCATCGCACACAACGTTTATCGACCACTAATGGACTTCGCCTCCCATCACTAGAAGTTAGGGAAGAAAGGTTTGAACGAGAAAAAAAAATCTGGTGCGAAGTTGCACACTAGAACCGGTAAGCTGACACCAATGCCCCGACAAGGACAGAATCAAAAGAAGAACATCGTTCAACAACTTGCCAGGTTTGGGTCAGCTGACCAGCTCGTCATGCAGGTAAAGCTGTCAAGTGGTCGTCATCTCGGCGTCCACGAGCCGAAGTCTTGCTTCGAAAGTGGTACGCCTCGCGCACAAGACTCGCTTGCTGCCGAGGAGATGAGCACTTAAGCAAAAGGAAAGTGTTAAATTTAAGGTAGAAATTGACTTAGACTTGATCGAAGGCAGTTTACGATCGCACATACAGCCAGAACCATGGTCGAGTGACCCAGCCGCGATACAAAGGTCGGGCCTAACGACTGCCAAAAAGGAGCTATCATGGAAGTAACACACTTCACGAAGCAAGAAGAGCTCTGCGTAGACTCAACACCTTGTATCCGCCAGGCAACACACTTGCCTCGGCTTAAGACATACTGAGGTCTTACAAAACAGAAAAAAAAAGATTTAATAGTGATAATAACACAAAAAAACAATTGACAAAATAACATTGAAATCGCAATTGCATTCTAGTCAAGAGAAGCTTGACTAAATGCGAAGAAGAAAAAAACCAAACTTGGGCGCCATTTGTAACACAAATGGGCGACCAGAAAAAACTCAAAAAATTAAAAAACTTGAAAATACACTAACACTTTAGTCAAGACAGGCTTGACTAAGTGCGAAGAAAAGAAAGAAAACCGATATTTGGGCGCCATTTGTAATGAAGAGCTTGTCAGGCGACAGATATACCTACATTCACTTGTACCTGAATGTAGATACATACAGCATCCGACACCTCTTGTTACAAAAATCATATCCAGGATATGTGTGGTTGGCTGCACAGCGAGTATGCCGCTAGCGATCAGCCGGCTTGGGGTGGTTCTTGCCACCCACATCCCTTCAATGCTTGTTAGGCGGTGCAAATCATCACCATAACTGATCAGACAGACGGACGGAGAGTAAAAAAAGAGAGGAAATTGTAGTCGAGACTGCAGACGGACAGACGGAGAGAAAAAAAGATTTATGCACGCTTCTTTCCCATGATGGAACCTGAAATCCTAGAAAGAAGAAAATTGATTTTATTTACATGCTGCAAAAAGAAGGAGAATAGAAGACCTCAGAAACCCCGAACAAGTGCTAATTTACCCGGAGAGTTTACAACGCTGGCAAATGAGCGATTGAGAGAGAGTGAGAGAGCTGAGAGGGGTCTCTGATGTTGCTGAGACTCCGGCTTTGGGTAATGTTGGGCCCAATCGCCCCCATCCACCCTGGCTAAGCCTCCAAAGCCGCGTAGAAATGCTCTGCCCAATCTGTATTGCGTTTGTGTGTGTGTGTCCTAACGGTCCTCCACCAGGTCAGGTCAGGATATATTTAAATAATAAGAGAAAATGGTCATGAACTTGGTGGCTGTCCGAACATACACGCGAACAAGCCGAAGCCAAACCTCTAAGAGGGCTATGCTGAACTACGCGCACTAAGCTTTTACTCCCACCAAGCAAATGAGCATTTAACTAAATAGGAAGGGGTTTACTGCAATGTCGAAGAACGGAACTTCGAGTTGCCGTCTTACAATGCATGATCCCGACAAACACTCTCTTGACCAACGATAAAATCGGGAGAGATGAACATCGTTCATCAACTTGGCAAGAGACTGAAGTCAACATATCAAGGAAAGGTGAGAGGTCGGTGATTAAGTGGCTGCTGGTACTCAAGTTAGAAGCCGTAATGGTGTTGTAATACGACATAACAAAAAAAAAATCAAGGTATAACCATACCTGAATACCAAAATATCCAAATCCCAAACATCGATAACTATCCTAAAATAACTATAAGACTAAGTTATGTATCCGTCGCAATAGTTATATCTACATATAAAAAAAAAATATGGAAATAAAGCAAAGCGACAAGTATACTAAAGAGAACTATGGTACGATAAAAGTAACTTAGCTAAACCGAAAGAAAACCCCGGCATAATCTACCGATAATCAGAATAACAGCTCGATCAAGATACCGTATATCTGGATCGAGATATGAGTAACCAAAATAGCTAACAGTTAATGGTAACTAACATAATATAACGATAACTAAAATATATGAAGATAACTCCACTCTTAAAATAACTATAAAATACCAAAGCCGAACATACGATAAAGATAAATCTAAAGTACTAAAACCTTAAAACACGATAACCCTATGCCTAAGCTACGATGGCGATTAGTATGATAACCTCAAGATAACTGTCATGAAATAGACAACGATACGCGAAACCTAATACCTACAAGGCAATACGATAACCCAAATAATATAACGATATTTGAGAATTATATCCTAGGCGATACGATAACTAAATAATGATAAAAAAAATATAATCGAAATATCCCAATAATAATGAATTTCCTCCAAAATAAATTATAATACGGGCTTCTTCCCGGAACCAGCAGTAGTGAACGGAAATCATATTCCAACAGTATGCATCGCACACAACGTTTATCGACCACTAATGGACTTCGCCTCCCATCACTAGAAGTTAGGGAAGAAAGGTTTGAACGAGAAAAAAAAATCTGGTGCGAAGTTGCACACTAGAACCGGTAAGCTGACACCAATGCCCCGACAAGGACAGAATCAAAAGAAGGACATCGTTCAACAACTTGCCAGGATTGGGTCAGCTGACCAGCTCGTCATGCAGGTAAAGCTGTCAAGTGGTCGTCATCTCGGCGTCCACGAGCCGAAGTCTTGCTTCGAAAGTGGTACGCCTCGCGCACAAGACTCGCTTGCTGCCGAGGAGATGAGCACTTAAGCAAAAGGAAAGTGTTAAATTTAAGGTAGAAATTGACTTAGACTTGATCGAAGGCAGTTTACGATCGCACATACAGCCAGAACCATGGTCGAGTGACCCAGCCGCGATACAAAGGTCGGGCCTAACGACTGCCAAAAAGGAGCTATCATGGAAGTAACACACTTCACGAAGCAAGAAGAGCTCTGCGTAGACTCAACACCTTGTATCCGCCAGGCAACACACTTGCCTCGGCTTAAGACATACTGAGGTCTTACAAAACAGAAAAAAAAAGATTTAATAGTGATAATAACACAAAAAAACAATTGACAAAATAACATTGAAATCGCAATTGCATTCTAGTCAAGAGAAGCTTGACTAAATGCGAAGAAGAAAAAAACCAAACTTGGGCGCCATTTGTAACACAAATGGGCGACCAGAAAAACTCAAAAAATTAAAAAACTTGAAAATACACTAACACTTTAGTCAAGACAGGCTTGACTAAGTGCGAAGAAAAGAAAGAAAACCGATATTTGGGCGCCATTTGTAATGAAGAGCTTGTCAGGCGACAGATATACCTACATTCACTTGTACCTGAATGTAGATACATACAGCATCCGACACCTCTTGTTACAAAAATCATATCCAGGATATGTGTGGTTGGCTGCTCAGCGAGTATGCCGCTAGCGATCAGCCGGCTTGCGGTGGTTCTTGCCACCCACATCCCTTCAATGCTTGTTAGGCGGTGCAAATCATCACCATAACTGATCAGACAGACGGACGGAGAGTAAAAAAAGAGAGGAAATTGTAGTCGAGACTGCAGACGGACAGACGGAGAGAAAAAAAGATTTATGCAGGCTTCTTTCCCATGATGGAACCTGAAATCCTAGAAAGAAGAAAATTGATTTTATTTACATGCTGCAAAAAGAAGGAGAATAGAAGACCTCAGAAACCCCGAACAAGTGCTAATTTACCCGGAGAGTTTACAACGCTGGCAAATGAGCGATTGAGAGAGAGTGAGAGAGCTGAGAGGGGTTTCTGATGTTGCTGAGACTCCGGCTTTGGGTAATGTTGGGCCCAATCGCCCCCATCCACCCTGGCTAAGCCTCCAAAGCCGCGTAGAAATGCTCTGCCCAATCTGTATTGCGTTTGTGTGTGTGTGTCCTAACGGTCCTCCACCAGACCTCCATCACCCCTCATGTGCGGAACTTACTCACTCATCGTGCCGTGAAGGTCGGCGCCACGACCACTCCAAAAGAAAAGAAGAGAAGATAAAGAAGATAAGCGGGAAATAAATTCAAGATAATTCAGTTTTCTTAACGGGATGTAAGATCAACTCCTTTATTATGCTATAACCATCCGCCGTTCATCCTTACTTAATCCTCGTAATATAATTTGAAAATCTGACTACCTTCTTAATGGTAACTTAACCTAGAAGAGGCCCTACTAACTGACCTTATTTTGAGGGTGCTTAACTCCAAACGTGTCCTCGAAACTGCCTGAGAGACAGATGCAAAAATCCACAAAAGCAACCGAACTTACTTCACAAACAAAAGTCTTACTACCCTAGCCGAAGGTGTCCCGCGCTGGCTGGATCTGGTGAGTTGCTGTCGCTGGGGTGCACCCCCTTCTTTTCCTGGTATACATATATATCGCAGCGGATGATTTGAAACACTATGTGGGCGCATTGGCCTCTTTTTTATATATCCTTTTCACCTCTATTTATGGGTGCTTTCGGACTTTCTATATTGTTTTTTTTTTATAACTATGTATTTATGTAGATTTTTTTGTATAGACAAAAAAATTACTTCTTTACATCATTTTAATTTATTAACATGAGTTCACTTTTCGATGTTACTTACGTTTTTCTTTCTTAACTAACAACAAGAGAGCTTACAACTTCCTCATTCCTAATTTCCCGGGATGAAGGGCGGAACATTTGTACTAACGGCTCTGCGGGTGTATACTAGACACAAATAAAGTTCACTGACTCTTTCTCGTTCAAAACATTAATCAGATAAATTTTCTCTTCTCAGGCACTATGTTGTAGACTTCTTTTGGTCACGACAGGTGAATAAGATTCGTTTAAAAAAAATGTCATTCTGACAATTCCATTTAATTTCGAGCACCGAATCGGGAAAGCCTCACGCTATTGTCTAATAAAACTTTTTAGGGATTCAACAATTATGTACGCTCTACACTTTCAGAAACTAATTCAGGAAGTTCCGCAACAGGTGGGAGGCACAATCTTTTGAAAACTCACTAATTATAAGCACTGTTTGCTTTCAGACTCCACATCGAAAGATATCGTAACAAGTGCGTAATAAAGTCTTTAGAAAATTCGAGATATATATATGTGGACGCACTTTTCAATTTCAGGCATCAAAACGAATCAGCCAAAATCGATTGAAAGTTCAAAACAGCAAAATCCTTTGAAAGTTCGATTAAACGCACTTTTTACTTTCGGTCACCAAACTGGAAAGTTCCGCAGCAGGTTAGTACCAAAAATCTTTTGAAAATACACCAACTATAGGCACTGTTTGCTTTCAGGCACCAAATCGGAAAATCCTGCCACAGGTGAGTATAAAACTCTTTTGAAAAATCACTAATTATAAACACTGTTCTCTTTCAGCTACCAAATCGTAAAGTTCTGCCACAGGTAAGTACAAGAATCTTTTGAAAATCCTCTCATTATAAACATTGTTCGCTTTCAGCTACCAAATCGGAAAATTCTTCAACAGGTGAGTACAAAAATCTTTTGGAAATCCACTAATTATAAACACTTTTCGCTTTCAGCCACCAAATTGGAAAATTGCGCAGCAGGTGGGTACAAGACTCCTTTAAAAATTCAACATAAATGTATATGGACGCACTATCCACCTTCAGGCATCAAATCAAATCAGAAAAAATTGAAAGTTCGATTATACGCACTTTTTACTTTCAGGCACCCAACTGAAAATCTCTGTAGCAGGTGAGGATCAATTTACCATGAAAATCCACTGATTATGAGCATTTATTTGCTTTCAGCTACCAAACTGGGAAATTTTTATTCCACGCAACAGGTGAGAAACAAATTATTTTTGGAAATCACTGATTATGAGCACTTTTCCGCTTTCAGCTACCAAACTGGGAAATTTTTATTCCACGCAACAGGTGAGAAACAAATTATTTTTGGAAATCACTGATTATGAGCACTTTTTCGCTTTCAGCTACCTTATCGGGAAACTTTTATTCCACGCAACCGGTGAGAAACAAAATCTTTGAAGAATTTCGTACGTATAGTCACTTTTCCCTTTTCAGCTACCAAACTGGGAAATTCCGCGGCCAGAGCACAAAATAGAGTTTCCTCGAAACTCCGTACTTAATAATCCTGTCCGCACAGAAAATTCCACTTTCCAGAATATTAAAACCGAACCACGCGATTCCACGCCGTTAACCAGCAATTTTCCGGTTAATTAATTTCCAGTAACAAATCAACCAAACAACAAACAAAAATATTACAGCTCGACTTTTTTCTACCGTGCGCGCGCAGTTCCTTACTAGTCGCCTACTCAGAGTCAACTGACTCAACCCTCGCAGTCTGCCTACATTTCCGCCGTTCTGTCTTCTCCCGACCGCCCGACGAGCGTTTTTCGTTTAGAAAAATCCCCAGTGCTTGCCACAGCTGGCGTACATTCGAGCTCAAATTTCTTAGGAATTTCGGGCGGACCTACTGTAATGCATAGCGTGATGGTATCGCGTGATGCTTTACAGCTAGGCGAAATATCGTTTTCGTCTCCTGGATGCTGGTGACTAGCGGTAAGTTTTAAACGAAAAATTGTATTTTGTGCTAATTTTGCACATTTTACAATTTTTCGACTGAAAAATATTCTGCTGTTGTTGTTGTTTTTGTAGATCTGGACTTGTATGCGGGTATGTATAAATAAGTCTTTATCTTTCCAGGAATTTTTTTAGTATGAAGAAGTAGCATAGGGCTACTTCTTGAAAATAAATAAATTTTAACTTTTCAGGAATTTTCTAATATGAAGAAGTAGCATAGGGCTACTTCATGAAAATAAATAAATTTTAACTTTTCAGGAATTTTCTCATATGGAGAAGTAGCATAGGGCTACTTCTCGGAAATAGCTAAATTTGATCAAATTATATACTCTGGGAAATCATGGGGTTTGTCTCTACAGACGTAGAGAAGCCAACAAAAGTAGCATAAGGGGGTATACGCTACACAGCTGAGGTCGATCAGGATTGTCTGCTGACATATGATGCGTTTTTGGTAAAGGGGGACTCCTTGCCTGCTTAGGTCCCTTTGCTGTGATTGAGAGGGGGGTTTCTTTAACCGCCTTCGAGCTCCCTCTGAATCCTTTGTCGGTTGATTGATATGTTTTAGAGCTGGGAGGCCTTGGGCCGTCTTAACTTCCCTTGGATCTAGTTGAAAAGGGGGTCTATGAGCCATCTTCGATTTCCTCTTCAACTCAGGATCGTTGACTGCTTTCGTTTGGTCGTCTGCATGGATGAAACTTTAGGCTGTCTGTCGAGCTGCGCCCGGCTGATTTGGGCTCGTCCTTCTTGGGGAGTTTTGAGTGTTTCTCCTCTTCCTGCTATGGACTATTCATTTTATCCCTCGGTGGTGCCTGTGCACTAATTGGAGTGAACGCTTGTCCACCTGGAGCAGAGGCGCCTAGAGATGGTATCTACCCGAGTGTTGGGGGTGGCTTGGCCTGACTGGCTTAGTCAATTGAGCCCCTTCGGTTCGTAGAATAGCGGATGTTATAGCTCTTATACTCTTTTACTTTTGACTTTTCGAAAAGCGGGCTGCGCCAATTTGTTATATATCTTCCTCGGGGTCCTATCAATATATTTATATATATATATTGACCTTGACTCATCACCAATAAGACCAATTTTGTTTTGTATTCCTTCAGGGTATCACTTTGAGAACAAACAGAGTGCTATTATTCATATTCAATACATTCATTTCACCATGCTTGGTTAACTACAATGACTTGCTTTTCATTACAAATACTTTGATTTTTTTTTAATACACTTTGTATTCATTGTAAAATTAACATTACTCTATTTTAATACACCGTGAATTTTGCATATCCTTTCCTTTTTAAAATTAACATTACTCTATTTCAATACACAGTGGATTTTGCATATCCTTTCTTTTTTTAAATTAACATTACTCTATTTCAATCCCTTTGAACTTTACAAAACGTTTCTTTTCAAAATTCACCGCGACCGCGCGTACCAAGTGCAGAAATCAGAACTCAAAACCCTACTGTGTCGAGACTTAGATTTTTCAATCTCAAGTCTAGTTGTTCAGGATAGGAAAATGCTTAGTTAGCATTCCTATCCTGAGAAAATTGTTTGCCGCTGGACATGTTTAAACATGCCCAGAATTATCGCGACGGACGATGGTTGAAATGAAATTTGATATTTTCATAAATATCAAACCATTGTCTTGCTATCGTTCATATATTGTTGCGATCACAATGTATGCAGCTCGCGACAATTTGCTGATAAGAGCTTTCTTTGGTGAAGACTTGATCGTTTCAGTCTTCACCGACGTAAAATTTTCATGCGCCCGATATGTATGTATGTATATATTGGGAATGGAAGCAACTTTAGGTTAGTGTCATATTAGTATTCTTTTGGTTCGGAGAGCGGAATATTCAGGAAGGTTCTAGGATAACTCGTAGAGTATAAATACGGCGCTCTGACAGCTAGGAGGCGGAGTATTTTTTCAGACAGCGAAGTGAACGAAGTAAACTATTTGGATTGCGATAAATAGAAGTACAGTAATAGCGATAAATAAAGAGTTGATTTGATAATTATTTGTGAATTTCTGAGAGTAAACAATAAAGTTAAATAAAGAAAGAACTTTTGAATTATATCTGAAATATTGTGTTTTAAATAACGAATTAAGGCCACGCTCGTAACAACTGGTGTCAGAAGTAAAATAAAATCGCGAAATAAAATGGTGGCATTTGACATTGAAATTCAAAGAGTGCCACAAAGTGAATCAAGCGACATCTGTTGGGAATGGAATCAACTTTAGGTTAGTGTCATCTTAGTAAACTTAAGGTTCGGAGAACGGAATATTTAGGAAGGTTCTAGAATAATTCGTAGAGTATAAATACGGCGCTCTGACAGCTAGGAGGCGGAATATTATTTCAGACAGCGAAGTGAACGAAGTATACTATTTGGATTGCGATGATTAGAAGTACAGTTCTAGCGATAAATAAAGAGTTGATTTGATAATTATTTGTGAATTTGTGAGAGTAAACAGTAAAGTTAAATAAAGAAAGAACTTTTGAATTATATCTGAAATATTGTGTTTTAACGAATTAAGGCCACGCTCGAAACAATATGTACATACATATCGTATTTACGACAAATCTTACTGAAGGTATGATTTGTCGTGGGGCTTTTTTTTTATCGAAACGACTTGGGTTGAAATTTAAAACTTTTATTTTTCCCAAGTCGTTTTGTGGGTTTATATGCGAAGGAATTTGAAGAAATTGCTGATGGCAATTTCTTCGCCTTGGTAGGAGATAAGCTAACCACGTTTTAAGCGTGATTAGCTTATTTCAATTTATGAAACTTAAATATTTTACAATGATTTTTCTAATGATAATTATTAATTATAATTATCATTTTTAACCCTTTTTAGGTATACAACAAGATCTTAAGTGTCCATACACTTCAACCTATAAGCTGGTAAAAATGAAGCCTTTCAAGGGCTTTTGATAAAAATCCAAGATACTAATTGATCTATAATCAGACTGTAGATTTGCCGTATGATGTTTTTTCAGATGTCTGATTTTCGATAATTTCCTTAGCGTTGGGATATGTTCTGTTGTAACAGATGTATTGAAGATGTGAGTAATTGGCCTGACTACTACAAATAGGAGGATTAACTTGCGATTAAGAAGAGTTTAATATTGCCCATACCGACAATATTGATCGATCTTAGAGCCAAAAAGACTTCCCGCTCGGTCAAATTCCCAAATGAAAAATCCCCGTCATTATAGCCTGTAGAGTAGGAACGAAATTATTAAATAAAACGCCAGCTGAACTGCAGAAATAGTTGCTTAACCCATCTAAGTTTAGGTGAGTATCGAGCTTGTCTATTTTGCTTATATTCATTGCCTGTAGAACATTCTTCCATAGCTAGCGAGGAGGCAGCGATGGGTCTGGCTTTTTCCGAAAATAGTTAGTTTTTTCCCTTCTAATTGTAGCAATGACTTTATTTCTCAAGAAGGTATAGTTATAGGTACAGCTATATGTGTAATTCCTGTAGGTTAATTGATTTAAAGTCGCGATAGGTAATGTTACTAGAATATGCTGAAGATGTTGGTACATTAAGCTAGATGATCACTTACTACCGGCACGTGAAATAGACTGTGGTTAGCCATCATTGCTACCCATACAGCACAAAATTACCCTATCCTATTCTTGTCCCACAAATCCCACAGATTTCCCGGGATAAACAGGAAGTATTCAGTATGTACTTAGGACTTTATTTGTAGGAGGTATTGAAAATTTTCCATAAGCTTTATCCTGGGATATCCCACAACTAATCTATGTGGGAACGTTGACAGTATTTGAAAGACAAATACATACGGGATGTGTTAGACAATTTTGGGACAAACATGGGAAGTCGTTTTTCCCCCTTCCAGAATTTATTTCGGTATGGTCTGTGATTCTCATAGTTCGCGTGGTTCTCTGGTAAAAACACTAATTTGTTGCTTGGTGCGCTTCCATGTGTCGTTTTTGGAGAACAACAACATAATAACAAAATATGTATGGAAAGAAGCCATATGAGAACTGCGTTGTCTAAGCCAGCTACATGCGTGAAGCTATACTAAAATTCTATTGGCTTCTGCAATTTCTTCTTGTTTTGGCAAATTTTGCTAGTTTGTTAGTTTTGGAACATGATTTTTTAGCCATTTTGTCATAGAAATTCAATTTGATTTTGTTACAAATATTGCATTTATGTTTTTTGCAAGTACATACACCTTTGGCATATACTCTCCAGCCAGTATATATATTTCTTTTTTGTAAAAATTCTACAATTACAGAAAATCTTAAACGATATCCTAAGTCGCGATACTGGTACTTAAAAATTTCAGGTACAAGTCAAGGTATATGTTGTGCTTTACTAATAAGTCCCATATACATATAAGCTTAAGTGTCATAACGCGATTTACTTAATGTCTCTCTCTAAATTGAATTAGATGATATGTTAATCGGTATTACGTGCATACTTAGGTACTTATAATGTACTTAAGCCTAATAAGTACCAGTACTAGTTGACACCTGTATATGAAATTGACATCGCAGAGCAACTTAAGGCTGTCGAGTTGATTCTTGCTCACCATATTCACTTCGTCGCTGAGCCATCAAATAACCACAATAATACCTGAAATTTTTGCTTATAGTCCCCAGAGATAGCTCTATCTCCAGAGACAAAATTCCTTTGCCGTGTAAACATTTTGGAGATTTTAGTTTCTGTAAACTGGAAACTAGAGATCAAAGGTCTCTCACCGTGTATCTTTATCTCAAGACCAGTACCAGTACCAACCAGAGGCATTACACGGTGGTCGGTGTGGTGTTATAAGTTCTTAAAGTGTTCTTCCAACTAATACGTCAAATGAGTGTCTTTCATTATCGCTAATTCTTACAGGATACATCTAGGTTTGTTCGGTTTTTTCCAGATAAACAGCGGGCGATTTTGAATCTCTTCTCTTGCTTAAAGTTCAATTGACAAACATATTTGATAAGAAATAATGCGTTTGATTAAGGCAACATGAAAGCTGCAGTGAATATATATAAAATGGAACAGAATATTTGGACGCCATGCATTCTACACTCCGTTCTCTTGTTGTTTGAAAATATAGTTAATATTGCACAGATTTTTGTGTTATTTTTACAAATCTACAAAGCTAGCTTGCACAGATTTGTACCATCATTAAAATGGTAATTTTTTATTGCACCAATTTAAACATTAAAATTTCTTTTGTTTTAAAAATTCAATCATTTTTTTCTAAATTCTGACCAATATTGAATTAACGTAATTAACATTGTTGCGAATGTAGACAAAAATCCTAAAACGATTCCATTATTTAATTCGAAAAATCCACAAATACAAATTCTAGGTTCCTTCAAGATGGCGCCAAAATATAAAATTTCCATCTGTAAAACAAAAAACAACAATGATTCAACATCTTCTTGAATTAAACGTCGGGCATCGAGATAGATAAATCTTACATTTTGTTCAGTTCTTTTGTTAAAACAAAATTGATGAACCCCTTGAAGTTCAGACTGAAATCTCGATTTTTTCAACAATACTTCTGCCAAGAAAATAAACATAACAACTTCTAGCAATTCTAGAGATTCACTAGTAAATAACATAATCGACCTTTCCCCGATTAAAATAAAAAACAGATGAACCGCAGCATTATAGAACTTCGTAGTAAGTACAAAACATAATGGAACTTTAAAAATATATTGAAAATCATCTAAAATTTGACAAAGTTTTGAATAAAATCTTTCAATATTTCTAATTTTGCTGCAATTAGGTAAACTTTCCGGGTGATTACCAAATCGATTTATTTCATTAGAAACTGTTATCACATAGAAACCGAAACGTTCGAAAAATAAAGCTACCACGACAAGAGCTACAAAGCTCAAGTCAAATAAAACAATTTCTAGCAGTCGACCGTATAAAACTACAAAGGCGACAGAATAGCTTAAAACTGAAGGTGTGACCCTTCTCTGAAAAACGTATAATGTTAACACTGCAATTTTAAACACACTTAAAATAAGTTTCAATACGACAACTATTAAATAATTCAAAACGATATTATCTTGCTCTGCTAGATATGTACTAGTTTCTCCAAAATTTCTAATCATCCGATTTAATCGGAATACGTAAGATTTGCGGACGATAATTTGCTGTGTTAAGCTTGTTAGTATGTTCGTAAAACCTTGACTTAATTTCATATAAGCGAAAAATTTGAGAAAGTTTTTAGGAATATTTTCTAGTACTGGCCCACCAAAAATTATATAACCCGGGCTTGAAATTAACAGAAATCCACACACGAAACCACTGTACACAATAGAGCCCGAGGAATATTCAATTAAATTTCCATCCGTATTCAAATTGTAAATCGTCAGACCTAAATATTTCGAACAATAATATAAAAATGAAATTATAAATGATAATATTGAGTGAGTGCGAGTCAACATGTTTGTTAGAACTAAACTAGACTGCCAATATACGAAAAGTGAAAAAATATGTGAAACGTGTAGATGACTATGGCGTTGGAAATTTCATTACTTGATGAATTGTGGAATTGATTTTTTTAAATTGATGCAATCTTCCCGAAGCCTTTTGAACTAATTGAATTGTCAATTGTACCTTGTTATGCTTCAACGATGTACAAAACTTATTTCGTCCTCTAAATAATTGCATTTAATTGTACGTTCTTATATTTCAGGGTTGTGCAAAAACCATTTCTTTGTGAAATTTGAAATTGTTCTTGCATACATAACTAACAAGCTCCATTCTAAGTAATTACTTCTAGCATATTAAAATGTAAATTACGGAACGCATGTAAAAGCAAATCGTGTTACGAAAGTTCTTTAGAAAGTTTTCACTAAAGCCTAACAGCGCCTACGTTTTAAAACTACACATTAATATCAATAGTTTCTATATGAAGTATATACGATAGAAGACACAAATGCGAGTTTTCTTCTTAGAGCACCTCTTCTAGCAAGCATTACATCTCATTAAAATATCCGCATTCATATAATCAATTTCAACAGATACGTAATCAGGTCTCTACCCACACCGTAATGACATCTATAGAATTTTGATTTACAAAGAATTACAAAAAACTTTTTTTTAAATATCGAACTTATCTTAAATGCCTCAAACGCCTTAGTTGAAATCTATCTAGGCCGCTGTTTGGAGAGTTTGTAGAGTTGATATGTGGCGACGCATGTGCCTTTGGTCGATCTTCTCCGAACTCTTGTCAACCAAACCGGTCAATAAGTTTATCAAATATCAGAACTCAGACAATAAATATTTTTAGCGCGCTAAAGAACGGCCGGGAGACTTACTGGTGGTGCCATCTCTAATCAAACCCCAAAGGCAAATTTAGCGCGTTGACCTTAGTACCGATCTCGCTAAAATTCAGGATAAATTTTCGACAATATCTTTTAGCTTGCTAAATTTTCATACAAAATTTAGCTTAGCGCGGACCTTAGTACTAGGCTTATCAAACGAATAATTGGAAAATCTTATGTTTGAAAGTTTTTTGGATTGTTTTTCACTGACGATGTAGTTTTAAAAGTAAATTGGGATGAAATGAAAAATAAATAAGCAATAAAAAATTACGAGATTTTCAATACTTTTGTTTTCTATACGAGCCTTAATTGATCTTTCAAAAGAACTACGTATTTATTCATTATTTACTTATTTTGTAGATGCCCCGAATAATTAATGCTACAGCTAATATTCCATTCGAAATGGATATGAAAAAGGATTTCAAATTGGCTAAAAATAAATTTTTTAAGGCTACTCATAACTTAAAAAAAAGTGTAAATTTGATTATGGTTTTTTTTTTATAACTATCTCAGTATTGTCTAAGTCCTGAATTATCCTGAATTATTATTTTTTTAACCTAAACTTAAAACAATTTTCAGATCGTTTGAAATTTACTTTTATTTAATTTTTAGTTTTTTAATGAAACATTTTTAGTTTGGTGATAAACATTCCATTTACAACAAAACTGCAGATATACAGAGAATATCATGAATTAAACAGTAAATTAAAGTAAATGTATTAATAAAGAATATTAATAAATATAGAATAAAATCACAAAATTAGGTTTCGATTTTATAATAGATAATACGTCCTTCCGGTTTTATGACACATCATGCTATTAGAATCACTCCAATATTATACCGTCAGAATTACTTCCAGATCATGCCATCAAAATCAATTTTATATCATGCCAACGGAACCACTTCCGCATTATGCCAGTACAATCAGTTCATAAGAAGTTTTATTCATGCCTTCTCTCGAGGATTCCTTCATCCAAAACTTCCCAGGAAGGCCCCCAGCATGAATGTTATATGCTTCTTTTTCCAACTGGGGTATGCATGTCACACACAGTGCAGTGTGAGTGCATACATCCCAGCGAAGCCGACTTTATGCTGCTCGATGTAGGCCGGCCCAGTTGGAAAACCTAGAAGGCATTCCGGTGGAAGGTATGCATAAGGAATCGAATTTTTAGTAAATATTCCAAACCTTCCCAGGAAGGCATATGCGATGCAGAGAAGCCTTGAATTAGTGAAGTATCGTTAATAGTATGGTGACTCATGTTTTACTGCGAAGGAGTAATGCCTTTGCAGGTTGCTTATATTAAGCGCATAATTGGAAAATGCAAGGTACCAAAGTGCTTTAGATTGTTTTTCACTGACGATCCTATTTTAAAAGTAAATTGGATGGAGTGAAAAGTGAAGAAGTAATAAAAAATTACAAGATTTTCAATACTTTTGTTTTCGGTACGAGGATTACATGATTTTGCAAAAGAGCTCTGGCCATATTTAATTCGAAATGGATATGAAAAAGAAGTTCAACTGACCTAAACATAAATTTTATAAGGATACTCATAACTTAAAAGAAGTGTAAATTTGATTTTCATGTTTTTTTTTTCATAATTATTATTTTTTTACCTCAAACTTAAAATAATTTTCAGACCTTTTGTAATTTACTTTTATTTAATTTTTGAGTTTTAATGAAGCATTTTTAGTTTGGTGATAACCATTTCATTTACAACAAAACTGCAGATATACAGAGAAAATCATGAATTAAACAGTAAATTAAAATAAATGAATGAATAAAAAAATATTAATAAATATAGAATAAAGTCAGAAAATGGGATTTCGATTTTATAATACGTAAAAATTTCTTCCGCTGTTATGACACATCATGGCATCAGAATCACTCCCACATCATGCCGTCAGAATTACTCCCAGATCATGCCAGCAAAATCAATTTCATATCATGGCATCAGATCCACTTCCGCATCATCACTTCCTAAGAAGTTTTATGCATGCCATCTCTCCAATGACATCGCAATATAAAAACGAAATTAACTGGGAAACGGGGATTCGTTCATCCAAAACTTCCCAGCAAGGTCCCCAGCATGCATGTCATATTCTTGTTTTTCCAACTGGGGGCCGATGATATTATAATACAAATACAAATACAAATACTTTATTAACACTCATTACATATGAGCAGGTGCTCCTTACCATGTAATTACTCTCTATAAGGAATTCAAAAGTTATATTATGTCTAACTATAATCAGAGATAGAGAAAAAAAGGAAAAAAAAGTAAAACAGAAAGCCAAGTCAAAAGCTATAAGTGTAATATCATTTAGCAAAGTTAATAATAAAAAAAAAAAAATAAGTAAAATAAAGAAGGAATCGTGTTGATGCAGTGAGTTGTGCCAAAAACCTAGCATGTACAAGTAAAATAATTTAAGGCAGCTGTTTTAAAGCTGCTGATTGTTGTCAATCTCTTTATATCAATGGGCGGCGAATTCCAAATCTTGACACCATAAACAAAAAAAATCTGTCACTCTGCCTACAGTTACTGCGAGGAACAATAAGCTGAAAGTTGCGTACAGATCGGAGTAGTTGGATCCTCCTGGATAAATAACCAGGTAATTGGTTTTTAATTATTTTAAAAACAGTTACAGAGATATGATAATTTGAATAATTATCCATAGTACAACCCAAGATGCTACGAGGAAACTCCGAGATGTAACTAAAGCGATTTATTTTAAAAATATAGCGCGCACACGCATTATATGAAACGTTCAGCTTTTTACGACTAACACTATCTAGACAACACCATATTTGACAGCCATATAAAATTATAGGTAGGAGCAAGATTATTACTAATCGGCGGCGGGTATCTGGAGGAGTAAAGTACGCGTAAGTCCACAATTTCCTGAGTGTACCATAAATTCTTCCTGCCACCCTTGCTATGTGTCTGTCCCAAGATAGAGTTGAACTAAAAATCACACCTAAATTATTAACTGAGTCAGAGTAAGGAATAACGTTGTTACCTAGAAGTAAAGGATTCAATCCATTTATATTGATATGATTAACATAAAATACGATAGCCTGGGATTTATTAACATTAAGATTAAGTTTATTAACATTCGACCAATTGAAGACTCTAGCGAGATCATCATTCATACTGGAGATACCATGTGAAATATCATTGACAGAAGTGGATAGACAGAGTTGAACATCATCTGCATACATTTGAATACTTGCATTCCTCGGTACATTAGCAAGGTCATTTATGTATAATAGAAAAAGGAGTGGGCCCAGAACTGAGCCTTGAGGGACACCTGAAGAGATATGTCTATAGTTGGAATGCAATGAATTGATAACAACTTTTTGATATCTGCCACTTAGATAAGAGTACATAAGTTTTACTGCAGAACTATTAAAATTAAAATTATCTTCTAGTTTATTCCACAGAATATTAAAGTTATCACTGTCGAAAGCCTTAGTAAAATCAAGAAGCACCAACAAATTCGCCAGACGATTATCCAAGTTGCACCTGACGTTGTCCGTAAGCTCGAGGAGTGACGATATTGTACTGTGACCAGTGCGAAACCCCGACTGAAGATCATGTAATAGTGATTGATCTGCTACAAAGGTCTTCAGTTGATCACAGAGTAGTCTTTCAAGAATACGAGAGCAATAAGGAAGAATACTTATAGAGCGAAAATCTTGCTTGCCCTGAGGCTTCGGCTTTTTATTAATCGGAATATCCGTTGCGTACTTCCACCCAGAAGGGAATACAGATGTAGTAATGCAGGTATTAATGATGTGGGTCAAGCATAATACAACAAATGGTAAGATTATACGGAGAAAAGGAGGATCAATATCATCTACACCTATCGAATCAGATTTAATTGACTTAAAAGCTAGAATCACATCCGTTGGGGTGACACAGCAAAAAGAGAAGCCTGCAAAATTAAAGTCGCGATTGATGTTATGAGAGGAGCCATTCGCTCCATTTCTAGATTCACAACTATAGGCTTCAACAAAATAGTTATTGAGTTCATCAGGATCGATGTCACAAAAAGTCTCAGATTTACCCAAACCAAAATGCTTGATATTCTTCCAAAGCGTTTAGGCGGCAAAGATGGATCAAACTAACGAGAACAAAGGTTTACTTTAGTATCACGAATGGCTTTAGTTCTTTTATTACGGAGCTTCCTAAAGTTCTGAAGTAAAAACTCGGTTCTATGAGCTCCAAAGCTTATAGGCATAATTTCTCTCACGAATAAGAATCTTGATTGCTTTATTCATCCAAGGAGGCTCCCACCCAATACCCTAGATTTAACAGGAACAAATTCATTATACAAACATACAATTTCATTATTAAAAAATTCAACCTGAACATTCACCCAGTTAATCGCAGTAACTCTATCTAAAAGTTTGGGAATGTCAATATTGTAAAGTCACGATAGGAAACAAGCGAAGATTCACGCGGGACATTAAAACTAAAAGTAGGACAAATTGCTTCATGGTCGGTGATTCCCGGCAAGGCAAGTTGCTTCTGTTCTTAAAGCATATCAGCCCGGTTGGTAACAATAACATGTAATAAGGAGCTACCACAGGGATGATATCTAGTGGGAGCAGAATTAATCACAATTAGACCCGTACCATGCATAAGACTTAATAAAGCGCGTTTTTGGTAATTTTCCGTCAAAAGGTCGATATTCAGGTCACCCAGGATAAAAATGGAGGTATATTGACTTGAAAAAAACATAGGTGAATCATAGAATGATGATAAGGAAGACACTCTAGGTGGCTTATATACACACGCTATGAAAACTTTTTCACTAAGCAACGTTAACTCAAGGAAAATATACTCCACCTCAGCACAATGACCATCAGAAGCAGATACAACGCGGACATGAACGCCATGTTTAACATATGCACCCACACCACCCCCTGCTCTAAACAGACGATCAGCCCTATACAGGCGGTAACCTTTTTGAGCCACCACATCACTATCTACAGCCTCATGTAGCAAAGTTTCACTAAGAGCAATCACATCTAAACTTAACTTAGAGAATATATATTTGAATTCCTCGAAATGAGATCGCAGACTTCTCACGTTTACGTGACATAGACGGAGAAAGTTATCTGAAGGAAGGAGTGAAGCCATTCCGCTTAAGGTGTCATTAACTTTATCACTACGAGAAACCATAATTAAAGCAGCAATCAGCAGCATACAAGGCAAACCACAAATCAGCAGCATCAAACACGATTAAAATAAACAATGAAAAATAATCTAACAATGCTAACTCAATGCAATATATCAAAAAGTATCTAAAAATATAAACAAGAACGAATGAGAAACTTAGAAAAGAAAGTGACTGAATTCTATCATACCAAAAAAACTGGAAATTTAAATTTGAAATTGAAGAACAAAAGAAATGAAATTGAAAAATAACAATTACAATAATAATGATGACCATCATGCAGCTCCGACGTCTTACTCAGTTACTCCGCAAATTCGATAGGAATGTTACACGTCATTCTCTCCGGGGACTCTTCAGCTGATCGACGAAAATAAACAATGCCATTGATAGAGAAGACCGAAAATATTTTCGTCCTACGCTTCTGTTCCATTGAATTACGGAATAATTCTAATGATTTGGCAGTGGGGCTCTCCTGAACAAAAATTCCGGTCGAACCAGACAATCCAATATCAGACAATTTTGGTTTTACTGATTTAACGGCTCTAATGAACTGCTTCTGCATATGCATGTTTGAAAACTTTATAACAATAGCTGGAGTTTTTTTATGACTGTTGCGCAGACGAAAAGCAATCGGATTAACCTCTGGTTTAAAATTAACTTTTTGAAAAATGCTATTCACCATCATGTTTAAATCTTCTTTAGGCATTAAGGGAATACCATTTAATAACACATCCGTAGACTTAGAGATTCTTTGAAGTGATTCGATTTTCACCTCAAGTACACTGGTCCGGGAGCAAAGGGCAACCAAATCACCTTTCACCCTCGGCTATAGAGCTGAAAAATTTATCCATCAGCTCATTCACTTTCGAATTCAGGACATGTGAAATTTTATCAGCAACAAGACTGTTTAACTTTTGTTCAATAAGTTTATCAAATTTATTGAATCTGGCCTCAATTGAAGACTCAAGCTCAATATACAAATCAACTGATAATATATAATCGGAGACTTCACCAAATGAAAATTAAAAATACTGCCCGAAATCGGAAAGCAAAAATTAAATGCGTACTTATATGGAAAAAGACTTAAATAAAGCAAAAAAAAAATTATAATAATTTGACGGAGCGAGTTACGGCACGTCTACTTAGTAGCCATTGACACTAGACATTGTGTCTTATGACTACAGATCGCTTAACACCATCGAATAAACAAGGGAACTAATAGATGGTGACAAAAGTGTTGCAAATCCATTACAATGGCTCGATAATTCATAGGAGAAGTATTTTTACATATCTAGAAGAGATTGCGTCAGGTCCTGTACTATTATCTAAAAGGAAAAATTGCATTTATAACTTCAGGTTCATAATCATAATCATTGTTATCCGATTCCAGAATACGCCGAGGCCTAGATGATAAATTAGATGTGGAAGAAGTATGCAAAGATGAGAAATTATGGTTGAATAATTCAAGATAAACATCCCTGACAGAATTGTCTTTGCAGTATGCACCTGGCTTTTGTAGATTGGTTCATAGATTTGTGATAGAAAGATTAGGCGAAAGCTTTACTGCTTTACTGTTTCATGGCTACATGAATTTTAGTATTGATTCTATCTTGTATAAACTTGTATTTGTCTTCCATTGATTTTATCCGCTGAAATCTGCGAAATAAAAAATCTGGTTCTGCAATATATGATCGAAATTCAGCTGTGAACGATAAGAAACCAGCATCCATACTGATGTTTCGCACACTAACACGGTCATCGATTGAGTATTGACAGAAACGCAAGCGTTAGCCTTCCCCTCTCCGGCGCGATATGGGGTGTATCGTGAACAACTGACATATTTTCAGTGGCAGTACACAAGTCCCTCACAATCAAATAGAAACAGTCACTCGGCTCAGAAAATATTTTATACATGTGATATTAATAAAGAAAATAATCTAAATTTGCTTCCTCAGTGAAAATCCCTTAATTTGAATGTTTTGTGTCTCAACAGAACTTTCAAGGAAAAATCCCTTACAGAAGGGTTTAATCCCTCAGATCTAGGAACACTGAAAAACCCTAGTTCCATGCAATCAACGTCTAGCCACTATCATAGCGACACTGATTCAAGAGTTGTTCAAAATTTTAACGTTCATAGCATTAAATTTTTCTTAGAAATACACTTGCAAATTGTTCTTAAGAATTTGAACCGACAACGGTCTAAACGAATTGATGCATTGATTCTGGTGGCTCACTCTTTTCGAATAGGGGCACAAACATTCAGTTTTCTTAAAAAGATCTGAACATTTTTCTTTAGATTTTTCATGCACTATTGGGGCGGACAATGATTCCAAAGAGTTATGTTGATTCAGGTGCCTTGACTGATCTGGGTCGCTAAAAATATTTATAAGCATTGGCAAGCATACATTTTGTTCTTAGTAATTTACTTAAGCATTTTTCTTTCGAATTTTCATACTATTGGTTGGTGAAAACGATCAGTTGGATTTATTAAAATTGATTCTACACTTTTTACGGCAAGACTGTAAAAATAAAAACCATTCGCTTTCCTCTGCGGTAGTTGCCGTTGCTTTGCTTGTACTTTCGTATTTAATTCAAGTAGTGCTGTTTAATTTAACTTCACGTTAACTTTCAATTTATAGGAGAAGAATAAACTTGCTACAGCAGTTAGCGATGGAGGTAGAAATAGTAGCGAAAGTGGAAAGCAAAAGACTGATAAGATCATTGATAACTATTTTCAGAAGAAAGCAAGATCAGCTAAGATCCATCAAAAGATATAGTCAGTGACATATCATGCATTTCTACTCCTATTCCTTTGAATGTGATTCAAGGTACAAGCTCTAACTCTCAGTCATTTACTTCACCTGTGACAGAATCGGTTGTGTCACAACTATTTCTACAATCTTTGCACGAGAAAGAAAATCTGGATATGAGTCCTTAATGTCTGTCCACTCTGAGATCGACATTGATGTGGATAATATTATCGACAGATTTTCCAAATCAAACCGAAAATTGGGTTTTGTGATATCTAACTTAAATATGATAAAAAAAAAATTAAAAGCGACTACTTCCAACTTTTTTCTCCCCTCGAACATTTTAGGTGTGACCCCCCCAGGCTGATGGTCTGGATACGCGCCTGGTGGGGGGTACAAATTCAAAAACCCTCCATTGTCAACTAAGACATTTAAAATCTCCTTTAAGGCATCTTATACCTTCTACAAATAATTGAACACGATTTTTCCTTTCATGACACACAGTACGTACAAATTAAGTCTCCCTTGTGTTATTAATTATTAATTATGTGAAGTGGTGTTTGACATTGGACCATAATTAGTCCTAAAGATGTAATCTTCACAATTTCTCTATTCTGAAGATTCTCCATTTTCATCAGGGTTAAACTATGTCACGTTTACTTGGCTTACTAATAATTAAATTACTACACTCCCAGCAGTAATAAATTTGAAGGCCTTCTGATAAGCACCATGTAGCAATATTCCACTTTCACTATGAGTTCACAGCTAGTGTGTTTCTTGTCCTCCCAAATGGGATCCAATCAATTTTCCTGCTCACATTATCGGTCCATATTCAGGGAATTAAAGGATTTGCATTTGTTATTTCAGTTCATGTCAAGAAAACTAATGATATGAATTACTTATTAAGAAAATGATAAATTAAGGACTATTTTTCTAGAGAATAAGATAAGCATCAATTAATATTGATTGGTGAGTGTTAATAGGTAAAATTGTTGAGTGGGCCTTATTAAATATACGAATATACTCAATATTTCTTTTCTATAATGACATGAAAGAGGAACGTTTTCAGTGGTGTAGCTATGCCAATGCAACGAATGCGGTCACGTCGGGCCGCAGCGAGCCACAAACGATTCTCTTATTTCGAAACTTTTTATGAGCTAATAACTCACCAACGGCTACAGGTAGCACGTACGCTGTAATAGATAAAATTTAAGAGAGTCCACAATTTACAGTTTTTCTAAAAACAAAAGGTTATGTTAACAGCAAAAATAAAAAAACAGAAAATGGTATCCCCGTCGTTTTTAATTTAGACCACCAGAACTAAGATAAGAGGAGCATGGCGTTCGACTGCAATGACCGCGACCATACCTGTACCCTAAGTTACAGGGTGTTTTATTAATCACCCTCTATCTCCCAATTGGTTCATATGGACTCTCTCGTGCCATACAATTTTTTGTTCGTCTAGGTGAGTACTATCACCTCCAGCTCTGTGGACCACCTTTGTGGAAACATCCTGTATATCATCGACCTTCTAATCAGATTTTTGATAAACATCATTCACAAGGTTCGTTAAAGTCCATTGTCAACTGTCTGGTGATTTTAGTTTAGTTCTTTACTGAATAAACTAAATTAGTTTACTATGGATGTAGTCAGTAACCTTCATACTAGAACCGTTCATGCAATGTAATGAAGAAAAAGAAACAGGTCGCACACGGTATACGAGTCACAAAGAGCGCCTATAGCAATTGGCACTATAGAACATTCACGCACGAAAAGCAGAGAGGACGGCTCTCATTGATGACTTCGCGAAAAGAAGAAAAGTAAGAGGTTCGAAATTGTTAAATTGTAAAGAAGAAAAGATAAGGAAAAGATAAGGAACCAAACAACAAATTAAATAATTAAAAGGAAGTGAGTAAAAGTGAGGTGATCAGGAAAGCAGCAAGTTCAGGAGAGTCAAATGTGTTTGATTTTTAAGGATATTCTTCTGATGCCGGCTTCATGCTTCTAAGGGATTATCCAAGTTAAGTATAAATTTTGGAATATTGTACTTTGGTTCGACTCTATTAAGTTTTTTTTTTTTAAATCTATTCGATATTAGTGCCAATGTACATAATTGTACTTCCTTTCTTTTATATAATAATAATCAACATATTATCCACGTGAGCAACCGTATATTGTACGAAAAAAAAAAGATTTCGTGATATCTTCCTATAAAGATCACGTGGCGCCCATTGAATTAAAGTTTAGTGGAGAATTCTTTTCTTCGTAAATCCCCATGACCCTTCTCGCTGAGCTACCAATCGTTGCGAAACGAGGGATGTGCAACAAGTTGTGATCCAACTATAAAATTTTTGGATATAACAAAGTGGCGCCCAACGTGGGGCCCGAAAAGTGTAAAATGAGAAATGTAAGTCTCTAGTTACAGCTGTGTTTTTTTTGGCATACATATTGAATAGTGCCATAGTGATTGGGTGATTGCTTAAAGCGCAAGTTAGTTTTTTTTGCGATCATTGAAATTATTCTTGTAATGTACAACAGTACATACATACATATTGGCTTAACGTCAGTAGAAGGTTACGTCGCATACTCAATACCGATATTCGCCGTTGCGTCTGTTACTCATTAGGTCAGACATTGCAATCTCTAGCTGCCCTTCAATTGGAATTTCTTTGTTTTTTTTTTGTGTGGAAATTGCACAAAAATTTAGAGATAACAAAATTTCATTAGAACAGTGATCGAATGTTTCGGCGAGATCGCGTGGGAAAAGAAAACAAAAAAAAGAAAAAAAATTTCGACTGCATGTTGTTGAAAATTTATTTCTATTGTTCGAGAATATTTGTTAATCGAATTAGAAGTTTTTGCTGTTGTTTAAAGAAATATGGTTTACAAAAAAACAACGTCCAATAAATAGAGTGTTTTCAACTGCGAGGGTAATGCTATCGGACACACATTTGATATACAGCGGACATAAGGATTGCTATAGTTTGATAAATCTGTGATAGGCACCATGCCTCTTCTCCAATTTGTCTGGTGATCATTATATGTACCAATATATAAAAGCGCATCTTAACAGGTGATTGGAAATTACAAATATACGTACATCATATACAATATATTAAATATTACTTACATCATATTAAACATATATTACATAAACATACATACATTATACATAAATACTATAAATTATATTTTGCGTACATATATTTATATATGTTTTTCATGATAAATGTGTATAAGTTGGCTGTGCTTTTGATAAAGTTTTTGCTTTTGCTAACATATGTATATTTTATTCGGCTTCAACTTTGAAAATTGAAAAGAAGTGATAAGTACTACGCAATATGGTGTGGTTATATTTTTCACAACACAAAATTTTTCGATGGTGTCAATTTGCGATCGAATTTAAATTATTCGTTTTAATAGTCTCATAACATGAATTTTCTTTAAGTCTCCCGGAATATTGCCAATAGTTCTATGCATAGCTTTTTGATCAGTTTTGGAAATTTTTAATAGCTATTTGAGGTACGATACGAGTTTAGATATATTTAAGTCGTGCCTCGCAGACTCAAGGGTGGCGAATTTCACTCAAGATGATGATATGAAAATAGTGATTGAATTCATTGAAGAAATATAGTAGCGGCTGGAGTTGGAGTTGCAATTTTTTTTGTATATTGATCACTCGAATTTAAGCGGAGAATTTAGATTCAATTTAAGATTATGAATTTCCTATTATTTATTTTTTTTATAGCGACCATGAAATATATGTAGGGATTACTAGGCTACTTTTACGTAGTACGCTTTCATCAGAGTTTTGAATACCTAAAGATATACATTAAATTTTTTTTTTATTTAATAAGACAAGATTAGGATTTATACCTATGAATATAAAAGGTGTAAATAAAAAGAATTGGTAGAAATTGAATTTTTGTAGGAAATTACGTGAAGAATATATTCTTTTGGTTACCTTGAACTGAATCATATATAGTATGCGAAAGCTATGATCTATTTAGTAAAATTGTAAATTGAAAAATTTATTGGTACGTTGAGTTACGAACCGCTTTCGGGTGGAGCCGTATTCATTTAGGGTTAATAGATTTATATACCAACGTGCAGACTAAAGTAATAGTTCACCTTTGTTTCACTTAATCTTAAATCGAAGATGGACATAAATCGCCTCAATCAGGACGAGTTGGCTTATGAGCTCATTATTAGAGGTATGCCGGTAGGAAAAGTGGACGAGATGAGAGCCACCTTGCTACCAGCTCTTAATACGGAAAAGGATGGGAAGTCGATGGTGATCGACCCTTATCCTATTAAGTTCGATGAAGCTCGGAGGGCACTAAAGAAGAAAATCGAGGAAATATCCTCTCTGCTGGGACGAATAGAGGCACATAGTAGGTCATGCGCCAACCTTTGTAAATCGGAATTTACATCGAATCCTAAAATATTGCAGATAAAATCGATCACTAAAAGATTTATTTTGAAGGCGTTCAAATTAGAACAGATTAGAAAAACTCTAGAAAATAAGATCTACTCTGAGTCAATCCATTTATATAAAATTCAACATCAAGTGGTTGGTGTTGATCTGAATTAAAAATTGTCGAAACGAATAGGTTGGTGGTGTAATTGTGCTATATTAAAAAAAATTGTTTTCGCAATTCAGCTGACATTTAGATGGCATGTTCTGAAAAGGTGGGAGGGCAGATTTTCCCAAAATATACCCTGCTTGTTATAAGAGGCAACTAAATGGTTACTTTATTTTTCCCGCGGACGGGAATCGAACCTACACTTGTTAGAATCGGTCAATGATGGAGAAATAAGAATTTTAAGAACTTTTATTTTTAATGATTCTAAATCAAATTTATAAATACAAGAAGAAAAAACAACCGCCTCGTCCGGGATTTGAAACCGGGACCTTCCGCTTGCCGGGCGACTGCTCTTACCACTGAGCTAACGAGACAGATGATTTTCCTTCTTGCATTTATCAAATTTGTAACTAGCCTACTAAGCCACGTTTTGCTTTCAGCTGGCATTAACCAGTAACGATGAAAGCGCACAAATAAATTGTAAATTCAATTTTATTTATTTTTCCCGCGGACGGGAATCGAACCTACACTTGTTAGAATCGGTCAATGATGGAGAAATAAGAATTTTAAGAACTTTTATTTTTAATGATTCTAAATCAAATTTATAAATACAAGAAGAAAAAACAACCGCCTCGTCCGGGATTTGAAACCGGGACCTTCCGCTTGCCGGGCGACTGCTCTTACCACTGAGCTAACGAGACAGATGATTTTCCTTCTTGCATTTATCAAATTTGTAACTAGCCTACTAAGCCACGTTTTGCTTTCAGCTGGCATTAACCAGTAACGATGAAAGCGCACAAATAAATTGTAAATTCAATTTTATTTATTTTTCCCGCGGACGGGAATCGAACCTACACTTGTTAGAATCGGTCAATGATGGAGAAATAAGAATTTTAAGAACTTTTATTTTTAATGATTCTAAATCAAATTTATAAATACAAGAAGAAAAAACAACCGCCTCGTCTGGGATTTGAAACCGGGACCTTCCGCTTGCCGGGCGACTGCTCTTACCACTGAGCTAACGAGACAGATGATTTTCCTTCTTGCATTTATCAAATTTGTAACTAGCCTACTAAGCCACGTTTTGCTTTCAGCTGGCATTAACCAGTAACGAATGAAAGCGCACAAATAAATTGTAAATTCAATTTTATTTATTTTTCCCGCGGACGGGAATCGAACCTACACTTGTTAGAATCGGTCAATGATGGAGAAATAAGAATTTTAAGAACTTTTATTTTTAATGATTCTAAATCAAATTTATAAATACAAGAAGAAAAAACAACCGCCTCGTCCTGAAACCGGGTTGTTTTTTCTTCTTGTATTTATAAATTTGATTTAGAATCATTAAAAATAAAAGTTCTTAAAATTCTTATTTCTCCATCATTGACCGATTCTAACAAGTGTAGGTTCGATTCCCGTCCGCGGGAAAAATAAACAAAATTGAATTTACAATTTATTTGTGCGCTTTCATCGTTACTGGTTAATGCCAGCTGAAAGCAAAACGTGGCTTAGTAGGCTAGTTACAAATTTGATAAATGCAAGAAGGAAAATCATCTGTCTCGTTAGCTCAGTGGTAAGAGCAGTCGCCCGGCAAGCGGAAGGTCCCGGTTTCAAATCCCTGACGAGGCGGTTGTTTTTTCTTCTTGTATTTATAAATTTGATTTAGAATCATTAAAAATAAAAGTTCTTAAAATTCTTATTTCTCCATCATTGACCGATTCTAACAAGTGTAGGTTCGATTCCCGTCCGCGGGAAAAATAAATAAAATTGAATTTACAATTTATTTGTGCGCTTTCATCGTTACTGGTTAATGCCAGCTGAAAGCAAAACGTGGCTTAGTAGGCTAGTTACAAATTTGATAAATGCAAGAAGGAAAATCATCTGTCTCGTTAGCTCAGTGGTAAGAGCAGTCGCCCGGCAAGCGGAAGGTCCCGGTTTCAAATCCCGGACGAGGCGGTTGTTTTTTCTTCTTGTATTTATAAATTTGATTTAGAATCATTAAAAATAAAAGTTCTTAAAATTCTTATTTCTCCATCATTGACCGATTCTAACAAGTGTAGGTTCGATTCCCGTCCGCGGGAAAAATAAATAAAATTGAATTTACAATTTATTTGTGCGCTTTCATCGTTACTGGTTAATGCCAGCTGAAAGCAAAACGTGGCTTAGTAGGCTAGTTACAAATTTGATAAATGCAAGAAGGAAAATCATCTGTCTCGTTAGCTCAGTGGTAAGAGCAGTCGCCCGGCAAGCGGAAGGTCCCGGTTTCAAATCCCGGACGAGGCGGTTGTTTTTTCTTCTTGTATTTATAAATTTGATTTAGAATCATTAAAAATAAAAGTTCTTAAAATTCTTATTTCTCCATCATTGACCGATTCTAACAAGTGCAGGTTCGATTCCCGTCCGCGGGAAAAATAAATAAAATTGAATTTACAATTTATTTGTGCGCTTTCATCGTTACTGGTTAATGCCAGCTGAAAGCAAAACGTGGCTTAGTAGGCTAGTTACAAATTTGATAAATGCAAGAAGGAAAATCATCTGTCTCGTTAGCTCAGTGGTAAGAGCAGTCGCCCGGCAAGCGGAAGGTCCCGGTTTCAAATCCCGGACGAGGCGGTTGTTTTTTCTTCTTGTATTTATAAATTTGATTTAGAATCATTAAAAATAAAAGTTCTTAAAATTCTTAAATGGTTACTTTTCTGGGGCAATACAGACATAAGAGAGACTAGGTTGGCACAATTATGCAGGATTAGATGCGCAAAGAAAGATGACAGAGGAACTCAACAGAAAGTCAAAAAGCAGCACAAACAACATTTGAAATACTGCGACTGGAAGCAACAGAAAATTCATATAATTAGCAATTATGGATGGTTGCAAAATAAGTAGCATGTACATGTCTTCGTGTTGCTGAAGTCCCATTGAATTTCCGATTTATATAGAACGCCTTTGTGGCGCAACTTTCGTTCCAGTCTGTACAACCGACAATTCTCAAAAGCAGCTGTAATTGCTGTAAACCAATATCTAAAAAATACCTTGGAATACCTTGCTGGTGACAAAAGTCGAGACTTAGCTAGAGAGGCTTTTGAATTTGTAAACGTAATCAATCAGATGTGAACCGGCAATTCGGCAAAACCCTCAGGAAAAAAAGGAGAAGTAATCAGATTCAACGAACATACCACGTTAAATAAAGAACTTACGTGAGAGGATCTCATAACCGAAGAGCCGGCGTTTTATTTAATGACTCCCAAAATATTTCTGTTTTTTTTTAAAGTCAACGCTCGCTTTGGTCTCTCATAACCGGCTGAAAATCCGCTGTGGAAACAGCGGAGGTCCCCTGCTTAACAAGGATAACAACCAGCTTCTGAGACTTTGTCTGCTTCGATCATTTTGCTTAGAGTATTGAAAATAAGACTCCCATCCTGATAATTCTATTTTTTTTAATGATTTCATTACTAGTGGTGTACAAACTCATGCAACACGTCCTTCTGTAGTCAAAAGTATGCTAATGACGTAAGTATTCAAAGATGACAGAGAAGTTTTTACATCTTATCTTATCTTATCTGATCTTCTCTTTATCTTTGACATGTTTCAAGAATGAACAGCAGCAGGACCCAAAATGTCAAAGAAAGTCCCGAAAGTTGCAGGAAGCTCGGAAAGCTTTACATGATATGACTGGATTAAATGAAAATTAAGTGGTGGCAATGCATTTATGAGGAAAGAATTTTGTTGAGGTGATAAAAATCCTACATGAAAATTTATATACAGTCATAATAATCATAATCAAATCACTTCACACGGATGCATTAGATTATAGGCTATATTTTTACTATTAGGTAACTCAGCGATCAGTACTTTCGTACGAAAGGGTATTCGAAGGAAAAGAATGTACCTTCTAGCCAGGTACGGCGCTAAAGGTGAAGCCACATAGTGAGAGACTTTGACCTCTATAGAGACCTAATCTGTAGAGACTTTTTGATCTTTGGTCTTCCATCGTGAAATAGGTTACCATGTTTGGTCTCCAAAAAATACTGATTTTTCCTCCTCAGGTCTCCAGAGACTCTGTGTGTTACCAAACAGCTTTCTTTTTATTAATTTGTCAAACCCGCTTCACTTTATTCCTTTTCCTTTCCGAGCCCAGTTAAATGACAGAGCAGAACACAAGTAGTCTTCGGAGGTCGAGAGATATAAAATTAGAAAACTGCAGAGACCTGCTTGGTTTGAACTATACGGAAAAATCTAGAAGAAGTTGTATAATATCCGATACACTCTTCGACGTGTTAAATAGATCGGACAAGGAAAAACTGGTATAATTATGGTATGACAGCACATTTCTCTCTTTCGATTGGACTGTTTTGCGTAACCAATCAAAATGCTTTGTAGTCATTCAAACTAAATTCCATACATTCTCGTCATCTGCATTACGTAACTCCAGTAACGAATCGTAGACTATAATAACTCTCCGTCCTATCCGAATTCGATGTCCTCTCTTTTGATTTCTTTTCATTTTTCAACAATACTGTTCCTGTCATTTCTGCTCTGGGGAGCATGAATACAAATTTAACATCACACCAAAATATGAACACTGGCAGATAACAAATAATAAAGAACTCTGAAGATACATTTCATGGGAATACATTTATAGCAGACCTGTAAAGTACTTATGTACATTGGCACTTAAGTACTAGTACGAGTATCATTGTCTGAAATCAAATGTTTTTTACGTACAAGTGCAAGTCGCGGTACTGGTACCCAAAACATTTTCAATTACAAGTCGCGATGCTTGTACTTAAAAATGTCAAGTACAAGTCCAGGTACTTGTTGTGCAGGTACTAATAAGTCCCATATAAATATAAGCTTAAGTGTCCATACAAGTATAAAAGTACGAACTTACTATAAATTCCGCCATAAAGCGAAGTACTGAAGCTCTTGTAATAATAGAGGTTTAGAAGGAGCAGGCACAGTAACGGTCATGATTAAAAAAAAAAAACAGTCGTTATTTGTTATGAAGTTCTTCAATAAATTGAACTAGGCAATATGTGAATCGGTAATACGTGCATATGGAGGTACTTATAAGGTACTTAAAACCTAATAAGTACCAGTACTAGTATTGGGACCTGTACATGAAGAAATTTACTGGTTTGCTTTAGATATGTGATGTTTTCTCTATAGCAGAGCTGGGCAAGTATCAAAGAAAAAGTACTTAAGTACAAGTACAAGAACCGAACGCCTGAGTACTTCAGTGTAAGTACAAGTTCCGCATTTATGAAAAGTACTAACACTATTAAAAGTACTGAGTGCTTCTTAAAGTACTCTTTTAGAATATTTGTACGTTGCCAGTATTATAATGACGTTTTTAGAGTTTAGTTAGCATTCACAAATACATTCCTCTTGAAAACTATAATACTCTAAACCGGTTACAATGTTATAATTTTCAAAAGGTATTTATTTATTAATGTCCATCGGAGCTGCACATAGAGTAAAACTTTCACTTCCCATTTTCTATAGAACATAATATAAAAAACGCAAAATAAGAACTTAATCGGAATTTAATTTAAACATTTTATCAATTATTTCAAAACTACTTTATCTGCTTTTAATAATACAAGCTTTTCAAAGTTCTTATCAAATAGCGCATTTCTTCTTCGAGAGTTTTTGATGGTCATAAAAGAGAGCAAGCGTTCCACAGAAGAAGTGTTACATTTTATGAAAAGCCTTTTCACCATGTCATTTAAATATTGCAGAAACTCCAACTGCAAAATGTATACTGCCATTGTGCAGTTATATCGTTTACAATGATGAACAAAACCAGTAGCCTTGATCGAATATAAAATCGACTATGCCTTGACTTTATGGCATAACCAAAGGGTAATACAGCAATGCGTCGCTCCAATATAAAATCAAAGATACCAGTGAATATATAAAATAGAACAGAACATTTGGACGCCTTGCATTCTACACTCCGTTCTCTTGTCGTTTGAAAATAAAGTTAATATTGCACAGATTTTTGTGTTATTTTTACAAATCTACAAAGCTAGCTTGCACAGATTTGTACCATCATTAAAATGGTAATTTTTTATTGCACCAATTTAAACATGAAAATTTCTTTTGTTTTAAAAATTCAATTATTTTCTTCTACATTCTGACCAATATTGAATTAACGTAATTAACATTGTTGCGAGTGTAGACAAGACCTAAAATTAATCCATTATTTAATTCGAAAAATCCACAAATACAAATTCTAGGTTCCTTCAAGATAGCCCCAATATCCAAAATTTCAATCTGTAAAAATGATAATCATTCAACATCAGCTTGAATTAAACATCGAGGTAAATCTTACAATTTGTTCAGATCTTTTGTTAAAACAAAATTGATGAACCCCTTGAAGTTCAGACTGAAATCTCGAATTCTTCAACATTGCTTCTTCCGAAAAAATGAACATAACAACTTTCAGCAACTCTAGAGAATCGCTAGTAAATAAAATAATCGACTTTTCCCTGACTAAAATAAAAAACAGATAAACCACAGCATTGTATAACCTCGTAGTACCTAAGTATAAAAAACAATGGAACTTTAAGAATATATTGAAAATCATCTAAAATTTCCCAAAGTTTTGAATAAAATCTTTCAATATTTCTAATTTTGCTGCAATTAGATAAACTTTTCGGGTGATTACCGAATCGATTTATGTCATTAGAATTCTTTATCAAATAGATACCAAAAAGTTCAAAATGTAAAGTCACCACGACAAGACCTACAAAACATAAGTCAAATAAAACAGTAATAAAACAGTAGCTAGCAGTCGACCGTATATAACTACAAAGGCGGTACAATAACTTAAAACTGAATCCGTAATCCTTCGATGAAAAGTGTATAGTGTTAGCACTGACATTTTTAACACACTTAAAATAAGTTTCAAGACGACAACTACAAAATAATTTAAATTGATATAGTCTGGCTCTGCTAGATATGTACGAGTTTCTCTAAAATTTCTAATCATCCGATTTAATCGGAGTACGTTAGATTTCCGAACGATAATTTGTTTTGTTAACCTTGTTATTATGTGCGTAAAACCTTGAGTTAATTTCATATAAGCAAAAAATATCGGAAAGTTTTAGGAATATTTTCTACTATTGGTCCACCAAAAATTATAAGAACGGGGACGCTTGACATTAACAGAAATCCGCACACGAAACCATTGTACACAATAGAGGCCGAGGAATATTCAATTAAATTTCCATCCGTATTTACATTAAAAATCGTCAGACCTAAATATTTCGAATAATAATATAAAAACGAAATTAGAATTGAGAATATTGAACGCGTGCGAATCGACATGTTTTTTTAGAGCTCAATTATACGAGCATACGAAAAGTGAGAAAATAGGTGAAATGTGTAGATGACTATCTCTTAGCAAAATTCATTACTTAATGAATTGTGGAATTAATTTTGTTTAAGTTGATGCAGTCTTTCCAAAGCCTTTTAAAATAATTGAATTGTAATTGCAATGTATAAAACCATTTCTTGGTAAAATTTTGAATTTTTTTTTACATGCAAAACTACCTATATATTCTTGCATAGTAAGTACACAAAATCAATATCAACCCCTCATGTATATTAAAACATATCAATAATCACGTGTTGGGAAAGTTCTCCAGAAAATATGCACCAAAGCCTTACAGCGCCTTCTATTTAAAAATTGATATCAATGCTTTCTATACGAAATATATACTAAAGAAGAATAAAATGCGAATTTTCTGTAGCTATCTGTTGAGGGATACAAGGAGTAACTTCAAGAGATATGTAATCAGGTTTCACCCCACACCGTGATAAGATCTAAAGAATATTTTTAAAAATTGAAATTCTTTAAAATGCCCAAAACCTCTTAGGTAAAATCTCTCTACGCCCCTGTTTCGAGGCTTTATAGGGTTGGTAAATATTATAAATGAGTTTTTTGGATGATCCTTAGAATGAATAGGTAGGTACCCAACAAACAGGAATGCGGCTATTATATAAAATTCATATTCATGATTGAAACCGTAAACCCTTTATAATACCCCGAAGCGGTAAATCTGTGATGCCTGCATACCAATTACGACTGATCAGTCGACTACGACTTTGCCCAAATGGTAAATGCATGTTACAAGATACAATTTCAACTCGGCTGTGACTTTGATTGAAACTGAACTCTGCTTCAAGTTCAAGGTTGCTATCGGCTGCGGCCAACTTCAGTTCAAGTCCAGTTCATACACAGTAGAATCTCGTTTATCCGAATAGCGATTATTCGAATATTCGATTATCCGGACTTATTCTTCACGGCTCTAATGTACCAATTTAGAAATGATTTGACGACGCAACGAGACATTTTTCGACGAGTTTATTCCCGCCTCCGACGTGTAGGTACTCCCGCTCTCAATTGTTTGCGCGATAGTGTTCGTTATTGTTTCATTTCATTTAATAGCATTCAACTGATGGGTTGTCTTTTATTTTATCTAAGCGAAAAAGAGTAGTGTTATCTCTTAAAGACAAAGCGAAGATAATTGAGAGTTTAAAAAATGGTGAATCTGGCAGTAAATTGGCGCACATGTATTGTGTAGGAGCTTCTACGATATCAGATATCAAAAAGAATTCTGATTCCATATTGAAATTCACCTGCACGCTTGAGAACGAAGATGGAAGCTCGCAACGTAAAGGCATGAACAAATCTCATAATGAAATTCTGGAGAATGCAGTTTTTACTTGGTTCTTACAAAAGAGAGCATGCGGTCAGTCAATATCTGGACCTCTTTTATATGGAAGAGTATTGGATTTTAATCAAAAGCTTGGTGGTGATACTTCTTTCAAGGCGAGCTGGAGATTCAAGGTGAAAAACTATCTACTAACTTTGCCTCAGCCAACTCATTTGTAGACGAGTTAAAGCATTTGCAGATGAAAAGGAATACGATTTAGATTTTGTATACAATGCGGACGAAACAGGTCATAATAGGAAAGCTCTACCCAAGCAGATCATTGGCATCGCGTCGTGAAAATGCAGCACCGGGGCACAAAGTGAGTAAGGACAGAGATACGGTTATGGTTTCCGCGAACGCTAAAGGAACACATCGATTGCCACTTTTACTTATTGGCAAATTAAAAAATTCGCCCTGTTTCAAAAATGTCAAAATCCCTTTAACTTACGCTATCCAACAAAAAACATGGATGAACACAGATATTTTTATTACTTGGTATGAAAATACATTTATTCCTGAGGTGAAGAAATTTCAAAAGGACGTGGGAAAAGAGAGCGATGTGGTATTGTTTTTAGATAATGCGCCAGCTCACCCTTCCGCTGAAACACTAAGTCGAGAAAATGGGAAATTTACAGTAAAGTTTTTGTTCCCTAACGTAACATCGATATTGCAACCTATGGACCAAAGTGTCATTGAAACTTTAAAGCGTTTATACAGAAAGCAGCTACTGTGTCGTCTTTTGTCAGCAGACAGCAGTGAAATAGAAACGATGTTGAATTTTTTTAAAGAAATAAATTTAAAAGATTGTTGGTATATACTGGTAGAAGCGTGGAACTCTGTGGAATCGCAATCATTAACATATTAAAAAGGGCATGGAATAAATTATTAAAGACTCCATCCAATTCTTCAATTAAACCGCACGACGATTTCAAAGAAATAACAGAAGCAGTGAAAATTCTTAGCATTGGTGAAGGGTGTGCTAAAGAGAATATCAAGGAGTGGCTGAACTACGGTAGTGTGACCCTGGATTCCAAATTTTAACTGATGAAGAAATCATTGACGATTTGAACACTAACGAGAAAGAAGATGAAAGAGAGACTGAAGCGCAGAAGCTTTTGAAGCTCCAGATGTTGCTCTTAAATGGTTTGAAAGACAGGACAGGAGCGCCTCAGGGACTTGGCCGCAATGAAAAAATGTGATTCATTACGTCAAAGATTAATAACTAATTATTTCCAATAAAAATTATAATTTACATAGGTATTATGTAGTTCATTGTCTTAATAGCTCGTAATTTTTTCATATCGTTATGTCTAACTGACGTATGTAAAACCCTTAACATAATAAAAAAATATTAAAATTTAATTATTTTTGATTTGACTTTGAAATCGATTATCCGGATTTTGGATTATACGGAATACCCCTGGTTTTATTTGATTCGGATAATCGAGATTCTGCTGTACAACATAACAGAAACAGCAGTTTAAGGTTTAAGGTTAAAAGTCGCAGTGGACTGAAGTCATATTTGTTAGGCCCGAATTACAACTACGACTTCTCAGTCGACTTCGACTTGATTTTCAGTCGAAGTCAGTCGACGTTGAGGTGAAATTTGCAATTAAATTACGACTTCGCCTTTGGCGATTTCCAGCCACACTTTTCCTTAACGTCTACTTTTCTGAACTGAAGTTAGCCGCAAAAGTCATCCCAAGTTGACTGAGAAGTCTTAATTGTAATCCGGCCCTAATTCTGGCCTTAGGATATTACATAGCCGTCCAATATGCCAAACACTCAGTACGTCCAGTATAAAATATGGAAGTGAACATATACCCAAATAAAAGCTTCTCCACAGAGTACAATCATTGAGAGCATACTTCACTCAGATGACTGCTCTTCTGTTTGCGGACGTCACCACAGTGCGTCATGTAGATAAAAAGGAGGGGCCGTCATTGCAATGAAGCAATTGTGGATCTTGAGCCATCGAGTTAGCACCAGAAAAACCAGCAAACCCAGTCGATCTACTAGTAGTGAACCAGAGCCGTAGGCCAGTCCAGTCCACCAGCCCGAAGCTGGCCACAAAGCAGAGACGACGTCAGCAGTCAGCCGACCATCACTGTACCAAAGTATTTTAAGTGACAAGTTTAGGACACAGAAGAACAAAACTGGAAATTTTTTCTTCTTTTTAAGAAAGAAAGAAATATATGTCATAGACTTTAGTCGTTTGTATGAATGGGGAAACGAGGCTTGGGCTATGTATGCATTATTGTAATGCGACTGAGGACAACGAGTTAAAAACAAAAATTGAGAGAGTGTAGTATTAGGTCACACTTCCACAATTTTTTAAGAAACATATAAATTTTGCTTTGGCCAAGGTGCTGAAAAGAGATGCAAAAGTTTTCTCAAATAAAATTCTCACTTTTCCCAAATTATCGGCGAATCCAGCATTAGTTACATCCACTTATCTCATTAGAGTAAAGCGAATATAAACAGAAGAATGTTCTGTTAAAAAATCAATGGATTACAGCAGCAGCTATTAGAACATATTCAATTTATTTTTCAATTTATTTATACTGGGTTGACTGTACAACAAGGCTTACAATCTTTTTGTTTGCACAATTGATTTTAATAAATACAGAATAATAATTTTAATTGAGTTTCAATGTAACAAAAATATAATTAAAGCTAAGTGACTATGTTACTAACTAATTAGCAAAAATATAACAAATCAGAGGTGGATGTGCCGGAGGTGGAAGGAAGTAAAGGAACCGTGAAGAATAAGAGCAGCAACACACATGTAAACTAATCACTGGGATATATTTAAAAATATCTTTAACTATTTCTTAATCGGCTGGCTGTGGTAGTCGTTGAATACCCGCAGTAGAGAATTCTAGATATTTGTTGCATGCACAAAGTAAGAGCACGGCCCAAGTACAGAGAGAAAGCGAGGAATTAGAGCTGTCGGTGCCTTTCAGAACGGAGGAAGTTTAAATATTCATAAAGATACCTAGGTTCTTTCGTATATATAATTTTATGGATGAAGATTAAACTCTTGTATGTGCGATAAGTTTGAACAGAACATCCAAATATTTTGTGCTGATACAAACTGATACACAGACCGTACACAATCATTATAGGATACGTCCAGTTTGCGACTGCATACAGAGTCCAGTGACGGAAACATTAGACAACCACAACATTAAATGTGGCATAACTAAGGTTTTTATAAGCTTAAATCTGGTTTTTATGGATAACAACGCTGCAGTCAACCATAACTTTCGAAGACAGCCATAGACTTTGCTGATAAGAGCCTTGATAAAGTCGCAACAGGTCATATGATCATTCAGCATGACACCAAGGTTCCTAACTGTTCTCATGTACGGTAAAGGAGAATCATTTAGAGTTATCGGAGGTACATCATTTACATCAATGTCATTTGTATATTGCAATATACAGCAGGATTTACTGGCATTCAGTGCCAGATTATTTCGATTGACCATGAGTAAATTCCTTGAAGATCGTCATTCATACGTTGTACCCCATCCCGATCAAACCAATCGGTCTATTAAGGTATATTTGGACGTCGTCAACATACAGATGTACTTTTGAATCTTTAACAACACTAGGGAGATCATTTATATATAAGCTAAATAGCAATGGTCCCAGAATTGAGCCTTGTGAGACTCACAGACCAATGGTAAAAGCTTAGAACAATCATTCTTTAGTTTTTACTTGTTGGAACCTATTAGACAAAAAGCTCTTATACTTGCAATGGCAGACGAAGAGAAGTTATACAAAGATAAAAGCTTTGTTAGTAATTTAGAATGAGTCACACTGTCAAAAGCCTTCGAGAAGTCCAACAGCGACAGCAAACAAATTTCACCTTTATCAAGTGCAAAACAAAGATCTGTAGTCACCTTTAACAAAGCTGTCTCGCAGCTATGTCCACGACGAAAGCCAGATTGCCAACATGACAGGAAACGTGAAGTCTCAAGATGACCAAGCATTTGTGATGTCATAAGCTTGTCCAGAGCCTTCGATAAAAAGCAGAGAAGACTGATAGGATGGAAGTCTGATGGTAATTCTGGCGAGTTCTTTTTTGCAACAGCAACTATAGTTGCTATTTTCCATTTAGTAGGGAAAAACCCAAAGGTCAGGCTGATATTGAAAATATGGGTATTGAAAATATGGGTTACGAAAGGTAATATGGTCGGGAGCAAGAGCTTCACGAAGCACGGAGAGAGATTAGCGGGACCAGTAGCATCAGATCTTATTTTGGATATGGCTCTTAGTACTTCATTTTGGTTGACGTTTCTCAAGCTAAAGCCATCATCGTTTAGCATTGGAGGTACAACATTATCTACAGAAGATCCGCTGGTTGCCGATAACGTATTACTAGCGTTGATGAAGTATTCCTTTAACTCATCTGCTAGATGTTACAGACATCTACTGCTTTGTCTCCTTTTATCTGAAGCTTACGCAAGTTAGCCCAGAAATGTTTAGGGCAGGTTCGGAGCAAGCTTTTCATGATAGTAGCGGCGCTTTGCACAGCAACGTTACTAGATTCCGCACATGTACATACATATGTTTTGCAGTATCAGTTTTGAGCCTTTATATTTACGATACAAGAACTCCCTTTCAGCTATTAAAACTCTTTCAATTCTACACACATAAATTCAAAAGTAGCAAAGGTGCGGATAATTTTGTTATTGACGCTTTTAAGAGTCACTTACATAAATAGCTACCCCACCACCGACACGGCCAGTTCTGTCATTTCTGTGCAATAAATATCCAGAATATTAACTAAGGCGGAGGCAATGTCTTTATGTAGCCAGGTCTCCGTGACGAAAATCACATGTATATCGGAACTAACAAAAACCTCTCTTAATTCGTCGATTTTCTTTTTAATACTTCTCGCATTAAAATAGCATATGTTAAGACCCTTCGATCGTGCTGAAATTATGTTGAGCAACGTTCTCACTCCGTGCATAATCACGTTTGTGTTAGAGAGACTCGGGACATCGGACGACCCAGAAGACCAGCTTTCATTGATTTGCAATGTGCAATATAAAAACAATGAATAAAAACATCATATGCAGCTGCACCACCAAACGACAATTTCAGAACTGTCTCCATCCCAGCTTGAGTGAAAATAAGAGATGTGAAAGAAATTCATAGCAATTAAGAACTAAAATTATTACAAACTTAAAATAAAAAATAAATAAAAGAATAAAAATTTAAAAACAGAACTTAGCTAGGTACTACTAAATTAGAACTTTTGCATTTTAAAAGAGAAGAAAAAAAAGAAAAAGAATAGCTAAATAATCTCAAAACAAAATGAAATAAAAGAAGAATTGTTTTAATTCAGATTATCTTTTGCTCCTAAACCTTCTTTCTGGCAATGATATGTCAACAGTTTGTCCAGTTGCGAAATTTTAATTGGGTTACTCTCCTTGATAGGTTTCATAAATACATATTCATTGCGTGCATAAGCGGAATGTAGGGATTTTTCCTGATGTTTGACCCGCTGGTGCTTCACGTAATATGCGGCAATTGAATTGTGTGAGACTCTCAGCAAATCTTATGGTAGATTCCGATGTGAACCCAACGCCCATTTGGTTGAGCTTGATTTCTCCATGCTTATACACTGCTATACGGAACGCACGATTTTCAGCTTGGCTGGGGAAACGAGCGATTATTGGAGCGGGAGATGAATATTTTACTCTTTTATTGTTGCCATCCTTTTTTCGAAAAACGTCTGAATAAGGGGAAAGAGAGTGCTTCATGATACCAGCAATGTTATTTAATATTTCACTGGGTTTGATGTCATTTTTTTCAGGTATACCAGCAATCACCAAGTTACTTAATCGCTGTACCCGACATATGTCGTCAATTTTCCTCTCCATAAGTCGAACCGATGACTGCTGCTCTTGATAACTTTTTTTTAGATCAGAGACTTCTGTATGGATGTTGTTTATAGTACTATCGATTTTCGCCATAATGCGTTTCTGGACTTCCTCGAACTTTTCAGACATCAGGTTCCCAATGTTTAACATCAAGCTCTTCTCAAGGTTTTCAATCGCTAGGCTGATACCATTTGCTGTTGTCAGCGACTGAGAAGAGCTATCCGATTGCCCCTTATTTCTAGAAGAACTCCTTATATTTATTGGAGGGGTACTTACGGAGGTTCTCTCCTGCTCAGAGCTACTCTTGGGCGCACTTTTATGTGTAGTTGGGTTACCCATACTGATGACAAGATTTATGAATTGGTGGAATGAAAACTGCAGAAAACTAACTGGCCTCTTGAATCGGCTATGCAACAGCAGATTGTTTCAAAAATCAACTCAAGGTAAGCTGTTACCACGATTTAAGCAATTAAGAAAATAGATGCGATCAGTAGTACCATTCACACGGTGAAAAATAACTGGATAATATGAAAAATAACACGATCGTTCAGGAGCTCACATGAAACACGTCTACTCAGCAGAAGTGAACATAACTAACATATCATGGGATTACAGCAACAACTTTGAAATATTCACGATTTCACCTTTTTTGTATTTGCGTGTTAAATATTTAAAGAGAATTTGATTTCTTTGTTTTTTTTTCTTTTCTTTTCTAGCTGTTACTGTTAACATTTAAATGGAAAACAGTCAAAAATCTCTTCTGTGTCTTAACTTCTTATTAGGTTAATTTTGACGGTACACCAGAGGGAAATATAAAAACAGGCATCGCACTAGAGTAGAAGTCACATGCCTTCCGCTTCCAGCAGCTAGACTGAGCAGGTCGTCCTCCCAATCCCAGTATTTATCTTTCTTCGTATTGACTATACCTACGGCATCCGTACGTTTTTCGCATTGGCCCAGCATGTAAGCATTCGCACGAATCGTCCCCTCTCCAGATTTAATTATATTAGTAGGGATATTAGTAATAAAGTTTCCTTGAAGCAAAGCTCCAACAGAAAATCCATATAATTAGCAATTAAGGATGGTTGCAAAATAAATAGTGTAAAGCGATAAAGAAGCAGAAAAGATAGCAAGTCATGGTAGGCGTGAATTCGACAATCTACAATAAAATTAATTAATAAATACATTTTCGGTTGTTGCTTTTTTTTTACTTTCTTGTTCAGTATGGATGATAAGTTTCAGGTGGTTAACGGATTATTGACCTAATCAACAGTATTTAACATTTCTGAACTGAGATTTGCCCACTTACACGAATCACGAGTATTAATTTTGATTAGTTTCGTGGTTATTTTATTTTCCATGGAACGAAAGGGAATAACGGAGAAAATTGTACTTGGACAGACAAAGGAAAAGAGTCGAGTGCGTGGAGTCAATCCGATCGGACGTTGCCTCGTGTTGTAGATCAAATCATTTAATCTAAGCAGATCTAATGAATTAATTAAAACAAGCGATAGTGTTGTGCTAAACATTTTCAAACTAATCAATTACTATAATTATTTAAATTCCGACGCGAGCGTTAAATTAATAAATAACCAAAATAAATTTTATCCGCCAAGTGAAGGGCTCTTCTATGCCCTATCAACATTCAATAAGCCAGTAGCACGGTAACGTTTCCTTTCCTTCTCTTCATCTGTGATGAGTGCAAATGCATTAGCACTTGTCACTGATCAACAATCCGGGTGCACCCAGCTGTTGTCATTGAACTGCACGGTCTGAGGTATTGAAAACAGCAAATAGGCATAACACTTTTGTTGTTTTTTTTTACCTCGCTGTGTTGTTGTGTGTCGCTTTTTTTTGCTTTTTTGTTTTTGCCTTCAGTATGCAGAATTTCGATTTAGATTTCTGCAACATTCGCGGATTAAGAGCAAATCGATTTTCTCAAAAAATCCGGCAAGTCTTGCCCTAAGTGAAACCAAGGTCGTTTCTGATGCTGACATTAATCAGTATCACGTCCCTGGTTACAGCATAGTACCTCTTTTTTCTCAGCATAGAGAGATCGCAGTATATATTCGGAATTATGTGGCCTTTACTATTCTTCAAGATTTTCCTTCTGCCAATCCAGAATTTAACTATATCTGGATTAGGTTCAAAGTTCAAAAGCACATCATATACTTCTGTTTTCTTTATCGCAGCCAAATATGTCTGATGGCGACACGGCATCCGTTTTTGACAATATCTCCAACAATATTGATCATTTGCTTTCTGTCTCCCCCTCTTCCGAAATCGTTCTGGCAGGCGATCTTAATGTTCATAATATACCTTGGCTCAGACGTTTTTCTACCACAAGTCCTGCGGGCCGTTTCGTTGAACTCTTTTGTGAATCATTTAATTTACAGCAGCTAGTGGATGCACCAACGCGAATTCCTGATGCAGATGGAGATAAAGCTAATTTACTCGGCTTGTTTCTAACATCTCATCCGGACAAATATTCCATCTCCGTCGGTTCCCCTCTCGGAAATTCAGACCGTTGTTTAATCACGCCTCAATTTACCACCTCAATCCTGTGCCGTACTACTTCTCCACCTACAAGTAGGCTTCTTTGGCACCATAAGAATGCTGATTGGGACAGTCTCAATAAGTATCTCAGAGAAATTGATTGGTCGGTCTGTTTTGCTTCGAGGGATGTTGATGAATGCACATTAGAATTCAATAACATACTACATATTGGCATGGACGAATACATTCCGTATTCTAACAGCAGAACTCAACAACAGCATGATCGCTCCTGGTTTAACGATAAGTGCAACCAAGCTATAAAAACGAAAGAGTCCGGAAATGAAACAAGTCTACAAGACGGCACGGAACACCTGCAAGTCCATTATCGAGAGAGAAAAATTTATTTTTGACCAGAATATTAGACAAAGAATCTTGGCCAGCCGCAAAGGTAGCAAAGTTTTCTGGTCCCTGGTCAAAACCATCAGGAACAACTTCATCCGTTCCTCTATACCTTCACTACTTAATAATCGTGAAGTGATTCATGACTCCCTAGATAAAGCTAATATCTTAGTTGCTATATTCGCTTCAAATTCTTGTATTCAATACACGTTCGTACAACAGATGTGTTCAGGGTCCTTAAGGGGATAACGTCTCCAAGGCCGCAGGTCCTGATGGTTTTTCGCCCCTGTTAATCAACAGCTGTACCTCATCCTTGGCTAAACCTCTGGCGCAAACTATTCTACTTGTCTTATTCGGCAGGAAAATTCCCAACTGCTTGGAAACTAGCTCACGTTCAGCCTATTCCCAAGAGGGTAGCGATCCCTCAAATTTTCGACCAATTGGGATCACTTCGATTCTTTCAAAGGTTTTTAAATCTATCATTAACTAAAATTAATAAAGTATCTAGAAACTAATCATCTCATCAACGATCGCCAATATGGCTTCCGAGCTCAACCCTCATCTGGAGACTGGCTGACATTTCTTACGGAACGTTGGAACCGGAGTCTTCACAATTTTGGTGAGTCTAAAATCGTTACCATAGATATTTCAAAAGCCTTTGATAGAGTCTGGCATCCAGCCCTTGTAGCCAAACTTAAAGCACTTGGTCTCTCTCCTCCTCTTCTATTAGGGATTAGGGATTGAAAGTTTCCTATCTAGTCGCCAAATACGTGTTGTATTAGATGGCGTTACATCTGAAGCGCATCGCATAAATGCCGGTGTGCCTCAAGGCTCTGTTATCTCTCCAACTCTCTTTTTAATTTTCATTAATGATCTGCTTTCCCTTACTTTCAATCCCATCCATAGTTTCGCAGATGACAGTACTATTGACTTCGGTTACTCCTTTTACACTCTTGCGGACTCCAGAGGAAAGGCCAATCTATCAACCAAGATTGCACGATTCGATCATTCAATAACGACCTTAAACTATCCTCGCTGTCTCATCTCATTAAAAGAAGATCATAACTTAAGCACACCCGTTTCTTTTGATGAAGCATTAATTTCTGATTCACCGTCACTAAGCATTCTTGGCATTAATATTTCCAGTAAGTTAAACTGGACAGATCACATCTCTGTTGCCAAAGAAGCATCGAAATGTCTTGGATTTCTGAAAAGGTGTAAGAAATATTTCAGCCCGTCAAATCTAGCGCTCCTCTGCAAGTCCTACATTAGACCTAGAATGGAAAACCACTCCCATATATGGGCCGGGGCTGCTCGCACAGCTTAGCTTCATTGGATATTGTCCAAAAGAGCGTCTTCAAGCTCGGCGGCGATTTGGCAATAACTTGTCATATCGACTCACTCGAGCATCGCCGCAATGTTGGGTGCCTTTCGCTCCTTTATCGCTATATGCATGGTCAATATGCTGATGAGATATCTAGTCTAATCCCTTGTAGAATTATTCCTGCACAGAATACTCGCGCTGCAAACCGCGCTGCAAACCGCGCACATCCTTTAACCCTTCAAATTACTTTCGGCCGTACAGTAAAATTCCGTGATACTTTTTTATCCCGAACAGTGCGAATGTGGAACAGCTTACCATCTCCTGTTTTTCCCCCAGCATAAAATCTGCGGAAGTTTAAGGGCGACATAAATCGGCACTTCCGCCACTCTCCTCATATCCCCTATCTCCTTCCTGCCATGCTGTTCTCTGCATCATCGGGTATCCGCTGAGCTTGGCTTAATAATATAAAAAAAAAGTCAAACAATAAAATATATTAAAAAAACTTTTAAAATAAATGACTTTCATACATAAATTGTACTAAAAAGTAAAAAATATTTTTTCTTTCTCTGTGATATACACAAGAAAAGTTTTATTGCAAAATATGAAATGCTAGAACTCAGAATAAATCTTAAAAGTTTTGGCATCCATAACTATATTCACAATTGTCTAACTGCAACTCAAGTTATTTATTTTAAAAGTTTTTTAATTATATTTTATTTTTTACTTTTTAGTCTTAAATTCTATACATTCTCTCCACCCTCCGCTCTCGACTCATATCACACACGGCCCAAATTGGAAAACCCGAATGGTGGCAGTTACCACCATCACCCCCCAAAACATAAGAAACTTTTACCCCGTCTGAAAGCTTACAATTCACTCATACTAAATAAAAAAAAAAACCATTTAAATAGTCACGAACAACACTCTCAGGCACTCAAGCACTCATGCGCTGAGACACAAAGATTTTTAGTCAGGGGTCTCTGAGTTAATAAAAGTTACATGATAAAAACGACAGAACGTATTATAACCCTATGCACCCGATTTATTTTCAATGTTGATGGATGTAAACTTGTATTTATTTTTAGTAATCTTGTATACTAGTACTAAACTGAAAAAAACGCAGAAAGGCTTACATTTCGGGTACAGAGTGTGATAGGTCATTTCAAAAGGAAGCTTTTGGGCTTCTTAAATCCAGTATGAAAAATTAATATTGATGACGTGTTTTTTTGAAAAAAAAGTAGTTCAATAAAAAAACTGAGTACCGAAAATTTAACTTTATTTAGTTATAACTTCAAAATGGATAGGGGAGGGGAAAGTGTATATACCATTGGAAAGATCAAACGATTATATATCTAACAAATTTTCAATCTTCAACATAGGGTGCAACGTTCAGAAGTTACAGGGTGATATATGAAAACATACGCAAATATATTTGAGTCAAAATATCTCGGAAACCGTTAGAATTCCCCCATGCAATTTTCTGGCTGTTTAAGCAAGCTATCCATAGCCTGCGAGTGCAAGACCATATACGGTTCACCCTAAATTGTATATTAGCTCTTTGCAGTCGTATGTCATGCTGGACATAACAGCAGTAATCATTCTGAAACGCCCTGTATATGATAACATTAAATAACTATAAAACACTATGTGGAATTTGAGATCTAATATGCATGGCATTTAAGATCTCTTGCCACGCTTCGTTGATTTATAAGTGCAGATTTTGGTTACAGGCCGTGCGAGGATTTTTTCCTTTTGTCTGATTCAGTATATACACAAATTACTTTTCCATTCCAAAATGGACTATGAAACCATGCATGATAGTGACAGTGAATTTGAATTTAAATAAATACAAGTTAACACCCAACAGCATTGCAAATAAAGACAGAGTAAATTAGATTTGCCATCTCGAGCATGACATACGAGTTCTATTACAAATTTGTATTTTACTGAACGGTAGTAAAGGAAAAGGTTAAGTGGAATATTAAAACGCTTGGTGACGAAAATTTGAAAACATTAATATTGGAGCAATTACTCTTAAAATTTAAAGAACATGGTCAAGTCAAGCTCTCGTAAATGGCGCTTGATAGCTAGATTGTTAGAAACTGAAGCAAGCGAACATAGTAGGTACGATTCGCGAGCTGACACCAGACAGCGATTTTTTCTCATATAGAAAAAAGGGAAGCGGAAAAATCAATAGAACGAAGACTACACCAAAAAGAGTGTAAGCTTATAGCTATAAGCTGATAGCTATAAGTAAATGTCATAAATCATATATATAAGTGGGGACGAAAAATTAGTTCACTTTTCTGTACTGACAAAATGTATGACCCTGGGAAAAGTTCTCTGAACAACAAAACACCATGTACCAAATTTTAACTCTCTATATCGATGCGTTCTCAGCCAGTGTCCAAATATATAGTGGACAACGAAAGTTTTGTATGGCAACCCCACGAAGGAGTGGCCCGATTTATCTCATTTTCGAGCCTAAGTTTACTTTTTTTTTTAAAAGTACGTCTACAAAATTTCAGTATACGCGTTCTCGAGTTATCGTGCGCACAGACGGAAGGACGGACATGCAAAAATCAAAATAACTTTTAATATTATGCGTCATTATTTCGAGGTGTTACAAACGGAATGACAAACTTAGTATATGCCTATAGATTTCATCTAGGGTATAATAAAAAGGACGCGCTGTTAGGCTTAAGTGCAAAGTATCTAGAGAATTGCCGCAACACATGATTATGATATGCTTCTTTATATCCTTTCCGTAATTTATGTTTTAATATACATGAAGTATTCGTATTGATTTTGTGTAATTACTTAGCCAGGAGCTAGTTAGTTATGTATGTAACAAAAATTGCAAATTTCACAAAGAAAGGGTTTTTGTACATCGCTGAATGTTAATTCAATTAATTTAAAAGGTTTCGGCAAGATTGCATCAACTTACACCAAAATAATTCCACAATTCATCAAGGAATATATTTTCTTAGATGATAGTCATCTACACATTTAACATATTTTCACACTTTTTGAGTATTAGCGATTCGTATCGCGCTAGCTCAATATTCTCATTTCTAATTTCATTTTTATATTATTGTTCGAAGTATTTAGGTCTGACGATTTTTAATTTGAATACGGATGGAAAATTAATTGAATATTCCTCGACTTCTATTGTGTATAGTGGTTTCGTGTGTGCATTTCTCTTAATCTTAAGTGGCCCCGTTCATATAATTCATGTTGGAACAATAGTAGAGAATATTCCTAAAAACTTTCTCAAATTTTTCACTTATATGACATTAACCGAAGTTTTTATGAACATAATAACAAGTTTAACACAACAAATTATCGTTCGCAAATCTAACGTACTCCGATCAAATCGGACGATTAGAAATTTTAGAGAAACTCGTACATTTCTAGAAGTGTAAGACAATATCGATTTGAAATATTTAATTTCCGTTGTATTGAAACTTATTTTAAGTGTTTTAAATATTTCCATGTCAATACTATTCGTTTTTCAGAGAAGGGTTACACCTTCAGTTTTAAGTTATTGTGCCGCCTTAATAGTTCTATTCGTTCGACTGCTAGAAATTATTTTGTGTGACCTTTGTTTTGTAGGCCTTGTCGTGGTAGCTTTACATTTTGATAATTTCGGCATCTATCTGATAACGATTTCTAATGAAATGAATCGATTCGGTGATCACCTGGAAAGTCTACCTAATTGCAGCAAAATTAGAAATATTGAAAGATTTTATTCAAAACTTTGGGAAATTTTAGATGATTTTCAATATATTCTTAAAGCTCCATTGTTTTTTATACTTAGGTACGACAAGGTTATACAATGCTGTGGTTTATCTGTTTTTTATTTTAGTCAGGGAAAAGTCGATTATGTCATTTACTAGCGAATCTCTAGAGTTGCTGAAAGTTGTTATGTTCATTTTTTCGGCAGAAGCATTGTTGAAAAAATCGAGATTTCATTCTGAACTTCAAGGGGTTCATCAATTTTATTTTAACAAAAGAACTCAACAAAATGTAAGATTTATTTATAATTCAAGATGATGTTGAATGATTTTTTTTTTGTTTTTTTACAGATTGAAATTTTGCATATTGGGGCTATCTTGAAGGAACCTAGAATTTGTGTTTGTGGATTTTTTCAATTAAATAATGGATTCGGTTTAGGATTTTTGTCTACAATCGCAACAATGTTAATTACGTTAATTCAATATTGGTCAGAATTTCGATGAAAATGATTGAATTTTTAAAACAAAATGAATATTATTGTTTAAATTGATGTAATAAAAAAATTAATATTTTAATGATGGTTCAAAATTATCTTGCACTACTTGTAAAAATATCAGAAAAATTTGTACAATATTAACTTATTTTAAACAAGAGAAGATCGGAGCAAAGAACAGCATCAAGCAAAAGAACAGATTTGTCCAACGTAGATCTATTGGGGATCACGCTCATTTGACGTATATATAGTTGTAAGAACGGTTTGAGGAATTATAGCACGATTCCGACTACCGGATGTAGTAATACTTATGGGAGGATCTGGCTAAAAAATGGTCTTTTGTAAATATTCACGGTGATAGAGCTCTGTTCTGCAGTCTCCGGTTTACAGAAACTAAAATCCCCAAAATGTCTACGCCTCAATAGACCTTTGTCTCTGAATTAAAAACAGTGCTGTTTATGGATACTATACGAAAAAAGTGTATCTAAAATATACCCATGAAATATATGTTTGGTCTCCACCTTAGATCTTTGTTAATTGTTACCTGTCAGAGCTAATAATATGGTGCAGTGTAAAAGCTGCATTATATTATTATTATTTTCCTAATAACAATTGTATCCGCACTCGATAAAGCAGAAATGAAAGGAAATCAAGAGAGAAAACGTCGAATTCGGGTAAAGAAATTTGGGGAAGTCTTCTCATATGCACACAACAAGGCTCTAATTCGGAATGTAACTATATAAATTTTCGAACTCCGTTCATTTTCAGTTGATCTCTGACCGTTTTAGATAATCACAGCAAACCGAATTGTACGTTGACTTTTTAATTCTTGAGTCGTCCTGTATATTCATCTATCTGTATTATCTATCGGTATTATGATTAGGTACTCGATTTCTTATTGACTTTGCAGTTTTGATGTCACAATTTTTTGAATAACAAAATTGACAAATAAAAATTTCATAATAATCAAAATCTATAAAAGCAAAACCAAAATTTAATTATTTGGAAATACCGGCAATAAATTTGGAGAGATTTTTATTATATCAAAATTCACTATAACTTTCTTTCCTACTAGGTACATACCTACATGCATGACTGCATTTCTACCACAATTTCAAGAATACAAAAAATAAATAAAAACTCTAAGTATACTATTAAAACCTTGGAGAATTACAGCAGTAAATTTCACTTGTTAAATTCCAACTAATTAAAATTCAAATCCTATTATACCTGTGGTGAATTATGTTGAACTATAACTTCGTACAATGTTCATAAATATTCCTGTTAAGGTAGCATCTGGAAAGAATATCAAATTCAGGGTAAAGCTAAAACCCTTAAATAATATCCCGGGACTTGAAAGTCGAGGGAAAACTTACATAATATGCAGCTTCCCACTGTGTGGTGCTCCTTGGAAAGAAGTATCTAATAATTGAATATGTGGGATTCACCCCCTTTAGTTGATCACTTTCACTTTAATTGATTTAATGCTCGTTTCACTGAATATCTTTCTTTAGAGAGATATCCTACCGACTGCGCCACTTATGTTTTTATTATAATCGTTAGTGAAAAAAAAAAGTAAAAGACATGCAAAGAAAACAAAGTATTTAATTTAATTCACTAAAATCTTTATTCTCTTCATAAAAATATCTTTCTTTAAACAAATATTCTTTAGGACATTCTTGGTTATTACGCTACTTTTATAGTAAACACTTTCGCTTTACTCTTGAGAGAAAAAGCCCGATCGAGATTCTTTTAACTGCACGATTTAAGATCCGAGTAAGAACTAAACCTTTCACCTAAAAGCAAAAGCTGTTTTTTCTCGTGAAAGTTTTTTTTCTATTAGAAGAGTATGATATGGTGAGGATCCGCTGCCGTCTGGGAATTTGCTGACTCCATGGGAATGTTTTCATTTTCCGTTCTCTTGGAGAATATCATTTTACGTTTTTTATTAGAAAAAGAGTTTTTATTATGCAAAGTTGACGACAACGTAACTTGCGCGAGTCCGGCTCACACTTCGCCGGTTATTAAATATTCTTCTACAAAAATTACGGAGAACTCGTCAAGATATTAGAAAACGTAAAAGTTCTAGAATGGATCCTTGCGATACACCACATATAGTCAGAAGAATAATAGAGAACGTTACGCAATAGTACAAATCTTTGGCAAAAATCCGTGAGATACATATATGTAATAAAATAAGTTTAACGTCGAAACGCTTAACATACATAAAATAATAACGTTGTCAACATTTTGCTTGATCGATCTTTTGGTTTCTCCAGTTTTTGTAATAAATAGATATCTACTAGTATTTTACAGAGTGTGCCTCTGGTGGAGTCAGCAAGTGCTTTAAAGGTGTACTCGAAGTCGAGGATGATATTGAAACTACGAATTTTTTATTCTCTTTGTTTAAGTTCCAGGAAAAGTTAGAAATTTGCTTTCCAATTATATACAAATGCAGAATAAAGAATATGTTTTCAAAGCAATTATTTCATATAATGCTGCATTACACCAAGCAATAAATCGGATAGGATCAAAGATTTTGTATATAATCCTACATAACATTTTGGAAAAAACAAAATCCTTCAACAATGAGGAACAACAAAGCAAACTTTATCTTAGTGTTGTGCAGAAACAACGATCACAATTAGTAAGAAAAGGAATTTCCAATTCGATAAAAATCGAAAACTTGAAATGACTACAGCGGAGCAGTTGGTGGCTCAGGTACAGGCCCTCACACAAAAATTGGCTGAACAAGAAGCCAAACTAAACAGAGCAAACTTGACGAAATTCGAACTAACTGCGGACCAAATAATTAGGAACTTCAACGAGATACCAGCATTTTCCGGAGAAGACTCTTATAAGTTAAAATCATTCTTAAAAACTGTTGAAGACGTGGAGGCACTTTGCGGAGATAATAACGTTCAGCTGAAGCAATATTGTCTAAAAAGAGTAATCAAATGCAAAAATCATCGGAAAAGCGAGGAATGCCATCCTGGAGATACCAGAGAATCGAAGGAATTGGTCAACTGTAGTGGAGACTTTAAAGGTACGATTTCGACCAAAGCAGACAATTCACCAGTTAATGTTTCAGGCTAAAGAAATAAAGGTACACAATTTAAAAGATTTATTTAATAAATTAACTAGTATTAAAAGTCAAGCCAGTGAAATTTGCGATTATGACGAAGAAAATAATTATACTTATGAAGCAATTGATAGGGAATTGATTCAGATTTTAAAATCAAAACTAATACCAATTTTACAAGTGCAAATTGATCAGAACAAAAGATTATTTGAATTAGATAATTCTTTGTGTCAAACGGAATTTACTTAAGTGATGATATGATAAAAAATTCGTATAGGATTAATAAATATGATAAAATTAGTAAAGAAAACCAGAATAGTAAACGAATTAACTGTGATATTCGCAACGCTAATAGAAATTACAATTCTTATAACTCACAAAATTTTCCTAATTCTTCGAAATTCTATAATTCGCCGAACTTTCATAATCCCACCAGACCTGTATTTACTCAACCGCCTACAAACAATAACAGAAATTCAGGACAATACAGACGACAAAATTCTACACAAAACAGATCAGGGCAGTATCGGAATAATAATATCAACGTACCCGAACCCATGGAGGTAGATAATATTAATAGAGAAAGTGTCATTGATCAAGAGGTAAATTTTACAAATTAGCCTCGGAAAACAGATTACCAATAATTAAATTAACTTTCAATGATATCCAAATAAATTGTTTGATAGATACAGGCTCTGACACTAGCCTTTTAAAACCTAACGTTCTTACCTTATGACATTTTAAATTTAAAAAAACGCTCTCACATATAACTCGATAGGAGGCCCAAATAATGTGACACAAAAGATGATCACACCTATTCCCAAAGAATTAAAAAGAGAAGGAACACTTCAATGGAAAATTTTTCCTCTTAAGAGTAGAAAATACGATGCAATAATCGGCATCAACTTTTTAATTCCTTTTCAGTCAAGAGTTGATGTTCATAATCAATATTTAGAAATCTTTTCAAAGTATCAAATCCTTTTCGAGAACATTGACTATCCAAGTGAAATTGCTCAAGCAAATCACCTCGAACCTATAAATAATACAAAGGAAGAAATTTTTAATAAAATCAGCCAGTCCCATCTTAATTGCGAAGAGAAATCCCATTTAAAAGAGTTATTAGTGCAAAACAAAGATTTGTTTTTTTGTGAAGGCAATAATCTGACATTTACACATGAAATCAAGCATGAAATCAGATTAAAACATGATAATCCTATTTATTGCAAAGTTTACCGCTACCCTCAAATACACGAGAAAGAAATAGAGTCTCAAATAAAAGAGATGCTACAACAGGGTATAATCAGAGAGTCTAACTCACCTTATAACTCCCCCCTCTGGATTGTCCACAAAAAGATGGACAATTTAAATATGAAAAAATGGCATATAGTGATAGATTACAGGAAACTTAATGAGATCACTATAGACGATAAGTTCCCTATCCCGAATATCGATAATATTCTGGATAAACTAGGAAAGGCCCAATACTTCACAACAATTGATCTGGCAAAGGGTTTCCATCAGATATTAGTGAAGGAAGAAGACCAAAAGAAAAAAGCCTTCTCTACCCCATTCGGGCACTATGAATATATTCGTATGCCCTTTGGCTTAAAAAATGCCCCAGCAACCTTTCAGAGGTTGATAAACTCAGTATTAAGAGACCAAATAAATAAGATTTGCGTAGTATATCTTGACGATATACTAATCTTCAGTACTTCTATTCAGGAACATGTTACGAATACTAACAAAATTTTTAATAAACTTCGAGAGGCAATTCTTAAAGTACAGATCGATAAATGCAACTTCTTTTGCAAAGAAACTGAATATTTGGGCCATGTACTGACGACTACTGGTATCAAACCAAGTTCCAAGAAAATCAAAGACATTTCAGAACTAAAACTTCCCACAACGCAGAAACAGATCAAATCATTCCTAGGAGTAACAGAGTACTATAGGAAGTTTATAAAAGACTACGCTAGAATAGCACAACCAATGATTAAATACTTGAAAAAGAACACTCAAATAAATAAATTAGACCCTTCCTATGTCAACGCCTTTGAACAATTAAAAAGTTTAATTACTTCACACCCTATACTTAAATACCCTGATTTCAATAAGCCATTCAAAATCAATACGGATGCAAGTCAGTACGCAATCGGCGCTGTATTACTGCAGGAAAATCACCCAGTTGCCTTTGCTAGTAGAACTTTAAATAATCATGAAGTGAGATATAGTACAACAGAAAAAGAGCTATTAGCCGTTATATGGGCAGTAAAATATTTTAGGCCTTACATATATGGTAAAGAATTCGAACTTCAAACAGACAACCAAGCATTAAAGTGGCTACATACTAAATATTTAGGTAAAGACCTAAATCCCAGATTGCAAAGATGGATTCTCTCACTTGGCGAATACAATATAAAAATTGAATATCTGAAGGGAAAGGAAAACAAAATTGCAGATTTCTTTAGCAGAATCAACGCTGACGAACATGAAATAAATGGACTGACCGAGACGTTCAGTCTTAACGAAGGAAGAGACCTTTCAGAGCATAATGACCCTTTAGATAATAATGAAAACCCAGACCCCAGAAAATATAAATGATAATGATTCTCTCCAACCTACAGTTCATTCGCAGGATGAGGAACAAAATGATCACATTCCAATTCTGGATACTATCGTCAATAGATTAAAAACCCAAGTTGTAATTACCATAAATTTTACCCAACAAATGGAACATATATTAGGAAATCGAAGAATATATATGAGCCCAAACCCAACGGCAGAAGAATTAGTTAGTATATTAAAAACATATATATCAAGCAGGAAGATAGCAATTTATACTCAGATATCAGATCACGATGTCAACTACATTCAACAAATACTAATCAAAGAATTTCCCAATACCAAGTTCGTAAAATGCACCTACTTCGCTCAAGACATCGAAACTGAAGATGAGCTAATCAAAGTAGAATCTATTCAGCACAAAGAACAAAGGCACCCCGGTATGATTGCCCTTTACGAAGATCTAAAACTAAAAATATATCATAAACAACTTAAAAATATTATAAACAAAATTGCCAATAATTGCGACATTTGTAACAGAGGCAAATACGATAGGAATCCGATCAAACCCATTCGAAAAACAGAAATACCTACAAACAAAAACCAGATAATACATATAGATACCTACGTAAACAAGAAGCAAACATTCATGGTCTGTATTGACAAATTCACTAAATTTGCGACAGCATACCCGATGGAACATAGGAACCATACAGAGATAATTGAAAAACTAAGAATGTATTTTAACCACAAAAAACCCAGAAAGATCGTAACCGACAATGAATTTAAACACGTTAACGTTAAAGATTTCTTAGGCAAGAAAATGTAGAGCTGCACTTAGTTAAACCTAATAGTCACACAGGCAATTCAGATATAGAGAGATTAAATAATACTATTACAGAAAAATTACGTATATTAAACTTAGAACAACCAAATTCCATACGAACGCAAATGTTAGATGCTATAAAATATTACAATAACCAATACCATAGTACAATTAAAACCACCCCATTAAACGTTGAAGAGGGAAAATTCCAACCGAAGAAATCTATAATAATCTCATTAGATCGCAAAGTAAAAGACTAGAAAAGCACAACAAGGGTAGAGAAGTATATGAAGAAAGGAGAAAACAAGGTTATATTAAAAATTATAAATCTCTAAGACACAAAGACGAACCTAAATTCAGAAATTACAATCTATCTAATATACACCCTTCCAACATTAAACGTCCTCTTAAATTTTCAGATAATGATGACCATCTTTGTAGCATTAGCAATGCTGCAACCAACAATGAGTCAACTACAAATAGAAAAAATTGAATCTAATTCTGGATATACCATAGTTCAAGAAAACCAAATCTTAATGCCGAAAACGTACAATTACTCCTTACATATAATTGATTTACACCAAATTGATAAAATAATAGTAGAACTAATAAGCAGTGCGTCTCTACTTCCTGAAAATATTAGCTATCCACTGACAAAAGACATAGACAAGTTACAGGACAAATTGTTAACATTAGGAAACGGATACCACACTATTCGAAAACGAGGACTACTTAACTTTATAGGAACTATTAATAAATGGTTAACAGGAACCATGGATGACGAAGACAGGCAAACTATAAATCAACATTTAGAATACATTGACACTAATAACCATAACCTAGTAACTAACAACAACAAACAGGTTCAGATAAACGAAAACTTCAATGCATCTTTAAATAAACTACTTAATGTTATACAAGATGACAGAAAAATCATAAAAGATTTCATAAAAGCTAAGATAGACGAAAATTCTTTGAAAATTGCAGCATTTGACATCAAATTAAATATCCAAGAAGTAGATAGAATGGTAAACGAGTTACAAGATAACATTATATTTTCCAACCTTAACATCATCCATCCATCTCTCTTAACTCATGAAGAAATTCTTGAATATCAGATAAACGCAGACAAAATAAGAAACCTAAAGGTAGGGTTTGCAAAAACGACCACAGATAAATTAATATTTTTAGTCAAAATTCCGTATAAAATGACATGTATTAACAAAAAAATTAATCATACCTTTAGCAAACACAAATACTTGTAATGTGATTAATTCACCAATCATCCAAACTTTTGAATATCGAGGAGAATATTATGAATACGACCAAAATAAAGCAATTCATCAGCTAAATAATTTAAAACATTGTATTGTTAATAAAAAATGCGAAATTATAAAAAGCTGTAAAACAGAAATTTATAACATAGACGATGATAGTCTACTTATTCAATTAGCAAACAATATAACTGTAACGTCGAATTGTGACGAGAGAAAATTTGTCTTGAATGGAAATTATTTTATCAAGTTTTATAATTGCAGTATCAACGTAGACAGTAAAACTTATAGTAACAAAATAATAGAGGTAAGAAATAAATACTTTGTCCCAAACTTGGATTATATAGCCGAAAATAATACTTTGTCTTTCGATGAAATTGTTCTAGAAACGAGAAAAAACATAGAAGAAATTCAAGAATTAAAATTTCATAAAATTATGTTTTATTCAAGCATTAGTACCACTGTAATTATCATATCAATAATAGTAATAATTATTTTGTACATATATTGTAAACAAAAACGCTTAAAAGTAAAAGTTGTTAATCGGATTCAGGAGAATCCTTATCTTAACGAAGGAAGAGTTACGTTGTCGTCAACTTTGCATAATAAAAACTCTTTTTCTAATAAAAAACGTAAAATGATATTCTCCAAGAGAACGGAAAATGAAAACATTCCCATGGAGTCAGCAAATTCTCAGACGGCAGCGGATCCTCACCATATCATACTCTTCTAATAGAAATAAACTTTCATGAGAAAAAACAACTTTTGCTTTTAGGTGAAAAGTTTAGTTCTTACTCGGATCTTAAATCGTGCAGTTAAAAAGAATCTCGATCGGGCTTTTTCTCTAAAGAGTAAAGCAAAAGTGTTTATTATAAAAGTAGTGTAATAACCAAGAATGTTCTAAAGAATATTTGTTTAAAGAAAGATATTTTATGAAGAGAATAAAGATTTTAGTGAATTAAATTAAATACTTTGTTTTCTTTGCATGTCTTTTTCTTTTTTTTTCACTAACGATTATAATAAAAACATAATTCGCACGAAGGGTTCCGTGCCATCATATTTTTTATTTATTTTTTCAAATGAGAGTAGACGTACTGTGAAAAAATAGAGCTGTCACTTGAAAAAAAAAATGCCTACTTATGAAAATAATAATGAATGACAATAAAACGAGGGAAAAAACGCCGAAAAAATCAGGTTTCTTGTATGGGGGCCCCCTTTAATTTTTACTTTTAATTTATTTTTATTATTTGTTTTTATATCGCCGATAGACATACACACTCTATAAAAATTTCAACTATCTGCCTGTTACGGTTCATGAGATACAGCCCGGTGATGGACGGACAGCGACGTCTTAGTAATAGGGTTCCCGTTGTTACCCTTTGGGTACGGAACCCTACAATGTAGAAAGGATTCGTACCTTGTTTGTTTTATTTACTGCCTAAATTTATTTCGTTGTTGATGATTGTAAAACAAATGGTGAAAGTGAAATATTGGTCGTAGAATTATGTAATAGAAATCATGAATTTAATTTGGAAAACGTTCATTACAAGACTGGAGTAGTCGAATAGTGACAGTAACGTGCTGCTACAATTGTTAAAGCTGTTAATGCTGTTAAGGAAGCAAAGGAGCAGCTTAAAGAGAGTAAGAGGCATAATGAAGAACTGGAATCCCGTCTAATAGGGAAAGGTCTTTATCTCAAACCTCATAAAAAAGGATTGGGGCTATACTTAAACCCAGAGCCAAAAACTATTGAAAACGCTACCTAAAAGACCATTAACTGAGGTAGATTTGCATAAATATGCAAAAGATCTGCCATATTTTCGAGGAGTTTGCATGCGACATAAGCTTCCAAAGAAACTAAACAAGAAGGAAAGCGGTATTATCAACTTGGATATATCATCAGGTTCAGGAACTCATTGGGTAGCGTACTATAAAAATGATGAAGATATTCAGTACTTTGATAGCTTTGGAAATTTACAGCCACCATTAGAAATTAGAAAATATTTAACTAGTAATGTAAGGTATAATTATTCACCATTTCAAACATATAACTCAGTAATATGCGGTCATTTATGTTTGAAATTTTTGTATGATTGTTACGATAAATAAAAGAATATGATGATATGTTTCGATTTATTTAAAATATTTCCTTTATACAAGAGGAGCAACAGGGTCTCTTAATTCTATTATATAACTTCAATAGTTTGGATATTCGCATAAATTCTCTTTTAACATACTGGCAGTTACAAGTATCTGGACCTGATGTTGAAGTATTGTAAGCCCAACTGCAGGATTCATAATGCTCTCCATATGTTGAAGTCAAAATGCTGATTTTTCTATATTTATCCAAAAAGCGGTAGGATTTTTCTATTTCCTCCTTATGTTCTTCTAGTAACAACTTGTCATACTCTTGCAAGAATCTGCTAATATCGAAATGTTTAAGAAATATTTGCACTTCATCATTTAATCTTTCCACATTTTTTTATTTCTTCCTTGTTTTAAATTTTTATACTACTGAATCCACCTGTGGTTAAAACTGAAAGGAATCTCATGCCCTTGCAAATCTATATAAATGAGGAGGAAACCACATAATTGCATCATTTTGAATTATACCACAATGTCATTAACACTTACATTAATCATCTGTATTAACAACTGAGTATTTCCCACCCATAGATTTGTCAAGGGATTATGTATGCGGGTTAATTGATTTCCAAACTTACAATTCAATACCAAATATTGATGGATGGCAGCACTTGATTCTCAATGCACAATGTAAACATGTATATCCGTTGTATTAGTTTTATTTCTGTTAATTGTGTTGTAGTTTTATATAAATAATTTGTTACGTTACGATGTTTACAATGTTCTAGTGATGATGGACGGATGGATGGATTGAAGAGAGTACAGAAAACATGTTTTTTCTTCTTTAAATCTGCCGATGAAAAGCGTTTTCTGTTTTAACGTCAAAGTGCTTCGGAAAGCGCTGAATGACAATGTGGAAATAGGAGCTATGGAGCTCTCTGTTAGCCAAGCTCAATTACCTTGAAGTGCAGCCATGTCGGAACTAAGGGAGCTCTTCTTTAGGTTCGAAATTAAAAGCACTTCTAGAGTTCAATATATATTCTAATTTATTCAATCCACTTGCACTGAATTTATACACTTAAAAATATTTTGCCATCACCCATTTCCAATACTTTTGATCGCTGAAATACTTTGGGTCATAGATTTTTTCGTTGTTGTTCATAATTTCTGCGCTTACAAGTTTTGCACAGCGGGCATTTCCCAAAGTTGCAGCCAGGTTGAAGTAAACAAAAAGAAGCTACAATGCAATGATTTTCATTGATCGTCTAGTACCATGTGTTGTTGGTTTTGTTTTTATTATTGTAAAGCATGAACATAGTGTAAAGCTTTATCGTCATGTATTCATTGATACATGACACTTATAGTATATGTACATAATGCTTTCGCTTGGCTACAATAAAGTACACATTATTTTTGTATCTTTTATTAGTATTCCATACAAATGCAGTGAATCACTTTATGGGTGTTTTGCCTAATCACTGCTTTGGTGCATGTTAATTTTTTCATATCAATTTAAAAAGGTATTCAGAGATGTCCTCTATAAGAGGTTGAGGCCCCAGGCGAGTTCTCTGGAGCCTAGGCTACAACAAAGGTCATTGTTCAACCTCCCTCATGCAGTTCTTCCAGGGGGTTGTTACGCCTCCAAAAGCATTTTATGTTAACCTTTACTGTTATTCATTTCGTTTACAAGATTACAAGTGAGTGATGCTGCTACCAACTCTTAATTCCAGAACCATAATCAAATAATTCTCATCTTCTTGGGTGGATAAAACTTGCGCTGTGGAGCTTCTGTGGAATAACATCGATCGTCTCGTTGAGAGATCGACTGGAGGGTAACAGGTATCTTTCAATAGCCACAATGGAATTCCAGAGCCGAGAAAATATGCTGACAGCTAATTAATAGGAGGCTTGTCTATAGATTTAAGGGACGCTATCATAATCATAGGTAGAAATAGTTTAAGTTATTTTTTTTTCTGTTGCTAATTAAAATCGAGTACCATAAGAAAAGTGACATATCTAAATTGCCATTAACAAATTCTAGTATTTTACAACAACTGGAGAAGCAGTAACTATAGCATACTCTTTGTAGTTCCAAATGTTTCTTTAAATGGAATTATAATCCTCTAAGTCATTAGACATCAACAAATCAATCCTAATTGGTATGTCTTTTTTAAACGATCAAATTTTCTCAGAAGTAATTACATTGTGCTCGCACATTCAACTATCCACGTAGTGAGTCTGCGAGTTTAAGAACAGTCTAGTGTTCCGTGGCAGAAAGTCGAAGAAAATAATATTGTATGCCCATATGCATAGGGTTAGTCAAAGATAGTTCAGGTCCTCTGATATAATTAAATTATAAACTGAAAAAGTAAAGAAAATTTCAACTACTTAAACTAAATAACAACTATGTATGCATGTATCCAAACGGGCTATATAAGCAAACGATTTTAAAGGAACTATATTAACTAAGCTATTAGCCTTTTCCGATATAACCTAGACAAAAGAAATAATACGTGTACAAAGTGTCTAGCAATTATTTATAAATTCAATTCAAAAGAAAGGCAAGGTTCACTGTACAAACTAAGCCGCGAATTGGTCGAAAATTTATTGGCCGCAATGACAAGAGGGATGGTCGATCTCCGATAGTTCGAAAAGTAAGCCACGAGGAGGCCAGCGGCACAAAAGCAAAAAAGGGAAGAGGCTCGTACTTTTCTGTTTTTAGTCGTACTAGTGATAAGACGTGAATTTCAAGAAAGAGCATTAAACGGTCACTATAGCTGAAAGTACTGAGGAGATTAAAATTAAAATATCAACCCTGAAAGTAAGGACAAAAGCGACAAAATAATTTAAAGTTGAGGAAACTAGATTTGGACGAGATATAAAGAAAATCATCAGAATTACCACGAGGAACGAAGGATTCGAAAAAGAAAAAGTTAAGTACATACATTCACATATAAACTTTCTGGTTGCAATATTGTTAAATAATGATTAGTGTTAATATTATTTCGATCAAACACGCGGGTGGTTGGCGACGGCGACTTATAGGCTAATTTATTTAGTGGCAGATGTATACCTAGCCATTAAGATTTTTTTTTATGCGGTATGAAAGCCCCGCGATATGCTTTATAACTAGGAGTGAAACAAAAGTTTTAATTCTATTAGTTGACTGAGTAGCTTTCGCCATGCCGGTTTCTACAGGTTTCATTGTACTCATGTAGGATGATTACGATTGGACCTAGTGATCTTGCTATAAAAATATACGCATATTGTGTGTTTCTCCTTTTTTTTGTTTAAGAAAAACAGAAACAAAATAATATAAAGATATTGTGTGTTCTTTTTTGTTTTTTACCTCGGTACACATGTTTTCATACACGACAAATATTAAATTAAAACCTCTATTACCTATTTACCATTTTTTGTTTTCACCGCTTGAGAAGAGGGCTTAAATTCTGACGTTTAATAAATACTTGTTTTTAATAGTAGATTCCTATTTAGCCTGCTTTTGCTAATTGCGACTGATTTTCCTTCAATTGGTTTTATTGGTTATATGATTCATTTCTGTGGTAGCCATAAATTTCTATATATCTTTACGTCGAATTAATATGCGCTTTTTCGTTGGGTTCTGCTAGCTTTTTCTAAAGTTAGAAGAACAGCAATGTGTAAGAACGAATATGGTAGCCGTAATTTGTTTTAATTAAGCATTAATATAGCATTGAATAAGCCTTCAAGTAATCCAAAATCAGTTGTTTCAATTGGGTTCTTAATTTATATTTAACCTCATTATTCTTCCCACAAATGTGTCTCATGAACAAGATAAAAAATATAAAATAGATTTTATTAAAATTATCAAAAACTGTAGCAACACAAGTAATTTTTAACATAATCTAAATCTGATTACTTAATTCTCCAAACATTTTCCAATGGAAGGTAAGCCTAATACAGTTCATTAAAGCGAAGGAAGCAAATATTGTTCAACAACAGGAGGGATACAATTACAAAAACCCTCCATTGTCAATTAAGACATTTAAAATCTCCTTTAAGACATCTTGTACCTTCTACAAATAATCCAAAGTAATTTTTCCTTTCATGACATACAGTAGGTACAAATTATGCCTCCATTGCTTTATTAATTGTTAATTATATGAAGTGGATTCTGAAATTGGACTATAATTAGTACTAAGGATGTAATCTTCACAATTTCTCTATTCTAAAGACTCTCCGTTTTCATCAGGGTGAAACTATGGCCCGGTTACCTTGCTAACTAATATCTAAATTCGTGCGCTCCCAGCAGTAATAAATTTCAGGGCCTGCTGATAAGTAGGTAACATGTAGTTCTATTCCACTTTCATTATGAGTTCATAGTTAATTTCTCGTCCTCCCAAATTGGATCCAATCAATTTTCCTGCTCATACGATCGGTCCATATTCAGAGAACTAAAGGATTTGCATTTGCCATTTCAGTTCAAGAAAACTAATGATATGAATTAGTTATTAAGAAAATGATAAATTAAGGACTATATTTCTAGTGAATAAGATACGCATTAGTTAATATTGATTGTTAAGGTTTACTAGGTAAAATTGATTAGTGCGCATTATCAGATATTCGAATATACTCAATATTTTTTTTTTTAGTGACATGAAAAGGGAACGTTTTCAGTGGCGTAATAGATGCGGTCACGTGGGGGCCCTGATTCAATGGGACCCGAATGAGCTCCAAACGATTTTCTTATTTCGAAACTCCTTTTAGGGGCCTATATAGAATTATAAATATAAAACTGTCCTAAATTTCCATAGAGGCGATTTTATACCGCGTTTTACGTGGAATATGATCCTACATATATTCTAAACATGATGAATAGTCCTCTACAGTCACTTTTTACTCAACCCGTTCCTACGGGAGAGTGGATTGAAAAAAAAATGAAAGTCTGAAAACTATCATACCCGAGTATATCAGAGTGCTGCCTAGCTCACGCTGTTTTTGTAATATTAGGCATCTAGCCACTACCGCGGCTCTTCATATGAGAATAAATTATATCTCATCGAGCTTCTGATCAGATTTCAGATAAATATCATTCACAAAATTCGTTAAAGTTCGTTGTCAGCTATCTCGCGATTTTAGTTTAGTTCTTTACTGAATAAACTAACTGAGTTTCTGAGGGTGCAGTCAGTAACCTCCATAGGAGAACCGTCCCTACAATGTAGCTTAGGTCAAAGCAAGTTTTATGGCCCAATACAAGGAAGATTCTTCCAGCAGCCAAGGGCGCATTTAAGAGAAATAATTAGCAATTGCTAAACAGTAACCTCGGATGGTACTGTTCTGCAACTGCCGGTTACTTCGTTGATTAATTCAACAGCTGGCAGCTGTTATTGCGATATCAAGTTACCGTTCGGTTCGGGTTAGCTTTGTTTGAGATATTAGGATAGTTTTATTAGAATTAATCGTTGGATTATTGTTCGATTGCTTTTGGGACACGCATGGTATGGTGATTTTTAAATTTGATTTTTTCTTTATTATTTATGGGAGCTATGCTTTTTAGCTACTCCAATTTTTATTTATTTTTGGGGAGTTATGCTTTTTTAGCTGCTCCGCTTATTTTAGTTAATTGTGGAGTTCTGCTTTTTTAGCTGCTCCATTTACTTTTCAACCTAAAGTAATTGATTGAGCGATTGCTTGATTGAGTTTAGGATAATGCTTCTCTCTTGCATATAAAAATTGTTAACGTTAAAATAAATTAATGTTGTAAGGTGGAATATTTTTAAGAGAATTGTAATAGTGTGTTTTAACTACGGGAGAATTAGTAATTTTTTCAACGTCGCGTTCGGTTTAGGTGTTGATGATACGCGCGTCTACTTAACTTATCGCGTTATTAATAGTTGTTTTACTATTCTAGTTTCTTACGAGAATAATTTTGGGGTCAAATAAAGTATGGTTTGTTATGTTTGTGATTATGTGCATCTGAGTAAGGAAGAATGAAAAAATTAGAGGAAGCGTGTCTGTTTTGTATGTACGAATAATAACTGAATTCAGAGGAATAGAGTGGAGTAGTTATCTTATAGTTTTGCATGTTTAAGGTTATATAGAGCATTGCTATTCGATTAGCGCGACTAATAAAGATTTGAATTTCGTGAAAGATCTTTTGTAGAGTGCGTTGTATAACTTTGTCGGAATGAAGCATAAACGTAATAAGAGAAAAAGTGAATTTCGAAGTTAATGAAATTACCAGATCTAGGTAGATTCTAAGGCTGACTGTGAGCGTTTTAATAAGTTAAGGTATCGGGAGTTATATGTAATTAGGTTTTGATTGGAGTGAAAAGAGAGTATAATTAGATGATCTTCTGGTTCAGACATCAATGTCGGTGGGTAGAAGTAACGTACTGACAAGAAAGCAACTTTTAAGGTGCGAAACTCTAGAGAAGGAATTAAAAGAAAGATCGCAGGAGCTAAAAGAGTATAAGGATCAGTTAGAAAGCTACGAGCAGGACTGCCCATATATTGGAGAGCATCTCACGGTAGAGTTACAAAAACGAGCATCAAGTGAAGAATCGAGAAAATAGATTCAGGAGTGGAATACAGCTGCCAAGTCCTGTACGCAAGGCGAAGCTTTAGACTTACTGGTAATGGCTACAATGTGATCCAAAGGGGCGAGATCCAAGCAGAACAATTGTTAGAAGAAAATAAAATAGAGAACAAGGCTCTGATAAATAAAATATTGTCTTTGGAACAGCAACTGAAGGAAGCAGAAGCGCCGGCGGGGGAGGAACTGGAGACAGAATTAAGAGCCGACGGTCCACTGTCGCAAGAGAAAGTATGCAGGCAAGAAGTAAGTAAGAAGTGGACACCAAGGAAATTAGTGTTCTGGGAAAAACCACGAGAAACGAAAGATATGCAAGATAGCCCAGCTAAGAGTGGCTCATCGAAGGGAAAGACAAAAGAACCGCGAAGCATTAAATCATACGGATTGGTCAAGAACAGTATGGCGGAAGCACATGGGAAAGTTATGGATATGGTTTCCAAATATATACCATTATTTTCTGGGAAAAGGTCACAAAAGCTGTTAAAAGAAGTGTACCGCGTCCTGAATTGCAGCAAGGAACTCTACGACCAACTGACTACTGAAGAAAAAGCTAAGGAATTTGAAACTCTGCCGAAAGTTATTAAAACAGCATAGAGTAAGTGCGGGATAGATGCCACGGAAGGAGCGGTGCCGTACTAGTTATAGTTCCCAGAAATGTCGAACGATTTTGTTCTTTTTCCAAAAATGCATTGGGCAAATCCACACAACTCTATACTGCGAGTGCCGTGTGCTTGTGGCCAAAAGAGACCAAAATAGAGCATATTCTCTTTCATAGTTTAAAAATTATTCCCTTGAAAATGTCAGTTCCGTGTTGCATGCTGGAGTGCACAGACGTAGAAATAGCTTTAAACCGATTTGTGTGACTTTTAGTGATACTCAGGTTTTATTTGGCGTACAGTGTAACCGTTTTCCTTATTTTCATTATGCGTCTTTAGTTTGTAGTTGGATGTGGCATCTCTCCCTGCAGGTAAGGGGTGATAACTGCAAACAATTTTTTATAAATCTTTACTTATTTCATGGAATTCATTAGGAATTCGAAGAAAATATATTAGAAAAGCAAGCGGCTGTAATCGAGCATCCTGGAGTAATGAAGCATTGATGGAAGCTATTACGCGCTTAAAGAATAAAGAAATAAGTCTACGAGGAGCACAAAAGCAATACGGAATTCCAGCAAGAACTTTAAGTAGAAGGCGGAAATTTTAAGAAGGGCGCACTGGGACCTTCGGGTAGACAGCTTCAAATTAAAATTTTACGTGGTGTTTTTGAATAATTTTGTTTGTAAATTCAGGTGTTCTTGGTAAGGAAAATGAGTTGAAATTAGTCGCAAATATAAAACGATTAGCTGCTCTTGGGTTTGCTCCCACCAGGAAAAGAGTTCTTCGTAGTTTGGCATACAATTTTGCTGAAAAACTTGGATGCACACATAAATTTTCCCACAATACCCAGCGTGCAGGTAGTTCTTGCTATCTGCATTTATGGAAAGAAATCCAGAGTTATGCATACGTCAGGGTGAAGGCTTATCGCTCACGAGAGCGCAGGGATTGAATCGGCCAGAACTCGAGGATTTCTTTTCACTTTTAAGAACGGCTATGATAGAAAACAATCTTCTAGAACGACCTGGAAATATTTTCAATATGGATAAAAGTGGTGTGCATTTAATAAAAAAGCCCGGAAAAGTGATATTTGCCAAAGGTTGGAAGGATGTGCATATTATAACATCTCAAGAGAGAGGCGAGAACGTAACTATTACCGCATGTTGCAATGCTGAGGGTGGGTGTTTGCCTCCTGTATTAATAATGAAAAGCTTAAATAGAAACCCAGAGTTCAGTCTTACACCAAATTGTGAAGTCTATATGAACCGGTAATTATCCTATATAAATTCAGATCTTTTCCTTAAGTGGATCATTTCATACCTAAAAAGCCCACAGGAAAAGTCTTATTAATTTAAGATGGGCATACTTCACATAGCAACGCTATAGAGCTTTTGGAGCTAGCAAGCCAGAATCAAATTATTTTATTGTGTTTGCCGAGTCACACCAATCAAGCATTACAGCCACTAGACAAAAGCTTCTTTGGGCCTTTGAAAACTTATTTTGAACAAGAGGCTCAGGCTTGGATACAACATCATAGCAATAGGAAGTTGACAAAGTATCAGGTAGGTTTCCTCATTGAAAGGGCTTGAAATAAAGCTGCAGCCGTTGGCAACGCAGTTTCTGGGTTTCGAGGAACTGGGATTTATCGTTTGAACCCAAATGCAATATCAGACCATCTGTTTTTATAGCATAGATGAAATCTATAGGGTATACTAAGTTTGCATGCCGTTTGTAACACCTAGAAATAATGATGATAGAGAAAAATGGATTGGAAACCAATGCATAATATTAAAAGCTATTGATTGTTGCATGTCCGTCCGTCTGTCCATCTGTCCGTCTGTCCATCTGTCTGGCAAACTTTCGTTTTCCACTATATATTTGGACACTGCCTGAGAACGCATAGATATAGAGAGCTGAAATTTGGTACATTGTGTTTTTATATTAATAGAAAATAAAATTTCAAAAATAGATTAAATCGGGCAACCTCTTCTTGGTGTTGCCATGTAAAAATTTTGGTTTTTTACGTATGCTGTAAAAACGATCAATCCAAGACATTTTTATTGTACAAAAACTTCTTCAGAATACGAAATCCTATAAAAATGCTTGTAAACATTTTTTCTGTCTGACAAACCGTTCTAGAAATATATGCGAAAAAGCACTTCAAAAATCAAACTTGCACAGAAGGGTGACAATACGAAATTTCATACGGGCATTCATCTAGGGTATCATAAGAATTGGTCTTACACCAATTCTAGTTTTTTTTTTCTTGTTATTATCAGATACTTCCAAATAAGCTGCTGAAGCTTCTTGTTCGGAAAGTACTTCGTCAACTATAGCATCCCCTGAAATAGTGCCAATAACTCCAACTAAAATATTACTGAAATTGAGTCCATTGCCAACGATTCCATACCCATGCAATAATCGGCGCGCAAACAGTCCGCTTTAGAGCTTACAACGCCAGAGGCTATAGCTGCAAAGAAAAAACTAAAACTATTCAGAAGCCCCAGAAATCTGACCGACAAATAAAAGAATAACCAAAACGCAATGAATATCACAACCCTGTATCATCTGATTGAAATAGGTGCGCCGAAAGCTGGGTAAACTACATTTTAACTACAAAACGCGAAGACTGGACAAGTGTACAGGCTGTGGAAAATGGTTACACGAAGGTTGTACCCTTTACAAAGTTCTTTGTAATGATTGCAGGAAGCAAAATGTTCGAAAAAAAGCATACTAAAACAAAAGTAAACACCGAGCCATCTTAACTTAAACATGTGGCATCTATACCGCATCTTAAGGGATATATGGCATGAACTAACTTTTTTCTATAATATTTTTTTTATATAAAACTTTTTTTAACTTGTTTTGTCTGAAAGAAGTTCTTATTTTTGTTTTTTAAAAAATATTTCAATATTGTTAACTGTTTTACATACCATCCCTACTTTTATAAAAAGCACGGCAACTCTACTGCATTTACCCTATATGCAAACAAAACTTTCAGTGAATTGCGCACTGAAATGCTGGAATGTACACAGTGACCTCGAGGGGACATCAGGGAGTTTGCGGATCGAATGAAAGAACTGCGCGATCAGATTAAGGAGGATGTCTCGGTCATATATCCGGGAGGGGAGAAGGGACTACTAGCCCAGTTGGAGGCCGATGTTGTAGCTACTTTCAAAGCGGGTTTGATGAGTAGACCCACGCAAGTGTACCTTACTGGGCGCAAGTTTCAGTCATTGGAAGAAGTGAGAGAGAAAGCCAATTATTTTGAAAAGGATGCCAAAAGACTTCAAGTGAGAGAATCGGGATACGATCCCAGACAGAATTCGAAACCGTTTTTTGACAGATCAAGGTCAGTGTCATCAGTTAGATACCAAGCATCTTCGATCCAGAGAACACTACCCAGATATATTGAATGTTTTCAAGAAAGTGCCAACAAGTACTCTTCTGTACTGAAAGCCAGGAATATGGGCACGAGATATCCAATAGCCGAATTCATCACGTCAGAGTGGCAAACTATGCAACTGGCATCCAGCATGAATTCCATTCAGGAACGGATGGGCTTTATTGCCAATTTTGTCAAACACAGGATTAGTACACGGCAAACTGTATAAAAAATTATTTAGCCGAGAGGAAAAGTGAAAAATTGAATTCAAGAAGTAAATTTGTCATCACAGTGCCATCTAACATAGCCTTAGAAGGTAAGTCTAGACTTTTAATTGACGCTGGGTTCACCTGTAGTTTAATTAATATCAATAGAATAGAAGGAAGTACGCCAGACACAACAGAAAATAAGAATTGAGCGACTCTTTGGGTTCGCTAGAGGTCCATAGGCACTTGTCAGGCAACCTTGCAGATAGATAACAATCAGGAAGCTTGTCAATTTAATGCGATTGGTGATACTGATTCAATTCCAGCCGACGGGATACTTGGAATGGATTTCCTGAGGGACAGAACTATATTCGACTGTATAAATATGAAGCTGTTGATACAAGACGCCAGCTAACATGGCAGAAAACCTTGACTACTGCTAAAAAATGTGGGGCTTGTAAGAAACGATGGATTTAATGACAAGAAGAGCAGGCATCATAAATATCATTGACACAGCGAACATAGTCTGCAGGATAGACTTACATTTGTAAGAATCGCTACTGCAAGAGCCTGTCCAGTAAAAGCACCAAATTCTGCGAATGAACAAGAACCGCGTAAGTATTCCGAGAGACTTGCATGGAGTTATGAAGGCAGTAAAAATTTCACTTCACAACAAAAGCAAGCTCAGGGGCTTAGTCGAAGAGGTAAGTTTAAATTTCAACGATATAAGAATAAATCGGTTAGATCAGACCTTAAGAAGCAATTATTTGATCGAAACTTACGGAATATTGAAATTCAACTGTAAGTTTCATGACACGTAATGAGGTAAGTATTGGTAAGTGTCCAGGAAACGTAACGCTAGGTCGATTTTCTCAGCAGGGGCCTTCAAATTCTGGAAGAGTTTGGAGGGGCCGATTGTTTAAAATATAAATGTAAATTACAGAGCTTTGCAGACTTACAGGCCGAGAAGGAGTATGAAAGGAGATATGATGGTAGTCAAGTTCTTACAGGAGAGCGAACCGAGGCAACAAGCAAGGTAAATTTACAGAGGTAAAGGTAAGAAAATATATATACCTATATATGAGAATCACAAGAAGGGTAGTAACTGAATAATGAAAAAATGAAGATTAAAAAAAAAAAAAGTTTGAAGAAAAAAGGAAAAATGGGAATCTGATAAACCCAGTATGTGTAGTAGATACTCAGAAAGAGAGAGATTGAAAGAAAAAATTATACATATTACTTGAGAAGAAATACAAGAAAAAGTTACAAGGATATTAAATGTACCACGACAATTAAATGTTTAAAGTTATCGGAATAGTACGAAAAAAATATAGTAAAAAAATAGTACTGGAAATAAATATAGGAAAAATATTATATAATGTTAAAATTTTATATTTATAATAATAATAGACACTTTAATAGTATATTTTAGAGGTTAAGAAGGATGAAATAGAAGTCGAAAATTATAAAAAATATATAGTGTTAGCCTTAAGAACTACATGGAGGTAGACATAAATTGCAGATCAAAATGGCAACGGAAATGTGGAAAGTTCCACTATGCAACATCATCAAGTATGCAGGACAAATACGGAAATGAGTGGAGAAACCATGGCTATGCGGAGGACTGGACTATTGATTTAACTTGCGTATATGTGGATGTGAATTTGGAAGTTAAGCCAGTAAAATCAGAAGAATATATAATTGGAAAGCTAAAAAAATAAACTTTCAGAATCTCTAGTTGAGACTTTTATGCTCACGGTACATAATATTCTTTAGGCACGGATGGACTCTCGATATAATTGAGAGAACTCCGTCGTAACTATAAGAAAATCAAGAAAAGAGAATTAAGGGGGTATTCTAGTCTAGAGGCCCGAATTTTAGGTGATTTTTGAAGTGCCGTAAAAAAAAGGCAATAAATATTTTTTTATCCATTTTTTTATGAGTTATTTATTAATATTGCGAGAACACAAAAAAAATTAAAAAATTAAAAAAGTTAAAAATTCAAAAAATTAGCAGCTGATCAAGTGGGGGGCCTCAAAAAATTAGCGCGTGATCATGCCCACGATTCCAACCCGCCTAGCAATCCGAAAAAAAACAATAAAAAAGATTATTAGTCTAGAGTAATGTCACTATGTCCGGAACTAGGGAAAAGTTGAAAACAATTTTTTTCACAAAATGGCCGCTGCCTAAAAAAAATTAATTTTTGTACCACTTTTTTGACTTTTCGAATTTTTTAAAAATAGAAAAATTGAAATTTTGGGATGCGGCTAGTTCCGGACATAGACAAGTCTATAAAGAAGACTCTCAAACAAATTTCAAGTAAATCGGTCCAGTAGAACTTGAGAAATCGTGGGCATCGTCTTGAAAAGGCAGTTTCGAGAAAAACGCGTGTAAGGGGTAACGCCGCTGTAAATTTTTTGGAAAATCGTTTTTTTTTTATTGGCTTAAAAAATAGTTTAAACCCTCTAGAATAAGAAAAAAAGGTCCCATGCGAAAAGACTTTTTTTTTCCTTTGAAAATGGGGGGTCGCCACCAAGCGCGTCAAACTTGCCCAGAAACATGTCCCGGGAAGATGGCTGTGGAGCCGCTATTTAAATTTATCAGTAAAGTTCAATGTATGCCCGATAATACCCTTGAAAGGTTTTTTTCAATCACCTTTAATTTTGCGTGAAAAAAAATTCGTGAAAAAACCTTTTTTTTAGCCGTTACAGAGGCGTTAACCCTTAAAGTCCATACGTCCACGTGGTTTTTTCGAATTTCTAGACTAGAATACCCCCTTAATATTAATCAATCTATCCAGCCACCTAGCCCCAAGGTAATAAGATAACCTTTGTTTGGGCAGGGAAATTAAAGAAGCGCCTGTAAAAAGTAATGACCATACGTTCTATTATAATCACATCTTAAAATCTGTAAACTGGTTGATATGTTTCATATATGTGTTATGGTTAGCGCACTCCGTGCTCCAATGGAGAGAGCTCGCGTAAGGGTTTATGTGTAAAAAAGAAAACAAGAAATACAATATTCCCTGCTTGGTTGAATTTTATTAAACTCCCCTTTTTTTTCTCTTTTTACACCTTTCCTTATATATATATTTTGATTTTTTTTTTCATTAACTTTCATTCCACCTTTCTTTATATATATACTTTGATTTTATTCACATTAGCTTTTATTCCACCTTTCTTTATATATATACTTTGATTTTATTCACATTAGCTTTTATTCCACCTTTCTTTATATATATACTTTGATTTTATTCACATTAGCTTTTTAAAACTCCCAATTTCTTAATTTGATCGCGCGGCGGTTGAAAAAACAGAATCCCTGAGGTTTGGGCTTGCCGGCCCCAGGTACCCATGATAACTTCCAAAAGCTTTTCCTTTTTTTCTTTTGCTTTCTCACGACGATGAAAGATCGTACGTGAGAATATGCGAATTGTTTCAAGTACACCCAACTTGCGCGACGAAAAACGATATCCGATCACACGGCATGTAGGTAGGTATACCGTGTGAGCGGAGTGCATTACTGATAACGAAATGCAATTTATGCTAAATTATGCTAAATTGCATTTTGTTACGGCACGCAAATGCATTTGAAATTTAGAGTGCAAATGAAAAATTTTAATGAAAATTCGAATTTAATGGTTTTTCGTTTTCAGGGTCAATTTGTACTACGCCAATATATTGCATAAGGCAAGATATTGGCGTATTGACGTTATAGTTGTGATTCGGGGTATAGGCACCTGAGTCACAACATATGCAATCTCACAGTTTATAACATAAAGAAATGAAATGGATAAGGATATTATAGAAATACTTTTGTCCTAAAACTAAATAGAAATTAAAATTGGAAGATAACTGTTTGAGAACTAACGATAAAATGAAATGTTTAAAAAAAATTAATATGTAAAGTAAGATATACAAAGAAGAAAAAATGTTATCAGGAAATAATAAAAGATTATATATTGTAAAGAAGAAAAAGGGGGAAAACACTATTAAGATGCATGAAGATTATTAATTAAAAATTATAGTAAAAAAAAATATTAGAATGATTGTAAAATGTACTTTTTTGTTGTTGTTGCATTTATGTTATTTTTGTGATTAGATGAACAATAAGTAAGGTTATATTATAATATTAATGCATGTGAATTAATTAAGAATGTTTTTTGTTAATCATGAAATTTTAATTAAAAAAACAAATGTTAAAATAAATTGGAAGACAATATAAATATGTTGTAAGAAGTTAATAAGAAAGAAATTTAATGTCAGAAGCAAATAGGAAAGAAATTAAATATGGGAAGAAAATAAAAAAGAAAGTAAATATGAAAGAAGAGATATAGTAATAGAGAAAGTAAGAATAAAAAAAGACAATGTAGGAAATGAACTATAGAAAAATAAGCAAATTTAATAAGTATGTATTAATGTAATGTAAAAGAATCTGAACGGAACTCGGTTTAAAATGATCTCAGTTTTTAGTTTAAGATAGATTACACTCTCCTGATCTAGTTCCCTACGGATACTAGTTTTTCCAAGGGTGAGAGATGTTATGGACCATTATAAGGAAGATTATTGCAGTAGCCAAGGGCTCATTTTAGAGAAATAATTAGCAATTGCTAGTTATTTCGCTGATTAGCTCAACAGCTGGCTGCGATGAGCGCTGTGCGCTATACTGTTTACTGTATAAACTGTGAGATTAAAACAGAACTGCAATTTCAGTTTAAATTCATTTATAATAAAACCCACCCAGCATTCAAAACTGACTTTCTTGTTTTTGAGAAATGTTGGATTAAATTAAAAGTTACATTATAGTTGAAAAGAAAATACTTTCTCAATTCAAGAATAGTCTTCTTATTTTTTCAAGAAAAAGTGCTCGTATTAAGAATAAATTTCTCATTTTTTTCTTATATTAGAAAATATTTTTAGTACTAAGTTGAGTTCACTATTAGTGAAAACACTCATTACCAATAATCCGTGAAACATGGCAGGACATTTTTGTAATTTCCATTTTCAGGTTATATATTTTTCAGTTGTAAAATATCTAAGGAATTATGTACGAAATTATCTGCAACTGGTACTGTATTCAGCGACGTAATGGGATGTTATGGAATCAATGCTTTCAAATGGTGGTGGAAGCCTACGAACATATTTTTTTCTGAGATGACTGGTAAAAGGTGAGTTAAATAAATGCTTGCAAGATTGGCGGAACTATGCAAAATTTTGTAGACCATAAAGGTAAATATTGTGGAAAACAAATTCTGAAATTCGCTTTTTTATCCAAAAGGTTTCAATGTTTGATCTCTCAAGGTTCCTCATTTTTGCTCTTCAGGTCTCCGGAGACTATTTGTGTTTTGTGTTAACAAAAAACTTTCTTTTTAATAATTTGTCAAACCTACTTCACTTTATTTCTTTTCTTTTCCGAGCACAGTTAAATGGCAGAGCGAAACAGAAATAGTCTTTGGAGGTCTAGAGACGTAAAAATATAAAACTTCAGACACCTGTTTGGTTTGAAATATGCGGAAAAATCTACAAGAAGTTGCATAATATGCGAAACTCTATTCGACGTACTAAATAAATCGGACAACAACAAACAAGTGGTATAATTGGTACCTGCAACTTGATTGGGTTGTTTTCAGTAACCAATCACAATCCTTTGTAGTCAATCAGACGAAATTTTATCTACATTCCCATCATATGTATTACGTAACTCCCGTATTCGACATCCACTCTTCTGATCTGTTTTCATTTTGCAACAAATTACTCCTGCCATTTCTGCTTTATAGATCGTGAATACAATTTTAACACTACGCCAAAATATCAACACTGACAGAGTAGAATTAACAAAGATTTCCGGAGATCTAATGTGGAAACCATATATTTCATGGGACCATTATAGCAGACCTGTAAAGTACTTATGTACGGGTACTTAAGTACTAGTATGAGTACCATTGCCTGAAATCAAATGTCTTTTAAGTTCTGGTGCAAACCGCGGTACTGGTACCAAAACATTTTTCAGTTACAAGTCTCGATACTGCTACTTAAAAATTTCAGGTACAAGTCAAGGTACATGTTGTGCTGTACTAATAAGTCCCATATACATATAAGCTTAAGTGTCCTATAAGTATCAAAGTACAAACTTACTTCAAAAGTCGCCATAACGCGAAGTACATAAGCTCTCGTATATTATTAAAATGCGCTTTCTAATAACAGAGGTTTAGGAGCAGGTACAGGCACAGTCAATAAATTTAATTAGATAATATGTTAATCGGTGTGCATAGTTAGGTACTTATAAGGTACCTAAGCATAATAAGTACCAGTATTAGTACTGAGACCTGTACATGAAATTTACGGTCGAATTTACTGGTTCGCTTTCAATATGTGATTTCGTAGCGGCCTGATGTCAACAAATTCGCGCCGTAAACGACCTCGGGCACCCACTCGCAGTTATAGAGCTTTGCACTAAATTCAGCGAAAGCCACTTTGCGTATTACAAAAGGCTGAGATTTTGAGATTTAGTAAAATAAAAATAAAGAAATTCCTTCTAATATCAGTCAATTACATATTGAGCTCAGGAACAGTTTTCATTGTTTATCTTTGCCTTTATTCAGACATGATATATTATAATGCGTTGTAAAAACAAAAACAAACCAGGAGAATCAGTGGGAGATAAAACGAAGAGTTTTTCAAATAATAAAAGAACGATTCATCCATCCTGCAGCCTTTCATTCATGCGCTAATTATTTATGAAAAAGATTTAATTACCTCATATCCGAGACGCGCTTCTGATCGAGCGAGAAGTTACACATTCATCTGATCGGCATCACGGATTCTGCAGTTGACGTTTTAATACGCTGTCCAAAGGTCAGCCCTACAGGGTAAATCCGGCAAGTTATAAGCTTGTCCCGGGACCTTAATTACCGGTCTTCCACAATCAAGCTAATTCCGGCAAATTGTGTCACGAAGTTAGTCGCTTTTATATCAAGAGATCTCGCAGACAAAAAGAGGGTGTAAGAAAAAATATATTGGAAATCATCTAAAATTTAACACAGTTTTGAATAAAATCTGTAAATATTTCTAATTTTGCTGCAATTAGATAAACTTTCCGGGTGATTCCCAAATCGATTTATTTCATTAGAAATTGTTATCGCATAGATACCGCAACGTTCGAAATGTAAAGCTACCACGATAAGTCCTACAAAACTAAGGTCAAACAAAATAATTTCTAGCAGTCGAACACAATAGCTTAAAACTGAAGGTGTCACCCTTCTCTGAAAAACGAATAATGTTTCAATACGACAACTATTAAATAATTCAAAACGATATTGTCTTGCTCCGCTACGAGTTTCTCTAAAATTTCTAATCATCCGATTTAATCGGGATAAGTTAGATTTGCGTACGATAATTTGCTGTATTCAACCTGTTATTATGTTCGTAAAACCTTAACTTTATTTCACATAAGCGAAAAATTTGATAAAGTTTTTAGGAATATTTTTTACTATTGGTTCACCAAAAATTATATTCCCCGTGCTTGAAATTAACAGAAATCCGCACACAAAACCACTGTACACACTAGAGGCCGAGGAATATTCAATCAAATTTCCATCGGTATTGAAATTAAACACCGTCAGACCTAAATATTTCGAACAATAATATAACAAGTAAAAAAGCTAGAATTGGTCTAAGACCAATTCTTATGATACCCTAGATGAATGCCCGTACAAAATTTCGTATGATCACCGATCTATGCAAGTTTGATTTTTGAAGTGGTTTTTCGCATATATTTCTAGAACGGTTTGTCGGACAGGAAAAATGATTATAACCAATTTTATAGGATCATTATTTCGAGGTGTTACAAACGGAATGACAAACTTAGTATACCCCTATAGATTTCATCTAGGGTATAAAAATGAAATTATAAAAGAGAATATTGAGTGAGTGCGAGTCAACATGTTTGTTAGAACTAAACTAGGCTGCTAATATACGAAAATTGAGAAAATATGTGAAACGTGTAGATGACTATGGCGTTCGAAAATTCATTACTTGATTAATTGTGGAATTGATATTTTTAAGTTGATGCAATCTTCCCGAAGCCTTTTATACTAATTGAATTGTCAATTGTACCTTGTTATACTTCAGAAAATTGCATTTAATTGTACGTTGTCATATTTCAGGGATGTACAAAAACTATTTCTTTGTGAGATTTGAGATTGTTCTTTTATACATAACTAACAAGCTCCATTCTCAGTAATTACTTCTAGCATATTAAAATGTAAATGGCGGATCGCATGTAAAAGCAAATCGTTTTACGAAAGTTCTTTAGAAAGTTTTCAATAATCTCAAAAGGAATTTTTTATTTTATAATTCGCAACCACTATTGTTTCTCCATAGAATAAATTCCTCTTCCCCATTAAAAAAACAGAAGATTTGGCTTGACTGTTTACGCTTCACTACTCGTCCATAGAGGACCTCCGGCATCCATTTTTAGAGGGCTGTTTAACACATAACCGCAAGAGTAATTGAAGGAAGAGCACCGCTGCCGTTTCATCCATGTCTCCCGCACTGGATGAATTAAATATTTTTTTCAGCACCACTGACGTTCCCCTCATGGCTCGATCATTGGGCGAATTAAATGTGGTTTTACTTTCGGCCTTGGTGCTAGTTATTCTCGAAAGATATGTGTCTGCTTTTCGGCATTTGTTCAACTGTAAATCATCATAATAGGGTGTAACGTTCAGAACGTACAGGGTGATCTATAGAAACATATCCAAATATCTTTAAGTCACGTTACCTCGGAAACGGTTAGACTCCCCTCCACCACTCTCATACAATTTTTTACTCGTGTAAGCATGACTTATGCATAGAGGCTTTGGATGCAATACTACATACGGGACAGACACCCTGTATATATCTGACAAACAGGAATGCGTGTATTGTATAAAACTCGTGGTCATGTTTGATGTCGAAAACCCCTCATAACATCTCGAAGCGGTAAGTCGTAATGAAGGACGGAAAGTGCAGAGCGAATGATATGAAAGCACAAAAAAAATGGTAACTAGTGCGACCCGTATGTGATAAATGAATGGCAGCGAGTAAAAATTCCAACAAATTTGCACTCTAATTAGGATAACTTCTTCATGAAATCCTTTAGTTGTTTTGAGCTCAACACAAAAAATTGGTGAAGCTTCACTTATTTTTGATTATAACCATTTGTTGTTTGTTATATGTTCTAAGTGAGTACGAGTAAGAGTACATTCAAGTCAGTTAAGGGAAATATTTAATAACTGGATGTATATCTGTCATTTGGGTAGAATTTTGATCATCTCTTGAAATGCTTTCTTTCAAAATTATTTTCTTGTTTCCGACCCTATTTCAAACAGAATTTTGCTGTAATCTGCACTACATATTGGAAAGTTCTTTTATTATTTTCTTTTAATCGATAGTAGTATCTTGCTCATCCACATTTCATGCAATGACTCTCCGTCTCACTCAAATTAGAATTTTAATGTTACGGTCTTACGGCAAGCTTTGGGTAAACTAGAATCATTTTTAGTAGGTGAAAAAAAATTTTTCGTAACTGGGTGTCTTGAAGAATTTTTTTTTTCGTAATATAAGAAATATAGTAGCAAGTGTTATACCATTTTAGAATCCTTATTAAATGCGTCAACTTTTAAAGTTACTTTCCAAACTGGCATAGTACTTTTTGTATTCACTGCAGTCAGTTAAAGTTGGGTGAAATATTAATTTTGTATTCTTGGTTCGGAAAATGTGACATTTTCTTCCAAGCTGGAGCAGTTGGCTTAGAATTTAAAGCAACAGGTTATATAAGCGCTATTCGGGATTACATGAGAAAAATAAAATTGAAAAAAAGTAAAGAATTGTAGCAACAGGAGCTAAAACACCATCACAGGGTGTACATTTTCTTGAAAACAAAAGAAAAGTCTATAATTTGATAAAAATAAATGACTTGATTTTTTTTTATATTTTTCTGGTAATGTTATGATTTGGTCTATCACCCGATTCCGGCTTGACGTCGACTTACGGGACACCCTGTATATTCTATATGCCTATACTAACATAATAATGTGAAATCGATATTCGTATGTATCATGGTGTCAAGCAAAACCCTCGATAATACTTCACAACCCATGAAACAGACTCCCTCACTACCACTTGAGAGCTCCAACGGAGTCCTCACATTGTAAAATATTTGTATTGCTCTTATGTAAAACTGACAAAAGTTTGATTTGAATAGCTCCTCCGCTCTAAACTACAATTCATACAGAAAAATTGTGTTCTGATAATCTTAAGCTTGCTTTCTTATCTTCTAAAATAAAATTTTTATATCCTTTCTAACAAAATTATTTAAAAAAAGTATTTGAACCACTTGACTACGATTCCTCAAACAAAAACTCTCAGCTGAGTAATCATTTATATGACTCTGGGCCGTCCTGGTATGCCATGGGCTGATGATATCGAATATAACTGCCCACAGATTCGGACTCCGGCTGCACATACACTATTGCAACTATTACTCATTTTCGAGTTATTGTTACTTTGTAATCAAAATTATTTTATTATTTTGTTAAGTAAGCAATATAGTAAGTGTAGCCTTTGGGAAAGCAAGGACCCAAGCTATAAATTACTAGAAAACTATTTTGGATAGTACTTTAGACTTCATAGCATATATGAAGGCAATGCTTGGAACTTTTCCATAAGTATCAATATAGAACATTCTCGAGAACGGACTCCCAATGCACACATATAGATTTCCGTTTCATGGCTTTGGAGGTATTCGCGAGGGTTTTGTTTCAAGGCAACACAATATATCCATGTTTGTGTATTTTATGTACACATTGCATTAAATCTATTTGCTGTGAGCTTGGTGTTCATGATATGCATCTGGATCGAGAGAAATTTCAAGTAAGAGTATCATAAAAGAAATGAAGCTGTATATAGCGAAGTGAAATTGCTGTAATTCTTATCATCCCTTATGGCATTTTAAGTAGTATTCTCTAAACTTTTATTGCACCACAAAGGACAAATAACTATATAAGACGGGGTTAAGGGAATGAAGTATGTTGTGAGTGTTTCTAGAGAGCCCTCAATATCATCAGCAGATTATAGCAATGACGAATTAAATCTATTCGACTTACAAGTATATTAATTTAACATTAAATTTCATTAAATTACTAATTACTACAAAAATATAAATTAATTAAAATTACATTTTATAAATTCACTGCACCAAGTGGAAATTGATGGAATCACAGATGCGGTTAAAAAATTAATGAAACTAATTTATTGTTAGGTACTGTAATTAATTTATGTAGGGTTGTGCTACCTAAAGAAAACTATAGTATATCACACAGCATCTAGAAGCAGATATATTAAATGTGACTACGAGTTCAATTGAAAGTAAAAACAATTCTGTAAGGTTTTTTTTCTTGGTAAACCCGCTTGATGATTAATCGTATTGTGTAGAATAGAGATCATACAGGACAAGCATGGTTCATAATTGGTCGAACAAAAGTATTATAAGTAATCTAAGGGCCATAAGATTCTCTAGTAATTCCTAAAGTCGCATTAGCACTGGGTAACGTCGGTAGTTGGTGCGCGGGTAGTCAGGAGATGGTCCAGGGCCGTTTTCCGACGTTGCTAGGTTCAGAGCGCTGTTCTAGCTCTGCGGTTCGGGCGGTATACGTAACACACACACTACTTAACCTACACTCACTCACTTACTTAAAATAACTTAGGACTACGCGGCGTAGGTGCCGGGTAGGAGCGTGCGCTTACTATTCCTTAGACCAACGCGATTAACGTGCGCTTGTCGTTAGGTGTAGCCAACACGGGGGATGCGGGACGGAGCGTGCGCTCGCTATTCTTCTGACCAACACGATGACGTGCGCTTGTCGTCAGAATAGTCAACACGGGCGTACGGGACGGAGCGTGCGCTCGCTATTTTCTGACCAACACGATGACGTGCGCTTGTCGCCAGAATAGCCAACACGGGGGTACGGGACGGAATATACGTGTGCGCTTACTACTCCTCTGACCAACACGATGAACGTGCGCTTCGTCGTCAGAGTAGCCACCACGATACGGGGACGCGATTGATATTCGTGCGCTCGCTACTCTTCTGATCAACACGATTAATGTGCGCTTATCGTCAGAGTAGCCTACACGGGGGTACGGGGACAGAATGCGTGCGCTTACTAATTCTCAGGCCAGCACTATTAACGTGCGCTTGCCGTTGAACTAGTCAACACGACTTGCGGATAGGACTAGGCGGGAGATGTGACTAGTCGAGCTGCTAGGAGGCAACTGAGTAATCTTTCGGTGCTTGACTGACTTTTATAGCCAGCCTTCTGGTATTCCACTAGTGGGGGTCAACTCTCTTCACTTTGGACTTGTACTCTCGCGGTCGGATATTTTGCTGATCGGTGACTTGTAGTTTTTGGTTGTGTTCACTTCGATGCTTGTTGATCGATTGAGTGATCTTACAAGTCAAGTCAAGTGTTCTTCACACGCGATTAACGAAATAAAACGAATTATGGCGAATTTATTACCGAACCGATATCCCGGGATATTTGAAAATGTTTACGTACAGGCTTTAATTTTGGCCTAGAATTCACTTTTGTCTTTGATTCACTTTGCACTTTAATTGTTCGAATTTATATTAACTTAAGGTTACACGATGTCGAAATTATTACAGCCTGTTGCGCGACGGCAAGCTGTGTTCTTGTCTGTTATTTGATAATTTTGGAATTTAGAGGAATAGGGAAGTTGGATGGTAGTGGGAAGTTGTGGAATGTTAGAGATTCCTCTAACTTGTTGTAAGTTGGAGACCGGCGTTTCTTCCGGCATGGTGAGAAATATCCCGAAAGTCCAGAATGGTCCAGCGTTGATAAATCCCACGATGATCGAGATGCCTGGATGTTGTCCTATCCACGATGGTGGCTTCCTGCACTAGTGAAGAAAGTAAATCTTTCGCCCAGGTAATAAATGTATCTCGTTTCCGAGTTGATTAGGTGGAGAGGTGATAAGTAGTGGTGATTTTCAACTTGAAGTTGCGTTGAAAGCTGGCTAATGAGGGAGTTAGGGTGTTGAGAGATCTTCTCAAGTTGTTTGACCGCGAGAGAAAGGAGGTAGTCCTCGATTGGAGTGATGTTTGCACTGTCATACAAAAAGGTGTTGGGAAAGTAGTGTCCGTCAGGTTTTCTATACACTCCTGTACAGGCCCTTAGGATCTTTCTTTCGGGGGCGCTAATTTGCTTCATATAGGATGGTGAAATGGTGTGCCAGATGGGGAAGCAATAGCATATGATTGGGCGGATGAGCTGTTTATATATAAGAAGCTTTGTATCTTTCGGGAGACCGTTTCTCCTTCTGATAATAGGGTTGAGTAGGGAGTAAGCGTAGTTTGCTTTCCTCATGGTTAGCTTGGCGTGGTTGTTGAATTTCAACAGATTATTGAAAGAGACACCAAGATATTTGGCGTTCTTTGAAGGCTGGAGCTTTTCGTTATTGACTTCAATTTCTATGTTGTTGGCTCGTGTGGCGAGATTGGGTCTTCCCCTTGTGGAGGGGTTTCGGATGCAAATCATTTCAGATTTATTAAGGTTGATTTTGATGCCCCATTTTCTGTAGTACTCGTCAAGTTTGAGGACATGACGCTCCACTTTCGTAGCAGCGAAATTGGATGACATGGAGTGGGCGTACGTAAGGGAGTCATCAGCATAAAGTAGTGTGGTGGAATTTGAGTCGTTGGTAGGCTGGTCATAGGTGAAAAGATTGAAGAGAGTTGGTCCGAGGACCGAACCTTGGGGGACACCAGCACTGACTGATATTTCCTGAGATTTGACATTCTCAATTTCTATGAAGAAATTCCGGGATGACAGAATGCTATGTATAACCCTGGTGAGATAAGGCGGGAACTCGAGGTTTATAATTTTGAATATTAGCCCGTTTGTCCAGACTGAGTCAAACGCTTTCTCTACATCAAGGAAGCAGCCTACTGTCTGCTCCCTTTTGTTGAGGGCGTTTGTAGAATCAGAGAGGAATTTCAGCAAAGCGTGAAAAGTGGAGTGCTGGGGCTTGAAGCCAAATTGGGTATCTTGCCTGATATTTAGGTCTTGGCAGGTATTTTCTATGTGTTGGCGGACTATTTTCTCGAAAAGTTTGCCCAGGTTGGACAGAAGAGAGATAGGGCGGAACTCATTAAGGTTTTTCGAGTTTCCTTTTTTGGGAATTGGAACTATGCGTGCGGTTTTCCAGACATCAGGAAAGTAGGAATTATTGAGACAATTATTGAAGATAATTGTCAGAAATTCTATGGCGACAGGTGGGAGGTTTTTGATAACTTTGTTTGAAATGTTATCAGGGCCGGCGGACTTTTTACTTCTGATAGTCCTGATTAGAGCGAAAACGTGAGCAGGATTTGAAAAGATGCTTAAATCATCCGGATTTAAGGATGTGTTTGTGGAATTAAAGATTGTGGCGGAGGATCCCACTGCCTGTGCAGTGAAGTCATCAACGGTCGAGTCAACATTGGTCCTAAAATTTGCATCGCTTAGAGAAGAGTTGTCTTTGAAAGTGGATTGGAAATATTCCGCGAAGGCGTTTCATTTTTCGTGGGGAAGGTTGTAAGCATTCGAGCCACTTAAGATGGTTTTGGGGAGTTTTGCTTTCCTGTTGCAGATCCTATTTATGTCCTGAAAGCAGTGTGGACCGGGTTGAATGGAGGCCAGTTTATTCCTAAACTCTTGATCGAGAAACATTTTCGTTTGTTCCTCAATAATTGTTGACAAGCAATTAATTTGCGATAACACGGTTCTGTAGGCTGAATTATGGCTATTAAGGGTTCGGTGAAAAATACGGTTAAGTATTTTTCGAAGTTTCTGCCTAAATTTATATAATTTTTGCAGTTGAGGAGGAAGATTTTTGTATTTGTAGTGTTTGCTCGGCACTGCACTGGAAAAGAAGGCGACATTTCCTTCAATGGCGTTGTGGAGGAAATCTATATGGAAGTCAATTTCCAAGTTCGAGAGATTCCGTTGCGAGTTAGGGAGATTTCCTGTGAGGAATTGAGAGAGCCTGTCCTGAAATTGTTGGCAGTCAATGTCTTTGAGTGAGGTTGAGGCTTGGGGGTCTGAAGTCAAAATATTTAAGGGTACGCTGGGAGTGATTGAGAGTTCGACTGCCAAGCATCAGATTCAGCCATATGCGCTGTACAAACGTAATTTGAGAATTGGGGAAGGAGATTAATAAGATTAGAGGTTACGATATAGAAGTCAAGAGTTGACCCAGAACGTGGAAAGGTCGGAGTATCCTGCGAGACGACGACGAAATCATGGGTGGTGTTATAGAGAAGCCAGTCATGTACTGTCTTGCCTGACGGACTTACGACAGAGTCATTCCATAACGGATGCCTTGCGTTGAAATCACCACCAAGCACCGTGTAAGTGAAATTGTCCGAGATTCGAGCAATGCTGTTCATGTTGTTCTGGATATCAGCTCCTGTGGCGTGGCATCTATTATATAGGGCGATTAAGAGAAGAGATTCGTTGTCACGAAGCTCTAACTTGACAGCAGTGCATTCCATATTGGAAAGGTTACTTATTTTCACCTCTTCGAATTTAAGGTTTTCCTTAATGAGAAGGGCAGTGCCTAAGGTTGTCTCAGATTTGTCCTGACGGATGAAGTTGTAGTGTTCAAAAGCTAACTTATGTCTCTCAGTGAGGAGAGTTTCAGAGAGGAACATAAATGTGGGTTTATGCTCAATGAGGAAGAGATTTAGTGCTGCTCTTTTGCTGTGCCTTACCAGCGAATTGCAGTTAAGTGACATGATTTTCAGCTTACTTAATTGCCTAGACATAGTCCAAATGCAAATTGAAGGTAAGCTGCTTGTTTTTCCGATATGGAAGAGAGCTTCCTGTATTTAGGAAGGAAATTATTGATTTTGCCCATAAGGACGAAAAGGTCGCAGCCAAATAGCGACTTGGCTTCTTTGGTGCAGAAATCGTCAATTTCAGACACTCTTGGTTTTCTAGGAGCTGCATTGGGGGCAGATCTAGGTGCTGCTTGAGGCTTGGGAGCTGTGGGTTTGACAGAATTGTTATAATTAGACGCGTTCTTATAGATTACCTGGGCGAAAGATTTACCTGGTTGCACATAGTTCATAGTTCATAGTTCATAGTCTTCTTGGCACGTTATTGTACTACCTCCTTGTATTTGGGGCAGCCTCTGTAACTGGCTGGATGTCCTTCAGCTTTACAGTTGACGCAATATGGGGCACCTTCCTTCTCGTTTATCCGTTCGCATTATCCTGGTAAGTGTACATTTTTACACTTCACGCATCTGTAGTCGACCGCACAGTTCCTCGCGACATGGCCGAAAGACTGGCAACGCTTGCACTGGGAAATTCCAGAAGCGCGGTATTTTTCCCAGTAAACGATCTGGTTCAGAAGGCGATTTGTGGCCATAATGAATTTGATATCGTAATTACCTCCGAAATTAATTACGAAGGAATTCGATTCCTTGCTCCTGGGCGTTTTAAAATGCGTCACAGTGTTAATTTTGAATCCACGCAGTTTTTCCACAAGTGCTGCCTTCACATCCTCTGCATGGTATGTATGCTGAACTCCTCTCAGCAGAAGTGTCGTCGTCCTTTCACACTTAGGCGTAAACGTGTAACTCTGTACCCCAATGTCCCTGATTATAGTGAACAGCGCCTTATGGTCGTCTTGGCTAATTGGCTTGATAATGCACTTGGTGCCCTTTGCAGTCTTGATGAAAAACTTTGGCTTATCAAGCTCGCAATTGAATGCTTTAACATTTAAGTTATGACAGACGATCGGAGGAGGTCTCACTGCCTTTTCAACGTGAGTCTTAGTAGCTTTGGGCTGTATCTCGAAGTCCTTTCGATTACCCAGAATTTGGAAGAAACCACCCGTGTTTTGCACCCTAGGTGGTTGTAGCTCTGACCTTGATGTCTTCTTCTTGGCTGGAGTTCCGGACGATTGAGGAGACGTCTCTGGGCTACTCTTTGCTCTACGTTTGTTGTTTTCCACAACAGTATAATTGTTTTCATCCTCAGACGAAACCAAACTCGATGAAGATGACTCGGTTGAGTCATTGGACATATCCACATCGCTGGTTGTTTCTTCGGTTACTTCAGGCAGTGACGCGTTATTGTCGTCGAGCAAATTTCTTGTTCCTTCCTGAAGAGTGACTTCCGGGAGGCCTAATTCGTACTTACTGTACAACCTTTTTAAGCTGTTCTCAATAGCGGCCATAAGTGCCCTTTTTTCGGCTTCAAACCCGAGATTTATTTCACTCATGATTCACTAAGAAAAAGGTGTCCTTTATCACCGCAATTCGTATCACTAACTTGTATGTGTCTTTACCACAACACATAACACTTAGATAATTTCTTTAAATAGTATGTGTCTCTATCACTTTATTATACACTGTGTCTCTATCACTTGACTATACACTAATAATAATTGTGTCTGTATTGAAATGTCACACACTAGCTTACACATCTACACGGGCACACGCGCACTGTGACTGCGTAAATGCCGTCGGCAAAATTGTGGCATGCAATACTGAATATTAGGATATTCGGATATTCGCTGTGATGTTCACTTAATGTTGTCAGTCACTTGTCACTCACTTGATGCGAATGAATGATGAATGATGTGAGTGATCTTACTACTGGCTGCCGGCTATTTATAGGCAGGCTGGCTGATGGCGTCGGGTGTAGAATGCTCCCTTCTACTATCACGCCACCAGCACGGGACACTACAGAGCTGCTTATCAGTAGTGTGCTCTCCTCTCGGCGGCTGGGTTACATTGTTGCGACTGCTAGGCACACGTTTTCGCTGGTGTCTAGCTGAAATGTATATAACTTCTTTACATCTCCCCCTTTCTTCGCAAAAAAAAAAATAGGTAACGATTTCTTTTTTTCTATGCGGCCGGACTCTTCTTACGGTATGTAGTTTATTGTCATTCCAGGCGCATACGGGTGTTGTGTTGATTCTGTATATTCCACTGCTGGTGTTGGGCAGTGTTTATCGGGACGATACGTCGGCTACAATATTTTGCTTTCTTTTTCGGTATTTACTTCTGGTATCTGGTGGATGTGATGTCTGGCTACATCGACAGTCTTTTGATAGGACGCCTTGTTTTGTGCATCGCGAACAGAATATTTTTGTTATGTTTCTGCAGTGCATGCGTGTATGCCCCCTTTGGCCACACCTCCAACAACACTCATTTCTGGAATACTGAAATGTGATCGAGAATGCGTTATGAGGTGGCCCATAGCGTCTCTTTTCCTCCGGCGGATTAGCTTTTGGTTTCATCTTTCGTTCTTCTTTTCTTACTAATTCATATTTTACGGCTAATTTTACTACGTCGGCTAGATTTGTAAAATCTCGGGGTCGGATATATAATCTATACTCTGCTAAAAGATTCTCATATATTCGGTTTAAATTTTCTTCGCTAGTGTTGCTCTGTTGCCATCGCATCAATGATTGAATCGCCGTGATGTATGCTTTCGCCTTTTCTCCGGGTTTCTGTGTTCTGGTTCTGATTTCATCTGTCAATCTGATTTCAAATCGAGGCGGCAGAAAAAATGCTTTTAGGTCCTCTACGAAATCATTCCACTTGGACCAGTTCTGTCGATTGTTTCTATACCATTGGAGCGCATTTTTATGCATTAGCTCTGGTAGTGCTTGTAATAGCCGGTCGGTCGGATTTTGATTGCAATCTGCCAACTCTTCTATTCTTTCCAAGAAGATCAGTGGCTCTTGCGTCTCATTAAATTTCACATTCCACTTCCTCACTTTGTCTATCACTTCTGAATCTGTGATGTGAGAAGTGTTCGTTGCTACAGGCAACGATGACGGTATAGGAGTTGTATATGTCTGTGTGAAGACAGGCGGTGCTGATGTCATGGTCGTGAACTGATAGCTAGTTATCGGTGTGATACAATCAGTTGTTCTGGTTCTGGTCAGACCACTCACATTGCTAGTCGTAGTTATGATGCTGGTTATTGTCACAGTGTAACTTGCTATGGTAGTGACAACCTCACTGCTTGGCTTGGCTTTTATCTGGCTTTCTCGTTTGAGATGTTCGCTCAGTTTTTCCTTAATTCATCGGCTGTGCCGGTACATTCCAGATTCCGCTGGATTAATTCTATAGCCAAGTCATCTTTCTTTAGCGTATATACCCAACTGGGGGTCTTTTCTGGATTCATTTCGCTCTATCTATTCTGGATGAACAGCCGGTCCCTACTCGGGCGCCAAATTTATGTAACGTCGGTAGTTGGTGTGCGGGCAGTCAGGAGATTGCCCAGGGCGGTTTTCCGACGTTGCTAGGTTCAGAGCGCTGTTCTAGCTCTGCGGTTCGGGCGGTATACGTAACACACACACTACTTAACCTACACTCACTCACTTACTTACAATAACTTAGGACTACGCGGCGTAGGTGCGGGGTAGGAGCGTGCGATTACTATTCCTTAGACCAACACGATTAACGTGCGCTTGTCGTCAGAATAGCCAACACGGGGGTACGGGACGGAATGTACGTGTGCGCTTACTACTCCTCTGACCAACTACTAAGATTACTACTAAGATTACTCCTAGTGTTAGTATGTTTTGTGATTCTCATTGTTTGCTGGTTCATTCGTTTTTGTAATTTTTATAGTTGTTAATTTTTTGACCATTAATTCTTTAATTTTTAATTTTTTGACTATTAATTTGTGACTTTATCTGTTTATTTATTTATTTATCTTAACGTTCCTAGTGTCCACAATGTTTTTGGTTTTTTGATTCATGGCCTGATGATGGACCAAACCTAGGTCCAAAACGTTGCCTTTTCACATCACAAATACAGACAAAAACATAAAAGTAGACATCGTTTCTTAATAAAAATTTTTTGTTTTGTTTTGTCTATCCGGAGTTTCCCAAGAAGGACAAAGAAACCCTTGAAATAATACCCCCGGAAAAAAACGACCAATTGCTAAATAACTTATTAATGGAGCATCATTTATGAAAAATATCTAAATTAGAGTTTAAGAAGGCAATTAATCAAAACAAAAGTATTCTTCTTTGGTGCAAATGGTAAAGAGCAATGGCCCAAGATGGCTGCATTGTGGCACACCAGAAATATTTCTAATCACAGTGAAAAGGATTCTATGAAAACAGAGACATTAAATATATTTAGATAAGTAACCACATAATCAATTCACGAAGAGAGACTGAAAACCAAACAACATAAGCTTTGGAACAAGAACTCTGTGGCTTATTCTATCAAGGGCTCCCAAGTTTTAGAGATTCTGCACAGATTTACCATATTTCAATATGTTGCACTTATTGCCATGTTTGTTTAATGGAATAATCACAGATATCTTTCAAGACACCGAGAAGACAACACAGTGAACAAATAAGTTCGATTATCAATAAGATGCAGAAAGATAGAATATTATAGAACAATTCTACAGCTTTATCAATGTCATGTTTGTCAAGGATAAGAGCGCTTACTTTCTGAGAGCCAATCATGTAGGGATTTTAAAGATAAAAGAGTACACACATAATGCAGAACGTGTAATAGAAAAAAAACACCAGATGTAAAAATTTTCCATAGTCGTTCATTATTTCGCAGGACTACGTTAGTCCAGACGATAAAAATCTATCAATAGAGCATGTTAAGGTGCGTATACAGGAGAAACCCTCAGAGCTTTCCCTTCACAAGAAAACGCGTCATAAACAGGCAGCATATTAAAGACGTCACAAAAGTAAAAACTCAGTTCATCGATACATAATTGCATGCATAGCTAGCTGTTCATACACAACATTTCATGAATACCGAGATATATATACCATTACAGTTGAAGGGAACATCAGAAGAAAATATACAGAAAAGCTCCAAATCCTCAGAATTACTCAATTTTGTCGAACAGGTATGTTTAAAAGAGAATTATCTTAGTCAGTAAATAGCCCCGCTATCTTGTAAGCAAAGACATGTTACATTGTTATAGTATAGCGAGATTTTGTCGACCAGATTTTTAGGTCATTTAAAAATTTAGAGCGACTACCTTGAATAAATTCACGTTACTACGCCAAATTTTAGGCGAAAAAACATCACTGAGATATGCATTCAGGGACAATATCCTTAAAGAGAGCCGTAAAGGGTCAATCTATGTGCATGAAAACACCACAAGGATGAATTATATATGGGACATATGGGAAGTATATAGAGCAATGCCAGAATGGAGATCGGCTGTTAGGCACACAACTCGTTAGAAGCACCACGAAGAAGATGCATAGCTATCCACCTTCCATATCCTAACTAATACTTCTTTCAATAGAGAAGAACACTTTCGTCTTCGCCGAATTGCATCCGGTCTTAAAACAATAAAGAAATTAAATTGCAGAAAATAACGCTAGTCAAAAACGCGTCAGAGATTTCCTTCTAAGAAAATTAATATTTACTCGCTGTTTTTCTCAGTACATAAGTATGTAAAATTCAGTGATTCCAAAAACACGCTAGATCAATGCATTACACCTGCCCGTCTTGCTAATTCTATGCAAACCCAGCAAACCCATTTGACAAATGTTTGTGAAACGTTTGGGGAATGTTTGCTCCTTGTGGACGCGCCTTTAGGACTTATCACTAACAGGGATGCTTATAGGTCAAATTATGAAGCTTCACCAATTTTTTAATCTTGAACTTATGCATAAAATGTAAACACCTAACAGAATTCATGAAGGAGTTATGTTAATAAGATTGTACATTTCTACACGCTGTTATTCACTTACTACCTGTGATCCCACCTACTTTCCATCTTTCATCAAGACTTACCCCTTCGAGATATAGTGAAGGGTTTTCGGCTTCACTCATGAACTGTTATGACCCAGTTTAGACCGGTCAATATGCTGCCTACACCACACGAAATCTGCAGGTAGGGTGATGCTTCATTGCTTACCCACAAGTTTTCGAGGAGAGGGAGCATGCTCTATGGTAAACTCGACCTCATAAGTTCCAGCTCAGCTCAGCTGGAACATTTCCATAGCTACCTCAATAACATTTGAGTGTCAGAAAGTGAGTGCTGCACAGATGTCAACAAAAGTTGCAAGTTGGTGGAACGGATAAAAGTGGGCAAGGGAAGATATCGGAAATGACGTGATAGAAAATGAAGGTTGTTTTTGTTTGATTGAGATAGACACAAAATTAATGATCTATTTATTTGACATTAAATCAAAAGAAGTTGTGTGCTAAATAGCAGAAATTTGTATATTATCATCGAGTTGGAAATTTTTGTTCCCGATGTGTTTTGTGCTTGAAGATTTCATTCGAATTGTGACTTAAGTAATTTATGCTTTGCTGATAAGAATAAGCTTGTAGGTTGCTCAGGTTAGTGGAAAGGTTACAACATCGACAAAAAATATGTGATATATAAAACGTATAGCTCCGCAATGCAAAAGGCGGTTGATGTATTCGTAATCATTTTCAACTATTAAATTGCAACTATTATAATGCAGTAGCATTAATAACTTCAGTGCCCTCATCTAGACATCTTTAGTAACCAGAGACCAATAATGAAGATTTTCATTTGTAAACAAAGAGAAGATTATTGAATGGCCGACCCGTGTGGCTAAGCGGAGGAACAAATGATCAAGAGTAATTGCGTCGACTTAGTGTAATTTCTTCATTTAGAATTTTTCTTCATTGAAATATAATTAATAATCGTAACCACAATAAGTTGAATAATAGAAAAGAAAATCAAAAATTTGTGCCATAACCATAAAAATAAATGTACTTTCTTCCTCCTCTCACTCAGAGGTCCTTTGCAATTTCAAGTCATATGGCCATTAGAATTTAGGGTCGACTACTACCAAGGTAAGTTGGGGCACTATACGCGGAGGATCACTCAAACCGGTTCCTTCCTACATCTCAAAAGGGGAGTCGTGCTTAGTTCCTTCAGGGCTGAATGCATGTGTCCCTTTTAGTTTTAAGGGCATGCATTTTTTTTATTGTGATGGATTCTCCATAAATTGTTGAGGCACTAGCGTCCGGACCTGAATTAGAAACTACCCCAGAGTAAATTGTCAGCTTCGGCTGACAGACTGGACTGTGCGTCCACCACACATCGTGACAGTAGGTGTTGTTGGTTTTGCTGTTTTTATTGTAAAGCATGAACATAGTATAAAGCTTATCGTCGTGTATTCATTGATACATGACACTTATATATGTGCATAATGCTTTCGCTTGGATATGATAAAGTAGGCATTACTTTTGTATCATTTATTAGCATTCCATTATTTCTGCATGGACATACAAATGCAGTGAATCACTTTATGGGTGTTTTGCCTAAACAAGGTTTTGATGCATGTTAATTTTTGCATATCAATTTAAAATGGTATTTAGAGATGTGCTCTACAAGGGGTTCAGGCCCCAGGCGGGGTCCGGAGCCTAGGCTACAACAACGGTCATTGTTCAACCTCCGTCATGCAGTTCTTCCATGAGGTTGTAACGCCTCCAAAAGCATATTGTGTTAACCTTTACTGTTATTCATTTCGTTTACAAGATGACAAGTTTGTGATGCTGCTACCAATTCTTAATTCTAGAGCCATAACCAAGTAATTCTCAACTTCCCGGGTGGACAAAACTTGGGCTATGGAGCTTCGGTGGACCAACATCGATCATCTTGTAGCAAGCTACGCTACATTCGTCTCGTTCAGCGGTCGATTGGAGGGTAATAGGTATCTCTCAATAGCCACAATGGAACTCCAGACTCGAGACAATATGTGGGCAGCTAATTAATAGGAAGTTATTGTCTATAGATTTAAGGGGCGCTATCATACTCATAGGTAGGACATAGTTTAGGTTATTTAGGAATAACCTCTGTTGCTAATTAAAATCGAGTTCCATAAGAAGGGTGGCATATCTAAGTTCCCAGTAACAAATTCGAGTATTTTACCATAAATGGAGAAGCAGTAACTAGCTTACTCTTTGTAGTTCCAAATGTTTCTTTAATTTGAATTATATTTCTCTAAGTCATTAGACATTAACTAATCAATCCTAATTGTTATTCCTTTTTAAACGATCAAATTTTCTCAGAAGTAATTACACTGTGCTCGCACAACCAACTAGCCTCGTAGTGGGTCGGTGAATTTAAGACTAAAAGGACGAGTGTCTAGTGCCCTCATAAATAAGGGTAGTCAAAGATAGTCTAGGTCCCTGATATAATTAAATTATAAACTAAAAAGGTAAAGACAATTTCAACTACTTAAACTAAATAAACACTATGCGCACAAGTGTTCAAAAGGGCCATATATGCAAGCGATTTTAAAGGTACTATATTAACTAAGCTATTGACCTTTTTAAGACCAAATGAACATAACCAAGACCAAAGAAGTAATACGTGCACAAAGTGTTTAACAATTATTTATAAACTCAATTCAAAAGAAAGCCAAGGTATAAACTAAGCCGCGAATTAGTCGAAATAGCAGCAGTGATAACATTGATGCTCGATCTCCGAAAGTTCGAAAAGTAAGCCACGAGGAGGCCAGCGGCATAAAAGCAAAAAAGGCGGGATGCTCGTACTGTTCTGTTTTCAGTCATACTAGTGATAAGACGTTAAGTCCAAGAAAGATCATAGACCAAAATAGAAAAAACCACGGGCACTATAGCTAGAAGTACTGAAGGGCTCAATCTAAAATATCAACCCTGAAAATAAGGAGTAAAGCGACAAAATAATTTAAAGTCGAGGAAACGGGATTTGGACGAGATATAAAAAAACCATCAGAATTACCACGAGGAACGAAGGATTCAAAAAAGAAAAAGTTAAGTGCATACATTCACATAAAAAATGTCTGGTTGTACTATTGTTAAATAAAGATTAGTGTTAATATTATTTCGATCAAACACGCGGGTGGTTGGCAACTGCGATTCATAGGCTAACTTATTAAGTGGCAGATGTGTACCTAGACATTAAGAATTTTTTTTTGCTGTATGAAAGCCCCGCGATACGCTTTGTAACGAGCAGTGAAATAAAAGTTTTAGTTCTATTAGCTGATTGAGTGGCTTTTGATATACTGACTTCTACAGGTTTCATGGTCTATGCCGCTAATCGGGAAAGACCCAGTGCCACCCTATTTGAATGTGTAACAAACCCACACCCGTCTCCTGAGGCAGCAAAAATGTACATGACAAATTCGGAAGAAGGTGTTAGCCAAAGAATCTGTTTCTTGAGAGAGCCGGCAGTGAAAATCAATTAGAAATGCTCTGCTCTTTGCTTGCTTATATCTTACAAATTCAGCGCCAATAAATTAATTTGCAAAAAAAAAAAAAAAAAATTAAGTTGAACTTTTCTAAAATGAGCTGAATTTGCCTATAATTTTAATTATTCATTTGGCAGAAGCTCTAGGCCATTTTTTTCTCTAAAAACTCTATATACTCCATCTTAGGTTTTCATAACATGAATTTTCTATAACTTGAACAAAGCTTGACAAACCAGCCATAAGAAAGCCTAGTTCGCAGAAGTGTATATAAGGAGGGGGGGGGGGGGTAGGATTCCGCTCCACATCATCTCTACGCAGGATCCTCAACAAGTCCAGTCCTGTGTAGGTGACCCCTGTGAAAAGAGTTCCCAGTGGGAATTGACACTAGAGTTGTCAGGATTGTGGAGGAAGATACCTCTGAGGCTACATCAAAACGAGTACGCTCGTCCACTTCTTCCTTTCCACTGATATCGCTGTAACTTGGCACCCAATGAACGAGCACATTACTCATACGAGAGGCGCAATACAGGGTAGTCTTACACTCCAATAATACTGGAGGTTGCAAAGGGTTTTGATTAGGACTTGGAACCAGCAGTGGCGGATCCAGGATTTTGTTGAGAGGGGGGGGGGGGGCGGGGCGCAACTATGGTTTAAAAATTATATGTGCTGAAACTGAGCAAAAGTTTGAAGACACTCGCTACCATTCGCAAATGTCAAATGCACAACGTTTTCCATTTAAAAGATATGAACCGAGCAAATTAGCAAGTGGTTACCACCCCCAACGAAGAAAGTTGCTCAAGATTCTTTGTCACTCCGAAAAGTCAAAGGGGATGTTAGATTAGTCATTTTGTTTTGGTTTGTAAACGGTGGAAGTGTAAAACTTCCCAGTCATCCATTTGAGTTAGTACAACTCGGGAAAACGTACTTTATTCAAATTCACGAATCTTCATAAATTGTATCTTTGTAAAATACAGGAATTAAAAATTTACATTTATTTAAAATAGCAGTCACAGAATAGATGCAATACATACCTTGTACATATATAACTTCGTCGGCAAGCTAAGAAAGTGTGGCTTCTTTTGTTTTTTTATATTATTAAGCCAAGCTCAGCTATGATGCAAAGCACAGCATAGCAAGAAGGTAATAAAGAAAGCAATTGGGGAATATGAGGCGGGTGGCGAAGGTGCAGATTTGTGTCACCATTAAACTTTCGCAGATTGCATGCCGTAAAAAAGACAGAAGTTTGAAGACTGTTCCACGTTCGCGTACGACCGAAAGTATTTTGAAGGGTAAAAGGATGTGCGCGCGTTGCAGTGCGAGTATTACATACAGAAATCGGGGATAAGACTAGATATTTTACCAGAACATTGACCATGCATGTAAAAATATAGGAACGAAAGGCAACCAACATTGAGGCGGTGCGTGTGTAACTCCATATGACAAATTTTTGCCACATCGCCAATGAGCTGAAGGCTCTCTTTTTGACAATATCCAACGAAGCTACGGGTCTACGACCAGCTTCGGGCTACATATGGAAATTGTATTCCATTCACGTCTGATGTAGGGCTTGTAGAGGAGCGCTAGAATCGATGGGCTGAAATATTTCTTACATCTTTTCAGAAACCGAAGATATTTCATTGCTTATTTGGCAACATAAAAGTTGTGATCTGTTCAGCTTAATTTACTGCAAATATTAATGTAAAAAATGCATGAAGAGAGTTTATCGTCAAGCAGTACTTCATCAAAGGAAACGGGAGTGGAAAAATTATGATCTTGTGTTAAAGATATTGGACAGCTTTGGAACTAAGATGTATTGAATTCGATGCGATATGGTTTGTTCCAAGCGAAGATATTATCACGGTGGTTATTCACGGATCTAATCATGTAATCTAGTTTTTGACAGATGTGTCATTTCCTCTGTAGTTCCCAAGGGTGTCATGGGAGTAAGCGAAACCAAGGGTACTGTCATTGGCAAAACAATGGATAGGATTGAAAGTAAGGGAAAGCCGATCATTAATGAAAATTGAGAAGAGAGATGGAGAGATAGCAGAGCATTGAGGCACCCCGGCATTTATTGGCTGAGATGGAGATGTAACGCTATCTTATATAATCCGTATAAATCGACCAGATAAATACCTTTACATTCAAAATAGAAGAGGACGAGAGAGGCCAAGTGCTTTATGTTTGGTTAAAAGGGCAGAACTCCAGACACTATGATAGGCCTTTGAAGTATCTAGGGCAACGATTTTGAACTCACCAAAATTGAGAAAACTAAGGCTTCAACGTTCCATAAGAAAAGTCAGAAAAAGAAAAGCCATATTGGCGATATTTGTGGGTTTGATTAGCTTCTAGATACTTCAATAATTTGGAGTTAATGAAAGATTCAAAAACCTTTTTAAGAATCGAAGTGATTGGAATTGGTCGATAATTTGAGGGATCACCACCCTTTCTTTTCTTGGGAATAAGCTGAAAGTGAGGTAGTTTCCAAGCAATTGGAAATTTTCTTGTCGAATAAGATAAGTAGAATAGTTTTCGCAGAGCTTTAGAGAAGAACGAGGCACAGGTTTTATTTAACGGGGGCTTGAAACTATAAGGACCTGCAGCTATGGAGACATTGATCTCCTTAAGGACCTTGAATATATTTCTCGCATGGATGTGTATTGGCTCTTGTACATATCTACAAGGGAGATATAAAGTGGGTGGAAAAGAAGAATTTGAAGTCAATCTAACAGCATAAGAATTAGTTTTATTCAGGGAGTCAACAACCACTTCGTTGTGAAACAGTCAAGGAATAGAGGAACTACTGAAGTTGCTCCTGATAGTTTTGACCTGGGACAAGAAACCTTTGCTGCCATTGCGTCTTGTTAATATTCCAACGTTCTGGTCAAAAAGAAACTTTTCTCTTTGGATAGTGTTTCAGTTCTGGACATGGATGCAATTAATAGGTGCGAAAAGCAGACTATTTTACTTTTATTGCTTGGTTGTACTTATCGTTAAACCAAAAGCGATTTTGCTGTTGTTAAGATCTGCTGTATAAATACTGTATGTATTCACCTATGTCTAAGACTTAGAATTGTACTAAATTCAAATGTGCATTCATCAACATCATCTTAAAGCAAAACAGACCGACCAATCAAATTTTCTAGGATACTCATTGAGACTTTCCCAATCTGCAGATTTATTTTGTTTTTATTTAACGTTTCTATAAAACTATGACATTTTAAGAAATAATAAAAAAAAAAAGTTATTTAAAAATTAATCTCTTGCTTTAAATGTATTAACACTCACTACAACAATGTACAATGGCTTCTTCGTCGTTGTGTATACTTTCACTGAATTTCTCCAATTATGAGATATAATTGGTTCTTTAAATGTTTGTTTTGCCACGCCGCGCCGATAATGTTCTAAGAAGCCGTCTTTACATGGAAGGCTTATAAAAGACGCTTCAATTAAACAAACCTTTCATCGGGTTAACATGAATAGGCCCTGACTTGCTTCAAACATCCCGACCAAAGTGACCCTCATGCATGCGTGCTTCCTGTTTTTGCTATAAACTTCAACAACCGTGACCGAAGGTCAAGGTGCTAGCTAGGGCCAGCGTTCCTAAATGTATCATATTGAACGTTTCCAGAAATTGTTACGTTTTTTACAAAGGTGCAGTAGAATCGATGTGACACATTTTGTTAGGAAAAATTGAGAAAATGTACTGCAATTTTTTTTTATTGGGTTCAGGGGGGGGGGGGGTGGATACAAGCTGGATACGCCCCTGGATGGTAGGCTCCTTATTCTCAGTGTCTGTTGCGAAGATACCTTTTTGCCTCAAGGATGGCTTTAACTTCGCTTAGAAAGCCACGACATGCCTTTTATCGGTGTATGGCAATATCCATATGAGGCTCCTCGCATAAAACGCCTCCTACCTTGTGCTGTAGTGTGGTAGTGTAGTGCTGTGAATGTAGCTATGACTGATATGTTGTGATAGTCTTGACAGCTAAGTGCATTAAAATCAATAGGAATATTATGGCAACATTTTACTTGTGGGGACTTCGGTGTCGAAATTCGGTGAACTTTAGAACATACACCGTAAAAAATATTAGGACTATTCCCTAAAATGTAGGGAATACTCCGTAAAATGTAGGAATATTTCCTAAGATTTAGGAAATATTTGCTACATTTTAAGGAATATTCCCTAATCTTATCGAAAAATACCGAAAATGTTTGGCAACAATTTGTGCCAATTTTTTAACATTAAATATTTTCATAGTAAGTTTGTAGCATTATCTTAGCCAATTTCATGCCTAAGTGTGGCTGTTCGCACATGCTTTTACAATGGCTGGCACTCTAACGTAAACTAACCTAACCTAGATAATTTTTGAATGAACACCTTACATAACTTTTTTTCATTTTACAAGATATGATGATTCGAATGGACGTTTTATGAATGATGTGATTCATGAGATAGAATCGTTTCACCTAAAATTCATTGATCTATCCGGTCTTATCACAAACGTGGGGTAGTTATGTTAAGCAAAAGAGCTTACAGTTGTTCTGCGATAAATGCATTAATATTTCCTGAGGCTTAAGGCTTTTCTAGATCTGAAGAATGCATTTGCTGAATATTTGCATATCTTTCCCTTTCTGGATATAGTTTGTACTCAGTCGGAAAATATTATAAGCTCTGACTATCGCCTGAATTAAGAATTTTGTAAAATCACTGCTGCAATATAAATCCCATGATAAACAATGACACCAGTGACAACATCACAAGCTCAGCAATAACTATAAACACAACATCATCAACAAACTCAGCGAAAACTTCTTCAGACCGCTAGAACCGAAATATGAGCTGCAATTTTAAGAGAAAAAACCAACAAAGGTTCCAACAGCAACTTCATCTCAAATGACAATAATATCATCAACATCTGAGTCAAGAGCAACAAAATCAACAGAAAATACAGCAAACTCATACGTTTATCAACAGTAAGACTACTGTCCTCAGGAACTTAAAGTTATTATAAGGCAAAAAGTTATTTTATTTATCAATTCAGGGTAGAAACATCCATGAATCCCTGTATTAAAATTGCGCAATCAGAGTAATATTTCTTTATTTAAATTGATAGATCTGTATGAAGTTTCTACTTTTCTCGTACGGATCTCTCTTTTTCACTGAAGGAGTCACTGATTTCCCGCACTCAGAAAGTCCTACAACGAAAATGTGAAGGGTTTTAAGAACTTAACAATACTTTTTCTGTATTAAGTTTTCAATACTTACTCTGTGGCTTTTACTACGTCTTGATTCTACCATGCTATGACGATGAAAGTCTTCTAAGCTCTCAATATTTAAATTCACTAGGAAGGGACGTTTTCAGATCTGTAATCAACAACGTAGCAATGGATGGAAGACTATGTATTTATCACTGTTCAAAATATTATTAATTGAGATTTATTCATTTTACCAATTGTCTATCTGCTTTGATAGCCTCCATCCTTGGAAAACTATTTTGGTAGAGTTCTCCAATCTGTTGCGATTGTTTCATCTTTTCTGAGGCCTCACATCATTCAGCCCATAGAGTTTCTTATTGTAATCAATGTTTGGCGGTAAGCGAAGATTTGTCGTGGCCAATGGTCGTAGATCGGTAGTCTAACGTATTCCTTTTGCTGGTAGTGTGGGCTTCGGTAGGAGCGACAGTAGTAATCCTAAGGCAGAGTAACCTCAGAGGTATATCAAGGTTTGATTACCCTATAGACAGTTCTGATCTTCAACCAGTTATCACCGATAGCGACTAGATGTACGAATCTAAAACCGTGCCCAGGGGGATATTCACCACCTGCAGCATTTACGACCACTTGTGCTGATTTAAAAAGTAATTGGGCTGGTGCGCTTTGTGCTCAAGCGTCCAGAGGTATTTGGGGATCAGGTTGTCCCGATAACCACCTGCCTAATTAGCTTACGCTACGGCAGTGGCAACAGAATACTGTATGCGACAGCTTGAACTCATACTGTCCCAATAACAGTCGGTCAATACCAGGATTGCCGAAAGCCGACGTTCTTGAAGGTAGCTGGCTGAATCCGAGCGTGATACACAATTCATATAACAATTACATCAATTAATAAAGAATGTCTGAAATAAGCTTTCAGATTTTGCTGCGTACTATAAAAATCCTTAGTTTGCTTGTTGTGCAGTTTTTTTTTCCCTTCTTAAGGCCAAAACACAGTGAGAGCGACACAACAAAGTCGCCGTAAATTGGTTGCTGTCAAAGATTCGAATATATGGAAGTCCCATATACTTAACACAATGAGAGCGACTCGACAAGTTGCCAACAAAAAGTTTGGGAAAATCTCTAAATTAGTCGCCAACATAATTGACATTTCTGTGTGGACAGTGAATAATTGACATTCATGTTATGGGGATTTGGTTATTTTTATAAAGAGTAGCAAATTAAAAGATTGTAAGTAGTAAATAAACTAGTTATTAAAAACTTTAATGAAATTAATTTGTTTAATTAGTTTGAGAAATTATGAGTTTTGAGGAAGAATTTATAGAGAAAAATGGGGAAAAAGTTATGCTGTACGATAAACGTCATCCCTTGTATGGCAATCTAATCTTCTTTTTTTTAGCTTTTTCTTTATGCTTTTACAATTTTAAGAAATCTGCATAGGCTATACTAAAGATTTTTCTCACTTCTTTCCTTGTTTCCATTTCTTTTACAATAAATAAAACAGTGACTGCTGTCAAAAACATTTGTCGAGTCGCGTATACTGTGTTTTAAATGCTATATTGTTGTATATTGTTGCCAACTAAGTTGCCAACATTGTAGTGTCGCTCTCACTGTGTTTTGGCCTTTACTTCGGAAGTTGACAATGGACTATTTGCAGTTTGTTTTTCAATGATTCTACAAAAATTAAAAGCCTACCTATAGCAAAGCCTTGCTGCGTTCCTAATACTGTGTGCAGCACTGACATATATAACATGGACTGCCTGATTTGCTATTTCTTATGGGTCAACTTTTGTTGGCAGGGGTGTGACAATTATCTTAACTTCAAGTTTTACTTTTGCTTTAATATTCATATTAAAAGTTCAACAAATTATAGAAGCACTAGAAATTATTTCTCTTCTTGGAAGCTCATATCCTACGACATCAAATATTTTTTAAACTTGATTTTTAAAGAAATAAAATTAAGCAATTTTTGTCTACCTGCCCCTAAAAGTATCTATGGGGGACAGAGAAAGGATTACAAATATTGTATTGCCAACTATTTCTATCCTATATATTCATTTGGAAAACCACTGAACTGAAACTGGACTATGGTGTATTTTGTATAGAACTTATTATTTGTAGTTCAGCGGAATAAAGCAGTTAAACCAAAAAGGGACAACTGTAGAAAAGTGATCCCATAATAATGTCAAATAATGTAAGGAATTTCAGTAGTATCAGCAGTCCATTTTATATATGTCAGTGGTGTGCAGGTTTCTTGTAAGTAATTTGACACTTAAAACAAAATGAAAATGGTTTGCAAAAACGAAGAACTGAAAAACGTACAAAAAAAAATCAGTGAATGAACCTTTTGGGTCTTGAAAGTCAATTGGTGGTGGCTCCTGCTATATTGCTCCCATGACTCTTGTAATCTAAACGAGAGACTAAACTCGTTTTTAAATTTGAATCGCCTTTTTATAATAGTTTTTACGATTTTATGATTTTACTACTTTCCACATACAAAGTCATTAGCAAAAAGGGAAGTTCGTAATTTGAGTCCTGGGGGTGATTCTGATCTCTTTGTCGTAGCTTAGGCGTATATTTTAGTCACATATTTCGAAATTTCACCTCAAATTTGTCGTACTTTTATATTCACCATATTCATTTTAATTTATCCTTTTCATCAAACACAAAATAAACTAAAATGAATTTACAATGAATTAATGTCAGAATACACGCCTAAAAGTACGACAAATTAGTCAACTGCTTTCGAGGTTGTGACAAAAATTTTATATTGTGGTAAATTTATATTCTACATCTAATTAGAGCAATACAAGTGCTTAAATTCGAAATAATATTTTGAATCTATATTTTGATCTTTTTTCGTACTTTAATGTCAAAATATACGCCTAAGTGAAATGAACTTTTCTACTGATTTGTTCGTGTTTTTATCCAGCTTAGCAAGCCTTGCATTACGTAGAATGAACTGAAAATGACACCACATTACAAATTCAAAATATTATTTCGAATTTAAGTACTTGTATTGCTCAATAGAATATCCATTACCATAGCAAAAAAATTTTGTCACAACCTCGGAAGCAGTTGTCGTACTTTTAGGCGTGTATTCTGACATTAATTCATGCAAATGAAAATGAATATGGTGAATATAAAAGTACAACAAATTTGAGGTGAAATGTCAAGATATGTGACTAAAATATACGCCTAAGCTACGACAAAGAGATCAGAATCACCCCCCTGAATTTACTTGTTGAAATTTTTTTTTTATTCAGAACACAAATAACAGAATAATTTTAATTACGGACTGGCAATTCTGTCGCTTGATGAGGATGGAGAAAAAACAAAATATATTACCCCATTGTGTGATAACTGAGAAGAGGATTTTCGATCTAATATGTATAACACATAGCCATTTTATTCCAGATACGACGTCAATTTAAATCCCTTGCAAGCGGAATACCAACCCGAAACAATATATGAGCAGCAAAGTTCCGGTGCTTCCGTTTGGGGTAATATATCAGCTGGACTCTTATAGTACACCTTGACTGAGGGGGCGACTAACCGCCATACTAAGGATCCAGCCATCCAGCGTTTCCGTAAGTTACGTGCCGCAGTTGGACAATCATAAAGACAGCCGTGACCACAAACACGGGTTAACTGCAGTGATATCTACACTTTAAACTTGCAGATCTACATTTGGCACTGACAGGAACATACAGGGTGTCCTAGACTAATATGATTATATTGTGTCAAATTATTCCTCTCGTTCGGACAAGCAAAAAATTGTATGGCAAGAGTGGGACAAAATGAAAACCTACCGAGTTACAGGGTGATTAGCAAATTATGCTCTCTTCTCATTAAACACCCCATATCTTGAAAAAAAAGAGTATACGGTCTATTTAAACGATATTGCATGCATAACCTTAAGATCTTTCATATGAATATTAAACCGAGCCCGTAGCCCTAACCACTCCAGAGTTATGACGCTCCAAATTCAAAAGTTCGGTTTTTACATTTTTTTTTTCATTTTTTTTTTAAATACAAAACTTGCAAAGCCGACAATCTCCTGCTTAATTTAACCTATTAAACTTATGTTCTATCTGTTAGGATTAAGGAGTTATTACCTCTTAACCTATTTAATTCATACCGAAATTTGACGATATTTGTTTTTAAATGACGTGTTTTCATTCTAAATCAAATCATAAATACAAGAGGAAAAAGAAAACTAATTATTTGTGACTTGAACAGGTTGAATGGTAATAACTCTATAACCATCACATGTAAGGTTAAATTACTCTGGGCTTTCGAAATTTTGTAACAGAAATGTACGTTAACATTTTTAAAAAAGTGATGAGAAACTATAGAAAAAAATATTTAACAACCGAAATTTTGAATTTGAAGCGTCATAATTCTAGAGGGAGGAGGGCTATGAGGGTGGTTTATCATTTGTAGGAATGATCTTGAGGTTCTGAATATAATTTCGTCTTAAAATAGACCGTATACACTGTACTTTTCAAGAATATAGGCTATTTAATGAAAAAAGAGCATAATTTACTAATCAGCCTGTAACATTTTGCTCCCCTCCTGCCATACAATTTTCTACTTGTATGGACGAGAGGAATCATTTGGTAAAACTATTAATCTGGGACACCCTGTATAGAGAAGGTAAACGGAAGATGGGGTTGTTCAGTAATATGAAAATTATAATTTCTACGAATCGTCGATTTCCTGTCGTAATTTTTATGAAAGTTTATTAATTTAGGGCTACAAACTTTTGTTTCAGATTTAAGTGGTTATATCCACCTAAAAGTAATTTTTTCCCCAAACTGTTGGGACTTTTTTTGGTTTTAAAAAATAGATTGGCAGAAATATTGTTTTTATTTCATAACACAATATCAATATAATCTTTAACAAAATTCAAATTATGTCAAAAAAGTTAATCCATTGGGGTGGGTGCCTACCTCTGATGACTATAGTCATCGAAGAAAGCTATTTCGGCCACGAAATTTTCCTATTTGCTTTCAATCAATTTCGCTCAAATTTTGTACATTGGTTGAAAACTATATCATTTAGTATTTGTCGTAGCCATTCTTCAAAATAATAAGATCTAGGAAAATGGTAGCTGTGAGATCTAGTCTCGAACGTAAGGAAGGGAGTGCCGGTTTCTGATGGACAACTCAGTTTTAAAATTCAATATATAAAATTTTTATTTAAAACTTAAATTTGCAAACTAATATCAAATTCAATATTAACAATTCAAAATATAAAAATAAATCCAATAGTTCAGAATAACTCCGCAATTCGCCACCCTTGAATTATTTATTCTGAAAAAGAAGAAGAAGCAAAATGTCAATCTTCTATGGATAAATTAAAATTTTCTGAAATAAATTTCAAAGGGGTGTTACGTCTAAGCACACGAAAATAAAAAACTTCTAGAGAATTCTAGCACTCAGGTTATCCCTGATCAGAATTATCTTCTGTAATAATAAGGCGCTCAGGTTATCCCTGATCAGAATTATCTTCTGTAGTAAAAAGGTGCTCAGGTTATCCCTGATCAGAATTATCTTCTGTGTAATGGGAAAGGAAATTCAGGTTATCCCTGACCAGAATTATCTTCTGTAATAAGGTAGGAAATTCAGGTTATCCCTGACCAGAATTATCTTCTGTGTAATGTGAAAGGAAATTCAAGTTATCCCTGACCAGAATTATCTTCTGTAATAAGGTAGGAAACACAATTCTTTTTACTCAGATTAGCTCTGATACAGATCAACTCTGCCAAAAGAATGGTGCCATCTACTAAATTTCATCGGCTTTATATAGTTGCTGTAACCAAGTACGTCTTCTCGCCTCTTGGTGTTGTCTTAGCAACGATTGATGCGATGGCTGACGTAATGTCATTTGTTGTCATCACAAATGTAAATATTAGGAGGTAAGTATGCTTTGCTGCATTTTTATATTGATTTATTTATTTTGATTGTTTATTAGTCTTCTTTATATTTTTAGAGACTATATTTATAAAATCCGACATCTCACAGCCGTAACATTCGGCCGCTACCAGAATTGGAGTTTTTATCATAATGCATTTTAATGCCGTGGGTGAACCCGTGAACCACACTGTCAGCAGCAAATCGTTGATTGGATCAACAGGAAGCTTTAGATAAGTATTATGTAATTTAATCATTTGAATCTAGATACTTTGTGTTCCTTTTTTGTATATTTTAGGTAGATTGAGCTGGGAGTACATCGAGGGATTAGTGCCTATTATATTTGCTGCATAAAAACTGACAGTAGAAAATTCATCATGGGATGTCCACATATTTGTGTGAGGACTGAACAGTAGCTATCAAAACCCGATACTCGGCCAACATTTTGGACATTATTTTTAAAATAAATATGCTTTATTTCAAGTACAAGTATTAAATAATATAAATAGTTTTCAACCAATGTACAAAATTGGAGCGAAATCGACTGAAAGAAAATAGGAAAACTTCGTGGCACCGATTTTCAAAACCATGTTTTGAGAACAACACATTTAAACTTAAAACTAATAAAAAAAAAAACAAATATTTTAAACTTATAATATATGACCAAAAAAGCTTCCTTCAGCAGACATTAACATATCGCTTCCCGTCCGGGAAAATAAATTAACATTTCATAAAAGTGGCAAGGTTTAATTCTTTATTCTGCGAGTAGTGTGACTTACGGTAAATATTAAAACAAAGAAATTGAAAGATAATCTCAGGTAGGTAAAAAGCGGTTTAGAGTAGGTATGTATAAATGCCCATAACTTAGATTTTTTGCGAATTTATAAAGAAAAGAAATTATAGACTAATAGAAAATAGATGAATTTATAAAAATGTGACATTTTTGAAAAAAACAATTTTCTGCTTAGGTGGGTATAACCCCTAAGTCATCGTCAATTTGAGATACAATATTTATTTTTATTACGCAGGTGCAACGTCAAAATTAGGGCATCTAATTTGCATTACTGTCATTTCCAATAGTATATATGTGAAATTATTCCACTCATACAAATAAAATTTTCACCATTTCACGTTTAGAGAAATTCAGCGAAACAGCCGTTGATCGCGTCGCTATACTCAATTTAAATTTGAAAGGTAAACCTATTAGGAATTTTTTTCTTTTACTAAGTCTAAGTATACTCATTAAATTCGTGCGATACTAACAAGAGTGTTTCTGTGTTTTTCTTTCAAATGTGCATATAAGCACGGAAATAAACTTTACCTGTCCCTTCGTAAACCTATGTATATTTATTCAATTCGAACTGGTATTGTAAAGTTTACAACATGCCATCAAAGTGCTTCGTTCAAAGTACAAAATCCGATACAGTTCAATACTTGTACTATGTACATGTACACCCTGTAAATTTTCCTTTTCTATTTTCCGACCTCGATATTTACTCACAACCATAATGGAAACGATTTTATTATAAGAACGAAAACTATACGAGGACAGAATTAAGTTGAATACTTAAATTAGGAATTAGAGGTAATTTATCTATGTAGGATGTGATCAGGATATTTTAATTTTCATTGATGCCATCACAAATTGTAATTTTTTTGCGTTTTTATGATCCTGCTAACTTCATCAGGGTTTGCAAGAGTTGTAAGTGTAATAAAACTCTTGCATATAATAATAAAGTAATAAAATTCTATACATAAAAGGATCTAATAAATTTTTTCGTACAACCAATAGTTTTCCGGTAAAAAGTATAAAAAAAAAGGAAAACAAAAATCGTGCCGAGTGCCTGCCAAGCTGGAAAAATGGTCAAGTCTTCCAATTAAAGGTATCTGGAAGCAGCAAATTCACGGCGATATATTCCTTAAACTTCCTAAAGAAGTTGTGAAACCTTCTGTAAATTTTCTCCGCCTCGAAAGAAAAAAGAAACTTCTATGACTCACAGTACCTAGATGTGATAAATAAAGTATTCTGTGAAAATTGTTGTAAAATTGTACTTAGAATTTTTTAGAGAGTTGAATTCAGTTTTGATTAGAAGTGAAAGTGTAGAAAGTGTACCTTACCTCCAGAAAACTCTTATCAGGAAGGAAAACGTGATTTTAGCCATCCATCCTATATTACTTCCCAGAAATACTCTTGGAGAGACTTCCATCTGTGGACATACTTGTAGAAAAAACATATGAAGGTGGATACGAGGAGTCATGCATCCAAAGGTTTCAAAAAAGGCGTGATTGTAGGTAAATGCTTCTATTTCAGTAGTGGAAAAAAGTTAAGATATATTGTGCTCCTGTGATTTACAGACCACATGAAATGTTATACTTTTTCACTTTTCGCATAACATTGAACGGAAGCAGGTATTGAGGTAATTTGTTCTACGTTTTAAAGGACTACATATCAACGGTTCACTACTCACATGAAAACAATTTTTTTTTCCTTTGTGTAATAATTTTACGGGATCAACGATAACACTACACATTTCTATGAAATTTTTCACGAATTGAATTTTAATTCTCGATAACTGAACCATTTAAAAATTTAAATCGTATCTTATTGGTTATCGTTATAAAGAATCCTCTTTGGAACCAGTACGCAAGTTTGACCCTGCGATATCCGTGAAAGGACTTATGTGCAGTGACTATATTTCCTTCGAAAACGAACAATTTTGAAACGTAAATTTGAGGGGGAAGGAATGATTTTACGGATGGAGAATCTAAACAAAGGTGTGATCAGGACACTTCGAGGAATCCATAGGTATACAGGGTAGAGTATTATTTACCGAACACACTGTATATATTCTGCCAATCCAAAACACCTTATCAGTAACGCACTCAGGATTTGGTCCAAAGAAAGCTCCGAAAATGCCCAACTGCTTCTTATGAAGACCTTGAATTTCAAGTTTAATCTGCTAAAATCTCGGCATGGACCATAAAGTCACCATTTTATTTTATTTCATGAACAATGAAACCCATTTATTTATTTATTTACAACCCACACAATCGGGCCGCTTTCGCAAAAATTTAAAAAGGAAACTAAAACCGTACAAATTTATAACTGTCGGCATGTATTGTCCGTCTGAAACTGACAGAAAATTTACAAAGTAACCTTCCTACCGGTCTGATATACTAACCGTATAATTCCCCTACTTGAAAATTTGAATACATTTAATGGGAAACAATATTTTTAGAGTCCATATTTTGTCAAAATTTTCAAATTTTCCTACAAGTGGAAAAATGGCAAAATCTATTTTGGTCGTAGCTGCTGGGACGTTATTTCACTAGGCGTGTGATTAGTAATTAATTTTTTTTTGTTGCATTATATAAAGGATAGTTATGGTGGTGTGTAAAAAGTTAAGAAATAACTAAAACAAAATTTATGTCTTTATCGAAGAGATAGAACAGTAGAACTTTTGTATCTTACAGCCGTTCAGTGCTACAAAGATCGGAAAGTTACATTTCGAATGAAAAACGGGTTAGTTGGAACGATCTAATGGAACCTTGATTTAACTATAAAGGTTCAAGATGTACTATCTACTTTACAGCGATAGAGCGGAACCGTCCGGGATCTTGAAAACAGGTAGCTGAGGTGCTCGGAGCGCGCTTGCTGGGGATACCTTTTTTCGATACCCTCATAAATTTCGTGAAACCATTAACCTTCAGATTCAGCGCAATCAGTTCTTGGCGAAAACGAAGTGCCCTGTAGGTGCTGGAATAGCTGAAGTAAGCTGTCAAACATTTTTTATAACGTTAAAGTTTATATAAGTTTTCTGGGAACAACATTTTTCACCGCGCGGGGCACTCTACTGCTTCATCGGATTCACATGAGTCACGGCGCAATTGAAAAGAAATCCAATTTGCGGGGCCATCAGGATACGATTTTTTTGCAAAAATTGATTTAGAAATAGTTTTTTCGTCCGTTGAAGCAAAGAAAAAGCAGGGCAAAAAACCGCACTTTTTTCAAACGCTGACATTTTGTTATTCAAAGGTTTCTTGAAAACGAAAACCAGTAAGGCCCCCATATTTCTTCTAGTTTCATAATATTCAAGTTCATTTAAAAAATGGCATTGAGACGTAAAGTCTTGCGTATATTGGAAAATTACAGCAATAAAGGAAGTAGCAGGCTGATAAAAACCCAAGAAAAAATGAAGAGGAAGCTGTTGGTATATGATGGAATGCAAATGTTCTCAGAAAATCTCATTTTACCAGTATAAATTTATCAATTTCTCTGAAGATTTCTTTTTCGCCATCTTGAAAACTGTATAAATGTCAAATTACTATCTCCCAGCTGCCATGAGTTTTCTTGATGCAAGTTCGCTGAAAGCTGTACTGCCAGCATGGCAAAGAAAAACGATACGAGTTGATTGGGTTTGTGTGGCGGGCGAGCGATGGAATCATCATCATCATCGCGTCTCGTTGAGTTGCGGTAAACAAACGTCTCGGTTCAGTCTCGGTGGGTAAATTGAAGTTCGAATTTCGAAATTGTAAAAAGGGGTGAAGTGAAAGCCTTTTGTGTGGTGGAAGTTTACGATGAGTTGAGCAATGCAATTAATTGTTTTTTTCTACATTCGTCGATTTCTACAAGCAGCGCCTTTTCTCAAACAAATTTGATGTTGTGTCTTTCTTTCTTATTTAATTAAATATAGGTACTTAGCCCAAATGTTCAATTTATTATGTTAAAATAATTCATATATGTACATACGTGGCAGGATATTTACAAATATGCTTTTAGTACAGAATTACAGCTGTTTTCAAACACAAATAAACAGAAAAATAAACCAACTAACTTCGAGAATTTGACTAAAATATTAGTGTTGCCACTTACCTTTAAAATATTTAGAGAGGCAATTTTCATTACAAAAAACATCATTATTTGCGTCCACATCAATTTTGAATTATAAATGTAATAAACTTGATAAGTTTTTAATTTAATTAATAACTGAGATGAAAATTTTAATTGTGGGGTATAGGTAGAATCTAGGTTTAAGGTTTTTTTTTTTCATTTGTATATTCATTATAATTTGAAATATATTTAGAAAAATGAACACAAAACGGGTTTCGAATGAAACTTTATTGATTGTGTTTATAAAAGAAAAAATACCTTTCAGTATCTGAGCTTGGTGTCTTAAATTCTAGTTATTGCCTGCAATATTATAAATTAGGATGAAAGAATTTTGAGTTATTACTCAGACAGTCCCATGTAAAACTGGATGTAAATTTGGTCACTTTAAACGTCAATACTGCAGCTTTGTTATCATATAATATATGATATAAGTTTTTTTTTTATATAGGTAGGAGGGCAAAGAGGCCTATTGAGCTAACCTACTGGAAACACTTTCAGCAAAACCATTCAATCCTCTTAATAAGCGCATCAGGTTTTGGTGAGGTAATTTTTTCAGCTCATCCACAGATAGGGGAGACCTAGTGTATCCAGCCTTCTTCAGGCAAAGACCCGGACAAGCACTCAGAAAGTGTTCCGTTGTGTCAATCTCTCCTTTCAGAAAGAACAGATACTTTATAGCTTTTTCCTAGACAGTTCAGAAATTGTCGTAGAAAGTGTATAAAAATGTTTTACAACAAATTTATAAACACTTTTTGTAATTGTGGTTTTAATTTAAAATATTCTTAGATACATAGAATTATTTTATATACTTAATTGTTTTCCCTTTTTTCCTTTGGAAGAACATTATTATGACTTTTAAAAATCTTAAAAATAAAAAAACAATCGTACAGGCAGATTTAGAGGAAACTGCAATAATTTAAATTAAAGTTATTAAAAATCTTTAATTATTTTTAAATAATTAGTTTGTACCAAACGAAAACCAAACGATAAATTTACAAATTTCACCCCTCTGCGAGGGGTTTGAGGTTTGAGGTTTGAGTTTTTTCCTAGTGTTGAGTAAGTGCTTCAACATATTTCCCAAAACTCCTAGGCTTTTTAATATCGGAATGAGTCTCTTCCTATTCGATGGCTAATCAATTGTCCATTAAATAGGTGTGAAATGGTTTTTCCTGTTTGAAATGCCATGGAAATTAGAGACATTCAAAGTCGAAATTTTTAGTGAAAAAAATAATTTTTCGAATTCAAATGCAATTATCTCAACATTTACACTATTATTTTTTCTTTTTTCTTTTCGGCTTGGAAGAAAGTCCAATCGGTGCTCTATAAGTCAGTCCTCGCATTACTCAAAAATATTTGACCGTTCTCAAATCATATCGTTAAATGTAGTTAGGTTTTTCTCCCTCAAATGTAGGGAAATGTTGTTTTTCCCCCGAAAATTTAGGGTATTTTAAAATTTTGTTTTTTTTTTTTTTTTTTTTGCTTAAAATTTAGGGACTATTCCCTAAAATGTACAGAATTGATGATAGCACTACACTCCACAATAGGTGATAGAACGCCCAATAGGTGACAGAACGCCCAATAGGTGGTAGAACGCCACCCCCTTTAAATAACATAAGAATGAGCTGAATAGTTCATTTCTTATGACCCATACTACTATGTAGTACGCTCAAACAGAATATTGTTTTCAAAAAGAATGTGAGAATTCAATAAACGAAAGTATATTTCCATAAAATATGTAAAATAATAGCTAATTTATTGAATGTTCTCTTCCGTATATCCGAGAGAGCTTAAAATTTCGGGAATTTTACTTACTTTATAGGTTTTCTGTCGCTAAATTTGATTTAGGGAAATTAAACTAATTATCCCTTTATATCAGAGAAAATTACATTTATTTTTATGGAAAAACGTGTCTTAAACTTAGGGAAAAGTCCTATTATTTTTTTCAGTGTATATAAAAAATCTTGATTTTGTTCATATTATTAAGCCAAGTGAAACTTAAAAGAGATGTATGGTTAAAACGAAAATCTGTTCTTTAGATATAAGCGCCCTTATAAAACTTGGCTATACTTATATGGGCAAGCCAAGCAAAAGTTCTATAACAAACTTACTATGGGTTGTACGAAAGTTACACCTACATACATATATGAATGAGATGCTACCTCGCTAACCCGATTTCTTTCTATCAATTATTCCATCTATTATACCAATGTACGTGGTTAAAATTATTTAATTTCTAAGATGTTTTCAACATATAACTTTATTGTTAACCGTGAGTTCTTCTCTTGTATTTATCTAGATGAATAACTTTTTGTTACTTTTGTTTATTGAAATATTTAAGTTTAGTATGTATTTCAGATTTTTGATTTTTATTTTTCTTTCGTATCCTTAGGTTGTTGCATTGGATAACATAGTAAACACTATAACTAATGAATGTAGCTATAACTTTGTGATAATTGGCAGATTCAAGACCGGTATTCGAACCGATTGGATCACTGAATTTAGTCAATTGGTTAACTTTCTTTTCATATACATTGTAGTCAACTTTGATGGGCTTTATACTCACGGCTGCTTTTTGTCTTAAGTTCTTAAGTTACTTAAACCTTGTTTCTTAGAAGTCTTAAATATATCAAAATTCTCTTTGTATAAATATTTTTAATTGTCACTCTAGCCTTAGATGTGTTATTTCTACTCTTTCAGTAATGAGTTCTTGTATTGTATTGCATACTATGTTATGATTATTAGTTATTATTATGATTTTCGAATTGTAAACGACTATATTAATGGGCAAGGTGTTGAAGTAGATCATCTATTTATGATAATGTTATAAAATACTAATAGTATAATATATATTTTACATACCTACTATTTATTTATTTATTTGGAAGTTAAAAAGATAGTTAACAGAAATTTCCATTAACTTACTACCTTACAGTTAGAGGGATACCAAATTTTAAGATATTTTCAAAGAAAAAGGTAAAGAATATTAAAAAAAGGAAAGTAATAATAACTAACAATAAGATGTAAATGAAGGAAATAAACTAATAACTAAAAAAATAAAACCAAAATCAAAATGTGAAAAAGAGAGGAAGAAAAAACTAGAAGATAAGAAAAGTAAGCCTAAAATACAATTAGAAGGCGGAAGCCAACAACTGCCAAGGAGTTAGGAAATGAGTACAGCGAAGCAGTAGAAAGAGAGCAATGAAGAAAACAAAATATGTTAATAACCGTTGCAACATAAAACACAAAAATGGTCCACCGCTATAAGGAGGACAAAAAATATTTGAGCATAAAAATGGAAATTGAACGTTTCATTGTTAAAGGCTAAAGGCAGACATACACTCTCAATGAAAAATATCAACCTATAAACACGGAAGTTATACACATACTATAAAAAGGAAATATTGCGAGAAAGCCAAAACAATTTCAAATTTTTATGACTTTCTTATAATATATATATGAGCATTCAAGGGAAATATTGGACACTTGATATTGAGTTCCTAAAAAAAAAAAAAAAAAAAAAAAAAAGTAGTTAACGTAAATTGTATGGTAGGGGTAAAATATTTTTAAATATTCGAAATGGACTCATCAATACCTTTCTGATACTACTGATATATTGAAATCGGATAAAAAATAGGAAAGTTTTGATTTTTACCACTTTTTCTCAGGATTTTCTTAATTAGATTTGAGCTGTAAAACTTTGATTGTTGATATCTTCTGAACGATAAGAAAGCTGTCATGATTTTACGTGAGCACCTGCTATTATAGCTTAATCTCACGGCATTCCTAATGCACGGATTAGTAGACAAGCGACAATCAAAGCCCTCAAGAAGCAGAATATATTATATTCTGTTTCAAGAGTACCAGTTTATGTCAGTGCATGCTTGACATTGGACTTACTGGTCGAAGCGAGACCTACCTAAAATCTCTTCCAGTCTGTGGGTCACGGCACCCGGTTGATTTAGCGCAACTCCACGCCGAGAGCCAATCCTCTAAGCATACAATAATAAGCGACCACTCCTCAAATTCACGGACGCAGTATGCAATTATACAAATGAACAAACTACTCTGTTTAGAGAAGAATGTTCACCTAAGTCATGCAGACTCAGAAAATTTCACTCTGCCCGCATATGGGCTACCACAACCACTACGATGCTCCCACAAGTGGGCCTTCCCAATGATGAGGCAAATATTGCTACTAATTCAGCAATATTTGGGGGCTCCTCATTCCCGTAGTACCAAGTTAGCAATGTCGGCTACCCAAATGGTATGGCTTCGTATAACATAATCGTACGATTATGAGTACTCCCAGTCAATCTTCATGCAGACTCTTAGACGTTACTGGTACCTCCGTTCGGGCTTAATCATATTAGCACTTAAAAAGTGACAGTAGTGGACCACGAGAAGGTTATGATCCGCCCTTTAGGCTAGGAGAGGCTTGAGACTATAGCCCGTAGTCTTATAGCATACCAAGGTACAAATACCAATCTGCATACTAAGTCATATACGCGCTAGGCTACACTAGGCACACGCACTCTCATCAGAAATCAGAATACGGTTGACCTCAGCACAACGTAGCACGGTGCACATATGTATATGGCTTTTCACATCTTGTGTATCCTTCCATGGCAGCTCTGCGCTTCACTTGCCCTTTGCACCACCCTTCTGATCGATAAATGATAATTTCTTCAAATAGTAATTAAAGGGACAAAAATAGTTGTATTTTTCGTCCCTATTGGAAATCTGTATAGTTTAAGAGGGCGCCGCCAGATGGAAAAACCCGAAAAATTTAGTATAATTCAACTTAGTTTTTGAAAATAGTATTGTTTGTTTAACATATACCCCAGTATATGTACGCTCTATTTGCTATGTAGTTTCAGAAAAAAAGCCAATTTTTTAATTTAATGATATTCTACTTGGAAAAATTTACAAATCAATTTCCACAAATTGATTTTGTGCTATAGAATATTGAACTATTGCTATTTATGTCCGATTAAACTGCGAATAGATTTAAAAATCAGAAAAATATAAAAAATCACAAAAAGAAACAGGAAGAAATTTAAAAAAAATTAATAATTGTAGGATATACACATGATTAAGTTAATGCATAGTACAACCCCCCCCCCCCCCATCCCCCCATTTTTTCTCAATCTCGCTCATTTGTACGGTCGGGATAAACTGTTTTTATATATTTCTATTGTAATCATCAAGACCTTTCCAATAACTGCTCATTTATAGAAATCGGATAAAAAAGTAGGTAATTTTTGTTTTTTACCACTTTTCCATTGGAGTTTCTTAATTAGATTTGAACTCCTGAACGATAAAAGATAATTGCTTCAAATTAATTTTATTAAATAAAAGATGACTCTGCGTGTCCAAATTTATTTAGAGTGATTTCAACATGAATAGCTGTATTTTTCTGCTCTATTTGAAATCTCTACAGTTCAAGGGTGCGCCGCTAGAAAAAGCGCAAAATTTAGGATAATTTTCATTAATTTTTTACAAATAGTTAATATTATTTGTGTAAGATAAGACTCAGTATATATACTCTATGTATTTACTATGTATTTAAAATTCACTAACTAGGCTGCATATACCCCCGATACTAAAGCAATTGCGGAATGATTTCTATATAACCTGGGAAATTGCAATATTTTTCAAATCCATCAGCTACGCTCAGCCATTCTTGCTTAATAGTGCAAATCTTTATAAAATCTAAAAGTATTCAATAGCTTCGACCGGAACAGCTTTGTAATGTTATTTATGATATTATTTGTTTGTATAATTTGAATAAGTTCTTAAAATCTTTGAACCTACCTACTAGTTTCACTAAGTTTTCTATGTCGCTAGATCGGATTTTGTGGAAACACTTTAAAAAATACTGACTTCTTACAAAATGTACACTACAAATATTGCCACTACTGCAGCAGGAGGATAGCCTATTATATTCAAGGCCGGTGTACAATATCTATTTGACAGTGTTTATACTTAATCTTCAA
>OZ005743.1:29648037-29894342 GCA_963930735.1 Dioctria linearis | reverse complement strand
GTTTTCAGTTGAAACATTGTTCTTTTAAATTAGTATTTTTAAATGTTGCCGATATGGAGAGTATTTTTAGTTTATAAGAATATTTAATAAACGTATTAAAAGCACGTAGATTTTTATTTAATCAGTTTACTTTTATTTTCACTTCATATTTCAATTTCTATATATACAGCCACATGAGATGTAACAGTACTTTATTGTTATATCATTATAATGTCATAATTCACAATTTAGACCGTTGGTACATTTGTGTTTTAAGTCCGTAAATACATGTATTGTGATGCAAGTTTTTGTTGGTTTTGCTAATATCAGGATTCTTATGAATCCTGAACATGGTGTCTTAGAACTTTCTTACTTTGATCTAGTTAGTACTAAGAATATTAGGAATACTATACCTACTCACTTTGAGTGGTTGAATTCTTTCGAAACATCCAAGATACTTAATTCTCAATACCCAATTCATGAGTAAGATAAATTTTATTAGAGGACGCAAGCATCTTTCATAGTTTTTTCATTATAATCTATTCTATCGCTATCGGGCGTACCTGGTCATGATTAAATTAAATTTATTTACCACTTTAACGTACTTTTGAACCATCAACCGAACACAGCCTCCGACTATCATTACAATCTCGTAAAATACCAAGACTGTTTTCAGATTTGAACTGGGTTCAAGTTATGCCTAATGTTGATGACCCGAATTCAACTTACAGGAGGAAACGTTCCTCTCAGTCGCAAAAGATTACCTAATCAGAGTTGCGCGTGGTTTAATAGATACCCTCAAGGTCTAATATCAGCTCGATCACCTCGATCAGCTCGTGATATTTTATATGAATGCTGAAAGTGATATAAAACAACTATTTTCAAAGAAAAATACAGAATGCTTAGTGACTGTACTACTCATGTAATTCGGGAATTAAAAAAACGAGCTTTTTGATTGTATCTAAGCACTGGGTTGCGACCTAAGAAATCTCAATTGGCGTTGTTATTGGTGCTGAGAATTCCGGATACACTTTGTATCCTGATGTGCTAAATCTCGACTTTTCGTCTCATAGGTCTAACCCTGCTAATGGCAGTGCTTTTCCTAATTCATTTTCTACGGATTAAGTATATGTGGCTTTATGTAATATTTAGTCTAATTCTTTAGGTATGCCGAAATTGTTGCAACTTATTTGATTTTAGCACTTTGATTGGATTTAATTGGATTGGATTGAGACGAGGTTGGCGCCCGGGCGGGTCCCTGGAACGTAGGGCACTATAAAGGCGCATTGTTCACCCTCAATACTTATGAGTAATTGTTTATAAGTCAAAACTGGATGCTCTAAGAAAAACCACAATCGGCTCCAACCCTTCTTACCGGCTGCATGGAGTTTTTCCAAAAGTTGTGATCCAAGGAATCTATAATGCTGAGAAATCCGGATAGTGACATATAAAATGAGGCACCGTTTCGGAATTCTCTCCGCATCCTCAGCATACCGGATCATCATCAAGCCCTATCTTGTGTAGGTGACCCCTGAGAAGGGAATGTTCAGTGAGAATTGAGACTGGATTTCGCAATTGTAAAAGAAGTTGCCACCGAGGCCACAGGCCAAGTTCATACGTCTTTTCATTCCCGTGAATATAGCAATGACCTGGCACCCAAAGCAATAGTACCCTGTTGTTCTAAGGCAAGGAATTCAAACTGGTTTTATCCTCCAACACTAGTTTGGAGATTGTTAAAGTATTTGACCAAACCTTGGCAGCTACGTGCCTTGTTGTCCGAGCGGAGAGTAACATCCTTGTTCTCAGTGTCTGAGTTAAGGATATAACATCCCGCTTCAAGGATGGCCTTGACATTCGCCTGGAAACCGTGACACAACTTTCAAGGTGTATGGCAATTTCCATGTGAGGCTCCTCGCAAAAAACGGCTGCTCCGGTGTCTTCTTCCGATTTGTATATGATAGTGTTCTCAATGATTGAAGCACGGAATGTGCTTCTCATTCTGCTTTGTCAGGAATTTTCGATTTAAAATTGTTTTCTCGCATAGTCTCGAGGGGGTAGTCGCTGCCTTGTCTACGCCAAGTACGGTGCACTGCACGAATTCAAAGGTGGATTCTTGTGGAACTCGTGTACCAGCGGGAATCAATCTCTGATTAAGATGCAGCTTTAGCGCAGCAATAGACGTCCCCTTCTTGATGTGTATAAGCACGAGGTTGATGCTGAACTCAACAGCGCTACTAACACTAAAGCAGCAAGATCCTTGAATCTTTTCCAATATTTTAATATAATTGGCGAACTCCACTGCCTTCGACCACACCACGCTAGGTAAGCATGGGTCGGATGACACTATTGCAGATTCATAGGATTATCCGTGGCTTATGCCCGCACTTTCCCTCTGTCCTCAAGGACTACACCTTCACCTCTAGTTAGGTTTTTTATTTAATATGATCCCTAGATATTGTATACTCTACTTCAGTTCTAGACGGCTGGTGCAACCTGCGAATGTTCCCAATACCGGCCACACCAGCTCTTCTGCATAGCATACTGCTTAACAGCCCATCCAGGTGAGTCTTAGCAAGAGGTCAACGACAAAAGTGATAGGATACTGCCTTGAGAGGTGCCTCTTTAGATTCCTTTTTTCCTGCAGCTTTTTCCAGTTCGGATTTGTCACTTTCTCACATTTTTAATACCTGTTTCATCATCTCAACATTCTCGCAAATCTGGAAGTTCTCTAAAGTAATACCTGTGCCCAAAAAGACTGCACATAATTACTCCAATCTCCGTCCCATCAGCATTTTACCTTTCCGGTCTAGAGTTTTTGAAAAATTAATTTTCTTGCATATTTCTCATTATCTACGCATCAATAGCCTCCTTTATTAATTCCGATCTGGTTTTCGTCCCAACCTAATCGCACCACTGCACCATGTAATTACGGAAACTTAAATTTACATATATTAATGCTACTGGTGCTTGTTGAATTTCTAAATAATTCGATACTGTAGATCACGCACTTCCATAACTTCAACGAAGTTTTTTAGTTACCTACCATTATTTTCAATTGGTAATTACACTATATTTCCTAGAATTATTTCTGGTGTTCCTAAAAGCTCGATTTTTGGCCCGCTGCTTTTTCGCATGCTTATTAATGTTTTTTTCGACTCTCTTGCGTAAAGTGAAATGCATCTCTTGTTTGATGATCTTAAACTTTTCCTATGGGGACCCTTGTGACTTAAGATTGAATTAGTTGCATCTACCTTACCTCTATTTATTCTGTAGTTATCTTTAATGACACTGTCGTACCTTAGGTAAAGTCCGCCCGTAATTTAGGTGTAGTTCTGTGGTTATGCCTGTGAGAATGTATGGTCGTAAAGTATTGGGAAAGCTTGATTATCTTAATTTTAATAAATTTGCTGACCGTATTTAACTTCATTATTAGATATACCTATATATCATCCCAGAAGTTATGATCATGTGTCTGCTTATTCTACTTCTTTTCTCGTCTGAGATCTTTTAAAATTCTTGAATTTCCGCCCGGTAATCCTTTTAGTTAAAATTATTAAATACCGCAGCGCAAGCTACCTATACAATTAATTACATTCTGCCTAAATCTGAAGACTTGATTACGAAACGCCTGTTATTCAATGCCAATCAAGCAATACCTTACCTCCCAGTATTTAGTAGCACCATAGTCTTCAAGCAGCAGTAACATAAATATCTAGGACCAAATATATTGAGATGGCATTAAGTTGCATTATTTAAGTGATTAATTTTGTTATGCTTTATGCTTTTTGATTTAGTTTTTAGCAGTTAGTTTATGTGGTTATTTCTGGTCTCATATTTTTTTGATGATTCCTACTCTCTTCTTTTTTTTACATACATATGTATTACTTATACAATTGTGTACTTGTACATTGAATCTTATTTGTACTATGTCATATTCGAATGAATAAACTGAAGTTGAGGTAGAAAATTTAAAATCCAAAACCTTGACATACGATAATTAGATAAAGCGACAGCTTGAACTAACACAAACATTTTACTTTTTCAACTCGACTAAAATGCTCCATTTAAGAAAATTTTTCTCTCATAAAAATTCAAACAACTGGATTGAGATAAAGTGAAATCCTTGTAAGCAGCTTAATTGTAGCAGCAGATCCACAATGAACATAAACAATACTTCATATCCTAAGTAAGTGCTCTACTTTAAATTTTATCCTATGAAACGTCAGAAGAACTGAAACCAACACTTTTAGAATACTAGTTACAATTTTTAATTAAGCGTGCTTTAGGGCTCTACAGAATATAAGGACATGCTAGAAAATGGCAATGGAAATTAAAAGCGGAACAATAAAGTGGTGCTTCTGTGAGAAACAGGGAAATTTCGAGTAGAACATTAGTGATGGTCTATGTATTTAGAGCGTCCTGTATCGTTTTCCCTTCCCTAACTATCCCCCTTCACTACATCCACATTTACAGTACCAATATTCGTCAGGAACAGATATGTAACAACGTCAGCATATGTACGCAAATGCTTTTAAAAAACAAAGTGCTGGTTTTATAGTAAGTGGTAATCTCAGACTAACTTTATACCGCTCCAATTAGTACTATTACGAGCGATACCTTTTTAATGCTACTATTCATGTTACCTGCATATGGTTGTGAGTGTCAAATAGATTTCAGACTATAACCATTTGGGATTGCTAATAGGAGTGCAAAAAAAACATAGTGAGCTTAAATTTAGCCTGAAGAGTTTAAGAAGTGGGCTATCTCTTTTGTGTTTTTCCCCGAGATTAGTTTGAGCTCACCAATGATGTAATGTCTGGAATTAACGAGTGCTGGGAACTTATTTATTTATTTGAATCAGTCTACCGAATATAATAATCTTACAGACGTGCATAGCATTTACGTAAACAAAGATTGTTCATTATTGCCTTAATAATCTACTTTTATCAAATAAAATAAGTTATCATAGAAGAACTTATAATTTTGTAAAGACAAAGCATTTTCAAAAATCATACTTTTAAATTTTTCTCTAGACATACAAATGTCTACAAGTGATGAGAAAGAATTGTAATTAAACACACAATTTGATATTGGTTCATTATAGCCATAATTGGTTCTATGCTGAGGAGCATACAAGTCCATTGAACGTATCGGTCTTTCAGGAGCATATATATTAATTAATAATAGCAATTCGAACGATTTTATTTTAAAAGAAAGTATATCTTTTACAAATAAAGCACAGGAAACTTCGCGACGAAGTTTCAGATTAGACAAACCAAGCAGTTTACATCTCACAGTATATGATGGTAAGTTGTCATTTTCCTAATTTATTTTCCGTAGAACAAATCTAGTCAATGCCTTTTGAATGGATTCAATACGATCAATATGTACTTTATAATATGGACACCAAACAATGGATGCTTATTTTAACGAATGGATCTCACGGTCGAAAGTTATAATGTCTTGAAGGTCTGAATGTTATGAAAGTCTTTGGAGTTCCGCTTAAGGAAACCTAAACAACGTCTTGATTTAATGATAATAGTGTTAATGTGAGGGGTAAACGCGGATTCAGTGTCAAAAATAACACCTAAGTCGTTGATATCATTTGTTCGAGAAACTATAGCATGATTAGTTTTATAATCAAACAAGAACGGAGAAGAGATGCGACGAAAAGTAACAATTTTACATTTTGATATGTTAAGATATAACTTATTTTTAGAACACCAATCAGAAAGTATATTGACATCATTCTGCAGTAGTAAGCAATCGCTTAGAGAGTTTATTCTAATGAATAGTTTTAATCATCCGCAAATATTAGGCATTTGGCTAAAACAAAGCAAGTTGCTATATCATTAATGAAAAGCAGAAACAATAGTGGACCTAAGTGACTACCTTGAGGAACTCCCGAGGTGACCGTTATTACATCAGATAAAATATTGTCAATCCTTACATATTGTTTGCGGTTATATAAATACACACAATACAGCTTAAAAAAGAATAGTGGAAGCCTATGTTTTTCAATTTATGAATGAGAAGAGGAATGCTGATCTTATCAAGTGCCTTCGAGAAATCTGTATAAACAGTATCCACTTGAACACGATCTTCAAAAGCACTTATAGTATAGTTCGAAAATAATGTAAGATTAGTTACACATGACCTCCCCGTAATAAAACCATAATGCTCAGGGACTATACATTCCATAAATAGAGAGCTAAGCTTAGAGTTAACTATATAACCTAGTAATTTAGTACGACTTTCATAACAGAGACAGGTCTGTGCTTTTAGAACCTGCCTTAAATATAGGAGTGATTAATGAAATTTTCCACTCATCAAGAATAGTACCGGTACTTAAGGATAGTTTAAAAATTTTGCATAAAGGATCGGCCAAAAAAACAGGGCAATTTTTTAGGAGCGAATGACTTAAGCCATCAGAATCTGGTCTTGTGGTGGAATCGAGATCATTGAGACACTTCAAGACATCATCAGCAATAATCGATAAATGACCAACATCCAAAGGGGATGAATCAGTGTTAACGGGGTATTTATGATCTACTTCACTAAAAGATTCATTACTATAAACAGATTTGAAGTAATAGGCAAAAAGATTGCAACTGGTGTGCAAATCGAATGACTTATTAGAATCATAATTTAAAAACTTAGGAAAATAAGAAGACGTACGCTTGGATTTAATAAAGGACCAACAGGCCTTACTATTAGAGCTAATGCCGCTTTCAATTGAACACACGTATTTACCATACAGATACCTATGCAGGACCTCGTATTCCTTTCTTACTCTATGAAACAACGCCTCATCAGAGCTACTACCAGTAGCCCTATATTACTTCTGTGCCTTTGTCTTAGCATTTTTCAATCTTAAAAGACCGTTTACAAACCTTTTTGGGTGTTTATTCCTACATTTAGATTTTTTAGCGACAAATTTATGTCGGCCTTCATGGACAACGTCAAGAAATTTGTTGTATGCTCCCAGCAGATCACAATGTTCCAAAAAGGACCAAGTTATGCTAGAGAAAAAGGTATTAAGATCTAAATAATTAACTTTGTTAAAATTAAATTCAATTTTATCGGTAGATTTCTGTAAAGGAGCAAAATCATAAAGAGAAATATTAAAGCTAATGGCATTATGATGAAAATCAACTGTCGTCAGCGGACTTTTAACCTCACTAATGTCTACTACTAAATCAGGTATAACAAATAACAAATCTAGAATTCTGCCAAAAATATTATTAATATTGTTTAATTGAATTAAATCTAAGCCTAATAAATTATCTATGACAAAACTTTCTGCTTCAGAAGATACATTAATAGGTATTAACATCGCGTCATCATCATTCCAGGTCCAACGTAAATTACTTAGATTGAAGTCACTCATATAGCATAGGGGTGGTCCCTGATATTATCAGATAAACTCGAAATATTGAGTATGTGCTCCTTGTAAGCCTCAAGTGAAGAAGATGGAGGAATATAACTGATACATATATCCAAGAAATTAGTGGTATTGAAGTTACTCACGCAAACACAAAGTTGTTCAATGATGCCCGACTCATTGGATAAGTAAGTTTGCTCGCTAATCATAGAAGTACGTACTGCAATCATAACACCGCCTCCACGTGAAAAACCAGATGAGAGAGGACAATGACCTTTCCTATAGATTGTGTAGCAGCTTTCATCAACAATCTCACTATTTGAAATGCTATCATTCAACCAAGTTTCCGTGATGGCGATGATGTCAAAGTCATTTTCAATTATTGAGAGATAGAAATCTCTCAATTTGGTTCTTAAGCCACGAACATTTTGATAATAGCATTTCAACCCATTCTCTTTATTATCAACGTTTAAAAAATTTATTGTGGAGAAGTCAACATCGGGAATGAGATCAGGCAATTCCGGGCAATCGGTTTTCATCGAATTATCAATTAAGACTGGATTTGAGGTACATTCGAAACCAGCTCGTTTTTTGATGATTTGATGAATCTTCTGACACATGTGCCGGATGGCCAGATGTCAGGTACAAGCAATCTAGATATAAAGTGCTCGGGTACTCCTAGTTTGAATGACATTGATCTGAATTGATTTAAGTCTGCATCCTTTTTCCATAGTGGATTGTAATTTGGTTGCTTGAAATACTAATCAAATTGGCAACATATTTTTTTATTTTATCAGGTGTAGCATCAGGACGTATACGTGATAAGTGCAATGTCTGATATTGTTTATCGCAGAAAAGTCATCGACGACAGCAGCTGTGCCAACAATCTTTTTATTATTATGGTGAGATCTTTTTTGAACAGTTGGAATTACGATTATCGGCGTCAGTCGCATCAATATCCGCAGACGATATCTGCCTATGACTCAATTCAGTAACAGGCCTTGTTATAGCTGTAGATTTACCAGCAATATCGTTGAAGTTATTGCACTGATCAGATTTATCTGCAGGAATACTAGTGATAGCGTTGAGGTCATTGCACTGATAAGACATATCTGCAGCATATGTACCAACTAGATCAATATGTAACCGTTGACCTGCACTTCCGACGATTCCATTAGATAAATTTCCTTTGGTTGAGCTATGATTATTATCAGTTTCAGGCAATAACCCACTGATAGATGATACTGAACTGACGCAATGACAAGCAGAAGCTATCGGTTCTGTGGACGGATTGCGTTTAGATGTAGTAGTTGATAAAGTTGATTTTGGCTGCGATGAGAGCACTACAGAGCGAGGGGCACTATTGTCACTAATTATTGATTGATGTTGACCTTTTTTTTAAATGAAGATCTTATATCAGAAAGTTCCTTTGCAAATTCATTCTTCAGATTGATAGAAGCAACTGCAAAATCCGCTAAAGGGTGTGAGATGCATGAAAGCACTTCCAAAAGATCGAGTTGTAGGTCTCAATAAGCTTAACACAATACTCTTCAAGTTTAAGCACCGTCTGTGAAATAAATTAGCACAGAAACCACACCGCACGAATTTTTTATCAGAGATACGATCATTACATTTACCGCACAAATTGTTATCCATGACTGCAGCAAAAAATCAAATGAGCGCACACAAATGAAAAGTAATACTAAAAAAAACAAAAACCTTATGGAGCAATTATAAAACACGTCCGATCCCGTCATCATCATCATTATCTTCTTTTGTAGTTTCAGTTGTGTGAATTAAAGGGAGCATTCAACCTAACTGTATACCTCCGATTAACGAAACCATATTGCTCGTAAAAAACTCCGACAATATCGTTGTCAGCTTTGTACAGTAGTGCTCTTCTTTTGTTATGGGACGGCTAGAATTAAAAGATCGAATAGAAACTCATATCTGGATCCAGGACGACATCATATTTAAATAGTTTTTCAACCAGTTTCCTTATCTTTCCTTTATCCCGAAACTCAATATGTCGACTTCCCAAAACTGCGACCTTACTCCCCCGGACCTAGAGGATATAGTTTAGCTGTCGAATCAAGCGCTCCAATGGTAATGTGGCTTTTGAAGAGGCAAGCCTGTTCCTAAATACAAGTATCTCCATTTGGATGGCGTTAAAGTTGTTATTAGTCGATAGCACTTTCATGTTCCAAATTTTTCAGAAAATAATCAAGCTCCTCCATCATACATACGCATTGAAGCTGTCTGTTTTTCCCAATCAAATATTGTCAGTGGAAGTTATAGTTACCACCTTGGTATCAATTTGAGAATTTTACTATGCCCAAAGTGTCGACTCAGTGGAAATTATTGTCTTAAATAATGCCAGCATAGGATATACAGGTTGCGACACAAATTATGTAAGATTATATTTAAATTGTCTATCTACTTCAAACCGCACGTCCCTTGAACCATCCCAGCGCGAAATGGAAGTATAAAAAAAGGAATGAAGCAACAGTTCTTTCAAGGTTAGAAGTACTTCACCTCCGTATCCCTATCTGTATATTTTTAAACATTGCATGTCATTAGAAAGAAGGAATTTTTGACTGTTTTTTTCCCGTGCTTCTTCGGAGTATTACTGGCAGATTTGCTACTTTCAAATCTTTCGAAGGCAGTTGGATAAAAACATCTGAGATTTGTATTCGTCCAATAAAAACTTCCAAAGGTAATTATTACGAAGCTCTGCTATTTTGCATGCTTTTGAAGATGCATCTCTTTTCCCGGTGGTATATTCAACTTGGTTATTTTATTTATTTTTAACTGACACCCAGGTTTTAACTCCATATCGCCATGCAGGCCTGCTCCAGCGATGAAAAGATGCAGGCTGCTTAGTAGCTATATTTGCTTAGAGCTAAGGAAGCTCCAAGGTACTGGGCTTAGACGAAATCTCAAATTTCTTAGGGAATAAGGGTGGATCTAGGAATCCGTTAGTGGCCTAAGTGAAACAGACTAAGATTTATCTTGGCGGTACCCCTATAATCACCAATACTACTCCATAGGCAAGAATTGGATGTGTCATTTCTATATAAATACAGAGATATAATCCTCGATCGGAGCACTAATTTCATTCCAAAATATTCTTTGAAGGCATAAACTGATATACGTTTGGCTTCTTTAATCCTTTGTCGGCTCAATCCTGAGACTATTATGTGTGATATTTTCGTCACATTCACACTACAGTCCTTAGACTACATGCTTATTTTTTCCAAAGTTACTTCCGAAGTTGTGCTGCTCCTCCTCCTAAATATGGGGATCATGCTAGGATACGAATACGTCACAGACAGAGTCTGGGCTTTTTTTAAGTTTAATAATATTAACAACATAATTTTTATTTAGATTTTCATAAAAAGAACAACCTGGAGAGAACGGCTCTACCACTTAGTGTGCAATTTTAGTGTGTAAAACAATAAAAAAATTGAATGGCGGGACAAGAGAAGGGAATGGCATAAAGCAATATTTCAAAAAGGGCCGCGTAAAAAAGTTTTAAATTTCATAGAACGCATATGTACCGAAATCGATTTCTAGCCTCAGTGATGCAATTAATAACAAATTAGATCTCAGTTCTATCTATAGGGTGTGGAATACCTCTCAGTCGTGGTTACCACACCAGCTCATATAAAATTGCAAGCCCAACTTCACTGGAAAAAGGCACAAATTGTTACCACAAATGTTAGGGAAAAAATCCCAATAAATGTATGGAATATTGCCTAAAATATGGGGAATATTCTCTACATTTTATGGCATATTCCCTACATTTTAGGGAATATTCCCTACATTTTACGCAATAATCTTTACATTTCTAGGGATTTTCTTTCTAAACTTTGTGGCAACAATTTGCGCCTTTTTCAAGAAACGAGTAATATTATCCATCTACCCTACGAAGAAATTGAGGCAGCTGTAAAAAAAGCAATGGGAATTCGACTACTTAAGTACCTGTTGAGTTGATCTAGATTTTTGTCATTATCCGCCTAAACTTATCTGCGTAGGTCTACTGTTAAAGAAATATGTATAGGTACAAAATTCTTCCATCAGAAGTATGTAGTTAATCATCCACAGTAAACTATATTGTTTATCTGAAACTAGGATAATTCAAATTAAGGACATATAAGGACGGATAACTATCAATAGAAAACAGTCTTGGAATATTTAATGTTACTTTACTTTTATTTACAAATACTCTCACACCTTTATTTTAAAATTTTTAATTGTTTTGTTTTTTCAGCATTTAAATGTGATATCAATCACTGACCTCTGCGAAATGATTTAATTGAATACTATCACCCATTTCATCTTAATCCCATCATCATTTTCATTATCATTATCATCATCATCGTCATCATAACCATCATCTCCATTTTCATATCTATAGAGACCGGTTAGGTTAGGTTGTTCTTGTGGATTTAAGTAGATCACCCGCATTTCATTCCACCAAGCAATTTCTCCCCCGATTGGCGCATCCTTACCAATCAGTAAAAGCCATCTAGAAATCTCATTCTCAAACTCCTAAGCAAATAGATTTAGTGCGCCCTGACAGAAATAATAAATTTATGGAGTTTGAGAAATACTTTACTTTTGCTATACTTAAACGGAATAAAACCTCTTTTAAGAATATTCGCTGAACCACAACTTGATGGACTTTTCGCGCACAAGTATAGGTACCCAGCTATGTATTGTAATGAACGGCAACTAAGTGATGACTGGTTTTCTTGTCCCAGATCATGGTTCCAATTCCATAAGTATTCTTTCCCCGAACAGGATTCAGAGCTCAGAAGTTGTGCCATTTTCATTAAAATTCCAACGTATCTTCGGATAGCAGATGGCGGTTATACACAGAAAAGTTTCATTGAGTTCAGCTACACTTTACAAGCCTTCCGAGGTTGCTTTTCAAATTATAATTCTTATGATGACGACACGAATGGAAACATAGAATCACTATCTACGTTGGAACATACAAACATCTATACCTACATTAATTCTCTACTTTAGAAAAGCCCATAAAGGGTGTCCTGTGTTTCATTGCTGGAATAATACCCCATATCCCGCAATCCTGTCTTCAGCACTTGAGATTGAAAATATTTACGGTTTTGACAAGGATGACATGGGCTACAACAAGAATATTGTCATCAGTGGGTGAGGAGATGAACCGCACCTGGTTTTGCCCATCTTTTAAACTCAGGACCCGCCAATCAGAATATTTTTGTTATTTAAACAGCCCCAACATTCAATTGTTAAAGAAGAAAAAAATAGAAGAAATGGATACATTTGTGATAGCGCTGTTAGACTTCCATTTCTATTACATCTTTGAATACCTTGATAGTTTCTTCCATGGTATAAGATTAGACTTACGAATAATCTTGGCTCTCATAGAGGGAGCTTACTACTTATTACAACACAAAGTAGGTTAAGTTAAACGTTACTTTTTGTGCTTCACCCCACAATCTGTCCATATTGTGTGGGGTTTTTCTTTAGTAAACATCAATGAACATGTGACATGAAGAGGGTCTATTTTCAATACCGTTATTTTCTGCTTGGTCTACATAAATATTTCCCCACACACATGTCTACAATAGGTACCTACACGAGAAAAATGTGTTGACTTTTAATGCCCTGATTTAACGGCGTGTTAAATGTGTTTAGTCGTTATTTTGTAATTAACTAGCTGCCTGTGAAGTCGAAAGGTGAAGAAGGATTTTCGCACACCTTAACTTGAAAGGATTTATTGTTCGAAAATGTCATTCTGTATAGCGTTGGAGGAGCACTTTAATACGGTACAAAACGAAAAATATGGCGTAGATATTTATACCTAAAATTAAGTGTAACTGGCTAAACTTCCCAGGCTGTTCTGCATTAAAGGAAGTGTATAAAAAAAAATCAAGTTGAAGACTTTTAAAACTTGTAGTATTTTTCATTGCGGGAGTTTAGTGTAAATGTATATCTAGTTAATATTTTTATGTTGCTATGCTTCCTAACTAAGCTTGAAATGTATACAACAAGATATCTTTTGATTATGCATACGAGATATAAAATGGAGAGAATTAAATTAACCCGTTTCGCCCCACGGTTGCATGTTTACAACATGAAGTTTGTACTGCGAGTGCTTCAAAATAATTAAAATATTTAAGTTAAAGAAACAATTTAAGTGAAATTTCTACATATTCCGCTAATATAAATAACAGTGCATATTTTGAGTGTAAATTTTAGTTTGTGTCATAAGCTAAATTCCGCTATTTTGTTGTGAAAAATAAATGTTGCGAAAACGCAACGGTACCACGGTTACGCTAACTTTTTTCTCTATGTAGATGTCAAAACGGTACATTACTCTTCAAGAAGCGGTCACGGAAATCGAAGTCTGGATAGATGAAAATCAATAGTTTTCTACTGCTGACATCATTATTTTACCTCCAGAGTCATATGGTGGGATCAGTGAAGAAGAAATCCCAGAAGAAAATGATGGGGAGGGAGTTGTTTATGTAGCCGGGAATCTCGAAATAAATGCAGAGCATTCCGACTGGGATACTGATGACGAAATACCCTTTGTCCATATCCAAAGCTCGACGTCATGTTCATGTAACGTGCAACGAAATGCGAACGGGAAAGGAACGAACTGCGGTAATAAATTTAAGACTATTCCAGTCAATAACCAGTTTCAGGAAAGAGAGAAGCTCGAACGTTGCTTATTTCATCACACACCACTTGATCTTTTCAAAGAATTTTTCACCGAGGAGGTATATAATCTAATACTAGATCAGCCAAATATATATGCTGCTCAGAAAAACAACCACTTTGTCCTTACCCTATCATATTTGAAAAGATTCCTTGAAATTTTGATGTTTTCTGGCCACCATACTGCTCCCCATGGAAAAACTGTACTGGTCTAATTCACCTGACTTTGATTTCAAAGTAATTAGAAACGCAATGTCCAGGAGCATACTACAATATAAAGTCAAATATACATCTTGCCAATAACGACCACATAGACCGAAATGATAAATTTTATAAGTGAGGGAATATCTGAATCTAATTTTCAATAATTGCTCTAAGTTTGGAATATTTTCGCACCTCTTATCGATAGATGAATCTATGTGGTATGTGATACAATGTTTATAATAGGGAAACCCATTCGCTTTGGATATAAGCTTTGGTGCTTGGCATAGTCCACAGGATATTTATATAACATTTTTCCCATATAGCAGCAGAAATGAGGCATTTGACTATTCCTTTGGAGTTGGCGAAAACGTCATTAGACATTTATTAAGCCAGAATGTCATAAAGTTTATTTCGATAACTTTTTTACTGCGCAAAAGCTCTTAGCGAATTTACACTCAGGAGAATTTTTCGCTACTGGGATAGTTTGAGATATTAGAACAGGAAGGTGTCCACTTTCTAACACGAAAATTTTCAAGAACCACAATAGAGGTGAGTTTGAAGCGGCTTTTTATGAAGGTAATCAATGTCTTGTTCTTAGATGGAATGATAATTCAGTAGTTACTTTCCTGTCTGATTGTAACAATATTGAACCAATAACTACCGTGAAAACGTTTTGTCAAAAGAACAAGAGCTTTGTAAATATACGGTGTCTTGCTTTAGTCAACAATGGAATAGGTGGAGTGGATTTATTCGAAAGCTTTTTGTCGCAGTATGAAAACGTTTTGTCAAAAGAACAAGAGCTTTGTAAATATACGGTGTCTTGCTTTAGTCAACAATGGAATAGGTGGAGTGGATTTATTCGAAAGCTTTTTGTCGCAGTATAGAATCCACATAAAGGGGAAAAAATGGTGGTGGCCACTTTTCGTGAATTGCATAGTTTCCCAAAGGCAAATATCACTGTTAGATTTTCGTCGACAGATTTGCATGCAGCTTTTATCAACTCCTGTGGCGGATAGCCGACCAAATGTTGAAGTAAATAGAGTTGTTGAATAAGCTACACTAAGTTGCAGCAGATTCTCACAAGCTCGACACGATATAGTGAAAAGGCAAAAGAAAGTGATGACGAGAATGTAAAAGGCAAACATTTTTCAAATGCGAAACGTGTTCAAAGAATGGGATTAATATACCTTGACACATTAAATGTTCTCAAGAGTTTCACAAAAAGAAATAAAAATTGTGTATTTTGTTTATATTATTTTGCGTACAAGTTTTTTTTTCTACATTATCTTTTTTTTAATTAATAAAAACCTATTTTGGAGTTATTAGTGAATTGTTTTTTTTTATACTGTTTTGTACCACGGTTGGGTTTTCGCAACGTATCAGATATTCTAAACCGTTAGCGCAATATTGATAAAAATTGTTATTTACATAAATTTCACTAAAAATATAAAACACAAGAAGTTTGGTCAAAATCGCCCAACGGGAACTGTATGCGGAGCGAAACGGGTTAAAAAAAAAGTTATCTTACAACTATGTGCTTAAACTTATCAAACTAATATAAAGATGTGAAGAATAAGAGAAATAAAGGAAAAAGAATAGAAATATGAAGATATGATAAAAATCTACTTACAGTTGTTTTAGGAGCGGATCCAGCTCATGCATTCGTGACCTCAAACCACTTCAGTGGATACTAAATATTGAATTAATTTCTCTCTGAAAATCCTCGACGAGCCAATCGTTCTAATATCATTGGGCAGAAAGTCCCATTTACGTGCAATGTGGATAAAGTAAGAGCGTTGCCCAACTAGTGTGCGGAATCGGGGTATTAGTGGGCTGAAGTGGCGGTACGAGTGCAAGAAACCCAGGTGTTCGAATAAGTACAATGGTGCACCTGTGTTTATTAGACGATGTATGAAACTTAGGGCAGTGACATCATGATAAGCATTCAATGAACCCCGTAGAACTGAGGGAATATATTGTGATACCTGTTCAAAGCGACGCAGTCCATAATCAAAACCCACAGAATCGTTGAATGCTACATTAAGCTTAAGATTACAGGCTGCATCGAGGGAAGAGAAGATAGTGCCGCAGTAAACAAAATGAGGGTCAAGCAGAGCCTTGACCAGTTTGTGTCGCAGACCAACTGATAATAACCTCCCTAAGAGCCACAAACAATAGGTCTGGACAGATAGAGCTGCATGTCATCTGCGTATATATGCAAATTCGTATCCATCACCACATACGGAAGATCATTTATAAAAAATGCAAAGAGCAGAGGACCTATAATGGATCCTGGTTGAACTCCAGAACTGATGGGAAGGAAGTTAGATTTAACTCCATCAACTAGGACTTGTTGGAAGCGATTGGATAACAAATCGCTGATCATTCTAATTGCAGTTCGGGAGAAAAAGAATTTGTCATGTAACTTGTGTAGAAAAAGTGTGTGGTCAACGCTGTTGAAAGCTTTAGTAAAATCGAGCAGAACTAATATAAACAGATGATTATATTGTCTAGCAGACTGCCATTTGAAGAGCATGTCATTCCGTTCGGTAAAATTAATTATTTGTGCGGCCATTAACCTCTGCAATACTTTCCATAGGAAGCAGAGGAAGCTCGGACCGTTAGGAGCAGAGTTCTTTGCCAGTGGTAATACTACTAAATTTTTTCACTTACGAGGAAACTGAGAATACGTGAGGCAAGAATTGAATATGTATAACAGAGAGCTACATAAAACTGGAAGGAGAAGGTTAATAAATCTAGGTGGGATACTATCATCACCGGTGGCATTAGATTTGATACCATCGATGGCCTCTAACATCTCAGAAATTGTTACACATCGGAAGCTGAAGTTCACTGATTGTTCTACAAAGTTTAAAGGAGATACATGAGCAACTATTTGAGCAGCGAGCGCAGACGTTGTGATAAAATTATTAAGAGCGTTTGAATCTATGCAACACGTTGATTTACCGCTACCATGACTACCCCATTTACGCAGAGTAGACCATAGTTTCTTTAGTGTTAGAGAATGGTCGAGTATTTTGCTAAAAGAAGCCTATTTTGCACTTCCGATTTTCTCATTTACTAAGTTTCTTACGGATTTATACGTAGGACGACTCTGAAAAGTTTTTAACAACTTTTAACGACGGAAAAGATATTCACTTTCAGCAATCATGATCTCAATTTCAGGAGAATACCACGTGCATCCGAAATCTATTATGCGCATGGTCCGGTCAGGTGCGAATTTATCATGTATATAATTAACCAATGCATAAAATATTTCTAATTGATCATCTACAGAGTTATAATTTTTAATAAGCTCCCAGTGAAGCAACGATGCCTCTACGAGTAACCTCTCAACATTAATTCTATTGTAGTTGCGAGACTTTAGAACTCTGGGCTGAATAGTGAGATGGAACTAGTAGGATAGTAAGATGAAGTCATGATCGAAAATACTAAGCGGACTTAGTTGATTGAAGATTAAGACTTTATTTACGTCAGAGCTGAAGAACATATCCAGGAGTGAAGGATTGTTGCAGTTAAAACAGGTAGCCTCAGTAGAATTTACCACGTTAAGATAGAGTGACTGGAAAAGGTGTCAAAATGAATCCACGTTTTGATCCCTACGTAGTATATTTACATTAAAATCTCCACCCAAGATTACGTTAGAATACTGATGGGAGATTTGGGTGAATATCTCTTCGAGCTCTGTAGTGTTCTCAGGGCAGAATTTGTTAGGAGGACAGTAGATACAAGCCAATAGTAACTTGTCTGAGCCGCAACCAACTTCCACACAAATAAATTCCTTTTCGTTAATGCTAGAGTATTTTATAACTCTAGATTTAAGTTCGTCCTTTACGTAAACCGCCACATCGCCCCCAACACGATCTTTTCGATCTCTACGATAAAGTTTGAATCCTGGGATGTTTACCATACTAGAAGGAATATGCTTCTTTAGCTAACTTTCAGAAACTAATACAGCGTGCAATTTTGTGTCGTGAAATATTTGATGTATTTCAAACATCTTAGCTGTTACACTACGTGCATTTAGATGACAAATGTTCAAAACATTCGATCTGGAGGAAAATAAGTTAAAAATCGCTCTAACACTGTCCAAACTTGTCATATTATTGATACCTTAAATGAACTTATGAACTCACACGAGGATCCACAGAGATCGAGCAGAAATGAAATTCTCAAAAGAAGCTAAATTTATGAATAGGTCAACTCTAGGCAGAATAAAGATAAAGAGGTAACTAGTATGCGTTTGACAACCGGGCTGAAAATAAGAGATTTAAAGATGCTAAAAACTAAAAATTAAAAAAAAAAATTACATAGAAGTTCAACAGATAATTTAGTCCAGTTAAGAAAAAAAGAAATGAAAAACAAGCATAAACAAAAATAAAATCAAAATAAATCATAGAGTAATGTCGTTGTGTATGCATCAATGATAATAGCAATTTCACTCACCTGTTCCAAATACGTCAATTTAAGAGCGGGACGAGATTTATCTGGTTTAACGTACACAAAACCATTCCTAGCGCGTACAGAAAGCACTTATAGATCCGACTATCAGCTTCAAACTGAATTTCTCCATGAATGAACGACGTTCGCTAGCGTTAGGGAATTTAACGATTAATGATGTTACCCTGTTATGATCGAGATTGTAATTTGGACGAAAAACTTCAGTATAAGATGATACAGTGTGACCAATTTTAGCAAACATTTTACTTAGAATTTTAGACGGTTTAATTTCCTTAGAGTTAGGTATGCCAGTCACCACCATATCATTGGAACGTTGTATACGACGAAGATCATCATTATCCCGTTCAAGTTGATTACACCTACTTTATAGACTGGAGCACTTCGCAATTAATGTGTTCACTTCCAGTTCAAGGTTAGAGAATATATCTTGCATTTGTGAAGATAAACGATTTTCAAGTTGCTGCAATTTTCTGTCAAGTACAGATGTAAGCTTTGTGTTGAGATTGACTGCACTGATGTTAGGCAAATTTAATTTAGCATCACCAGATGCTCGAGATGGTTTTTTGGGTGACATAACTGAAGAGGTTATTGACTCGAAGGTTGAACAAGTACACACTAACTTTATGTTTTATCACGTAAACCAAGATGAAAATCAATAATGTTTTAGGGGATAGTGAAGCTTATTAAAAACAACACGAAAACAAAACGATCTGCAGCTGCAGGAAATGTAAGCCATTTAAAAAAAAAAAACAGGAGCTATCGCAAACACGTCTACCCACTATCGCACATCGATCACGGATTCCTCCTGATACGAAACGCCCTCTTTTTTGAAGAATTCGTTTTAACCACTTTTCCTTTTTAACACTTTGAGCGGTAGCCACATGTATATAGTTACCTACATACGCCATCACAATCCTGCCATGATCTATAGTCGACAGTTCTTTGACAATTTTACTTTATATGAAATTCTTAATGGATATCCAAAGGGACAGGATAGAGTTAGTTTCTTTGACACCGTTGATGTTTATATATATAGACTCCAGGCAAGGTGGATCTTTAAATATATTTACCCCTACCATACTGTTATACCATAGGAGTCTATTCTCACTCTTAATTAGGAATAATCATGGATATATCCAGCCAGTGGTGTAAAGAAATATTCTTAATATTTATGAACTATGAGCACATTCCTAGTTTTTTGGTATTGTTAAACTGCTTCAAACCAATTTTTATGGATCTTTGTGTTTCAACAAAAGATTATTGCTATCCAACACGACTTCGCAAAAGGACGATCAACAGCATCAAATCGCTTTCAGTTAATGTCATCTTACAATCAATGATCTCGTGGGTGAAAGTTGGCGCATTTAAAAAGACTTGAGGAAAACTTTTGATAAGCTTTCCAACGCACTATTATTTTTTAAGTTTTGTGTGCAGAACGAAAATAATTATCGTTTCTAAACATATTAAGATCTCAAATTAGAAATTTAACAGTTTAACTAACATTATGAGCAAAAATTTAAAATTCAAATAAAACAAGTAAAGAAGCTAGAATTGGGGCTAACTGTAAGACCAATTCTTATGATACCCTAGATGCCCCTATGAAATTTCGTATGCTCACCCATTTGAGCAATTTTGATTTTTGTAGTCGTTTTTCACATATATTTCTAGAATGGTTCGTCGGACAGAAAAAAGGATTATAACCACTTTTATTGGAATTTATATCCTGCAAAAGTTTCTAGTACAATCAAAATGTCTAGAACTGATCGTTTTCACAGGACCCGTAAAAAACCTAAATTTCTATATGGCAACACCAAACAGAGGTTGCCCGATTTAATCAATGTTTGAAGCTTCATTTGGTATTACTATGAAAACAAAATGTTAAATTTCAGCGCTCTAGGTCAACGCGTTCTCAGGCAGTGTCCAAATATATGTTTGAAAACGAAATTTTTTGTATGGCAACCCCACGAAGGAGTTGCTCGATTTGTCTCATTTTCAAAACTGATTTTACAAAAATTCAAAATTTCAGCTCTTTAAGTACATGCTTTCTCCAGTTATTGTGCGCATGGATGGACGGGCGGACGGACAGACAGACGGACATGCAAAAATCAAAATAACTTTTAATATTAATCCAATCCATTCCAATCCATTTTGCTCTACCATCATTATTTCCGTGCGTTACAAACGGGATGACAACCTTAGACCCCTTAGATTTCATCTAGGGTATGAAAAAAACATGGATTTGAGAGTTCTTTAATTCAACCAGCATGCGTTGCAGGACAAAAGATAATTTATTGTATTCTTGCCTCATAATTACTTAATTTTCAGAAGAAAAAGAACGGAATTGTTGATGGTCGGGTTGAAATAAATAGATCTCATATAGCATGACCCAGTAGGTATTACTATTACTTTCTGCAGTGATCATCTTCATTCCTTACTTAGTTCTGGTGTGCACAGGAGAAACACTACGGACCTCCTTTGTGTATTCCACTCACTCAGCTGTAATGTAAGCTAATAACTTATAAATATGTAAGTACTCCACATAAGAAACTAGAGCATACTAAATTGAAGATGATCTCACAGATTTCTTTATTTTTAAACATCGATAAAAATAGTTTCTCGGTTTTCTTTCGTAAGATAATTATCTGACTTACAATCACCGTTAAAGTGTCTGATGTTAGAGTTTTGTGAGAAGAAAATGTCTTTAGCTTAGTTGACATTAAAAAAAGAGGGCTTTGAGAACTGACAAAATTTTTTTTTGAGAAACAAAAACAAAATAATGGTTTGGATCTCATTCCCAATTTGAAGATACATAACATTTTAAATTTAATATTTATTAATGTTCAAAAAATCTCTACGCCAATGTGTGTTTCTAACCGCCCAAGGAGATAGTGTCAAGTCACCTACTTACGAGAATATCTTACATGATAAATCCTATACAAAAAAATTAAAAAAACAGAATATCTCGCAAAATGAAATTAACAAAATGTTCCAGTCAACATTCTCGCCCACATTTAATTTACCTTTCCGACAACAATTAGCAGTAAGGAAATGAAAGGAAAATTAATTTTCAATACGATGAGACACACTAAGAGTAAAGCAAATTTAATAAAAAAAAAAAGTAATTAGAAAATCTGTTGAAACAACCATAAAAAGGAGAAGGAAAGTAAGCTTTTTATGTTAAGTGCAATACTATTCCCACTTCATCCCACACTTTTCTTACAAACTTTGTGGTTTCGGTTTCAACAGGTGTCTACATGACCTGAGAATATTTCATGATTTCTAATCACGCAATTAATCAATTTCTTCAAAGGAATAATAAAATGTTTACTAATTAAAATTGTATAAAAGGGTTGCGTGCAGATGTCAGCTTTCCAGTATCAGTCCTAATTACTTCGTCAGTATTCTTGTAAGTATTGTGCTACAAATTTATTGGTGAGATGTTGAATAGATTAAGAGACTTTCAGACGGTGAAGCTTAATCAAAGGAAAATTTTCAGCGAACTTAATATTGTCATATTTATTAGAAATATTAAGTTAGATTATTCAATACCAATAAACATATAGAATATTGTGTAAATTGTTTAGAATGACGGGTACAAGTCTAATGAGAATGACCTGTTATAAACTTTAGGATACTTTGTGCTGATATCACATGCACAACATCAAAATAGCTTTTTTAATGACGAGACTGCTGAAGTGCGTAAAGCATTGCAAAATCAATTAAAGCTGTTTATTAATTTGCACTCAGTTCTTGAACCCTTTATTTTAAACCTATTTATCACCGATCCTCTAGAGTTGTGCGATATTAACGTTCAGATGATGTTCAGATAGGTAAGACGGTATTTCATGATTATCTTCTTAAAATCATTGATCCATGAATAATGATGAGCTGGTTCTAAATCCGAATAAGTCGCAACGTATAGTAATCTGCAAAGGTACAAAAATTTTCTGAAAAATTATCTAGATGCTCCTCAGCATGTTTAGTAGCTGCTTCCTTTCTCGGTGGCATACTGTGATATTGATATAATCAATCTACCTTCAAATCTTTACATACTGGCAAGAAACCTGAGGTAGTATCGGCGTATAATCATACCCATATTTTCTGACAGGGAAACCGCTCGGTACTTTAAAATTATGCAGACAACCAGTCATTATAAACTTTTGAAAATGAAATGAACCAAGCTGGCTGATTTTTAAATATTTTGTAGGGGGCTTAGAAAACCTTAACTTGAAATTGTCGCCCAAGATTTCTTATGAGCTTTCTCCGCCATCTTGAAAAAATCGGTAAATTTGTTTTTTTTAGCGATAACTCGGCTCTTCTAAGGTTTGGAATCTAACTTTGAAAGCAATAAATGAGCTCGTAAAGAGTCTAGCCTAATTACTTTAGGCTTGGACACGATAAATCAAATCTGGTCAAGTTGTCTGTGGGGTATTCCTACTGCACTAGTCACCCCAATCCTTAATCTAACCTATACAAAGTAGTTGCAAATCAGAATTCACAATACATTCTCTTTATTCACAGAGCAGAGCTAACTGACACAATTCCTATACCTGATACGTACGAGCTACCCTATATATGGTGGAGGTATTATTGCAGTTAAATTTTCCCTAGATGTTTTTTTTTATTTAATTAAATTTCTTACTAAAAATTTAACTAAATGTTACGATAGATTGCTAGTCTATGCACAAATTGAACTTTGACTAGATTTCACCAGAATCGACTGAGTTAATGCCTTGACAAATGGTACATAGGATGACAGAAACAAACAGCTGTACTGAAACTGTAAATAACCTCTGTAGGATGAAGTTTGTTTTTCCTTAAAATCTAGAAAAGTTTCGATTTATTTTCTGAATATAGAAATATTTCTTCTTTCATACATGTATATACATAGGCAAACAGACATACACAGCTTTATATCAAGGAAAGACTTCTTCCCTTTTGGAATATTCCTTTCTCATTCTCATAAGAATTGCAACAAATGCATTTCCACACCTTACATTCTTGCCATAAGTATTGCGACTTTGTCCAACAAAAAAATGCCTTTTTTTATTTTTCATTCACCACACTCTCATATTACGATAAAATAGGGGTTGAGTGGGTGGGAAGTAGTATGTAACTTTGAGGTATTTCAATTCTCTGCAAGAAGATCACATAATGATTCCACATAAATGACATAAATTATGCTGCAACCAGGACTGGATGCTTGGTGTTGCTATATACCACAGCATCCCGTATGAAAACGAAATGATGGATGAAGAATATGATTATATGTATAAATTGGTATATTCTACATACAAATGTATGTATATACATTTTTTAATGTGTGAGTTGCAAAATGTCAGCTCATTTATCAAAATCCAAATAAATTAGTTTTGTTGGGTAGTCATAAGCTAAACAATGAAATCTTCATGTCCCGTAAGTCGACGTCAAGCCGGAACCGGGTGATAAACCAAATCATAACAGTACACAAGAAAATATAAAAAAAATCCAAGTCATGTATTTTTTACATTATAAACATTTCTTTTGTTTTCGAGAAAATGTACACCTTATGATGATTTTTTTAGCTCCTGTTGCTACAAATCTATACTTTTTTTTCAATTTTATTCATCTTGTGTAATCCCGAATAGTGATTATGTAACCTGTTGCTTTAAATTCTAAGCCAACTACTCCAGCTTGGATGAAAATGTCACATTTTGCGAACCAAGAATAGAAAATTAATACTTCACCCAAGTTTAACTCACTGTACTGAAAAAAAAATGTACTACGCCAGTTTGGCAAGTAACTTTAAAAGTTGACACATTTAGTAAGGATTCTAAAATGGTATAATACTTGCTACATTATTTCTTAGATTACGGGGAAAAAAAAAATTTCTTGAAAATGAAATGAACCAAGCTGGCTGATTTTTAAATATTTTGTAGGGGGCTTAGAAAACCTTAACTTGAAATTGTCGCCCAAGATTTCTTATGAGCTTTCTCCGCCATCTTGAAAAAATCGGTAAATTTGTTTTTTTAGCGATAACTCGGCTCATCTGAGGTTTGGAATCTAACTTTGAAGGCAATAAATGAGCTCGTAAAGAGTCTAGCCTAATTACTTTAGGCTTGGACACGATAAATCAAATCTGGTCTAGTTGTCTGTGGGGTATTCCTACTGCACTAGTCACCCCAATCCTTAATCTAACCTATACAAAGTAGTTGCAAATCAGAATTCACAATACATTCTCTTTATTCACAGAGCAGAGCTAACTGACACAATTCCTATACCTGATACGTACGAGCTACCCTATATATGGTGGAGGTATTATTGCAGTTAAATTTTCCCTAGATGTTTTTTTTTTATTTAATTAAATTTCTTACTAAAAATTTAACTAAATGTTACGATAGATTGCTAGTCTATGCACAAATTGAACTTTGACTAGATTTCACCAGAATCGACTGAGTTAATGCCTTGACAAATGGTACATAGGATGACAGAAACAAACAGCTGTACTGAAACTGTAAATAACCTCTGTAGGATGAAGTTTGTTTTTCCTTAAAATCTAGAAAAGTTTCGATTTATTTCTGAATATAGAAATATTTCTTCTTTCATACATGTATATACATAGGCAAACAGACATACACAGCTTTATATCAAGGAAAGACTTCTTCCCTTTTGGAATATTCCTTTCTCATTCTCATAAGAATTGCAACAAATGCATTTCTACACCTTACATTCTTGCCATAAGTATTGCGACTTTGTCCAACAAAAAAATGCCTTTTTTTTTATTTTTCATTTACCACACTCTCATATTACGATAAAATAGGGGTTGAGTGGGTGGGAAGTAGTATGTAACTTTGAGGTATTTCAATTCTCTGCTAGAAGATCACATAATGATTCCACATAAATGACATAAATGATGCTGCAACCAGGACTGGATGCTTGGTGTTGCTATATACCACAGCATCCCGTATGAAAACGAAATGATGGATGAAGAATATGATTATATGTATAAATTGGTATATTCTACATACAAATGTATGTATATACATTTTTTAATGTGTGAGTTGCAAAATGTCAGCTCATTTATCAAAATCCAAATAAATTAGTTTTGTTGGGTAGTCATAAGCTAAACAATGAAATCTTCATGTCCCGTAAGTCGACGTCAAGCCGGAACCGGGTGATAAACCAAATCATAACAGTACACAAGAAAATATAAAAAAAATCCAAGTCATGTATTTTTTACATTATAAACATTTCTTTTGTTTTCGAGAAAATGTACACCTTATGATGATTTTTTAGCTCCTGTTGCTACAAATCTATACTTTTTTTTCAATTTTATTCTTCTTGTGTAATCCCGAATAGTGATTATGTAACCTGTTGCTTTAAATTCTAAGCCAACTACTCCAGCTTGGATGAAAATGTCACATTTTGCGAACCAAGAATAGAAAATTAATACTTCACCCAAGTTTAACTCACTGTACTGAAAAAAAAATGTACTACGCCAGTTTGGCAAGTAATTTTAAAAGTTGACACATTTAGTAAGGATTCTAAAATGGTATAATACTTGCTACATTATTTCTTAGATTACGGGAAAAAAAAATTTCTTCAACAAACCCAGTTTCGAAAATTCTTTTTACCTACTAAAATGATTCTAGTGTACCCAAAGCTTGCCTTAAGAGCGTAGCTTTAAGATTCTAGTTTCAGTGAGAAGGAGAGTCATTACCTGAAGTGTGAGGAAAAATTCCTCATTATGAATTCCTAGTTTGAAAGGAATTGGAGGTTATACAAAAAGATTTTATTACTCGGGAAATCCTGCATTTTCTCAACTTTTCTTTTTGACCCGTTGGCCTAGTCGCACTAGCACAATGCATAGCTATGTTTTTTCACTCATTCATGAAAGGGACAAGGGTATATGATTTGGTTTCTCTCTTTCTTTTCGACTTACTCTATAATTTTTAAACTGGTTTTGTTTCGTTTATAACTTTTTTTTTTTTAATTTATAGGCTTGGTTTACTTTAGCATTGAGCTCGCCATATTACTTCTCCCTTTTTCTTAGAAGATAAAAACGAGTTTACAAAAATATTTCTTGCAATTGTTTTTATGAAATCCTGCGGGTTCAATAACGAAAATTTTATTTATATATTTAAATATTACCAATTTTCGCGAAAGTAGTTTAATAAGGATTGAGAGTTAAATAAAATTTATATAAATAATTAAATTAATCCTTAAGATCGTAGTTATATGTTCATTCTAATGAATCACTTTCAATTTCATATAATAGGAGTATACAACGGTAAAATTTTCTGAATTATTATATAGACATTTCATCATATATATGCCGAACTATATAATAGGTATATAAGAATAATTGTTTTTTACACCAATACAATACAAAAAACAATATCTACGATAAAATTTTCACATACACACACACACCATATTACCTTTAACAAAAATTGTATGTAGTTGGTTGCCAAAATATATTGAAAATCCTCCAGTCTATTGCCGAATTTATATTTAAATAAAATCAAAGTCAAAGCTCAATTTTCTAAATAACAATAGATCATGGCCGCCAACTAAAACAAATTCATTCTGATGTTTGTTTGATTTATAATACCAAACTCGGGCTATTTATATGTATAAAATCAATGCTCACAATAAAGCGAAATTTTCTGTATGTAATGCAAAATGTTGTTGAAATTCGTATGCCATATGAAAACAGCTGTTGTATAGAATTCGAGCGATGCTTGATTAGGTTTACAATTGTACATAAAGTATGGAAGCACATTTTCAATTCCTCTCCAAGTAAAAGTAATAAACGATACGCTAGTAATTAAAAGATAGTGGTAGTAGAAGTAAGTATAAAATAAATCAATTCAATTCAATTTAATGGGATGACTGGATACCAATATAAAAATTTTAATTGATGTCCAAAAAATATTAATCGTATTAGTTAAATTAAAAAGTATAATTGTTCCCCATTCGAATGCAAAAATAGAACATTGTTCAATAAGAGTAGCACTGTCTAGATATTTTCAACAATATTTTATGGGGTGATGGAAGGATTTCTAAATGTTCATATGTACATGGCTGAGTATGAAGGGTGTTTGATAGTAAGAAATTTATGTATCAGTATTAGGAGCTAAATGGTAAGATAAATATCTAAGCAGCAACCAAGAAGACTACACCTGTAGAATTAAGCATGATCATTACGTCCGTGGCCATAAAAAAAATGGAGTCAATTAAGGCAATCTCAGTTATATTCTATGACAGGCGTTACTAGTGAAGGTTCAGAAAAACTCTCCTGCCACAGCAGTGTAATGAACCTGTATATGGCAAAACCTTTGTAGAAAAAATAAAATAGAAATAGCTACTTTTTGAACCTATATTATAAGAAGGGCAAAATAGAGAATCACCAAATTACCTTTAACATCTCACCTGACCAGCCGAACCAAACCTTCTAGATTCTGAGTTGGCATGTCCAGGAAACATAAAATATATGCCTCTTCCTACAAATCTGCCTGTGCGTGAAAAACGTAGAGCTATTAGTTGTGTGTGTATTCAAACGGAACAGTACGTGAAATACGGGAATTACTAGTGGTACGTGAACAACGTTATCCACTACATAGTACTTGTACGTTAACACATAACGGAATGCTATTCCGCTCTCGCCAGTACATGATAAACGTACAACTAATGGTAGTATGTGAGTCACGGAATCCACCAGTCAGTACATATGCAACGGAAGCCACAAATCAACGTGTGCAACGAACTAAATTCAAATCAGCTGTTTTCCTTTGGTCTCCTTACTCCACTGAAGCTATCCTGCAACAAATCCGAAGTTTTGCTATCGACCGAAACTATTGGTGCTCGAGAAAGCCCTCCGGCCGAGCAAACTATGTCACAGCAATAGAATGGAAAGTCTAACGATTTAATTGGTTCAATCGAGTTTTAACCGGCAGTATATGGACATGTAACTAAATCCGTCGTAAAGTACTATAAAGTCTACTAATTGTCATATTGACCTGATCACGACAGGCCATAACTGAATTCATGGCATAATTGGTTCAAGGTTACGCCAAGTCAACCGGGCGTGAGCAAATTTTGGTTAAACGCTCGCTATTATCCCCGTAACAATTTCACGGAGAGAAGGAATAAGGTTATCGGTAGCGCTTTACGTTTATATCTCACCGACAATCACAAAAGTGGGAACGCGAATTAATTATATTTCTATTGCTCTCAAGACAGCCGTTAATTCTATCACTGGGTACTCCCCCTTCTTCCTAAATTATGGTAGAGAGTTACTTATTCTGGAACTGACCACATTTTGTTCAATATCTCTAATGAAAACCAGAATCTAGTAGGTGAAAGACCGAAATTCCTCGAAAAACTTGCATTTATCACGAAACCTATGAACGAATCTTTAAAGCTTATGAATCAAACAAGAAATATTTTCATGTAGGAAAGGTAACATTTAACTTCAAAACCGGCGGATAATGTCTGCAAACAAAATTATGTGCTATCAGATGCCACAAAAAATGTTTGCGCAAAACTTGCAACAACGTTTGTAAAATGTAGCATTACCGATAAAAAATCAATTCTTGTTTATAGGTTATTTGACGAAGGACGTAAAGATCCAGGTTGGTGGCACACTCAAGACCTGGAGAATATCAAATTGAGTAAATTCAAATGAATTAGGTCAAATACCTACTACTCACACCTAATTGGCTCCGAATTGTATGTAGAATAAATAAACTATATTGAGCTAGAAATGCACATTAACATCCATAAGTGTTAGTTACGAATATACAAAACAAATCTAAAAGCGGATAAGTTCGTATTATTAAAAGAAATAATGAAATAGAAGGGTAAGCTTAACAAGTAAATGCAACAAATATTCTTTATTATGCGTAAGGATCTTAGAAAAAAAACTGGCAATTTATTCAATTCAAAGTAAAGCTATATGAATTGTAGAGATGTTCATTTTGCACGCATCGTGCACTGAAAAATACTATGGTTTATATACGGTGAATCTAAATAACAGCACCCAAGAAATATACACATGCGAAATTTACGAAAGGCTAATGGGCATCTCTCATCACGCCGGTAACTTCTTGTACTGGAATACCCCTGATGTAGCAAAAGTTTACGAATGACACCATTCGAACAATAATTAGAATATGTTTAATATGATCCCACATGATTATCTTGTTAAATGTATTTAATTAGTTACATATATTATATAACCCAAAAAAAACCCATAGTTTATCAAGGTATATACAATAATTTAGTAATAGGAAATCTTGATCTATGTAGAAACCCTAACTAGATTAATTGGATTAAAATGTAGCTTATCATGATACTCATTAAAATAAATACAATGTAGATAAATACATAGCAAAAAAAAATTGATTTTTTTCTATTAGGAGTGAACGATATCCATGTAGTTCATTTTTTTTACTCTCAATATCTTCTAGGTTGCCTAAAGATTAAGACAGTTGGGTAATAAGATAAATTGGTCTACAAAATGAATAAGAAAAAAAAATGCTAACGATATGTGCAAGCAAATTATGCCCTATAAGAATGATCTCAAGAATTATACCCAGTACTCACTTGATTTCATATTGGTTTTCACGTTACAGAGAGATACTATCTCAGCAAGATTCTTAGACTTGGTTCATAAGTCGTACACTTATCACAAGTTGGAATTCCAAAAATCAATTAAATAATAGCAAATAGAATATAACAGTAACAGAGTATAACTTACTGGCGCAGATTTTTCTCATTTGTAACTAGCAGACATTAAATGAACGCATCATGATTATTTGATACTGTACTGGACATTAGACATTGGACATTTTTCCTTACTCACGAAAAGGGGGGAATGTAACGCTGGATATTAGACCCACACTATTTCCTCGTAATTTTCACAAAATAACTTTTCACAAAATACTTAACATCATAACATATATTATGTATCTAATTATAAGTGTGCGAACCAAATCGTTTCGAATACATTTTTCTTAACAAAACATCAAACTTTTAGGAAAATTAAATCTAATTTGATTACTCTTAATCAAAAAACAGGTACACAACCTAACAAAGCCATGTACTTGTCATCTACATAACACATTGCACAAATACAATACATAAGTGTATCTTCATTGACCAGATCGAATTAAAATAATTAGCATATATTTGAACTGTTAGATTCGTGCTAAAAACAATTCCTGTAAACGGAAAATATTTCAAAAATACCATGCTAAAATTGAGTTCTAAAAGCAAAACAAATTCAATTTAATTACAATTTTCCAAAAAATAGGTACAACATCTAACAAAAGCATTGTCATGCAGCTTCCAATGCATGGCAGAAATATAATCAGGTCAAGCCGATCAATTTGCAACTTATCATTATCATCATTACAAGTACCATCCAACGGGAATTTCTTCCCTACGTCATAGAGAAAATATTTTTTGCAAATATAATTCAATTCAACACAGCAGCATGGGATGCTCTAAATTTCTTGTTGCTAAGCATTTTTGTGCGTTGCTATGAAAATTTTATCGCTAGTACCGTAAGATCACAGCTACACTGTCAATTCTTGTAATCATGCGCCTCTGCTACTCCATCAGTGGTGTAGTGTACAAGAAAGGGCTATAAAAACGACAAGCTGACTGATATCGATCTCTTTTTGTACTTGGCATCGCTTGGGGTAAGTTGGCTGTTTACGGACTAACACTTAAATCGGGTATCGACTGATATTTCACTTTTAACAACTAACAATCATTTCTGGTCTCGACGGAAATAAACGCATATTATTTCGGGTCTCGACTGAAGATAAGATAACACTTTAAGCCGGGTCTCGACTGACTTAAAGAATATTATCTCGGGTCTCGACTGAGATAGTATCTTACTAACATTAACACTTTATTTCTGGTCTAGACGCGAATAAAGACTTGTTCTAACCAATGGTTAGAACAAAGGGTATTAACGTTAGCTTAAAGCCAACCCTCAAGCGTCAAGTAGTAGATTGGTGAGTACCAGTCACTTGTAACAAAATAATATTTATTCATACATCTATTTTTCTATATACTATATATCTTTTGCTATATGTATTCAAAATTTTTGTGCATATTTATCAAATATTATAATTTATCTTTATTCTATATTAATTTGTCATATCTATATTTATATACATTACGCTCTTGACGATTTTACATTGCAACTTTCTGCCAATAAGTGTTTTCAGAGTGAAACAAAAATTCTCTGGCCCAAAACTTTATATTGAGTTTTATCCCAATACAACCATTCTTGATAATCGTATATTCTAAGTCTGTGGAAATAAGTGTTTTCTAGTGTGTGTGGATTTCTTACCTAACAACTTATTTCCACAATCTCATCTTAATGTCTTTAGTGGGCAATCTAAAAAATAAGTGTGATAATTAATTCAAAGTTAAAACGTAGTGAACAGTGTTTATTTTTGATAAGAGACCATTGACCTTGATCCAAATTTACCAGTACATCCATTGCAGTTTCACTAAGTTCCAATTTGCGTGTACGTTCTACTAACGGACAGCACAATAAGATTTAAGAGACACTATATATATCCCACATGAAATATATCAAATTACGATTCTCACTACTAACACTAATAAGGAAAAAAAAATTTAAATAAATAATATAATAAATGATAGAAATCACATAAGCATAGCTTAAGAAAGGAAAAAAGAAAGTAACATAACCTGTGCTAGCAATAATTAATTATCTTTAATGTAAGCAGGACGGCCGATTAAGGAAAAATATTAGAAACGATTTATGTAAAAAACGAAAAAAAAACAAAAGCATGAATTCTATATTATGCAACTTTAATCTATTTAAAATCGTTTCCTTGCTATTTCTAGATTTTCGTCCCCGAAATTTACGAAGCGTTACATATCAACCAATACATATACACATCATTAATTAGTGAAAAGCCACATTGAGAATGTCACTCGGAAAACTGCTAAAAATTATACGAGGCGACTTACTGGAATTTAGAGAGAGTTGTTTTGTGTAAGTTTATTTGAATATCTCTTTTTATACTTGGCATTCTTTCCTTAAGGCCATCATGATAACATGTGAGATAAAGTTGTACGTCATCAGTATATAAATGAACATTATGTAGCATGACGTTCTCCTACATAAATTTGTTAGGTCATTTACATATAGATTGAGTAATAATGGGCCTTTGATAGGTCCCTGTGGAATACCTCTTATCAACAGAACCTTATTAGGAATATTCTTTTGCATATGAGTATATTATTAATTTTTAATTCACTTTGTGGCGGATGGAGAAAACTCAAATTGCACTATCAATTTAAATAAATTTAGATAAACAAGTTGTAGCGATTGAGGGCAATGGTCCATTTGTCTAACACGTGATGCAATCCAATGTAAAGTTGTACAGAGGAGTTAGCAGCATCTGGTCGACAATGGACAGTTAACAGGCAGTCTAATAAATATACTTGTGACGAGCAGACGTGTTTTTTTATAGCAATGTAAACCTCAGGTCGCGCAGCCGGTAGTATTTAATAATAATTCTAATCTGTCTACAAATACAATAGGTGAGACACTACATGGCGCAGCCGGTAGTATTTAATAATAATTCTAATCAGTCTACAAATACAATAGGTGAGACACTACATGGCGCAGCCGAATATTGAAATCGAACCAAAAGCAGCTAAAGTGACCTTGAAGTGCCCGTGATGAAAAGTTATTGTTATGCAGTCCACTTGTAATTAAAAAAAAAATCAGTACGTGCATTCATGCAAGAAAGAAAAAAATGATGGGCATATCCAAGAAAATTGCACCGGCCCCAGAAAAAAATCCACATAGAAAGAAAAACATCGGTATAAAATACACTGAAGACATAGTGATTGTGAAAAGACCACGCGGAAGGCCACCAAAAAATAGAATTAATATATATTCAAATATGGATTTTGTTAAGAAAGTGGACGAATTGAAATTAGATGGAAATATTTCCGAAAATTGGAGAATATTTCGCCAGAATTTCGAGATATTCGCAGCAGCAATTGGACTAAACAAAAAAGCTGAAACGGTTCAAGTTGCAATTCTCTTAAATGCAGTGGGGCCTGATGCAGTGGAGGTATTCAATTCCTTTACACTGAATGAAGAAGAGAGAAAAAAATATTTAACAGTTTTGCAAGCATTTGAAGATTTTCGCAAACCGAAAAAAAATGAAGTCGATGAGACCTTCATTTTTTATAATCGAAGTCAAGGTCAGCGGGAACGATTTGATAATTTTCTAATGGATATTAAGAAAATGGTAAAAAAATGTGGATCTTCTGATGAAGACCGAATGTTACGTGATCGGCTTCAAAAAAAGATGTTGGAAACCGAAAATTTAACCTTACAAAAAGCAATTGAACTAGCCAGAGCAGCGGAACCAGCCAATATACAGATGAAAACAATGAGAGGACCGGGAACATCAATAGAAACGATTATCAGTAATTCAGGAAACTCACAGTTAAGTAGGAAAAACAAAAATAACAAAAAACTTAATAGTCAGGTTATACAAAAAAATATAAATTTTGTTAATCGTAATAGTAGTAAAAGTGTGTATAATTCCAGACAGAATAATTCAAATGCAAAGCAATAATGGCGACAGTCAAAGAAGGTCAACATTGAATGCAGGTTCTGTGGCAAAAATCATGTAAGAGGTCAATGTCCTGCGTTTGGTAAAAAGTGCAGCAATTGTAGTGACTATAATCATTTTGCGCTGGTATGTAAAAAGAAATCTATTAATGAAATAAGACCGGTACTTAGTTATGAGAGTTGTTTCAGTCCTAAATGTCCAATCGATAAATTGAACTAGTGATACTTCTGTCGTATTCTTTATTTCAGAATCGAACTCCCGATTGAAATAAATTGTACTTATGGTACCGTATCTGGGATATACGTCAGGCAACGCATGTAAGACGTTCACTATAACAATAGGAATACATAAACGCAAACCCAACTGCATACATATAAGAATGGCGTAAATGGAAATTACAATAAACGGACTGTGGATAAGTTTTGAATTAACCCTATTTGTAAGATTTAAAAAGAGTAAAAGCAATCAAAATGTCAAGTATTATTGATAAATAATTAAGTTCCAATTAACAAAACATTAATTTAACATAGGTTATGTAAATTCTATACTTCAGTAACAAATTCATATTTGTATTAAGTTATCTTGCTCGCATGTCTATATGAAATTACAAAATCTTTGTGCTACGTCTAAGGCCAGTCCAGGTTTCTATAAGAATGAAGCAGCCGAGGAATTTGAAATAACGCATTAAATACATATGAAATAATATAAAATATTCTGTCCCCAGCATATAAAAATGAAGTTTCGACCACCCGGGGTAAGCCATGCCCACGAAAGCCAATTAATCCCGTGTCATAATTAATTCCGAAAATAATAGAACCTGGCTTAAGCTTCAGGAAATCAAATTGGAAAATAGTATAAACACGGCAGGCAGAGACATGATGCTGCTCCGGAGTAGGTTGAGGGACACTTCCGAGATCATAGTGACAGCGAGTGGACGGCAGATTAGAAAAAAAGAGAAAAAATTGAATATACTAGCGGCTATCAGAAGTAATAAAATCCAAAAAAAAAAAAAAAAATAACTAAGAACGAATGGGAATTTGGACGGCGAAAACGGATGGATTTTTAAGTTGGTTTCCTTGCGAGCAAGATAAGTACCATTGTTCTTTGCTTATAGAATATTAATTAATATATGTGCCATACTTCACAATTTAATGATAAGCTAAAGTTGATTAATTAGTGGATTAATAATGGTCAATTATATGTGGTAGTGAAATCTAGTGTATGTGGCAATTTATTGAGTTTGGAGCGTGAGTTGAGTTTCGTGGTATCTCGTGATTTCCAGAAAAGTAGGGAAAAACCACGTGGCGCCCAATAGAACTTTCCACCAACAATTTCACAGACTCAGGCGACCCACCTCCACTGAGCCACCACCCTTTCCGCGCTCAGGGCAGCGTAACATTTTGGCGCCCAACGTGGGGCCTTTCAATAAGGTGAACATTTCCTCCATTTTAAGACAAAAAAAAAACTTTTAATAAAATTTCCGAGAGGTATTACAAAAAAAAAAACAAAATAAATAAATAAAGGGTAACGGTACGGGTCCACATAAGTAAGGTGTTAAGCTGAATAAAACTTGCTACCATCGTAATACTGGAGTGGAATGTCAAATTGAATAATTTTTTTTATTTTTTTTCATTTTAAGCGTATTTAGCCAGATTGTATAAAAAAAACAAAATAGCTTGAATGTGATTCAAGCTTGTAGAACTCGGTCCTAAATTTTGCAAGCAGTGAACAATGTTGTCGTTTTTAGAAAAGGCAGAAATATAACAAAGGGCAGCTTCGTTTCTTTTGTTCTGTTTTTGGTTGGTCGAGATTTGTACCTTTATCTTGTTATTGGCGGTGCTCGCATTGCGGCTGAGATGTGCAGTCTGTGAATTTTCAGGTTGAGGTCTCGTCAAAAGGCTTACATATTTAATTAAAAATTTCAGAAGGATTTATTAATGTTTTTTGGTTTTGTGGAACGAGCAGGAAACTAGTGCGATAATATAAAAGTTAGTAATGATTAATAGACATTTTGCCCAGTCACATCAATCCGTTTTTATTTTGTTGCCTGCATACGATCATCTAGTAATAAAAGTAAGTTCACTTACAAGCTAATTACGAGGTCTTAATGATTAGTTTTGTTTTTGTATACGAATATACGCCCTGCAATCTTGACGCGGAAGGGGGCTACAGATTAAAAGGGGAAATTTGTATCTCTACACTTCGGGCTGTGTTTGGATTATTTATGAAAACCACTTGAAGAATATTATTGAAATTCTCGTCGCACATCGTTGTTTCTTATGAGAACTCATAGCAGTGGTCATTTATTGGAATGCAGCTAATAGGCGTCAACAGACGGGAGTAACAAAATGTGTATAGTAGTTGGATACGTACCGTGAGAACGATTGTAGAGGTGGTCCGCTCTATATTTTCTTTTATCTTTTGAATAGGATAGTGAGAAAAATTTTTAACCTCTTTCCGGAAGTTGAATTCTTACCACCGACCGAATTGCAATTAGAAGTATAACAAACAAAAGCGTTAATTTTAAAATTAAATTAAAAGTATGTCACAGTTGTTTTTATCATAAGTGGTCGAAATCCTTAATTATAAAATTAAATTAAAGCTATATAACTGCTTTCAATCTATCACAGTCTGGTAGTTTAACTGCATTGTTCCGATGCATCGGCTAATTTTGAGCACCACGTGAAATTCTAAATTGTTGCAGGTCAATTGGTATCTAAAGGAAAATTATCATGGTTTCTCCAAATAACCTGGATTGATCACAGATTAGAATCAAGGTTTTAAAAGTACATGATCTTAGGTGAACAAGGAAATATTGTGTTATCAATTGCTTAATAGTTATCTCGACCGTATTTCTCAACGTCACCCCTTGGACGACGTCACTATTTAATTATAATTAGCGGGTACTAACTAGTAATGCTATTGTGGTTCCTTCGCTTCTACATCAATTGGTAATAAAGGTAAACCCTTCCGATGTTAGCTACGCCCAAGTTATATAAAATAGTAGAATCGCTCTATTATCGTATACCTAGACAATTTTTTTTTTGAGATAGCAAGTAATAAGTGCTCAAGCTACAACAGATATAGGAGCACAAATATAATTAGAATAAGGTTTTACAATAGCAAGTAATTACTACGATTGAAGAGACCAATAGGAAATTATATTAACATTTTTTTTAACTTTCCAAAGATAGCAGCAAAAACAAAAAAAAATATTAATATTCTTTCGAAGTAAAAGATATTTCATAGATTGTTTGACATTTCGTTTACGATCGCTATAGAAGTCTTCGAATATATTTCAAAAGATTTGAGTTATTAAACGCATACACTGGAAGACGTTCTTCACGCTTAACTAGGCTGCCACACCATATTTTCACATTTTCGAGTATAATCCCAAGTGAGGTATAAGGTTCAAAGGCGCGTCACCGTACTAGATTCGATTTATCGTACAAAAGTTGAATCTTAAGTCCAGTGAGTTTCCGTGCATCATCCGAGTAGCCATGGATATCAATCGCTTAAATCAACAAGAACTAAGTTACCAACTAGTCGTTAGGGACTTAGAAACCGGATCAGTTGATGCCATGAGAAAGAGTTTGAGAGGTGCACTTAAATTAGAAAGGGCAGGGGAAAAGCTAAGGGCTGCGAAGTATCCTTTCACATTTGAGCAGGACCAGGCATCTGTCACAGCTACTATATCAGAGATAAACACGTCCCTTGACAAATTTGAAGGAAACACTAATAGTAGCAGCTATGCAAAAATAACGACAAAAATTAATTGGGCATTAGATAGGCTGAAGCGAATGGTAACAACTAATCTGGAGCAGATTAAAGTAAAAGACGAATTAAGAGGGCAATTAGTGTCTGCTCTGGGGAATTAGAGACCAAAGTGGAGAACCCAAATTCTAACGATTCATCCAGCAACGAAACGGAGACCACACTTGATGGGAATATATCTTTCAGCCATCGGACTACTCATCGTGATCCAATTTATAAGTGGGACCTCAAGTTCTACGGGGAACAAGGCCAATCCCTGAACGCATTTTTGGAAAGGGTAGAGGAGTTAAGCGAGGCTCGTGGCATCACCAAATCTCAATTGTTCTCTTCAGCTCTTGATTTGTTCACCGGTCGTGCTCTGGTGTGGTATAGGGCCTATAAGAGTAAATGCAAATCGTGGTCCGATCTGATCAAAGAGCTCCGGAAGGAATTCCTCCCAATTGATTACGACGACCGGCTTACAGAAGAGATAAAGCGACGGACACAAGGAAGGGAAGAATCTATGGGTACGTACGTAGCTGTGATGGTTAGCTTGTTTAATAGATTAACCATACCGATGAATGATCCCCAGAAAATGAACATCTTAAAAAGGAATATAAGCCCATTTTATTAAAGCCAGTTAGGTCTGAGTGAAGTGGAATCTATAGACGAGCTCGTAGAGCTTGGAAGAAAACTGGAAGCAGTTCGAGTATCCGTCGAAGCTTTCATACCCCCACCGTCTAAGAAAAACGTACATTTATTAGAGCCGGACTTGGCATATGTTTCGTGTGAGAAGCCTCATATTTGTGTCGTAAACCAACCAAATAAACCAGTATACAAGTGTTATAATTGCCAAAGAGAAGGTCACACAGCTCGTTTTTGCAGAGAACCTCGTCGCTGCTTTGGTTGTGGCAAAATTGGCGTAACTCGAGCAAGGTGTCAAAATTGTTCTGCTAGTGAGCGGAATCGGGAAAATATTCATAACAAATATCAACTTCATTCGGGAAACGGAGGGCGAGCTCAGTAGAGAGCGGCGTTCTGAGCTCCACCACACCCCACCGCGTCGCCGCAAAGAGAAATATTAGTAATTTTGTCCGAAGTGATGTAAGAAACGGGTGCCTTCCTGAGTCAGCTATGCTGGATTACATTTTCACTCAGGTGAATGGGGTCGTAAGACCCCACTTGAAATAATCAATTTTCAAAATTTCTTTAGTCGGATTATTGAATTCAGGGGCTTCAAGAACCATCTTAGGCGATACTGGTTGGAAAAAATTACAAGCCATCGGTATTAAATTCATGGAACCTGAAATAAACTTAGTTACCCTCGCTAATGGAGATAAGATTGGTGTTATTGGTTCATTAACCTTACCTGTGGAATTGGAAGGAGTAGTAAAAATCTTTGAAGTTTTAGTTATACCTGCTTTACCTCACGAACTTATATTACGGACGGACTTCTGGAAGAAAATGGGCATTTCAGCAAATTTAAATAAGAGTTTTTGGTATAGAGAGAATAGTGCACCTGAGGACTTCGTGTGCTCGCTAGAAAACCATTCTACGCTTTCCGCAAGCCAGAAGGAGCAGTTGGATGATCTCTTAGAACGTACGAAACGAGCAATGGGTACGGGATTAGGTTGCACCAAGGTAGTTGAACACGTAATAAGAACAGAGTCTGCGCCGATCAAACAGAGATATTATCCTGTCGCTCCAGCGCTCCAGAAGGTGATAAACACGGAACTTGACAATATGCTAGAAGAGGGGGTCGTCGAACCGTCAGATAGTGCTTGGGCTTCGCCGATTGTAATGGCAAGGAAGAAGGATGGTAGTTACAGGTTTTGCGTAGATTTTCGAAAACTGAACAAGGTAACGAAAAGGGACGCCTATCCTATCCCTGACGTCTCTTCCACACTCGACAAACTTAGAGATGCCAAATATATTTCATCGTTGGACATAAAATCAGCTTTTTGGCAGGTACCGATGGAGAGGGAATCCAAACAGTACACTGCGTTCACAGTTCCTGGAAGAGGCCTCTTCCAGTTCTGCAGAATGCCGTTTGGCCTAACAAATTCTCCGGCAACCTGGCAGAGGCTGATAGATCGGGTCCTGTCTGGAAGGCTAGAAGAACACGTTTTTGTTTACCTTGATGATGTAGTAATCATAACAGAAACATTCGAAATGCATTTAGAGATTCTACACGAAGTATTTAATCGCCTGCAAAAGGCCGGCTTAATCATAAATTATGATAAGTGTGAGTTCTGCAGAGCTGAGTTGAAATATCTCGGTTACGTTGTTGGGGAGAATCTTAGACATCCCTCGGCCGAAAAATGTAACGGAAGTTAGGAGATTTATAGGAATGACAGCCTGGTATAGACGTTTCGTTCCCTCGTTTTCTTCTCTCACAGCGCCTATAACTACTCTTTTGAAAAAGAACAAGAAATTTAACTGGAATGATGCGTGTGACCAAGCTTTCCAATTAATAAAAGAAAAACTTATAAGTGCCCCAATCCTCTCCTGCCCAAATTTCGAGCTAACTTTTATTGTCCACACGGATGCTTCAGGCTACGGCATTGGTGCTGTTGTGACCCAGCGGGAGGGTGAAGAAGAGAACGTGGTAGCATATTTAAGTCGATCTCTTAGTCGATATGAGAGAAACTACTCCACTACTGAGCGTGAGTGTCTTGCTGTTTTGTGGGCAGTCGAAAAATTGCGGCCGTACCTGGAAGGAACTAAATTCACCGTAGTTACGGATCACGCATCCTTGGTATGGTTGCATAACTTAAAGGATCCCACCGGTCGACTCGCTCGTTGGGCAGTAAAGATGCAACAATTTGATTTTGAAGTAATACATAAAAAAGGAAAAGAGCATGTTGTTCCTGATTTGTTGTCTCGGTCCGTTCCTGCCCTGGAGTCATTGAACACAGCAAAGTACGCTTCCACGGACAAATGGTTCAATAAGATGATGGAACAAGTAAAGGAAAAGCCTACACAGTATCCCGACTGGCTCATCGAGGTCGGAAAATTATGGAAACACTGTCGAGATAAATACCCTGATCTAGTAGCAGAATCAGATAAGTGGAGAGAAGTGGTCCCAAAAGAGAGACGTAGGACTATAATGGTAGCCGCCCATGACAATCCCACCTCTGGACATTGTGGGGTTGAAAAGAGTTACGACCAGTTACAAAGGCAGTTCTATTGGCCTAAAATGAGACAAGATATAGCGAAGTATGTGAGGAATTGTACTACGTGTCAAGCGGTTACACCGGATCTACAAAAGCCTGCTGGACTAATGGCGACACGTAAGCTACCCTCTAGACCTTGGGAGACATTGTGTGTTGGTTTTTCCTTTATATTAACAGTAGTGGATCAGTTCAGCAAATTCGTTCTATTATTCCCAGTTAGGTCGGCTTCGGCCAAATTAGTGTGCAAAAATTTAGAAGACCATGTCATTCTTTTATTCGGGGCTCCTAGTAGAATAATCTGTGATAACGGTGTACAGTTTCGGAGCAGGGATTTTAGTAAATTATGTCAAGGATATGGGATAGAGATTTGCTTCACAGCTCTTTATCACCCCCAAGCAAATCCATCAGAAAGGGTGAACCAAGTTGTTGAAACGATGCTGCGTGCTTATGTGTCCGAGAACCACCGTAAGTGGGATCAACAGTTACAAAAAGTGGCTTGCGCAATTCGGACATCCCAGCACGAGACAACAAAATTGAGTCCGTATTTTATTAACTTTAGGAGGGAAATGCTAGTCTTCGGGAAAAACCCAAAAACATTTCTAGAGGACGAAGAATTAGATGTAGAGTTACACGCTAGGTCACTCGAGGCAGTACGCAAAGATGTCCAGGATAGACTAGGTAAAGCATCACAATTAAACAAAAATCGGTATAATCTTCGAAGAAGGGATGTAAGCTTTTTAAAAAATGACCTGTTGTGGAGGCGCAACTTCGTTTTATCGGATGCTGCAAAGTATTTTCCAGCAAAGCTGACCCCAAAATATATCGGTCCCTTTGCAATAAGTAGAAAAATTTCGCCATGGACTTATGAACTAGCGGATAGCAGTGGATAAAAACAAGGCACCTGGCATGCAAAAGACTTACGGCCTTACTCTTCGGCTCCACCCAGCGATTAGTAAATTGATTAGTTGAACATAGGTATTCGTACGAGTATAGTTAGTTATCTTTTCGGTTAGTTTCTTTGATATTACCTTCAACACGTTAAATTAATATTTTTTTGTGTGTCTCTAGACCCATGAATCTTTAGATTTGGTAAAACTATAAAAAAAAGGCATTATGCACGTCTGTGAATTTGGAGTATTGATGGTAATTAATGTGAACGTCCATTAAGTGGTGTGTTAGTGTGCAAGATTTCGTTCTTTTCGAAATCTTTTGTAAGAAAGGGGGGAGTTGTTACAGTCCTAAATGTCCAATCGATAAATTGAACTAGTGATACTTCTGTCGTATCACTTTATTTCAGAATCGAACTCCCGATTGGAATAAATTGTACTTATGGTACCGTATCTGGGATATACGTCAGGCAACGCATGTAAGACGTTCACTATAACAATAGGAATACATAAACGCAAACCCAACTGCATACATATAAGAATGGCGTAAATGGAAATTACAATAAACGGACTGTGGATAAGATTTGAATTAACCCTATTTGTAAGATTTAAAAAGAGTAAAAGCAATCAAAATGTCAAGTATTATTGATAAATAATTAAGTTCCAATTAACAAAACTTTAATTTAACATAGGTTATGTAAATTCTATACTTCATTAACAAATTCATATTTGTATTAAGTTATCTTGCTCGCATGTCTACATGAAATTACAAAATCTTTGTGCTACGTCTAAGGCCAGTCCAGGTTTCCATAAGAATGAAGCAGCCGAGGAATTTGAAATAACGCATTAAATACATATGAAATAATATAAAATATTCTGTCCCCAGCATATAAAAATGAAGTTTCGACCACCCGGGGTAAGCCATGCCCACGAAAGCCAATTAATCCCGTGTCATAATTAATTCCGAAAATAATAGAACCTGGCTTAAGCTTCAGGAAATCAAATTGGAAAATAGTATAAACACGGCAGGCAGAGACATGATGCTGCTCCGGTGTAGGTTGAGGGACACTTCCGAGATCATAGTGACAGCGAGTGGACGGCAGATTAGAAAAAAAGAGAAAAAAATTGAATATACTAGCGGCTATCAGAAGTAATAAAATCCAAAAGGAAAAAAATAAAAAAAAATAACTAAGAACGAATGGGAATTTGGACGGCGAAAACGGATGGATTTTCAGTGTTAGATCTTAAAGAAGGGTATTGGCAAATAATGTTAGACAAGTATTCAAAAAAATTGTGTACTTTTAGTACACCTTTCGGGTGTTTCCGTTTTAAAAGATTACCGTTTGGGTTAAAGATAGCTCCGGAAATTTTCCAGAAACTTAATAGTCAAAATTTCAGCGGTATCCCAAATGTAACGATTTACATCGATGACTTGATAATAGCTACGGAAAATGATAAAGAGCATGATAAAATAATAGAATTAGTAATGTAGAGAGCTCAAGAGAAAAATATAAAGTTTAATCAAAACAAGTTTCAATATAAGATTACAAAAGTTAAATTTTTAGATCATAAAATCTCAGAAAAGGGAATATCCTTGGATGAAGATCGTATTAAGGCAATTCAAAGTCTAAAGCCACCAAAAAATAAGAAAGACCTATAAGAACTCTTAGGGTTCATTAACTATGTTAGAGATTATTTACCAAATTTAAGTAACTTTTCAATGGCTAGATCAGCATGAGCAAAGCTTAACTCAAATAAAGGAGATGATAGCAATTGCCCCTACATTAAAGGCATTTGATACTAAAGGAAATATAACCATTCAAACGGATGCATCCAAAGACGGTTTGGGATGTTGTTTGATGCAAAATGGCAAGCCGGTATGTTTTGCATCAAGGAGTCTCACAGAGACCGAGCAAAATTATGCTCAAATAGAAAAGGAACTACTGGCAATAGCTTTTGCCTGTGCTAAATGGCACACATTAATTAATGGTCGCCCAGTGGAAATAATTACTGATCACAAGCCATTATTAGGGATTATGTCAAAAGAATACCAAAAAATCCCATCACCTCGACTTCAGAGAATGAAGCTTCGTTTAGAGAAGTATAATTTAAAACTTAAATATCTACCAGGAAAAAATTTATATATAGCGGACTATTTATCTAGAAACTTTTGCACCAATGAGCCGGCAGAACCGGAAATTAAGGGACTTAATGAGTTGATACACTCAATTAATGTAAGCGACACAAAAAAGAAAGTATACCAAGAAGAAACCAAAAAGATGAAATATTAAAAATCATAGTGGAAATAATAAAAAAAGGATGGCCTAAGGAAAAAAAATCGGTTCCCGAAGACATAAAATATTTTTGGAAATACAAAAATGATTTAATACTTGAAGATGGGCTAGTATTTTTTGGGGATAGGATATTCATACCAAACAAACTAAGATCAAGCGTATTGAACGAATTGCATAGATCTCATCTTGGGGTAGAAAAAACAAAAAGAAGGGCAAGAACTTTAGTTTTTTGGCCAAGTTTAAATGAAGAAATTGATAGGATGATAGCAACATGTAAGGTATGTCAGAAATTTAGACATTCTACGATTAAAGAATCATTAATAAATCACCGCATTCCAAAGGGTCCATTTGAAAAAATTGGGATGCACATAATGGAAATATATGGGAAAAACTATCTAGTAATCGGAGATTATTTTTCTAAATACGTAGATATTATACCTCTGGGAAGCAAGAGAGCCCGCACAACTATAGGAAAGTTAGAAATCACATTTTCGGTTTACGGAATTCCAAAAGAAATTGTAGCTGATAATATGCCATTTGCGTCCTATGAGTTTAAAAACTTTGCTGAAAATCTTGATATTGCAGTAATTACCAGTAGTCCTCAGTATCCAAAGTCCAATGGACTTGCGAGCGTTTTGTTCAGATTGCAAAGGGTCTAATAAAAAAAGTACCAAGAATAAAACCAGTCTGTGGTTAAGTTTGCTTGAATATAGGAATAGTCCCATTTAAAATTCAAAATTATCACCAGTACAACTAATGATGGGAAGACAAGTACATTAGTCCCGGGAAGGTTAAAATTTTATAAAAATGAGAAACTTTGCAATGAAATGATTCCAATTGTAAGAAAAATTAATGAAATAAATAAAAAATATTATGATAAAGGGTGTAGAACTAAAATGATTTTAGAAAGGGGGAGCAAATATGGTTAAGGGACAATCAAATGAAGCTATGTGCACCGGGAATAATTGTTGACAAGCATGACACACCAAGGTCGTATTGGGTTCAAACTCAGAATGGAAATGTGATTCGTCGAAACTCATATTTCCTAAAAAAGCGCATAGAATAGATCAAATGTATGGCATTGACAACAATTAGTAAGCACACAAAGCCTTGTATTCAGTGTTGATCTTTACAAATGTGTTCATATGAAATCATTAAAGAATTTAAGTAACATTTGCATTTGGAATATTTGGCATAGTACAAAAAACATCATAAAAATATGTACATATAGAAAAGTAGTAGATTAGTTGGTAAGTGTAATTGGAACAGTAATAAGATACATTTTATTATATTCTGTATATCCATAATGAATTAGATAACCACTAGGATTTGTTACCCTATAATATTAGCAGACTCATGATAATTGATTTTAGCGGAATGAGATGAGGTACAATGAACTTTATGTATAATAGTATTATTAAAACCTTTTCTTGTAACGGTATGTAAAGTACCTAAAGAGGGAGATGTAGAGATTAAGAGCAATGGTCCATTTGTCTAACACGTGATGCAATCCAATGTAATGTTGTACAGAGAAGTTAGCAGCATCTGGTCGACAATGGACAGTTAACAGGCAGTCTAATAAATATACTTGTGACGAGCAGACGTGTGTTTTTATTGCAATGTAAACCTCAGGTCACGCAGCCGGTAGTATTTAATAATAATTCTAATCTGTCTACAAATACAATAGGTGAGACACTACACAAGTACTTTCTTCATACTACTATAATTGATATACGAATATCCGGTATTACCTTAAGTGGAGCAATCCCACACCTGTGACCACTTCAGGAACTAGATTGCTACCGTATCATTAGCGTGGTTGTCTGAAGATAGCTCGATCTAGTAGATGTTTGGATATAATCAAGTTTCCCAAAAACCTTCGCCAGGAAATATTAGAGGCTAATTGGGCGAAAATTTCTAAATTATTTTGACGCCTTACACTTGGGTACAACTGGAAACAACTCTAAATAAAAACAGTATATGAGCATTGCATTAATCACATATTAATAAAATGAGTAATAGGAAGACCAATAAGATAATTTTGCGGAAATTAAGAAAAAAGACCACTAAGACTATCAATATTACAAATATGAACAAATGATAAAAAATAATACCAAAACGTGATGATTGAGGATTTATAATTTAAAGAAGTCTAAAAGAATGTTAAGAGAGGTGTTTAAAATTAAATTACACATTACATAAAAAACCACACCACCCGAATGCTAAAAACCTTATATCTGGAAGCATTTTATAAATTCAATGAAATTATTGACATCAAACTTATGATTAAGGTAAATGCTACGAATTTCATCAATATAAAATAAGAATTTTTTTCCATTTCCTTGCACACAATTACACCCCAAAGTTACCTTGTTATTTTGTTACAAATGAAATGGTTAAAACTTCAGCTCAGCCAGAATCGAATATATATATATGTGGGTTATATGTGTTCGAAATACTATTCCCGAATGTGAATTGTTTGAAATATTCCAGAGATGCTTTCGTAACTGGATGGGAATAAAATGCTAATTGAAAAACTCGGCATACAATACCGAATCCATTATAAAATACTTTTGCAAATGGAAATAATTTTGTCGGAGAATATGTCTTCCAACTTGCATTGAGGCACGTCTCTATTTTTTATTTGTATCCAAAAGTGAATTTATTCTTTTGAGAATTGATTTAGTTTTCCGCTATAGTAGCACATATACATACATAAACACGTTTCATAATTGGATTTGTGAAATACATGGTTACGCTTAAAATTTGCATGTTTTGATCGTCACAGATTCAAATTTAAGCTCGAACTACTACATATTTTCACATTAGAGTATGAATTCTTATTTATTAGTTACAATTTAAAAAAAAAGAAAAATTAAAACTTAGCTCTAGTTGGCGTTTCTGTCTTTTTATAAAACAGAAAACTGTCTTCTCATGATTCATGTGCTTTCGTCCATATTCAAATCGTTAGAATGAATGCTGGATGCCCAGTTAATTTTTGTTGGTAAGAAAGAACCAATCAAAGCCGAGTATAATTAGAGTCCCTTCTTAGCGAATGCACTCTTTTGCCATGGGAATATTATTTCACTGAATTCAGGTGGATGGTCGAATTGCTATTCTTGCCTCATTGATCTCATAACTATTCGAAAAATATGTCTCGTTATTGACAGAGACAGTATCCATAATTGCTTCTCCATGGCACTCTCCCACATTGTAGAAAAAGTATATTTTTATACAAGCGTTATAAAGCTCTAAGAACCGAACCTGTTCCTCACTTTTGAAGCTTGCTCTAAATCGCTCCAAAGATGTTGCGAAGAGAAGCAGAAGCTTGAGCACAATGAGAACATCTCTTGTGGTATTGGCAATCTGGTTTTCGCTCATCACACAGCTGTGAGCCCGCAGCTTTAAAAGTTACCTCCAATATTAGACGTCCTATAGAATTGAATGACTTTATAGCCCTCGTTTTTCTCGATTTCTTCATGCCATTTGATAGTATGATTGATACGCAATTTCTTGGTGAGGCGCAGCCATCGTGCAAAAATAAATAACCGTTTTTATCCTCTCTACCATCAACATGTGGTGTACCCCAAAAGATCAAAGCTCGACCCACTGCTTTTCAGCGCCTCTATAAATGGTCCACCTAATACATTAAAAGATGGGAAGATCCACTTGTATGCTTTGCGTAGATTGCGTAGCCCGACTAAACGACGACCTATTTCGAGTAAATTCGTAGGCCGAATATAATAAAATAGTCTTCAATCCACTTAAGTCGCAATGCTAATTTTTGAGCGTATCCGGCTCAAGATACTAGATTGACGTGGGTACCGAAGCAAAATGCCATACTTTCCCTTTGGTAGGGCCCTTTATTGCTGTTGCCCCAAAAGTAGTGTTCAGGAACCTGTTTAAATGATACCACTAGTACAGTACTGGTTCTGGAACAGGAACCTTTTGCCTGCTATGGTATATCAGCCCGTGGCTAAGGTGATTGAGATTTGCAGAGAGACAAAAGTTATAATGGCTGTGAACGGCGTCATGTCAGTACGGGAGCTACTCCAGACGAGGAGTTGAATAAAAGACAGTAAAGGAAAAGGCGATGAGGAGGAAGAACATAATCGGTCGGACGAAGCTATCTCCTCCAGAGCTAGTAAAGCCAGTTACTCCAAAACGATCCCACGCGGACGAGGATGACAGTGGAGCTTGATTTTCGAAGATTGTTATGAGTGCGGCGGAACCATCTCTCGAGAAACTTTGGGACTGCGAGATGACCAGTTCAAACAAGGCTGTGGTCTCCAGTTTCTGTGGCTATGAGTCGTGTGGTAGTGCAATCGAGACTGGTAGAGGTGATCCGAGCTATTCTGGACCAGCTCCACTACTAGAAGAATCCAGATAAAATCTGGTGTAACGGAGCTGAGAAACTTAAAGTTGTTACTTCCGCAGTTTCGACTCCTTCAACTGGAGTCCTAGAAGCGCTGTGAGCATTTGCCCAGGAAGGTGAAGGAGGTGATTCAGATAGATTTCGTGCTATAACCGTTTGAGCTTTTTATCTCTTTAAATGCGTACGATAGGTTGTCTTAACACCGAAGGTTTACGTGCTAATACAAGACTATACAGCAGTATCTAACATGTCAAAATGCTCGATATAAACTTAGCATTTCTGAAGGAGACGAGTTTTACACAAGATACTAACAAACAAATTGAGCTTTATGCTTACATGTACATTGGCTACGCAATGTCTGTAACACCTGATCCTCGCTGATGCTCAAGGGTGGCACTCGGTGTATGTATCCAACAAATTTATACTATCGTCTTTTATTGATACAGATATCTTCCCAGGCTTCACTTCTTCTTTGAAATTTGTCTTACAAGACAAAAATATCAAGGTAGTGACCCCTCCTCATGACCAGGATACTACAATAAAAGTCGTTGATTGTGTTCAATAATGTCTTGAGAGTTTTAACGGTGAACCTTTCCTCGGAGGTGATTTCAACTGCACTCTAAATCCCTCAATGGATCGGAATTCCAGAGTTGAGTTCATTTCCGTCAATGCTGCTTGATTTGGGAATTTTGTGTCTACTTCCTGATCTGATAATCTCTTAGACATAACATCAACCGCATCACCTATCTAATACTTTATTCGTTGACTAAACGTTCGGAACTAAGAATGATAGAATATAGCATTTATTAATATCACTTCACGAGTGATGATTTCTGATAATTTATTGAAGAAGGAAGTTTGCCTCAAGAATGCTCTTGCATCAGTAAAGCATAAGATAATTCATCTTTTGTACGTCGTTAACATTAGAGTTGTTTAACAATAAAATTCGATTATTTAATTAAACATTTATTTCTTAATAATGTCGCTTTATAATAAAAAATTCTTATAAATTCAACTGTCTTCTCCCGTTCTGAAGGTGATCAAATCCGGTCTGGTTAAACTAAATGTTGCATATATATTTACATCGTTCTTAACTGGGCTACTGTCACTGTGGAGTGAAATTTATTATTACTATACTGTGAGAACGGGGGCCAAGATAGCTTGGTAAGTAGAAGAATCTATAAAGCTATAAAAGTCGAAAGAAGGACACTAGGCATCAAGCAAAATGCAGGACCTTGTGTACGATCCTAAGGTACATGCGATGGTAGTCAGCGGGATTAACAACTGTATTTCCAAGGCCACAAAAAGGTTGCAAACATGCATACATATATCTTCTTAGTACCAAAATGTTTACCTCTTAGCGAATTCAGAAAGAAATTAACTTTGCCATAATCTAATTCAATTGGAATGTCAAAAAAAAAAAAAAAAAAAAATAAATAAATAAATAAATAATACAATAAAATAAAAAGTTGAAAATAAAAAAAATTCAACTTAAAACAAAAAACAATTTTATTTCTGTAAATTACAAGCATTTCTGTAATAATGAAAGGACAACAAATTCAGGTCCAACTACTTTTGTAAAATAATTCTAAGATGAAGTGTACGAACAGTGCATAGTAAGTAGTGGCGTTAACAGGCAAAGTATATAATTTTCCATGATTTTTAAATATATTTTTCCACATCTTTTTCTACTAAATTAAACTCCTCCTATTTGTACTGATTCTGTGCAAGTAATATTATGTGAATAAGTCGAAAGTTGAGATGCACCAAAAAGCTCTCATTATTCACTCGAAACATATTCCAAATATCAACGTTGATCGTATTCAAAATTAGTTGATGTAGAAATTTTTCCAACTGAAAGATGAAAAAACAAATTGAATTTAATACAAAAAAAATGTTCTGAAAACATAAACTAATATTATTACAATTTCTTCAAGACGTTCGTCACATTTAATATTGATAATAGGTAGAAATTGTTCCGTATTGGTAATTTATTTGAAATAAGATCTAGAATCAATGTCATTGTGAGGAACTCTAATAGGATTGTTAGGTATAAAAGTACTACAACTATTTCACCAATATTAGGTGCATGCCCCAAGATGTAAAAAGATCCTCCACAATACATGAAAGCCATTATCGGTTGAAAGTTTTCTTTAAGTTCACTAAATGTTTGGAAAATATCTGCATATATTTTTGAAATTCTAGTAATTTTATCGCTGTAGTCACAGTGTAATTGCATTAGAATATGTCTCTTTTCGTATTTCACACTTAACAGGTATATTTCGCTACAGGATTTATTCAAGCAACTTTCAAGTGCTTTCAGTTCGGCTGCCAATACGAGAAAAGCAATAAAGATTGAAATATAAAATATCACATTAATTGCGCGAATGTGGCATATCATTAGATTGGAATTTTCGATCTTGAGAACAATAATATATATAAGTGATGTGGAAAAGATTTTATATAGCACTAAAGCAAAACATTTGGTGTTAAATAAATTCCGCTTTTCTGTAATATCTGAAATGTCCTTGCAAATTTTTAGAGCACGATTTAAAGTGATTACAATCGATTTACGTTTCATTAGAAATATCGTAAAGAAAGTTATGTAAATACTAATATACATGCAAACGGTCACAAAACGCACAAAACTCATAACAGTATACTCGTAATAAATGAACTTGGTATACATTATTAGTGATTTTGATGCGGCAATCATTATTATAGCTAAGCAGATACGCATTACTATGGAATATACCAAAAGAAGATTGGACTGTCGAAATACTTTGTAATTTTTGTCGAAACGGAAACTTATAAGTCCAGAAAACTGATAAAAGTAATATAGGAACCAGAGTCCCACGACAAAACCGCGATTAATTCTATTCGACATTTTGTGAAAGAAGTGTGTTTTCTGTATAGGTTTGTGATCCTTGTTCTCAATAGCAAAATTTGCATATAGGAACATTGCATGCAGATAATTTATTAAAGCTTTCACGTATCAAACAAATGCAGCAATTTCAATATTCAATAAAACTAATGAATTGTGAGAAGATAATAGCAGCAAAAACTATGGGAGGGAGGAACCTTCGTGTAATAAATTCACGACACCAAAGTCAATGTCTTTCTATATTGTAATAGAATTGATTTCTTTGAAAATGTTCAATGCCATGCAAAATATTTATGTAATCGATTTAAAAGAAAAGTTGAAACAATCTCGTATAGCCAAGCAACATTGTTTTTTTTTATATTCTGTTTTGAGTAAGCAAAAGCATTTTTGCGGTAATTAAAAAAGACAAGGAATACAAATTAATTAATTGGTGTAGCTGGCTGTACGAGATAACTTAAACATGCGATTTAAAAAAAAAAAACTATAAATCATCCCCTTCAAAAAAATCGCACGACTATCTCAAGGAAAACACACTAAACCACCTAAAATTTACTGGAATTTTGAAAGTATAGAATTTCGAAAACTTAAAATTTTGGAAAAAACGTATCATGCACTTTTGTAAAAAATCTCAGAGATTTAGACTGGGATTTTTGACAAGAAACCAAAGCAAAAAATTGGAATATTTGAGATTGGGGAATTTGTAAACAGAGTAAAGTAAACATATGACACTTGATCTGAACCGGCGTATGAAATTTTGTTTGGGTACCATTTTCAATTCCTATGACACAAAATACTATTTTCCAAAATATGTTTTATAAATTGCGATGTTTAAAGAAATACATATATTATAGCCGCGAATATCTGGTGCAGAGGATTCACAATTTTTTATTTCGACTTACGCAGTATTTTTGGAGTATTGCGTAATATTTCTGTTATGACAAAATTTTTTTTTTCAAAATCTCTCTCAAAAAGTTCCATTTCCAAAATATCTTTTATATTCAAAATAAGCTTTGACAAATTTCTTCAATTATTATTTTGAATTTTAGGAGAATTTTTTTACAAAAAGTATAAGTATTTTTCGGGAAAGCATTGCGTGCGATTTTTAATTTAATAATTAAAAGCATGTTTCGGCTTGGCAGAGTGTCCAAAACCTGAAAATAGATAAAAATTTGATTTCCGCAATATATGGAAAAGAATTTAAGGGCTACCTCTTATGGAGTCCATTCAGTGTTAAGCCTTAGATCCTGAATGTATTTATTATTTTCAGGATGGAGTCGACCACAACACCAGAAGCAACCCCAAAACAACTATTTCATTAAGGAAATGTCACCTTAGTTTATTGATGTGCTGTCTAAAGCTTAGATAATATAGGTACTATCTAAGGCTTGGATCCTGGTCGCGGACTCACGTAGAAGCGAAAAAGAGGCATATGGTCATGGACTATCTTCTGAAGCAGAAAGATACATCCACCTGTATCGTGGATTAGCAGGATTGGCTAAGTGTCAGCACTGAAGTCATATGAAGTCATAGGCACATGGTCATGGTCACATCTCTAAGTAGAGCAATTAGGTGAGCCAAGAAGATAGATACATAAATAGTTACCTGTATCTTGTATTATCCGCGTTATCACTGGCAACCCTCCATGTACATATTTACATACACCAAACATCACGCACGAATCAAGACACCACTTATTGTTAGGTTAAGAATGAAATCACGTACAATTGTAACGATTGATGTGGAGCAAAAAAGAGGTGCGCATGAATTCACAAAGAGACATAACACATCTCACTTATTGAAAACAACACTTATAATTTACAAAACTTTTTTGCTATCTGAACACTTTTTCCAAATTAGAGAAAATATTAAAAGAAAGTATAGGTAAACCTACCTTGTGTTATGTGTTATTAATCTTCACTCACCTTGGAATGTAATAATCCAACTGGACTTCTTCTTTGGGTTATACACGAGTAAAACCACCTTCAATTGCTCTTGTTTCGAAAACTTTTATTAATTTTACACACGTTGCCTTTATTGTGGACTTAACTTCAGGAAACTTAAAACTTAATTATATCTTCTCAACAGCAATATTAACATACATTGGAAAACTCCGAACAACTTAATTCTGTTTTATTAACACCGATTTTAACATATATTGTAAAACTCCGAAAAACTTAATTATGTCTTCTTAACACTGATTTTAACATATATTGTAAAACTCCGAAAAACTTAATCATGTTTTCTTAACACCGATATTTCTCGTTTCCTTTTCTAAGACTTCCGCAAACTTGGTTCTCTTCGCTTAACACCGATATTTTTTCATTCATCGTATTCGAACTCAAAAACCCAACTCTTAAAAGAACCGACTTTCGACCCGACTCCTTTTAGCTAAATCACAAAACTCAACTCTTGGTCACTTTCATCGTGATCAAGAGCCGCTGTTCAGGATAGAAAATGCTAAATTGCATTTTCTAATCCTGAGAAAATTTTACTTTTTCAATTCTGGACTTGTTCAAATATGTCCAGAATTATTCGCGTTGGACAAATCGCTTCAAAAATGTTATCTTACACTTTTTAAAACATCAGCCACCGTTTGAAATTGCGACGCGCATATACATACAATGTATTTATGCGGCGCGAGTTTCTTATCGTGAAAGCTTTTACACAATATGTATGTACGTATGTACATACATATTGAATTTTTTCCCGGCAAATTGTACTGAAGGTACGATTTGCTTTTTGATTTATTTTTTAATTAAATTGTTGAAGTGACAAATTTTTAAGTAAAACGACTTGGGTTGTAAACTGAAACTTTTGTTTTTCCCAAGTTGTTTTATGAGAAAAATTTTATAAATTATGTGTAATGTGAAAAAAAATGCTGATGCAATTTTTCTTCACCCCTTTGGGAAGATAAACTAATCATGTTTTATGTATGATTAGTTTATCGAATTTTATAATTTATGATTTTATATGCCCAATTTTAGGTTTTTCAGGTTTATAGGTTTATGAGATTATCCTATTTTCTATTAATTTCTTTTAATTCAAGTTTATAGTTATACATATATTTACATATACGTATATCCATATCCTAATCTAGGTTTTATATATATAACATTCCGTACCCCCGCGAAAAAGAGAATTATTCTTTGAAGAGGAATAATTCTCGAAAAATAATTGTGTGGGTGTAGATTCTGTATGGCGTGTTTTATCAAATTGAAATGAATTTGATATCGTACTCCTTAAAAGTAATTAAAAAAAATAAAAAGAATGCCATGGGTCCATAGCGTCGGGGTCTGATACATTAAAATGCATCTTGCACCGGCTGCGAATATAGGGAGAAAGAAAAAAAAAATTTTTAAATCTGTGTTCTTGTAGCTACATACAAAATGCATAAATTGCAATTTGTGTCGTGTGGAGCTCATATTGTGTGATTTGAAAGAATGAAAAAAAAGAGAATAAAAGCAACTACTTTTGCTACTGGGATTGCGTGGGCTTCACCGAGATAAGGGCTTCACACATTTTAATCGTATCTCCATCGGTTTTTGCTAACGTTAGGGGTTTTGCCCTTTATATGGAGCGATTTCTGTGATTATCTTCACAGTCTTGCTAAAATGGAATTCGGCGAAGTAATTGGACCACGTGCTCCCTACGTCTTCTCCAGGCCCCAGTGTGTTAGGGTGCTGGCAATTTCGGTGCAGAGCGTGGCTCCTCGGTGGAGGGGATTAATCCGGCTGCTGCTGCGCAGGGCTGGGCGCCCAGATATTTGCATCTGGTCCACTCCTGCTGAGGTGGATAGCTTTCACCGGGTTGAGCTTTGTTTCTCTCCTCATAACGGCAGTTCCTGGGTGCCTTTAGGTAAGTTTATTTTGTGGTGAACAATAACTTTTAATTTGTTCTAATTACTGTTTTCTTTTTTATTTCTTTTTAGGAGCTACCCTAGTGTTGTCGGGAGAGGTCGGCTGGTGTACGTGCCTGCTATGTAGGACCCACCCGAGTTACATGCTGCATGGCGATGACGTGGTAGCTTGGGCCAACAATCCGGCTGAGTTTCACTGGGATGTCCCAGGTGCAGTGTCCAGCCCGGTTTCGGCTGTAGAGGACTGGGACGTGTCGCCTGCTAAGGGGGATTGGGGTCCTCCAGGTGAGGAGCTTAGCACTGGCCGAGATGGCGCAAATCTTCCCGCTGGTACTGAGGAAGACTGGGACGCTCTCCCACCCTATGAGGGCTGAACTGGGTAATTTCCCTTTTAATTTGAACTGCTCTTTTTTTTTATAACTTTTTTTTTCTTGCAGCAACCACGGACGGCCCGGATCGTTTGTCCTGACGGCTCCCCTCGGCAAAAGAGGACAACAACTTTTTTAATTAAGTTTCGTTAATAAAATTTTTTTGTGTTCGCTTTTCTAAATTTTGTTGTGCCTTAGTTTTGTTTTATAATAAAAAAATGTAAAGTCTAGGTATATTGTTTTCCTTTGTTGTTACCCCTATATCTATTGTTTTCAGGCTTGTGGTTCTTCGCAGGGAATTTGAGAGTTTTTTCTTGTGTTATATAGCGGTTTCGGTATTGAGACTGTTGTTGGTTTTATTATATTTTTATATATGTATATTGTTTTGAGAGAGCTGAATACTTGGTCGGTTTTTGGTTGGGTCTTTGCTCTTGCTGTGCACAAATATACATATGAATGTATAATTTTTTTTGGTGTTTTTACAGAAATTTTTTTTTGTAATTTAGTGCACGGTTTCCTTAATCCTATTATCTAACTCTACTTACTTATTTATTTATTTATTTATAGCTACTTTTAAAGCCTATTTTCGTTTTACTTTTTATTTTATGTGTATATCTAATGCCTTTTAATTTTTTCTTGGTTGTCTTGTTATTATTTTTTTCTCTATTATTTTTGTTTTCTATTTTTCTATTTATAATTCTAGTACCTTAACTTTTCAGTTTATATCTATTTAGTATAACTTAGTTATGTAGGTTATTTTATTTTAATATCTTATTGGCTAGTTAATTATTCTTTTGTGCTGCTCAATGTTACAAATTATTTATATACTTATTATTGAATTTTGATTATGTTTTAACTGGTTATATGTTTGTTTTAGTTCTCTTATATTTTGTTTTTCTTTCTTTGATTTTCTTAATTTCTAGAGTTTTGTTTGTATCTTTTGAAATATATTTTCTATCTCTTAGTATCTAGTTTTTATTTCACCTATTTGCTATCAGCCAGTGTAGTAAAAGGAGAGGGACTGTGCTTGTAACAGGAGAGTGAGACGGGGCCAACCAACGAGTATATATCTTTTTGATTATACTACTTGTATAGATCTCGCACTGTGGAGACTTTGAGTACGTTTTAATTTTTCTTGGGGTGTTGCGTAAACCAGTTCCATAGGAACGTTTTCAGCTGTGGGCTGTTGTCTGCGTTTAGCAATCCATGCCATGAATGCCGGTACGATATATTTTGCTAGTGCCACCACAGATACAATTAGCAACAAGAGTCCGGTCATTGATAGGGATGTTATTGATTGTATATGAGGAATCTTGGCCTTTGGTCCAAAGTGAATGTTGTTCACTTTGGTACGGATTTCATCTAGAGATTTTGTATCAAGGTGGATACGTTGGTTTGTATCATCTCCGAGGAGCAACGTTGGCTGTTTATAAAGGTTTTTAGGAGCGGATATCTCAGACATATATTCTGTAAAATTCCTCTTGCGTTTCGTTTGTGCCTGGGAAGTAGGTTGGTTGGAAAACTTTTAGCGGATGTAGATTTTCTGCTTCGTAATACAGAGTATGAGACCCTATTTGCAAGGAACATGGTTCGTTGACTGTCATGATTCCTTGTCCTGCGAGACGATGAGTGAGTAACTGCTGAGTACAAGTTATATGTACTATAGTGGTTTCGGTTAAGGAGTACAGCCACAAATTTGGTCTACTGAGTTTAATTATTATGTTTCTTGGGGGAATTTGAGCTCTGATGCTACATTGTGGGTGTTCGCCCAGTGGGTTGAATAGGAGTTTGATAACACATTCATCTGTTTTTGTAGCTTTGGTGATTGGTGTGTTCAGCTTACCTACCCACGTATCTTCATTGATTCCCTTTGAAATTTTTTTGAAAGATCTCAGGTTTTCTGGCCTCAGCAACAGAAATTCCAGGGTCTGGATTTGACTTGCCACATGGGAAAATCCGATATCAGGTATTAATGAGTGGTCTGAATCCACCCGTATGGGAAAACATCTAATCTGTTGGATTTTCATCTTGGGAATATTAAATATGGGAAGTTTGACTCGGATAACTAATTTGTCGTGCAGCAAATGTGTCTTAACATCTGCTGTTTGATACAGAACTGACAAACAGTCCTGTAGATTGGGACAAGTGGAGTGAGATTTGTGATAAATCTCTAGGAAATGGTTTGGGGAAATTAAAAGGGGATGAATTTGATTATTTCTACTGGACACTATTATGTCCAGTAGAGCTTGTTGTCTAAATTCCAACTGTATCATTTGTACTGTCAGACTAGAGACAATTTCTTGTCTTATTTGGTGGGCTGTCAACTCGTCTGTTGTGTTCCGCAGATTCTTAATCTGGTTGGTTATCTGACGCTGTCGTTCAGACAGGGAAGATAGGGGTTTCTGATGTTTTCAAACGAGGTTTTTATTACGCTGATCTGTTGTTTTTTCCAGATCAGCTAAGGTTTGAGTATTTACCTCTAATTCGCTTAGTCGGCTGTACACCTCTTGTTCGTTTCCACTATCCATGGTACCGAAAAGATAATGCATCGCATTTCCAATTCCATCGAAGATGGATCGGGGCTTGCGCGATTTGGGCACAGCTTCCCTAATAACACTGGTACGCCTATTGATATTTTCCATCAGGGCGTGTATATGTTTTGTCTGTAGCGTACAAAGGTCCTGTATAGAAGACCCATTTCCACACAATTGGTGTATGTAGTGTTCCGCTCGTTCTGCTAGTCGCGTCTGATTTTCCAACTCGGCCAGATCTAACTCGGTGATGATGCTCCAAGTGTCGTGGCAAACTGATAGGCTTTCAAGATCCTCAAATAGTACTCCCGTAATATTTGGGGGCGTTATAGAGTAAGGTTCCTCCGCGAGGGCTCCTATTATGAGCAGGAATAGTCCGTGGAAAATGATGGACTGCATTGTTATCTAGGAGAGGATAGGATAGGGTATTAAAATGGGTTTCTTGTTGATTTTGTAGCTTACATTCTATTATATATGTATCTTAGAATTACTTAGATTATATTGACACCATGTTATTCGTAGAAAGGTTTTAGGCGGTTGTTATGTACCGTCACCTCTCGTTTACGAATTTTAATTGTGGTGTTAACTGAGCTGGGGATGCCGGTTACCGTATAGGGTCCTACCCAAATCTGGGAGAGCTTGTGTTTACGACTCTTGCTCTTGACTAGAACCTTGTCTCCTCTGTGAAATGTCAGGGGACGTACAGCTTTGTCATAGTAATTTTTCGAGCGTTGTTTACTCATCAGAAGGTTTTTCCGTGCCATGGCGTAAGACTTTTGAAGCTTATACCTAAGAATATGGTAGTAGCTCTCGTGATTATACACGGGTTCGGGGTCTCGCCTTAAGTTGGACGGAAAGTCCGCTGTAAAGCCGTAAAGGCAGTCCATGGGAGTTAATTTTGTCCCTTCGGGTACACTGTTGTTGTACACGAAAGCAGCGGTTCGCAGATAACTATCCCATGACCTGGGATTTTCGTTCACTATAGTTCGTAGATATTCAATCAATGGTCTATGTGCACGTTCGAGTGCTCCATTTGATTGGGGATGATAAGCTGAAGTCTGCAGCTTATTTATCCTAAGGAGTTTGCATACCTTTTGAGTAGGTCACTCAGGAAATTACTTCCCTGATCGGTGACTATTCTTTTGGGAATGCGGTAGCGCGTGACGATTTCGTCGAAGAAAATTTGCGCTACCGTTATAGCTTCCCAATTGGGATGGCATACCAATCTACAAACTTCGTGAGGTTATCCTGAAACGTTAATATATATTTGTTTCCGGATTCAGTTTCCTCTAGTGGGCCGACTATATCTAGATAGATTTTGCCGAATGGTTGTTCCGCTATGTCTGTAATCACCATTGGCATTTTATACTGTGGTGAAGCCTTCACGGTTTGACATTTGGCACACCTCTTAATGTGCTTTTTGATCTCACTAAGCATGTGCCTCCACCAGTACTTTCTTCGGATCCGTTTATAGGTTTTTATCACTCCCTGGTGGCCACCAAAGAGAGAATCATGATAATCCTTTAAGATTAATTGAATCTCCTCTGGGCTCGTGATTACTTCAGTGGGACGAGTTTCGTCTATAATTGGTGGATTGGTACTAGGTGGACTGTCACGGTCTGCGGTCTCTTCTGGATGATGAGTTTGTTCTTCTTGTTCTATTAGTTTGGCCTGGCAGACAGCCAGACAGATTTGTTCCACTTTCCTGAATGTTTCGTGTCTGGGCTCTTGTTACTGCATTGCATTGCAGACACTCCTTAAGGTCCGATGAGTGTTTTTCCTCCTCTATGTCCGAGTCCATTTGGTGGTGGACTATAGCTTCTACCGTGAAGGTTGTAGTTTCCTTGTCTTTGTTATTATCCCGTGGAATGCGGCTTAAAGCGTCGGCATTCGTGTTGTACTTTCCGGGCTTATATTCAATTTTATGATTGAACTTGGAAAGTTTATGGTGAAATCTCACCAGACGGGATGTGGGGTCCTTAACATTGAAGACTCCCTTGAGTGGTTTGTGATCTGTATAGACCGTGAACTCTCGGCCTTGCAGATAACACCTGAAATTTTTAGTCACCCAAACTATAGCCAGTAACTCTTTCTCAATAGTGGAATAGTTACGTTCGGCTTTGTTCAGGGTACGGTTGGCGTAGGCAATGGGCTGGTCACTTCCTACCTCTCCTTGAGATAGGACTGCTCCAAGAGCCTCGCTGCTGGCGTCTGTGGTAAGGTTAAAGGGTTTTGAAAAGTCGGGATATATTGAGGGGGGGGGGAGAAATTAAAGCGTTCTTAATGCTTTGAAATGCCTCTTGGCATTTCTCAGTCCACTTAAACTTTACATCTTTCCGGAGTAAGTTTGTTAGAGGACGTACTGTTTTTGAAAAATCGGTTATGAATTTTCTGTAGTAATTCGCAAGGCCCAAAAATGATTGCACTTGCCTTACTGTCTTAGGAGTGGGGAAAGTTTGGACGCATGCCGTTTTGCTAGGGTCAGGTAGTGCTCCTTGGTTAGAACATTTGTGTCCTAAATACACTACCTCGCGCCTGAGAATTGACATTTCTATGGTTGAAGTTTCAGGTTATTTTCTCTTAACCTGTCAAAGACTTTTCGAAGCTTTTCGTTGTGGTCTGCCAGACTTTTTCCATAGATGACGAAACATTCTAGGCCTTGTAGGCCAGTTAATATGAAATTCATTAAACGCTGAAATGTGGCCGGGGCTCCTTTGAGGGTCGACGAGTACTTGATGATAGCCATTGGCTAGGTCTAGGGTGGTGAATTATATTGAATGGCCCAGTTGATCGAGGATATCCTCAATCCGAGGTAGCGGGAAGGCGTCGCCAATCGTTTTTTCGTTCAACTTACGGAAATCAACGACGACGCGCCACCTTTTCTCACCATCTGGTCCCGCTTTTTTGGGGACGACTAGCATTGGCGAGTTCCATGGGCTTTTGCTGGGCTGGACAATGTCGTTGTCCAGCATTTCTCTGAGTTGCTCATTTATGACATTTCGCTGTGTCTCTGGTAACCGGTACATCTTTTGGTTAATAGGTGCTTGGTCTTGCACCAGAGGGATGTCGTGGGTGATGGCGTTGGTATGTGTAAGCCTGTCACCTTTTAAAAAGAATATGTCATCATATTCGTAACAGAGATTTGTTATTGAGGCTTTTCCTCAGAATTTAAAGTTTCATCCAGACTGAGTTCTTGCTCTGGTCTGGTGAGGCGGGGCTGATTACTGGTGTCTTCTTGCTCGACATCGTTTGGGAACAAGAATTTTATGTGTTGTAGGGTGGCCGTCTGTTCAGCGCTTATTGCCCTATTTTTATTATTCTTAAATCTAGTCTTCTTTAATGATTTTGTATTACTTATTTTACCTCTTAACCTACTTGTTTTATAGTTGAGTGGTGCTGGGTCAGATGGATCTGCGGGAGTTGCTACCGGCAGACCGTTTGGATGCTGGCCAGCGCCTGACGTTGGGGTTTTATGAGGCACCCGCAAGCGTCTTGGAGCAGTTTCTTATGACTGCTTAATTGACTGGGGCTCTTATGCCCTATTTTCTTAATCTTAGATCTAATTATATTTTGATGCTCACCATTGCCGTCCTTTCGACTCATGGGATTCAAAGGATGGGCTGTTGTAATATTTTTGTCTGGCTCTTGTTTGATGGGGACGACAGTGTAGTCTTTAATGGGAACCAGATTTAGGTTCACGCTGTTTAGAACTACTTGTGTACTGCGTGTGTTGAGGATTCCTATAGGGACTGCCTTTAACCCAGCTGAGAGTAAGCTGTTTGCTAAGAAGACTCCGTCGTCTATTTCTTTCGACAGACTGAGCATTTCTTCCTGCAACTGCAACGGAACTTTGACTACGATCTGAGACCTTGCTGGGACGCACACAGGTTCATTTAAATTCACCTGATGCTGTCCAGTCTTACAGGCCGGATCTTTGGTAATCGAGTCCTTATCGCGTTCTTGTAAGTCACAGCCCACTTCTTCTGACTAAGATGCTTTGAGAACACTTCGGGTAGAAGGTGTATCCCCGTCGGGTTTAATATCTTCTACCAGTGTCTCCTGGTTGACTGTGTTTTGTGAACACGTGTTGTCCGATGCGGTTTCTAATGGAACAGCAAACCCTTTTGGATTGATTTCCGTGCGAAGAAATCGCAAAACTTTGTTGGGTCCCTCAACATTACAGTTTTTGGCTAGGAAATCATTTCCTAGCAAGCCGTCGTCAGAAATACCTGGGATGTTTTTTACCACCTGAAAGTTGCAAGGTGAGTTACTTTTTAGCATGAAGTTTCCTTGGCAACTTCCAAAGGTTTTTCCGGTGCCAAAGGGGCTTTGAAGCGTTGGTTTTTTGTTGGGGTTTATCAGCTCGCAAGATTTGAGAGCTTTTTTCTTAATTATACTGATCTGAGCGCCGGTGTCCACTATTAGCTGGGCCTGACCATTTAGACTTATGTCTAGAGGAAGTCTGGCGCTGGCCACACTGAAGTCGGGCGGCTGAAAAGACCCTTTTTTATTGCTGGTAGGGTTTGTAGTCGAGCCGGGGAGTTTTGGGTCGACTCTTTGTCGTTTCCCTGTTTTTTATCCTCCCATTTTTGGTTTTGTCGACATTCGTCGATCTTGTGTCCGCGGCGCCCACAAAAATTACATTTTTGTCTTATGTTAAAAACTCTTGGGCCTTTTGTATTGCTCGGGTCTGACTGTGGTGGATTGTTAAGTGATCCTCGTGTGAAACGATTTGCAGACTGTGTTTGGTTGTTTCGACAGCCGCGAGTGTCATGCCCGTAACTTCTACAGTTAGTGCAGAAGGGGGTGTTTTTTGCGTTTTAGACACTCCGAGTAGGTGTGTCCCCGCTTCTGGCAGAAATTGCAAGTGATGTTTTGTACCAGATTCTGTGTATCCGGTTGTCTGGAATCCCTTCGTGGAAATAGCGGGCGTAATGGTTGAGCATGTACGTATGGGGGATTAAACTGTCTGGGCTCTTGTGCTCGTGGTGATGCATACATGGGTGGCTGTGGTGCTTGATTGTAAGGAGTTCGGCTGAGAGCTCGAACTCGAAGACTAGGGTCTATTGGTGCCATTAGATATGGCTGCTGCGTTAGCGGCGTTTGGACGAAAACTGTGCCTGCTTGTAACTTTTCCATATCTAGAGCCTTTTGTATCAGCTGCTCTAGATCATTTTCTACCAGAGTGAGGAGGTACTGGCATAGGTGGGGATTGTTCACTCCACTTTTGAGGGCATTCTTGGCGAAGTCCGCCAACTGTGTCTTCACAGCTGAGGCTGCCGTTGCTCCGTACTTTAGTACAGCTGCCTCGTTGCAAGGCATCAGCAACTGCCTCACTCTTGTTGTGAAGGCAGTGAGAGTTTCCAACGGGTTTTGCCTCATTGTGATCAATTTGTTGACCAATTCTTGATATGATTCTCGTGGTAGATAGGTTCTGTTCAGACGTTCCTCCACCTCACTAAAAGTAGTTGGAACGTCCGAAGCAAACAGCTGATAAGCATCGCCACGAAGTCTTGTGGGCAAGATATATAGGAAGGCGGGTTTTACTTCCTCACTTAAACAGTGTAGGGCCTGTTTGCAACAGCTAATAAATTTTTGTAGCTCACGACCTAGATGTGGGATATTTTCACCCGAAAACAGAGGAACTAGTTGTGCCGTGAGCTTGGCCACCTTTGCATAATCTACCATTGTGATTATCTTTTTATTTAAACTTTTGTAGGGTAGTCTACTGGTGCTTTGACGAGTTTCAGGGCTGGTTTCTGGACTAGAATCCATGAAGGATACTTCTAGCCAGCCACTAAGGAGATTTTCGGCGGTTGTTTAGTCACAGGCGTCACCACTAATATCACTGACACTTTCCTCTCCTTCAGCACTTAAAAGTACACTGGCTGTGGTCTTATCTATACCTAATGAACGTGAAAGCCCGGCGAATTCGATAAGCTCCTGTTTGAATCGCTCTGTATCTTTTTTGAATTTTTCGATTTTTGTCAGCCTCTGCTCTCTGCCTTGACTTAATCTGTGGTCAAGAGCGTCGCAGTGCGTGACAGTGAGCTTATCGGATTCACGTGCCTTCTCTAATTACTTATCTAAAAAATTTTCTAGACTTACTTTAGATACAACTGTGGGTCCTGTTAAAACGGTGCCGCTTCGAAGGCGAACTCCTGTTGCGTCTTGCTGTGCTGGGTCGTCGTCTTGGGCGTTTTCTGTACTTTCCCGGAGGTGTTGGAGATTTTCACCTGGGGATTTCTCCGCGTCGGATAGATAAAGGTATGCAGTCTAATCTCGTGCCTGTCTCAGGTGCCGGTGTCGAGTTTCCTTCTGACATATGCGTCCCGCGTTGTCCAAAAGGGGGGCTTCCAGCCTTCTTGGAGTATTCCCTTCTGGAATGCTTTTTGCTACTAGGGGGGCTCCTGCCGTCCTAATTCCCTTGGCTGAGATTTAAAGGGGGGCTTTTGCCGATTTTGGGATCCCTTTCAATCCTGGAACGAAGTTACAAATTTCCGGTGCTTCTTTTTGCTGCTGGGGGGGCCCTAGGCCTACCTACTTCCCCTGGATATGGTTGAAAGGGGGGCTTAAAGCCTTCTTCGAAATCCCCTTCAACCCAGGAACGATGATATCTTCCTTCTGGAGTTGGTTTTCCGTGGTCGGTTGGTCCTTGTGTAGATGTGTAGATATCAGTTATCTTCCTTCCTTACGATGCTGCAACAGAGCTTCTGGTAAAGTCCCTTGCTGGTGTTTCTTTTTGCACTCACTGGGGTGAACGCTTGCTCGCCTGGAGCAGAGGCGCCTATACATGAGATCTACCCCGAGCGTTGGGGGTGACGTGGCCGTATAGTGTGGCTTAGTCAAAGGTTCCCCGTAGATTCGTGTAGGACCAAGGCTTTTCAAGCGTTTACGATCGTTTAACCTGACCAAGCTTCCTTGATCCTACCGGCTGTGCCAATTGTTATGTGTTATTAACCTTCACTTACCTTGGAATGTAATAATCCAACTGGACTTCTTCTTTGGGTTATACACGAGTAAAACCACCTTCAGTTGCTCGAAAACTTTTATTAACTTTACACACGTTGCCTTTATTGTGGACTTAACTTCAGGAAACTTAAAACTTAATTATATCTTCTCAACAGCAATATTAACATACATTGGAAAACTCCGAACAACTGAATTCTGTTTTATTAACACCGATTTTAACATATATTGTAAAACTCCGAAAAACTTAATTATGTTTTCTTAACACCGATTTTAACATATATTGTAAAACTCCGAAAAACTTAATTATGTTTTCTTAACACCGATATTTCTCGTTTCCTTTTCTAAGACTTCCGCAAACTTGGTTCTCTTCGCTTAACACCGATATTTTTTCATTCATCGTATTCGAACTCAAAACCCAACTCTTAAAAGAACCGACTCTCGACCCGACTCCTTTTAGCTAAATCACAAAACTCAACTCTTGGTCACCTTCATCGTGATCAAGAGCCGCTGTTCAGGATAGAAAATGCTAAATTGCATTTTCTAATCCTGAGAAAATTTTACTTTTTCAATTCTGGACTTGTTCAAATATGTCCAGAATTATTCGCGTTGGACAAATCGCTTCAAAAATGTAATCTTACACTTTTTAAAACATCAGCCACCGTTTGAAATCGCGACGCGCATATACAAACAATGTATTTATGCGGCGCGAGTTTCTTATCGTGAAAGCTTTTACACAATATGTATGTACGTATGTACATACATATTGAATTTTTCCCGGCAAATTGTACTGAAGGTACGATTTGCTTTTTGATTTATTTTTTAATTAAATTGTTGAAGTGACAAATTTTTAAGTAAAACGACTTGGGTTGTAAACTGAAACTTTTGTTTTTCCCAAGTTGTTTTATGAGAAAAATTTTATAAATTATGTGGAATGTGAAAAAAATTGCTGAAGCAATTTTTCTTCACCCTTTTGGGAAGATAAACTAATCATGTTTTATGTATGATTAGTTTATCGAATTTTATAATTTATGATTTTATATGCCCAATTTTAGGGTTTTCAGGTTTATAGGTTTATGAGATTATCCTATTTTCTATTAATTTCTTTTAATTCAAGTTTATAGTTATACATATATCCATATCCTAATCTAGATTTTATATATATAACACTTGTACTCCAGAAACTCCCCAATTCCCATCCGCAACTTTAGGTTTACTACCAAACAAACCAATTGTGAAATCTAGTCTCGTTCGTAAGAGGGGGTGTCGGTTGTAAAATAAATAACTCAGCCTTTGTAGAATTCAAATATAAAATTTATTCAATATGTAAGTAGCTTACACTAATGTCAGAAATAAAAAAATTCAAAATATACAATAATCCGATAAACATTCAGAAATTAAAATTCACTATAAAATTTATATTTATTCTGGATCACGTCACATGGACTGCCGTTTCTTCTGTTCTGCAAAGAGGAAGAAGAAGAACAGAATTTGTTCTCTGTCAAAATGTATTTCTTTGAAAGTATCGGAGGGTGCAGCTAGGTGCAGGCAGGAATGTAGCAAAATGATGCAGAGAAACAATTTCTGTTTAAAGTGTAGTACCATGCAGTTTCTAAGGGCGGAAAGTGTAACACAATAAACCTCCTTCAGCGTGTAAGGGCGAAGTGTAGCACGTGAACTTGTGTAGCGCTGCAACGTATAAAGCTGACAAGTTTATTCAAATGGGGCGTGTTGCTAAACTAATAATCTTAAAGATCTGCAAGACAAAAGTGTTGTAAAAGTCAGAATTTCTTAAACGTCACGTGTTTCTAAACTCAGCCTTAAGAATTTTTCTTTAAAGACAATCCAGAGCGATCCAAACGCACTTTATTATTTTGATACATATATGTGTGCGTTGAGCATGATTTCTGTTTACTTTTTCTGTCTTTTGTTTACAGTCATATGGATATTGCGACTTTTTTAATTTAGTTATTTCGATATTTTGAAAATTTGGTGAAAAATAATGAACTTAACGGTACAAATAAATGAGTTAAGCCATGCTGCCGAAATTAATGGCAATACATATGATATGCTGCAAGAACAAGTTAAACTATTGTTTTCACTTTAAAACATTAAAAATAATAATAGTAAATTGTTTTAATAGGTGTAAATTCGTTGGTGGATTATTGTAACAGTTTGTTTGTCCCCAATTTATCGGAAAGTATTGGTGAGCAGCCTCCAATTGAAGAAATGGAGGGGCAATTTTAGGACGAGAAGAAAATAAAATTGCTAACCCTTACGTTAGAGCATGATGTCGATTTTTCTCGTCCGATTAGTAAGAAATGTAAGCTCTGGCAAAAAATAGCAACCGAATTCAATCAAAAGCGATACAAAGCTATGAGCTACGAAACAAACGTATATACGAAATAAAGAACGATCAAAGAAAACACGAGAAGCATCTTAATCATGGTGTTATTTTGATATATTTGATCGGGCACTCGGAACAGAAGCTAATGTTCAACCTTCGGCAGGCGTTATAGGAGACGTCATTGATGTCAATAGCCGTTCATCTTTAGCTTCCTCAAGTTCTGGGATACGTGCTACTCCCGGGAAAAGGAAGAAAATTCTCAGGGAGGAATTACTAGAATTTAAATAGCAGAAACTCCAGTGGCAGAAGGAGAAATTTGAGGCTTTGGAAAAGCTTGAGCACAAAAAGATACAAGTGAAACAAGACCTCACGGAAGTCTTAAAAAATAACAAATAAGTCCGCAGTATTAATTTTAGTTTTGATTTATTTTATTTATCAAGAAGTTCCATATTTATTTAAAATAAAACTATCAAAAATGTTTCATAATCTGTTCTTTTATTTAATTATGAACGAATACCGGAAAAATATTGTGTTAAATGTTCTCTTCTAGCTATCCCAGGTCTCGTTTGCGCCTCTTTCATTCGTTCTGGTGCATTGGTATTATCCTCGAAAGTGTCAGAATCTTCAAAATCGTAATTGTCTATAATTTCATCATCCTCTTGATGAAGAACTATGAAATTATGTAGGATGCATACTGCCATTGCAATAAATTTGACATTTTCTAATTTTCTTGTTTTCTAAATACTTTAAACGTCTAAAGAGACCTTTTAGTCTTCCGAAGGCCTGCACGATAACAACTCTAGTACCTACAATAAAAACACTATCTACCAAATTTCAGCTCTCTACGTCGACGCGTTGTCAGGCAGTGTCCAAATATATAGTGGATAACGAAATTTTTGTTTGGCAACCCCACGAAGGAGTTGCCCGATTTATCTCATTTTCGAACTAAATTTTACTTTTTCTTTAAAGTACAAAATTTCAGCTCTCTAAGTATACGCGCTCTCGAGTTATCGTGCGCACGGACGGATGGACATGCAAAAATCAAAATAACTTTTAATATTGTGCGTGGGTGCCGAATCCATTTTGCTCTACCATCATTATTTCGAGGTGTTATAACCGGAATGACAAACTTAGTATACCCCTATAGATTTCATCTAGCGTATAAAAAAGTGAGAGGGGAAACTAGAGACATAAAAGGATAAAAGCTAAGCGCTGTTTTCTTTAAATGATATTTCATTGATTTTAGATTTCCACATTAAATCCTCGAAGTCGAGTTGGTCGCCATTTTGATTTTAAAATTAATATATATAGAATCTTTCTTTTTTTATTCCATAGATATTTAATATTTCTTTTCTTCATTTTTTATAGAATAAAAAAATTTATAATCTTCTTTTAATTGACGAAGTATATTTATTTTTATTATTATTTTTGCTTAGCAATTATAATAAAATTGTTTTGTTTGTAATGTGTCTGTTGGTCGAACATAGCACAGAACGAATCACGAGCAACTTACACTTAAGGAAATTTAGCTTAACTCATAAAATAAAACCATAATAATTTTCATATAAAGTAAATAAAACAAATAGTAAATACATAATATAAAAGAACTACTTGGATTTAATTAAAACAAATAAAAGTAAACAAATACATAAACTACTTGAAAATCGTACAAATGTTAAGGCGAAACATTGGAATAAAACTCTGCCAGAATGAAGCTCGACCAACTTCAGGAAAAAGAAGGAGGGAGATGACGAAGAATTGACAAGTCGATTTTGACCGAACAAGGTGTTCTTGTAGCTACATACAAAATGCATAAATTGCAATTTGTGTCGTGTGGAGCTCATATTGTGTGATTTGAAAGAATGAAAAAAAAGAGAATAAAAGCAACTACTTTTGCTACTGGGATTGCGTGGGCTTCACCGAGATAAGGGCTTCACACATTTTAATCGTATCTCCATCGGTTTTTGCTAACGTTAGGGGTTTTGCCCTTTATATGGAGCGATTTCTGTGATTATCTTCACAGTCTTGCTAAAATGAAATTCGGCGAAGTAATTGGACCACGTGCTCCCTACGTCTGCTCCAGGCCCCAGTGTGTTAGGGTGCTGGCAATTTCGGTGCAGAGCGTGGCTCCTCGGTGGAGGGGATTAATCCGGCTGCTGCTGCGCAGGGCTGGGCGCCCAGATATTTGCATCTGGTCCACTCCTGCTGAGGTGGATAGCTTTCACCGGGTTGAGCTTTGTTTCTCTCCTCATAACGGCAGTTCCTGGGTGCCTTTAGGTAAGTTTATTTTGTGGTGAACAATAACTTTTAATTTGTTCTAATTACTGTTTTCTTTTTTATTTCTTTTTAGGAGCTACCCTAGTGTTGTCGGGAGAGGTCGGCTGGTGTACGTGCCTGCTATGTAGGACCCACCCGAGTTACATGCTGCATGGCGATGACGTGGTAGCTTGGGCCAACAATCCGGCTGAGTTTCACTAGGATGTCCCAGGTGCAGTGTCCAGCCCGGTTTCGGCTGTAGAGGACTGGGACGTGTCGCCTGCTAAGGGGGATTGGGGTCCTCCAGGTGAGGAGCTTAGCACTGGCCGAGATGGCGCAGATCTTCCCGCTGGTTCTGAGGAAGACTGGGACGCTCTCCCGCCCTATGAGGGCTGAACTGGGTAATTTCTCTTTTAATTTGAATTGCTTTTCTGTTTTTATAACTTTTTTTTCTTTTTTCTTGCAGCAACCACAGACGGCCCGGACCGTTTGTCCTGACAGCTCCCCGCGGCAAAAGAGGACCACAACTTTTCTAATTAAGTTTCGTTAATAAAATTTTTTTGTGTTCGCTTTTCTAAATTTTGTTGTGCCTTAGTTTTGTTTTATAATAAAAAAATGCAAAGTCTAGGTATATTGTTTTTCTTTGTTGTTACCCCTATATCTATTGTTTTCAGGTTGCTACTTATATGGCTTGTGGTTCTTCGCAGGGAATTTGAGATTTTTTTCTTGTGTTATATAGCGGTTTCGGTATTGAGACTGTTGTTGGTTTTATTATATTTTTATATATGTATATTGTTTTGAGAGAGCTGAATACTTGGTCGGTTTTTGGTTGGGTCTTTGCTCTTGCTGTGCACAAATATACATATGAATGTATAATCTTTTTTTTTTTTTTTTTGGTGTTTTTACAGAAATTTTTTTTTTGTAATTTAGTGCACGGTTTCTTTAATCCTATTATCCAACTCTACTTACTTATTTATTTATTTATTTATAGCTACTTTTAAAGCCTATTTTCGTTTTACTTTTTATTTTATGTGTATATCTAATGCCTTTTAATTTTTTCTTGGTTGTCTTGTTATTATTTTTTTCTCTATTATTTTTGTTTTCTATTTTTCTATTTATAATTCTAGTACCTTAACTTTTCAGTTTATATCTATTTAGTATAACTTAGTTATGTAGGTTATTTTATTTTAATATCTTATTGGCTAGTTAATTATTCTTTTGTGCTGCTCAATGTTACAAATTATTTATATACTTATTATTGAATTTTGATTATGTTTTAACTGGTTATATGTTTGTTTTAGTTCTCTTATATTTTGTTTTTCTTTCTTTGATTTTCTTAATTTCTAGAGTTTTGTTTGTATCTTTTGAAATATATTTTCTATCTCTTAGCATCTAGTTTTTATTTCACCTATTTGCTATCAGCCAGTGTAGTAAAAGGAGAGGGACTGTGCTTGTAACAGGAGAGTGAGACGGGGCCAACCAACGAGTATATATCTTTTTGATTATACTACTTGTATAGATCTCGCTCTGTGGAGACTTTGAGTACGTTTTAATTTTTCTTGCGGTGTTGCGTAACCGGTTCCATAGGAACGTTTTCAGCTGTGGGCTGCTGTCTGCGTTTAGGAATCCATGCCATTAATGCCGGTACGTTCCACCACAGATACAATTAGCAACAAGAGTCCGGTCATTGATAGGGATGTTATTGATAGTATATGAGGAATCTTGGCCTTTGGTCCAAAGTGAATGTTGTTCACTTTGGTACGGATTTCATCTAGAGATTTTGTATCAAGGTGGATACGTTGGTTTGTATCATCTCCGAGGAGCAACGTTGGCTGTTTATAAAGGTTTTTAGGAGCGGATATCTCAGACATATATTCTGTAAAATTCCTCTTGCGTTTCGTTTGTGCCTGGGAAGTAGGTTGGTTGGAAAACTTTTAGCGGATGTAGATTTTCTGCTTCGTAATACAGAGTATGAGACCCTATTTGCAAGGAACATGGTTCGTTGACTGTCATGATTCCTTGTCCTGCGAGACGATGAGTGAGTAACTGTTGAGTACAAGTTATATGTACTATAGTGGTTTCGGTTAAGGAGTACAGCCACAAATTTGGTCTACTGAGTTTAATTATTATGTTTCTTGGGGGAATTTGAGCTCTGATGCTACATTGTGGGTGTTCGCCCAGTGGGTTGAATAGGAGTTTGATAACACATTCATCTGTTTTTGTAGCTTTGGTGATTGGTGTGTTCAGCTTACCTACCCACGTATCTTCATTGATTCCCTTTGAAATTTTTTTGAAAGATCTCAGGTTTTCTGGCTTCAGCAACAGAAATTCCTGGGTCTGGATTTGACTTGCCACATGGGAAAATCCGAAATCAGGTATTAATGAGTGGTCTGAATCCACCCGTATGGGAAAACATCTAATCTGTTGGATTTTCATCTTGGGAATATTAAATATGGGAAGTTTGACTCGGATAACTAATTTGTCGTGCAGCAAATGTGTCTTAACATCTGCTGTTTGATACAGAACTGACAAACAGTCCTGTAGATTGGGACAAGTGGAGTGAGATTTGTGATAAATCTCTAGGAAATGGTTTGGGGAAATTAAAAGGGGATGAATTTGATTATTTCTACTGGACACTATTATGTCCAGTAGAGCTTGTTGTCTAAATTCCAACTGTATCATTTGTACTGTCAGACTAGAGACAATTTCTTGTCTTATTTGGTGGGCTGTCAACTCGTCTGTTGTGTTCCGCAGATTCTTAATCTGGTTGGTTATCTGACGCTGTCGTTCAGACAGGGAAGATAGGGGTTTCTGATGTTTTCAAACGAGGTTTTTATTACGCTGATCTGTTGTTTTTTTCCAGATCAGCTAAGGTTTGAGTATTTACCTCTAATTCGCTTAGTCGGCTGTACACCTCTTGTTCGTTTCCACTATCCATGGTACCGAAAAGATAATGCATCGCATTTCCAATTCCATCGAAGATGGATCGGGGCTTGCGCGATTTGGGCACAGCTTCCCTAATAACACTGGTACGCCTATTGATATTTTCCATCAGGGCGTGTATATGTTTTGTCTGTAGCGTACAAAGGTCCTGTATAGAAGACCCATTTCCACACAATTGGTGTATGTAGTGTTCCGCTCGTTCTGCTAGTCGCGTCTGATTTTCCAACTCGGCCAGATCTAACTCAGTGATGATGCTCCAAGTGTCGTGGCAAACTGATAGGCTTCCAAGATCCTCAAATAGTACTCCCGTATTATTTAGGGGCGTTATAGAGTAAGGTTCCTCCGCGAGGGCTCCTATTATGAGCAGGAATAGTCCGTGGAAAATGATGGACTGCATTGTTATCTAGGAGAGGATAGGATAGGGTATTAAAATGGGTTTCTTGTTGATTTTGTAGCTTACATTCTATTATATATGTATCTTAGAATTACTTAGATTATATTGACACCATGATATTCGTAGAAAGGTTTTAGGCGGTTGTTATGTACCGTCACCTCTCGTTTACGAATTTTAATTGTGGTGTTAACTGAGCTGGGGATGCCGGTTACCGTATAGGGTCCTACCCAAATCTGGGAGAGCTTGTGTTTACGACTCTTGCTCTTGACTAGAACCTTGTCTCCTCTGTGAAATGTCAGGGGACGTACAGCTTTGTCATAGTAATTTTTCGAGCGTTGTTTACTCATCAGAAGGTTTTTCCGTGCCATGGCGTAAGACTTTTGAAGCTTATACCTAAGAATATGGTAGTAGCTCTCGTGATTATACACGGGTTTGGGGTCTCGCCTTAAGTTGGACGGAAAGTCCGCTGTAAAGCCGTAAAGGCAGTCCATGGGACTTAATTTTGTCCCTTCGGGTACACTGTTGTTGTACACGAAAGCAGCGGTTCGCAGATAACTATCCCATGACCTGGGATTTTCGTCCAATATAGTTCGTAGATATTCAATCAATGGTCTATGTGCACGTTCGAGTGCTCCATTTGATTGGGGATGATAAGCTGAAGTCTGCAGCTTATTTATCCTAAGGAGTTTGCATACCTTTTTGAATAGGTCACTCAGGAAATTACTTCCCTGATCGGTGACTATTCTTTTGGGAATGCGGTAGCGCGTGACGATTTCGTCGAAGAAAATTTGCGCTACCGTTATAGCTTCCCCATTTGGTATGGCATACCAATCTACAAACTTCGTGAGGTTATCCTGAAACGTTAATATATATTTGTTTCCATATTCCGTTTCCTCTAGTGGGCCGACTATATCTAGATAGATTTTGTCGAATGGTTGTTCCGTTATGTCTGTAATCACCATTGGCATTTTATACTGTGGTGAAGCCTTCATGGTTTGACATTTGGCACACCGCTTAATGTGCTTTTTGATGTCACTAAGCATGTGCCTCCACCAGTACTTTCTTCGGATCCGTTTATATGTTTTTATCACTCCCTGGTGGCCACCAAAGAGAGAATCATGATAATCCTTTAAGATTAATTGAATCTCCTCTGGGCTCGTGATTACTTCAGTGGGACGAGTTTCGTCTATAATTGGTGGATTGGTACTAGGTGGACTGTCTCTGCGGTCTCTTCTGGATGATGAGTTTGTTCTTCTTGTTCTATTAGTTTGGCCTGGCTGTCTGGATTTGTTCCAGTTTCCTGAATGTTTCGTGTCTGGGCTCTTGATACTGCATTACATTGCAGACACTCCTTAAGGTCCGATGAGTGTTTTTGCTCCTCTATGTCCGAGTCCATTTGGTGGTGGACTATAGCTACTACCGTGAAGGTTGTAGTTTCCTTGTCTTTGTTATTATCCCGTGGAATGCGGCTTAAAGCGTCGGCATTCGTGTTGTACTTTCCGGGCTTATATTCAATTTTATAATTGAACTTGGAAAGTTTATGGTGAAATCTCACCAGACGGGATGTGGGGTCCTTAACATTGAAGACTCCCTTGAGTGGTTTGTGATCTGTATAGACCGTGAACTCTCGGCCTTGCAGATAACACCTGAAATTTTTAGTCGCCCAAACTGTAGCCAGTAACTCTTTCTCAATAGTGGAATAGTTACGTTCGGCTTTGTTCAGGGTACGGCTGGCGTAGGCAATGGGCTGGTCACTTCCTACCTCTCCTTGAGATAGGACTGCTCCAAGAGCCTCGCTGCTGGCGTCTGTGGTAAGGTTAAAGGGTTTTGAAAAGTCGGGATATATTGAGGGGGGGGGGGAGAAATTAAAGCGTTCTTAATGCTTTGAAATGCCTCTCGGCATTTCTCAGTCCACTTAAACTTTACATCTTTTCGGAGTAAGTTTGTTAGAGGACGTACTTTTTTTGAAAGATCGGGTATGAATTTTCTGTAGTAATTCGCAAGGCCCAAAAATGAAATGATTGCACTTGCCTTACTGTCTTAGGAGTGGGGAAAGTTTGGACGCATGCCGTTTTGCTAGGGTCAGGTAGTGATCCTTGGTTAGAACATTTGTGTCCTAAATACACTACCTCGCGCCTGAGAAATTGACATTTCTCTGGTTGAAGTTTCAGGTTATTTTCTCTTAACCTGTCAAAGACTTTTCGAAGCTTTTCGTTGTGGTCCGCCAGACTTTTTCCATAGATGACGATGTCATCTAAGTAGACCTAAGTAGGCCTTGTAGGCCAATTAATATGAAATTCATTAAACGCTGAAATGTGGCCGGGGCTCCTTTGAGCCCGAACGGCATGCGTTTGAATTCATAATGCCCGTAGTTGGTACTAAAAGCCGTTTTTGCTCGATCCTTCGGGTCGACGAGTACCAGATGATAGCCATTGGCTAGGTCTAGGGTGGTGAAGTATCTTGAATGGCCCAGTTGATCGAGGATATCCTCAATCCGAGGTAGCGGGAAGGCGTCGCCAATCGTTTTTTTCGTTCAACTTACGGAAATCAACGACGACGCGCCACCTTTTCTCACCATCTGGTCCCGCTTTTTTGGGGACGACTAGCAGTGACGACTTCCGTGGGCTTTTGCTGGGCTGGGCAATGTCGTTGTCCAGCATTTCTCTGTGTTGGTCATTTATGACATTTCGCTGTGTCTCTGGTAACCGGTACATCTTTTGGTTAATAGGTGCTTGGTCTTGCACCAGAGGGATGTCGTGGGTGATGGCGTTGGTATGTGTAAGCCTGTCACCTTTTAAAAGGAATATGTCATCATATTCGTAACAGAGATTTGTTATTGAGGCTTTTCCTCAGAATTTAAAGTTTCATCCAGACTGAGTTCTTGCTCTAGTCTGGTGAGGCGGGGCTGATTACTGGTGTCTTCTTGCTCGACATCGTTTAACAAGTATTTTATGTGTTGTAGGGTGGCCGTCTGTTCAGCGCTTATTGCCCTATTTTTATTATTCTTAAATCTAGTCTTCTTTAATGATTTTGTATTATTTATTTTACCTCTTAACCTTCTTTTTTTATAGTTGAGAGGTGCTGGGTCAGATGGATCTGCGGGAGTTGCTACCGGCAGACCGTTTGGATGCTGGCCAGCGCTTGACGTTGGGGTTTTCATGAGGGACCCGCAAGCGCCTTGGAGCAGTTTCTTATGACTGCTTAATTGACTGGGGCTCTTATGCCCTATTTTCTTAATCTTAGATCTAATTATATTTTGATGCTCACCATTGCCGTCCTTTCGACTCATGGGATTCAAAGGATGGGCTGTTGTAATATTTTTGTCTGGCTCTCGTTTGATGGGGACGACAGTGTAGTCTTTAATGGGAACCAGATTTAGGTTCACGCTGTTTAGAACTACTTGTGTACTGCGTGTGTTGATGATTCCTATAGGGACTGCCTTTAACCCAGCTGAGAGTAAGCTGTTTGCTAAGAAGACTCCGTCGTCTATTTCTTTCGACAGACTGAGCATTTCTTCCTGCAACTGCAACGGAACTTTGACTACGATCTGAGACCTTGCTGGGACGCACACAGGTTCATTTAAATTCACCTGATGCTGTCCAGTCTTACAGGCCGGATCTTTGGTAATCGAGTCCTTATCGCGTTCTTGTAAGTCACAGCCCACTTCTTCTGACTAAGAAGCTTTGAGAGCACTTCGGGTAGAAGGTGTATCCCCGTCGGGTTTAATATCTTCTACCAGTGTCTCCTGGTTGACTGTGTTTTGTGAACACATGTTGTCCGATGCGGTTTCTAATGGAACAGCAAACTCTTCTGGATTGATTTCCGTGCGAGGAAATCGCAGAACTTTGTTGGGTCCCTCAACATTACAGTTTTTGGCTAGGAAATCATTTCCTAGCAAGCCGTCGTCAGAAATACCTGGGATGTTTTTTACCACCTGAAGGTTGCAAGGTAAGTTACTTTTTAGCATGAAGTTTCCTTGGCAACTTCCTAAGGTTTTTCCGGTGCCAAAGGGGCTTTGAAGCGTTAGTTTTTCGTTGGGGTTTATCAGCTCGTGGGATTTGAGAGCTTTTTTCTTAATTATACTGATCTGAGCGCCGGTGTCCACTATTAGCTGGGCCTGACCATTTAGACTTATGTCTAGAGGAAGTCTGGCGGTGCGCACACTGAAGTCAGGCGGCTGAGAAGACCCTTTTTTATTGCTGGTAGGGTTTATAGTCGAGCCGGGGAGTTTTGGGTCGACTCTTTGTCGTTTCCCTGTTTTTTATCCTCCCATTTTTGGTTTTGTCGACATTCGTCGATCTTGTGTCCGCGGCGCCCACAAAAATTACATTTTTGTCTTATGTTAAAAACTCTTGGGCCTTTTATATTGCTCGGGTCTGACTGTGGTGGATTGTTAAGTGATCCTCGTGTGAAACGATTTGAAGACTGTGTTTGGTTGTTTCGACAGTCGCGAGTGTCATGCCCGTAACCTCTACAGTTAGTGCAGAAGGGGGTGTTTTTGCGTTTTAGACACTCCGAGTAGGTGTGTCCCCGCTTCTGGCAGAAATTGCAAGTGATGTTTTGTACCAGATTCTGTGTATCCGGTTGTCTGGAATCCCTTCGTGGAAATAGCGGGCGTAATGGTTGAGCATGTACGTATGGGGGATTAAACTGTCTGGGCTCTTGTGCTCGTGGTGATGCATACATGGGTGGCTGTGGTGCTTGATTGTAACGAGTTCGGCTGAGAGCTCGAACTCGAAGACTAGGGTCTATTGGTGCCTTGGATATGGCTGCTGCGTTAGCGGCGTTTGGACGAAAACTGTGCCTGCTTGTAACTTTTCCATATCTAGAGCCTTTTGTATCAGCTGCTCTAGATCATTTTCTACCAGAGTGAGGAGGTACTGGCATAGGTGGGGATTGTTCACTCCACTTTTGAGAGCATTCCTGGCGAAGTCCGCCAACTGTGTCTTCACAGCTGAGGCTGCCGTTGCTCCGTACTTTAGTACAGCTGCCTCGTTGCAAGGCATCAGCAACTGCCTCACTCTTGTTGTGAAGGCAGTGAGAGTTTCCAACCGGTTTTGCCTCATTGTGATCAATTTGTTGACCAATTCTTGATATGATTCTCGTGATAGATAGGTTCTGTTCAGACGTTCCTCCATCTCACTAAAAGTAGTTGGAACGTCCGAAGCAAACAGCTGATAAGCATCGCCACGAAGTCTTGTGGGCAAGATATTGTTACGAGAGTGGCGTTAGTTCGTAATTTAAAACACAATATTTCAGATATAATTCAAAAGTTCTTTCTTTATTTAACTTTGCTGTTTACTCTTACAAATTCACAAATAATTATCAAATCAACTCTTTATTTATCGCTAGTACTGTACTTCTAATTATCGCAATCCAAATAGTTTACTTCGTTCACTTCGCTGTCTGAAATAATACTCGCCTCCTGGATGTGAGCAGCGCGGTATTTATACTCTACGAATTATCCTAGAACCTTCCTGAATATTCCATTCTCCAAACCCAGTTTACTAGGATGTTACTAACCTAAAGTTGTTTCCATTTCCAATAGATGTCGCTTGTATCACTATGTGGCGCGTAACACTGACCCCTTCTTAAAATTGTTCGTCCCGAACAACAGGTGATCCACGGTCTTGATGCTCGCAGTATTGACATAAACGATCTAGATGAACTATTTTCCGTTTGCCTCTTGTACCCCGCTGAATCCTATATACTACGTCATTTATTCTAGTCACTACTGAATACGGTCCTTCCCAGTGTTGTTGTAATTTTTGGGAACGTCCCTTACGTCGTTTCGGGTTGTACAGCCAAACAAGGTCACCTTCATTAAATCCTGCTGAGTTATCACGTAAGTCATAGCGGGTCTTCATCCGATCGGTATTTATTGCTAATTTTGCACTCGTGACTTCGTGTACATCAGCTAATCGTTGTCTAAGTTCCGATATATAATCGTCTGGTAACTTTTGTTCACCTCTGGGTGTACCAAACTTGAGATCGCTAGGTAAACGCATCTCCTTTCCGAATATCACTCTTTCTGGAGTTTGTCCGGTCGTGTTGTGTACAGCTGATCGATAGGCCATTAAGAACATGGGAATATATCGATCCCAATCGCGTTGGTGATAGTCGGCTACTTACTTTAGATGCTCGATCAATGTTCTGTTGAAGCGCTCTACCATGCCATCAGATTGTGGATGCAGAGGAGTTGTTCTGGTTTTTCTTATTCCCAGAATTTTACACATCTCTTGGAAAGTCCGTGATTCGAAGATCCGTCCTTGGTCCGAATGAAGTTCATGAGGAACACCAAATCTACTGACCCAATTCATTACTACCTGATCCGCTACTGTGGTAGACTCTTGATTAGGGATTGCATAAGCTTCAGGCCACTTACTGAAATAGTCAATAGCAACTCATATATAACGGTTACCGTTATCTGTTTCTGGAAAAGGTCCAGCGATGTCTACGGCTATCCTTTCAAATGGGGTGCCTACATTATACTTATGCATTTCTCCTCTACTTCTGTGTGGTGGTCCTTTTCAAGAAGCACAGATAGTGCATCTGCGGCACCATTCCTCAACATCCTCCCGCATATGTAACCAATAAAACCTTTCACGTATTTTGGAAATTGTTTTATTCACCCCCAAATGTCCTCCAGATGCTCCACTGTGCATTTCTTCTAGAACATCTTTGAGCTGGGATGATGGCACGACTATTTGTATTCGGAATGACTCGCCGTTAGTTGATTCCCACTTGTGCTTTAATATACTACATTCAACGTGAAGAGAGTTCCATTGAGCCCAGTAGCTCTTCAGTTTCTCACTCTTCTCCGAGATATCTTGCCATTGTGGTCTTTCCATGTATGAATGGGTGCTATGTCTGGGTCTTCCCGTTGAGCTGTTCGCAAGCTCTCGTTGTTCCAACCTGTCGATGGTTCCAACCTGTCGATGGTTCCACCGTCATCAGCTGTATAGTTGCCTCCGTTTCTTTATCTTCCAGCCGAACGCAATGTTTGCATACAACTTTGCATGGACGTCATGAAAGGGCGTCTGCATTTCCATGGATACGTCCTCTTCGGTGTTGTATTTCAAAGTCATAAGCTTGGAGTCGCTCTATCCATCTCGCCACTTGCCCCTCAGGGTTCTTAAACTGTAAAAGCCATTTAAGCGCTGCATGGTCTGCCCGTAGAGATATTTATGGAAATGCTTGGTTGAGTTTACAATGGCAAGTAGCTCTTTCCTCGTAGCACAATAATTTCGCTCTGTTTTTGAGAGTGCTTTGCTAAAATAAGCTACTGGCACCTCTTGACCATCTTCCTCCTGGGAAAGCACTCTGCACCAATACCTACATTGCTGGCATCCGTGTCCAATACAAAGTTTTTCCCAGCTTTGGATAGTGAAGCACTGGAGTTCCACAGAGCTGTTGCTTCAAATTTGCAAAACTCTCGTTACATTTATCTGACCATATGAACGGCTTTCCTTTTTCTGTAAGTTGATGTAGGCTCCTTGCTATATCTGCAAAACCTTTTACGAATCGCCTGTAGTAGGTAGCTAATCCAAGAAAACTCCTTAATTGATGTTTGTCCTTTGGAACAGGCCAATTTTTCACAGCTCTTATCTTCTCTGGATCAGTTCTTACTCCTTGTGATGAAACTATATGCCCCAAATATATTACTTCATTCTTGAATAGAGCACATTAATTCGTACTGAGCTTCAGTTTCGCATCTCTCAGTCTTTGAAGTACGTCCCGTAAGCTGTTTTTATGTTCCTCGAATGTCCTTCCGATCACAATTATGTCATCTAAGTAAACAAGACATGTTTTCCAGGTTAATTCTCGTAAAACATATTCCATGAGTCGTTCGAATGTGGCTGGAGCATTACATAATCCAAATGGCATAACTTTGAATTGCCATAAGCCACTTCCAACTGAGAAAGCAGTTTTGTCTCGGTGCTCGGGATGTATTTCCACTTGCCAGTAACCACTCTTCAAATCCAATGTGGAAAACCATTGCGCTCCGGAAAGGGTGTCCAATGTGTCATCAATCCTTGGTAACGGATAGCTATCCTTTCTTGTTACATTATTAAGTTCACGGTAGTCCACACAGAATCGGGTGCTGCCATCCTTTTTCCTGACCAAAACAACTGACGATGTCCAAGGGCTGTTAGATTCCTCAATTATGCCTTGTTCTTTCATGGAATTTATCATATCTGCAACTTCTGGTTGTTTGGCTAATGGTAGTCTTCGTGGTGGAATCTCCTGTTGTGATCCGATGCTGGACAAGATTTGTTTTGCCGAAATCATCATCATTCATTGCAAATAATTCCCAAAATTCATCGATCATCTCTTTGGCATCGTTGTATTGCTGTTCACTTAAGGCACTAGATGAAAGAAGTTTCTGAACCTGTTGAGTAGTAGCTGGTATACGTATTGCCTCCTTAATATTACTACCATTTTCCAAATTAACAATCTGATAAACAGGCTCACAATTTCCAATTATAGCACCTTCTTTTAGTTGTACCTCATGTTCGGATGTGTTGAGCACTCTGACTGGAATTAATGTTGCGCCTTCTGTCTTCACTAAGTCTTACCAACGATGATGCTCGATGTCACTTTTGTAGGGTTAGGCTCCACCAAATAGAATCGGCAGGACCCGCTGTCATCAGTAAGCTCTGTCCATACTAGCGTCTCCGAAAATGCAGAGAGAGTCATATTCTCACAGACCATCGTCCTTATTTTTGCAGGATAATCTGTTCCTCCTCCTAGTCTCATAGGAATTTCTATGTTGCCATATTTGATTATTCGTTCTCCGACATCTAAATTTATTTTATATGTGGTCATAAAGTCTACTCCAAAGATGCATTCATCCATTATGTCTGAAACTAGGAAATTGTGAGGAAATAGTAGTTCACCTAGTTGAATATCCAAAGTTATCTTCCCCAAAAACTGTGCTGCGGCTCCAGTTGCTGTTCTTAGTAAATATTTGGTGGTATTGTGAAGCCATTTGTTCTTGACAAGATCCGCTCTAATAATTGATCTCGAAGCTCCAGTGTCGATTGTGACAACGCAGTCATTTTTTCCTACGCTTCCATATATAACAAGACTGCTATTATTTCTCTGCAACTGGGCTATGTGAATGACGACTTCGGGGTTGTCGACTCTACCAAACCAACTTCTGCCCCCGAAGTTGGTTTTTACATGTTTCCGACTGCTGAACAGGGAGCTGATGCGACTAGTCGCTGTTTGATTTCTAGCTCTCCCCGAATAGCTTGCTCCCTGGCTCGACATCTTTGGCATTCTGTTCTGTCCTCCTCTTCTGGTGATTCTGTTCGACGGCGTTTCTACAGTCCCTTTTGAGGTGTCCTGGTCTATTACAATTCCAGCATCGCAGAATACCACGTGAAGAATTGCTCTGAGCGTGGCTGCATTCTATTACAAGTACATTCCTCCACAGAAATTTTTCTCACTCTTACTGCACTACGGGAAGCTTGCCTGCAGATTCATACGCTAGTGCATAGGCTAGTGCTTCTGCTGTTGATTTCTTTCCTGCTAGCCTCAACGCTTGTAGTAAATTTTGATCTGCAATAGCGTTCACAAATGCTTCTGTTGCCACTTCATTAAGGAAATCCGCATTGACGCTAGAGTACGAAAGATAAGCTAATCTTTCCACATCAGCCTGCAGTTGTTGTAGTGATTCGCATGCTTTTGAGTCCTGTTGCGTAACTGTAGGCGATATACTTGTTGCATGTGTTCATCTCCATAACGTAACTCTATCGCCTGTACTAATGAAGTATAATCACGTTGCCTTTCTATCGGTATAGTTGTAAAAGCTCTGATGCAGAACCTCGAAGTGCTAATACCAGAGCTGTAGCTTTGTCTGCATCATTCCATCCGTTTACTTCGGAAGCATCCTCGAATTGTCTCTTGAAAATATGCCACGAATTTTGTCCATCAAATATTGGAGGTTTCATTCTGCCTGCATTGGATATTTCAATTCCTTCGTGCCGTGGTTGTCGATGCTTCATCTTCTCCAAATCTGATTTGAAGTTGTCAAGCTGTTCGATCACTTTTTGTTGAACTTCCGCCACTTCTTGCTCGATTCTTCAATTTTTAAATTTTGTTCGTCTAACGAGTTTTTCAGGAAATTCTTTTGTTCCTCTAAGCGATTTTCTAGACAATTCTCCAGAGAACTCTTTTGTTCATCCAAACGCGTTTCAAGTGATTTCTTCTGTTCATCTAAACGGGACTCCATGGAATTCTTTTGTTCATCCAAAGCATTCTTCTGCTCATCTAAACGGGATTCCATAGAATTCTTTTGTTCATCCAAAGCATTCTTCTGCTCATCTAAACGGTATTCCATAGAATTCTTTTGTTCCTGGAGAGAATTCTTTTGTTCGTCCAAACGGGTTTCTATAGATATCTTGTGTTCCTGGAGAGAATTCTTTTGTTCGTCCAAACGGGTTTCCATAGATTTCTTGTGGTCCTCGAGAGGAATTCCTTTGTTCCTGGAGAGAATTCTTTTGTTCGTCCCAAACGGGTTTTCATAGATTTCTTGTGGTCCTCGAGAGAATTCTTTGTTCCTGGAGAGAATTCTTTTGTTCATCAAAACGGGCTTCCATTTTGCTCATTAAAGTACTTAAAAACTGTTCTATGTTCATTGCAGGCTCTTCCACAATTTCTGGTTCTTCTTCGAAAACGACTGTCTCAGGATTTTTTTCTTCCTCTATCAAAGCTTGTCTAAGTCGCTCGACTAGAACATTCTTTAGGCCAGTCGTTTGTAATGACCGCTTCCCCAACTCCACTTTCAATTCCTGTATGCGAAGCTCCTCTAGCTTGCGTCCCATTCTTGCGTCTTTTGTAATTCACTCACAGTTTAATATAAAATTATCTTTCGGAATTTTTACACACGAATTCACAAAATTAATCACTCTTTGAATTTCAAATTCAAATGCCACCACTTTATTTCGCGATTTTATTTTACTTCTGACACCAGTTGTTACGAGCGTGGCCTTAGTTCGTAATTTAAATCACAATATTTCAGATATAATTCAAAAGTTCTTTCTTTATTTAACTGTACTGTTTACTCTCACAAATTCACAAATAATTATCAAATCAACTCTTTATTTATCGCTAGTACTGTACTTCTAATTATCGCAATCCAAATAGTTTACTTCGTTCAATTCGCTGTCTGAAATAATACTCGCCTCCTGGATGTGAGCAGCGCGGTATTTACACTCTACGAATTATCCTAGAACCTTCCTGAATATTCCATTCTCCAAACCCAGTTTACTAGGATGTCACTAACCTAAAGTTGTTTCCATTTCCAATAGATGTCGCTTGTATCACTTTGTGGCGCGTAACAATATGTAGGAAGGCTGGTTTTTCTTCCTCACTTAAACAGTGTAGGGCCTGTTTGCAACCGCCAATAAATGTTTGTAGCTCACGACCTAGCTGTGGGGTATTTTCACCCGAAAACCGAGGAACTAGTTGTGCCGTGAGCTTGGCCACCTTTGCATAATCTACCATTGTGATTATCTTTTTATTTAAACTTTTGTAGGGTAGTCTACTGGTGCTTTGACGAGTTTCAGGGCTGGTTTCTGGACTAGAATCCATGAAGGATACTTCTAGCCAGCAACTAAGGAGATTTTCGGCGGTTGTTTGGTCACAGGCGTCACCACTAATATCACTGACACTTTCCTCTCCTTCAGCACTTAAAACTACACTGGCTGTGGTCTTATCTATACCTAATGAACGTGAAAGCCCGGCGAATTCGATAAGCTCCTGTTTGAATCGCTCTGTATCTTTTTTGAATTTTTCGATTTGTGTCAGCCTCTGCTCTCTGCCTTGACTTAATCTGTGGTCAAGAGCGTCGCAGTGCGTGACAGTTGGCTTATCGGATTCACGTGCCTTCTCTAATAACTTATCTAAAAATTTATCTAGACTTACTTTAGATACAACTGTGGGTCCTGTTAAAACGGTGCCGCTTCGAAGGCGAACTCCTGTTGCTTCTTGCTGTGCTGGGTCGTCGTCTTGGGCGTTTTCTGTACTTTCCCGGAGGTGTTGGAGATTTTCAACTGGGGATTTCTCCGCGTCGGATAAAGGTATGCAGTCTAATCTCGTGCCTGTCTCAGGTGCCGGTGTCGAGTTTCCTTCTGACATATGCGTCCCGCGTTGTCCAAAAGGGGGGCTTCCAGCCTTCTTGGAGTATTCCCTTCTGGAATGCTTTTTGCTACTAGGGGGGCTCCTGCCGTCTTAATTCCCTTGGCTGAGATTGAAAGGGGGGCTTTTGCCGACTTCGAGATCCCTTTCAATCCTGGAACGAAGTTACAAATTTCCGGTGCTTCTTTTTGCTGCTGGGGGGGCCCTAGGCCTACTTACTTCCCCTGGATATGGTTGAAAGGGGGGCTTAAAGCCTTCTTCGAAATCCCCTTCAACCCAGGAACGAAGATATCTTCCTTCTGGAGTTGGTATTTCGTCGTCGGTTGGTCCTTGTGTAGATGTGTAGATATCGGTTGTCTTCCTTCCTTACGATGCTGCAACAGAGCTTCTGGTAAAGTCTCTTGCTGGTGCCTGGAGCAGAGGCGCCTATAGATGAGATCTACCCCGAGCGTTGGGGGTGACGTGGCCGTATAGTGTGGCTTAGTCATAGGTTCCCCTTAGATTCGTGTAGGACCAAGGCTTTTCAAGCGTTTACGATCGTTTAACCTGACCAAGCTTCCTTGATCCTACCGGCTGTGCCAATTGTTATGTGTTATTAACCTTCACTTACCTTGGAATGTAATAATCCAACTGGACTTCTTCTTTGGGTTATACATGAGTAAAACTACCTTCAGTTGCTCTTGTTTCGAAAACTTTTATTAACTTTACACACGTTGCCTTTATTGTGGACTTAACTTCAAGAAACTTAAAACTTAATTATATCTTCTCAACAGCAATATTAACATACATTGTAAAACTCCGATAAACTTAATTATGTTTTCTTAACACCGATATTTCTCGTTTCCTTTTCTAAGACTTCCGCAAACTTGGCTCTCTTCGCTTAACACCGATATTTTTTCATTCATCGTATTCGAACTCAAAAACCCAACTCTTAAAAGAATCGACTCTCTACCCGACTCCTTTTAGCTAAATCACAGAACTCAACTCTTGGTCACCTTCATCGTGATCAAGAGCCGCTGTTCAGGATAGAAAAACCTAAATTGCATTTTCTTATCCTGAGAAAATTTTACTTTTTCAATTCTGGACTTCTTCAAACATGTCCAGAATTATTCGCGTTGGACAAATCGCTTCAAAAATGTAATCTTACACTTTTTAAAACATCAGCCACCGTTTGAAATCGCGACGCCCATATACATACAATGTATTTATGCGGCGCGAGTTTGTTATCGTGAAAGCTTTTACACAATATGTATGTACGTATGTACATACATATTGAATTTTTTCCCGGCAAATTGTACTGAAGGTACGATTTGCTTTTTGATTTATTTTTTAATTAAATTGTTGAAGTGACAAATTTTTAAGTAAAACGACTTGGGTTGTAAACTGAAACTTTTGTTTTTCCCAAGTTGTTTTATGAGAAAAATTTTATAAATTATGTGGAATGTGAAAAAAATTGCTGATGCAATTTTTCTTCACCCTTTTGGGAAGATAAACTAATCATGTTTTATGTATGATTAGTTTATCGAATTTTATAATTTATGATTTTATATGCCCAATTTTAGGTTTTTCAGGTTTTTAGGTTTATGAGATTTTCCTATTTTCTATTAATTTCTTTTAATTCAAGTTTATAGTTATACATATATCCATATCCTAATCTAGATTTTATATATATAACACTTGTACTCCAGAAACTCCCCAATTCCCATCCGCAACTTTAGGTTTACTACCAAACAAACCAATTGTGAAATCTAGTCTCGTTCGTAAGAGGGGGTGTCGGTTGTAAAATAAATAACTCAGCCTTTGTAGAATTCAAATATAAAATTTATTCAATATGTAAGTAGCTTACACTAATGTCAGAAATAAAAAATTCAAAATACACAATAATCCGATAAACATTCAGAAATTAAAATTCACTATAAAATTTATATTTATTCTGGATCACGTCACATGGACTGCCGTTTCTTCTGTTCTGCAAAGAGGAAGAAGAAGAACAGAATTTGCTCTCTGTCAGAATGTATTTCTTTGAAAGTATCGGAGGGTGCAGCTAGGTGCAGGCAGGAATGTAGCAAAATGATGCAGAGAAACAATTTCTGTTTAAAGTGTAGTACCATGCAGTTTCTAAGGGCGGAAAGTGTAACACAATAAACCTCCTTCAGCGTATAAGGCCGAAGTGTAGCACGTGAACTTGTGTAGCGCTGCAACGTATAAAGCTGACAAGTTTATTTAAATGGGGCGTGTTGCTAAACTAATAATCTTTAAGATCTGCAAGACAAAAGTGTTGTAAAAGTCAGAATTTCTTAAACGTCACGTGTTTCTAAACTCAGCCTCAAGAATTTTTCTTTAAAGACAATCCAGAGCGATCCAAACGCACTTTATTATTTTGATATATATATGTGTGCGTTGAGCATGATTTCTGTTTACTTTTTCTGTCTTTTGTTTACTGTCATTTGGATATTGCGTCTTTTTTAATTTAGTTATTTCGATATTTTGAAAATTTGGTGAAAAATAATGAACTTAACGGTACAAATAAATGAGGTAAGCCATGCTGCCGAAATTAATGGAAATACATATGATATGCTGCAAGAACAAGGCAAACTATTGTTTTCACTTTAAAACATTAAAAATAATAATAGTAAATTGTTTTAATAGGTGTAAATTCGTTGACGGATTATTGTAGCAGTTTGTTTGTCCCCAATTTATCGGAAAGTATTGGTGAGCAGCCTCCAATTGAAGAAATGGAGGGGCAATTTTAGGACGAGAAGAAAATAAAATTGCTACCCCTTAGGTTAGAGCGTGATGTAGATTTTTCTCGTCCGATTAGTAAGAAACGTAAGCTCTGGCAAAAAATAGCAACCGAATTCAATAAAAAGCGATACAAAGCTATGAGCTACGAAACAAACGTTTATACGAAATAAAGAACGATCAAAGAAAACACGAGAAGCATCTTAATCATGGTGTTATTTTGATATATTTGATCGGGCACTCGGAACAGAAGCTAATGTTCAACCTTCGGCAGGCGTTATAGGAGACGTCATTGATGGCAATAGCCGTTCATCTTTAGCTTCCTCAAGTTCTGGGATCCGTGCTACTCCCGGGAAAAGGAAGAAAATTCTCAGGGAGGAATTACTAGAATTTAAATAGCAGAAACTCCAGTGGCAGAAGGAGAAATTTGAGGCTTTGGAAAAGCTTGAGCACAAAAAGATACAAGTGAAACAAGACTTCACGGAAGTATTAAAAAATAACAAATAAGTCCGCAGTATTAATTTTAGTTTTGATTTATTTTATTTATCAAGAAGTGCCATATTTATTTAAAATAAAACTATCAAAAATGTTTCATAATCTGTTCTTTTATTTAATTATGAACGAATACCAGAAAAATATTGTGTTAAATGTTCTCTTCTAGCTATCCCAGCTCTCGTTTGCGCCTCTTTCATTCGTTCTGGTGCATTGGTATTATCCTCGAAAGTGTCAGAATCTTCAAAATCGTAATTGTATATAATTTCATCATCCTCTTGATGAAGAACTATGAAATTATGTAGGATGCATACTGCCATTGCAATAAATTTGATATTTTCTAATTTTCTGATTTCTAAATACTTTAAACGTCTAAAGAGACCTTTTAGTCTTCCGAGGCCTGCACGATAACAACTCTAGTACCTACAATAAAAACACTATGTACCAAATTTCAGCTCTCTACGTCGACGCGTTGTCAGGCAGTGTCCAAATATATAGTGGAAAACGAAATTTTTGTTTGGCAACCCCACGAAGGAGTTGCCCGATTTATCTCATTTTCCAACTAAATTTTACTTTTTTTTTAAAGTACAAAATTTCAGCTCTCTAAGTATACGCGCTCTCGAGTTATCGTGCGCACGGACGGACGAACATGCAAAAATCAAAATAACTTTTAATATTGTGCGTGGGTGCCCAATCCATTTTGCTCTACCATCATTCTTTCGAGGTGTTACAACCGGAATGACAAACTTAGTATACCCCTATAGATTTCATCTAGCGTATAAAAAAGTGAGAGGGGAAACTAGAGACATAAAAGGATAAAAGCTAAGCGCTGTTTTCTTTAAATGATATTTCATTGATTTTAGATTTCCACGTTAAATCCTCGAAGTCGAGTTGGTCGCCATTTTGATTTTAAAATTAATATATATAGAATCTTTCTTTTTTTATTCCATAGATATTTAATATTTCTTTTCTTCATTTTTTATAGAATAAAAAAATTTATAATTTTCTTTTAATTGACGAAGTATATTTATTTTTATTATTATTTTTGCTTAGCAATTATAATAAAATTGTTTTGTTTATAATGTGTCTGTTGGTCGAACATAGCACAGAACGAATCATGAGCAACTTACACTTAAGGAAATTTAGCTTAAGTCATAAAATAAAACCATAATAATTTTCATATAAAATAAATAAAACAAATAATAAATACATAATATAAAAGAACTACTTGGATTTAATTAAAACAAATAAAAGTAAACAAATACATAAACTACTTGAAACCCGTACAAATGTTAAGGCGAAACATTGGAATAAAACTCTGCCAGAATGAAGCTCGACCAACTTCAGGAAAAAGAAGGAGGGAGATGACGAAGAATTGACAAGTCGATTTTGACGGAACAAGGTCCGCGGAAGATTTTTTGGAACAAAGAAAAGCTGGAATAAATTTAAAGGAAAAAATTCAGAAAAATTCGTCAAAAGTATAAGGGGGAAGAGAAACATATCGACAGCAGTGGCAACGCTTATCGCCGTGGGAAAAATCGTCAAAATTGATTATATCAGCAAGTTGAGATAACCTGCCTCCAGGCCCCTCGTGTGGCAGTTGCTGAACAGCAGCCACATCCATCCTAAGGAATAAAATCGCAAAATATCAGTGCGAAGCCAAGTAATCCGAAAAATTAATTTCGCTATAACTAAATATATAAATAAATAAATTAACAACTAACCCATAAATAATTAAAGAACCAATTTTCAACAAATACCAACCTCAAATTATAAATTAGCTACACATATGTGGAAGCAGGTCAGCCGTAGGTTTTAATTAATGTATGCGATGGGTTGTTCATGTAAAAAATACAACTGCGCAAAAGAAAGATCAAGCCCAGTTCTTTTTATTTCTCACGTTGATAATTGATAAAAGACAATTTTTCAGTAAATGGATGGGAAGGCGAACCCTAGACGGCTAATTCCATTACATGTTTATGTGGTGAAACCCAACCCTCATCTGAGCTTGCCAGTTAAACCTAAAAAGCAATGTCGGAAAACTACATTTTTCTTTTAACATTTTGGAGAAAATTTCCAGATAACAAAATGGAACATGTTCTAAAAAGATACGTTTTGGACACAGACGATCGGCTCCAAATCGGTAAACTTCATTCACTTTCGGTAAAAGTATTCCACTGGTTATGAATAGAATATATTTTCAACATGGTTTGGAACATTGAATTTTCGTGTCTGCCTCGGTCCAGCAGCGTTCGGGTTTGTGTACCGTCGGACATAAAATTCATACGTTTTCGATACCTTATTTTATATCGAATTTTCGTTTCGCAACGAAGTCTCGATTAGTGTTCTCAGTCAGTTCTAATGTGTAGCTTGTGGTGGCTTGTGTGGCTTTTAGTAATTACTGTTTTGAAGTTTTAAGTGGAAAATTTTTCTTGTTTAAATTTGATTATTCAGGTGAGTTCCATTAATTTATGGAAAATTCGTGACCGTTTTGAAAAGGTATCATTACCTCAGAGTTTACAATTCATGAGTTAAGTATACAGAATGAATCGTACTAAAATTTGTGGTGTGAGCAAACGTCATCTACGAAGAATAGTTGCTCAAAGAAGGCAACTTCGCAATGACCTTAACTCCCAAACTCAAAACGATAATGAATTTTTAAATCAAATTTCCTATGAAGGTTGTCGAGAGTTTTTGGAAAGTGGTTGTTCCGTCGCGGACCACAAATTAATTAAATTAATCACCAATTAAATATCCCACGATGATATTTTCCCACGGTGCCGCAGCAGCTAAAAAATAAACAAAAAAGGCACTCATAAAAATAATCAACAAATAAAAGTCTCAGATCATTCACGATCTGAGACTTTAATTAAAACTATACTTACGCTACATCTCATGAATTAAATCATCCCACGATGTTTCGCCATCCTAGGGGACCAAAAAATCTAAAAATAAAAACATATTATTAATAAATATATAAATAAATATTCAAAACATGTCAAACTTAGCTCCATCTAAGAGCTGCTATGAAACTTTTGATTTGACAAAATCAAAATGGCAGCTGTCAGTACATATTCCGATTAAAAATACGGTGACCCCATTTTTGGACCAAACGCATGAAAATTCACACGATGACGACATTCAGGGACCAAATTCGAAAAATGACGCGGGCGTCATTGGCAACGCCGCTTTCTATTGTGTTTCTGCCTATATATAGCGAGCTGCTGGGAATGTCAGATCACTCGCATTTTGAGCAGTCGCCAAGACAGATCGGCAGTGTTAAACCGAAATTAAGTCTTGTTTAACAAAATCTAAGTGAGAAATTTGAACCCAAGATACTAATCTGTATTTAATTGTTTTATTTTTTCAGCTTTATTAGCAGGCAGAATATTTGAAGCCTAGCGTTTTTTCATATGAGCAGATCAATTGAAGCTCATATTACTACCCATTTCTAATAGAATTAATACTAATCGACAATTCTATTTTTCAGGGTAAAAATCCAGCATCCAAGCATTGGATTAATTAAAACGCCATATCGTATTTAGAACTTTGAATTTTTTATTTTTGAACTTTTGATTTTTTGATTATTATTTCATTTATTCTTTTGATTTTTTGTTTATTATTTCATTTATTCTTTTGATTTTTTGATTATTATTTCATTTATTCTTTTGATTTTTGGTTGAATTATTATTGTATCATTTGGATTAAGTAGCGATAAGATCTAGGTTAAGAAATCAGTTGTGAGGAATAAAAATTGAATATTGACATACCAAAGCAATAATTTTTTCAGTCTTATCCTTCCAACCGGCACCTCCCCGAATTTTATGATTAAATCCATATTGGGAGTTAACAGTGGTGGAATCGACAATGGCGTTTCAAATCATACTCCCAGTGAAGTTCTTGGAGATTTTTTGGAAGGTGATAAAATTGACAATGACTTGTCAAATCCACCTTCCTGTGATGGTTCTGGTAGAGATTTTTTGGAAACAGATGCTGATGCCAATAATGTAGAGGTTGATAATGATTATTTATATATTCAAAGTGACGTTGAAATGTGAGAACCACAATCACTGGAGCATGAAATTCGTATATGGAACATCGAGAATCAAATTTCCCACAAGGCATTAACGGGACTTTTAGAAATATTGCAAAAACATGAACTGCCTCTGCCACAAGATGCCAGAACTCTGCTGAGAACTCCTACAAATATAATATCAGCTAGACTAGTTTCCGCAGGCGAATACGACCACTTCGGCCTTGAGAAACAGCTGAATTTATTATTTAGCAAGCCTTTTAACGAGCAGGTCGTTGAAATTGATATAGGAATTGATGGATTGCCAATTTCAAAGACTTCAGGACTGTGCGTGCGGCCAATATTGGGCTCTGTTGTTTCGAAGAATTCGTATTTGCCACCATTTCCAATCGGAGTTTACGTGGGTTACCGTAAGCTTAAGGATGCTGATGAATATTTACTTGATTTGGCTGAAGAATATAAAAAACTTCACAATAATGGGCACGTAAAAATTCGAAGCTTTATATGCGATGCTCCGGCACGCTCTGTCGTTTGCGGTACTGTGCATCATCAAAGCTTTCATGGCTGCCCAAAATGCGACCAAGTAGGTTCTTATATGAATCATAGAATTGTATATAAACCACTAAGTGGAGAGAGCAGAACAAATGAAGATTTTAAAAATAGGAAGGATATTCTTCATCAAACTGACAAATATCGAAGTGAGGTTTCTGTTTTGGAAAAGATTGGGATAGGCATGATCTCGCGATTTCCAACTGAGCCAATGCATTTGCTTGACTTGGGCGTTGTAAAAAAGATTTTAACTGCTATTTTCAATATAAGCAGCAGTAAGTGTGTTTCATTTCGAATGACGGCAGAGCAAAAAGAACAAATTTCAAAGAAGCTTGTGAGTCCTGGATAAGTCCTTCCTTGTGAAATCATATTGTATACTGGATTGATTGTTCTGAAAGATATGCTCCCACCGAATATGTACCGTCATATCCTTCTACTACACAGCGCATACAGGCTCTTATCATGTCCGAGAAGTTATGTACGCAATGCAGACTGTGCCCAGTTAATGTTAGAAGAATTTCTCCAAAACTTTTCTAGTTTCTACGGAGATGATCAATTAAGTTACAATGTTCTTTGTGTTTCTTCATTTGTCAGAATGCTGTAAAATGTATGTGCCGATAGATTCAATCTCAGCATATACTTTCGAAAATTATATGCAATATTTAAAAAAAATTATTCGAATGCCTTCCGGAATTAAGTGAATTATGTAGGTTAATTATTACAATTTTTCAATGTAAAATGTAAAATTTCGTTGGTCAAACTTTAGGTTAATATGTCAGACTCACCGATTTACAACAATAATTTGAAAAAGAAATTCTATGAGGAAAATAAGGAAAACAATGAAGAGGGCCTGTTCAATTTCGATTCTCAGCTTTCTCCAACCTCTAGTAATTACCCCAACATTAACAATCGTAATAATATTTCATTGTGATGACCCACTTTAATTTTCACAGGTTCGCAACATTTACACTTCAAAACTACTCCTCCTCCATTGCAACCATTACGTCCTAAAAAATGCATAAGTATTGTTAGAATTAGCGGGAAGTGTAGGACAAGTCCGAAATTTTGATTTTGAACTCCCAATAAGTAGTGAGGAAGTTTCGAGCAACCTCAGTAAAAAACTAGAGGATAGAGCCTATAAAGAAAATTTTGTAAGAACATTTTAAAAGATTAATGATGATAGTTATATCATTTCTTATTGCTTAGGTTTTGTATCTTAAAGAATTAAAAGGAAGAAAGGATTTTAAAAGGTTTTTCCGAAAATTTATGACGGATGAGCTGGCGAATACCTACAATTGGAAGGGAAAAGCGGGTAAGAAATTATTCAAAACTTTTAATAATATTGTGGATTCTTTTTATCTTAACCAATTCTAGTTTTATATATATGTCCGTTAGTTAGTTATCTTGTTATAGCTATTCATAATAATTATAATTTTAAATACTTTTACAGATGCACAGTCCATAAATATAGGGCTGTCTGGTGTGGTGGAAGCGATAATTGAATCTTTAAAAGACGTCAATAGGCGAATAGTAAAATATAAGTACGTGTAACGTCAAAAAATAAAAAAATAAATTTTTTATTTGAAAGTTAACTTATTCAAAATTTATATGTGCATAGGTACTGGCTTGTTTTTTAAAGTTTTTGTGAACCTTTGAATTGTTTTTAAGTTTTGTGATACCTTTGAATTTTTTTTATAAGTTTTAATTTTTATGATTTATTTCTATTGAATTAATTTCACACAATAATAAAATATACAAATTTCACTTTTTATGATTTTTTCAATTTTGTATCCCTCGAATAAGCAAACACATGGATTTCATTCATATCTACATATTTTATCGTTTTGAATACGTTTTAAATATGTTCCTGTGAATGCTCATCTATATCACTTTTATATCCTTTAGAATATGTTCTGAACATGTTCCTGTGGGTGCTCATTTATATCAATTTTATATTCTATAGAATACGTTCTGAATATGTTTTTTCGGATATTCATTTATATCAATTTTATATCCTTTAGAATACGTTCTGAATATGTTCTTTCGGATATTCCTTTATATCAATTTTATATCCTTTAGAATACGTTCGGAATATGTTCTTTCGGATACGCACCGATTATCACACGATCATTTCTGACCGACGTCCGAAGAGGGCGGACATGAGTCTTATAAAAAGTATATGGAAAGAATATGTTTCTTGATATTAATACGTGTACTCAGAGAACATGTTCTCATATCCTGTGGAACATATCAAGAAGATGATCAGAACACGTTCTCTGTTATCTGGGTTATGGACGGAAAAAATAGTCAAACACACTGAGAGACTAAGTCCTTTGTGCTTATTCGGGTTTCATAGCTAAACATGTAGTTGTATCTCGATATTATTAAATCAAATTCCTGGTGATATTTAATAATCAGATTTCAATTTTATATAACACTCTTAAAGTTCTCAAAAGTTTTTGCATAACCCCCAGAACATACAACCCAAAAATATGAATAGAATACGAGCATAGTGGGCCGGTTAGCGGCCATCATTACACACTTCTTCCGTCACCTTATGCACTGCAGGGTTTTTTTATATAAAAGTAGCTTAGAAAGAAAACATATTGTGCTGACTACGATTAGGCCTATACCATATAAAAAAACGCATCTTGCACTTTTTTCTCAGAAGTAATGTGGGAAAGGAATGCGCATTTCATATTATTTATTTATTCATATTCATTTGTTTTTTCTGTGGCAGCGATAATTTGAACCAGTAAGACTTGTTTAAGATGGAATCGCAGTTCTTCTTCCATGAGAGTATAAGGGTATAATGGTGAATTCTTTTCAACAAAAGCGAACAGACTCTGAACTAAAATAGAAGCATTCGGACCTGTCCGGAACGGGGACAAGCGGAAAAGAATGAAAGAAAGTGAAGTACCTCAAATTGTTCGTTCATTATGATTTTAATAAAAAACATAATAAACCACTTTAATAAAATAAAACCGCTGTGGAAAGAACATACGTTCGGAATCAGTTCTGTATCAGTGTGGTGAAGAAAACACTTTAGGTTTAGGAATCGAACGAGTTACGATTCAGTTCAAGTGAAAAGAATTCACCATTAGATAAGGTTTACTAGTTGCATTACCTGGAATTCATTACAATTGTAGCCTATACTTTTGTTAATCTGATAAGCCAAATTTCTACCCAGAATTCTTTATATATAGAGGCTCACAACAATTGGGGTTGTCATTTTATATCTTTCTTCCGTGGCCCTTTCAGGTAAATCAACTTAGGTAAAACGTGTGCAACATAGAGAATCCAAGAGCATCAGTAGATTGTATCTGACTTTGATACACCGTAGCTTAATCGCAGAGGTATTTTAAAATTTGTTGGCATTTTTAAGGGAATATTAAATCTAAGTATAATTTCTTTGTCGTCGTTAAAACAACAACTTCTGTTGTAACCAATTATAATATGGTAACTAATATTTTCAATGAGTGCCCCTCAGTTTTATTTAGATAGCTCAAAAAATAATTTGTTTACTTTTAGGTTAAAAGGCCCTAAAAGATAAAATGTTTTATTATTGATTTGTTTAAATTGCTTTTTTGGCCTCGGCAATGAAATTGCTTTGCTAACCGTTCATATCGAAATGTTAAAATTGAAATGAATGAAGTACTTTCCCACTTCATAGCAAGAAGGCAAATATTACATTAAATACTGTATTTTTTTATATATTATAAAAAGCGGACCTTTATATTTTTTTCTTGGAATGTACTTAAATAACTGTAATAAAAGTAGGGTTAAGCAACATTATTTTCAAACAACTATGTATCTATTATTTTTTAAATTTCTTAGGCCTTATACTGCAGACCCACGGAGTATTTATTGAGAATTACCGTGAAACCATTTATCTAAATATAGCACTTATATACTTTTCAATTCAATTGGAATGTCTTCACAAATTATATACCTGATTAATAAATTAAATTTACACAAAAATTCTGATTATTGAGTTCACATTAATTCTCAGTTATTCTTTCGTCTCTAAAGGATATTAGATTACCAGGTTAAAACCCTAGATACTCAGCACAAGCTAATGAATCATTAGTACTAACTATTCATTAAAATGTTGTATGTCACATACTATACGTTATTATGGCTGGAAAATCGCATCATAATAAATGTTTTTTCCTTCATTATAGTTATAATGAGGAAAAATGTCCTAGAACTGAATGTATTTTGGCATACAATATAAATCAGAAGCTCCGCTGTGCTTAGCCGTTTTGAAAAATAAGAAGAAGAAATGCAAAGCACAAACTCTATTATCAATATTCATTTTAATATAATGTTTTTCCCATTTGTAAATTTTTAAATTGAAAAACAGGATAAATAAAAACAAAGTTTATCGCGTTGATTCGCTCCATATCGCTTCTTTAATGTCATAAACTTATTACCAATTTGACAGTAGGTGAAACTTAATTAAAGAAATGGTTGTGTATGTGAATCATTATATTTTAATGAATCGTTAGTTTTTCTTCATTGTGAGCGCTGTGTGTCTAAGGTATAAACCCCTCCCATTCGTGATCTATATATACGGCCATGAATTTATATTTTACATTGAACTGGTTTAGGAAGGCGGGCGTCATGTATTGATACGTCTCATTTTTGAGCTTGTTATATACATTTCATGAAAGGCAGAGGTAATTAAGAGGTAATGAAAACAGATAGAGATTTATGCAGCTATACATCTGCAGAGGCTAATTCGCGGGAAGGTGCATGCAGATCAAAATTATGTCATAGATTCAGTATTTACTTACGCAAATTGTTACGTCGGATATGTAGTTAGTCTCTTAAGTAAATAATTGCTTAAGTAAGTAGTTACGTAAGTACCTTACGTGGTTACGTAAGTTACTTACCTGAGCTATTTAGTTAAGCTACTTACATGAATGTGCCCTTGGATTCTGTCCTCCCATAACCTGGCTTGTACTGAAATATGACTTTTTTGGTGTCCAAAAGCAGGTCCAATAAACGGATACATGGCTCCTTACTTTGCAAGGCGGCTTGCAATCTCTTTGCCATTAGTGCCTTCATAACCTGACACATAAATCAGCGTCACTTTGTTTGCTTCGGCCAGTTGCTTCAAGACAGTAAGACTGTTCTAAACTAGCTTATACTCGAAAGTAAACGAGTTAAATGCTTTGAGTGCTGCCTGTTTGTCTAATATTATGTATATTTTAGCTCCACGCATATTCTTATGAATTATTTCGCGAGCTTGTGTTGCGTATTTTTGCAGGAAAATGGTTGGTGAGGCCATCAGTGGCTTTCCGAGACGTCAACTCCGACTACATGGGCCGACGTCTCCTCTACCTCCAATTTGTGAGCCATCCGTGTTTGGGGGTTGCAGTACCTCTGGGTATTTATCCGCAGTACAAGATGAAAACTTGACAAAGTAGACAGGGCTGATATAGTGGTAGTTTCTCCTTGCAGGTCTGTTAACACGATCGAGCGCTGGAAGCATGGCGGCGATAGGACTGATATGTAGCTCTCGTTTTCCACAATAATCTGCGGAAGAAGCTGAAATGAAGAGAGGAGCTGTTTCACGGTGACTGGTCGATAGCTGATCACGGATAATCCAGACTGTCCCTGTGACGGTCAGGAGGGTAAATTTGCACTCGTGGTGAGTGACGTTGTGTCACAGTCGACCCAATGTCGGTTTGCCAGTTGCGATTGGAACTAGATGAAGTTCGGTCTCAGATTGAATCAATGCCAACCTGACGACCGCAGATGTTCGTATTCAGTGGCTTTGTGTCCTTAGTGTTAGCCACTATACAAGGGTTGAAGCAGGGATAGACGACTCAGCGTACGAATAGCTCTTGATAGGTGGCTAATGACATTCACTGTCATAGGACAGGAAAATCTGGGCTGAAAATAAAACAAATATTTAAACCGCCCAAGGGCGAAGGCATAGGGGAACATCGGCGGTATTCGGAACTATATTTAATTCATCAGTTCTGGGAACATGAATGAAATGGCGGCGTAGTTTACCCTGCTGCTTCTCCTGTGTTTAAGTGTTACCACAGCGCCAGTAACGATGGAAGCAACAGGTCTTCTGCGGATGAGTAGTGACAACGTAGACAGATGAGTGAAATGGGCTCTATTTATCCTTCGCTGGGGGGGTAATTCTATTGAGAGACAAGATTTACTGCAATTGAAAGAAAAATTCCTTTATGTTGACTTGGTATATCGAATGAATATTCTATTTATTTTTTACAATATTTTGGAGTTGTTCTCCGTAGCTTTTCTGACATTAGAATGGATAATTTTTTAATATTGGCAGCCACAACAGGGCCGCAAATTGGATAAGGAGGCATCTGGGAATTACTACACACTGATCCAGCGAGCGGAGAAACCGAAGGCTAGGGCAGCCAACAGTAAGATAGATGCAGTACCAACTGACTTCTTAAAAAATAACAACAGGATGAGCTCAAGGTTGAAACCAGCCACTGAAGACGACCATAAAACAATTTTCAATTTAGTGAAGAAAATCAAGGTGGATTGCTTCACTTTCACGCCCAAGGACAACAGAAAGCTGACCTTAGTGCTTAAGGGGATCCAGTGCAGCTTCGACCCAAGGGAAGTAGCAGCACCTTTGGAGAAGGAGCTGCCAGGAATAAAGGTGGCTATGGTGTCGCACTTGGTGACTCCCGTTATAAAGAAAAGCGGGCGCCTAGTGGATTCCTGTGTGGTAAACTTCGAGGCCGGAACTGATGTCAACCGGGTTATCAAAGTTGACGGAGTCCTTCACCAAGCCGTCCACTGGGAGCGGTTTCAGAGCAGTGGTATATCGCAGTGCAAGAACTGTCAGAAATACGGTCACGTAGCCAGTAACTGCGGAACTGCATACAGGTGTGTAAAATGCAATGTCAGCCGTGGACAAGGAGCCTGCACCAGAGACACATCGAAAGGTAAGCCCTATTACACCAACTGCAAACAGGAGGGACACTCGGAAAACTACAGAGGCTGCCCGAAGTATAAGGAGCTTATTAAGAGGAAGAACGCAGCTGTCCAGACATAGAAGCAGAGGGAGGAATTGTCAGGGAGTCTGCCGCGGAGAATATGTGAATTCAGATATACGATTGCTGGAGGCGATTTCAATGCTAAACACAGCTTACGGAACGATCCCATGACCAACTTAGCTGGAACGATCATATCTAAATGGTTTAAAGATAAATCTCCACAATCACAATGTTATTACTGTCTACCAGGACACACCAACCTTCCCCAGAAGTGGCTCTTTTCTAGACTTTTTGCTCGTTTCTGACAATCTCATAAACATTCTCCCCCAAATTACACATTAATTACTCCAGCAATTTCGTCCTTGACCAATCCACAGTTTCAGGATAGACTGAATAGCCTACTCCTAAAATTCTTCCCAGATCAGCATAGAAATCTGTGTAATACAGAAATAGACTTCTATGTTGAATTGCTTACAACTGCTCTTCAGAATAACATATCGTTTTTCTCCACTACGCACCAACCTAATAACTAGCGGTATAAGAACCTTACGCCCAATAGCTTTATAAGTATAGGCAAAAGTTAATGAAAACTTTGAACAGAATTTACCGGCGAAATCCGAATACACAGAACCCAGAATATTCATGCTTACTCGCCCAAATTAGGTGTCTGTCGACAATTATTGGCGAGCAAACCCGTAACTTCGTCAATGAGCAATTTCGCGAGAGGTTGAAAGCTATTAAGCCTGGTCCGCGAGCTTTTAGCGAAATCAACAAAGTATGTAGCAGAAAAGCCCAAGTCCCTGACAAACTACTTGATGGCAACAACTGCTTAAATTCTCCTGAAGAGAAAAGCAATGCCTTCGCCAACTATTTTGAATCAACCTTCAAAAGCTCGCCTCCAACTCATCTCCCTAGCTTTCATTGACAAGTAACAACAGAAGAATTTTGAGACACAAAATACCTCACCAGTGGCAGAATTCAGCCTTGAAAACCCAGCTGGAAATGCAAATGACCAGCAAATATACACAAGCCCGCTTCATCTAGCCGCCCTTACTCGGACACTTAACAATAAAAAGTCCAGTGGCCCAGATGCTATACCGAACTTCATTATCCGGAAGTTAACACCGTTGGCAATCGAAATGCTAACAATAATCTTCAACAATTTTATAAACATTTGTTATTTTCCCATTAGCTGGAAAGTGTCAAAGATAATACCAATTCCGAAGAAGGCATCTTCTAAAAGCATCTCGGAATTCAGACCGATTTCACTAGTCGCGAACTTGGAAAAAACTTCTGGAGAGATTAGTGAAACAACACATCGATGACACTTGCGTGGAGAAGCAGATGGAGTAGCATCAGCAATTTGGATTCAAGGCTATGCACTCCACTGTGCACCCACTATTAAAATTTCACACTGATGTGACCCAAGCTCTTAATAAAAAGACTGATACTGTGGCCTGTTTTGTTGATGTTGAGAAGGCCTTCGACTCCATCTGGGGGAAAAGGTTTTATCTCCAAGCTGATTGGATTGGAGTTCCCACCTTACCTCATTCGGATGATAAATAGCTTGACATCTCAGAGACAATTCTTTGTGGAAATAAAGAATTGCATAACTGCGCATAAGAACATAAAAGCGGGCGTCCCGCAAGACTCAGTACTCGGGCCATTCCTCTTCAATCTGTTCACGTTTGACCAACCGCAGACTAATGGAGGAGTCACGACCCTTCTGTACGCAGATGACTTATTAACGTATGCTCACTCTAAGTCCCCCAAATTGGTTAGAAGGAAAGTGGGTGATCATATTGCCAAGCTTTACGAGTACTATCGAGTTAACTCTGCATTAGAACTGCACGTTCACGCAGAGGCGTATGTCAAAACGCAAGAAACATCGAAATTACTATCAATAATGAAGTGATAAAACCCACTAAGAGCGTCAAATACCTAGGTATAAATTTCAATAAACGTTTTAAGTTTAACCCTCACGCAAAATCAGTTGCTAGGAAAGCAAACTTTGCACTCATAATGGTCAGTCCTATAATAAGATATAGGAATGGACTCACTCTGAGCACGAAACTGCTGATGTATAAGCAGTTCATTAGGCCCACCTTTACGTACTCGTTTCCCATATGGCACATTATTTCGTCAACCTATATGGATATCTTTGCGAGATTCGAGGGGGACAACGCTCCGAATCTGCACTCTACCGAAGCCCTTGTGGAAAGCATTATCGCAATCAGGTCCTGTACGAAAAAGCTGGTATCTCTTTGATACAGGACTATCTGGTTGAGATAATGAAGAAGCGGGTAGCAAAAATCCCCAATCATCCAAACCCAATTGAACAGGATCTAACACATTTTCCCAACTTACCCACTTACAAATATTTATCGCCTCTTTGTATAATAAACTGTCATAGAAAATACTACCGCGAATGAATTTTTACTTTTTTCAGGGAAAAAGGAGACAGCTACAGAGGCTAGGACAGGATGGCGGAAGCAGGACAGGATATATGCGACCTGCTTCAGACAAGACAGGAAATAGGAAGACTAAAGACAGGAACAGGAAGTGAAGGCAGTAGCAACCTGATGTTATATCTAAGTTTTGTAGCTAGTGTTTATGTTAGTTACGTATTAGAATTACGAAATATTGTTAGTTAATTATAACTAGGTAGCGCTAGCCATAGTTTAGAAGTAAGTCAATCGTTAGTTAGTAATTCATGTATTTATAAGTAGAAAATAAGAAAACTCAGCTAGATTAATTGAACTCAGGGCCAAAGAAAAGCCCGTAAGAATTATAATCAGAGAATAGGTTTAGATAAAAAAAAAATTGTTAAGTTAAGTGTAAAAATTAATTCAGCGCAAACAAAAAAACTTGAAAACTTGTTTTCTCTTTTTTATTTAAAATATCTATATCAATGACTACTTACACATATAGTTTCCAGTTCTGAAAGTGACCTTCGTTGAGTTTAACGAAAAGCGAACAAATTTAATTCGGCAGCCCACGGTCGTCAATGCCGTGCCGCTGACGTCGTCAAGCCACAACACGTGTACTATTTAAGAGATTCTTTTTGAAAGAGTGGTTCCCAGTGTGTCACTGTTAACAGTCCCCTATGATTACCTTGAATGGTGGGTCAATATGTAGCGTATACCCCCTTTACGCTACATTTTTTCCGTCTGGCTTCTCTACTTCTGTAGAGAAACCCCCATGATTTCCCACAGGTACCTAGGAAAAAGATAAAATGTAGGCATTTCCGAGAAGTAGCCCTATGCTACTTCTCCATATTACAAAAATTCCTGCAAAGTAAAAAAAATTAAATTTAGAGATTTCCGAGAAGTAGCCCTATGCTACTTCTCCATATTACAAAAATTCCTGAAAAGTAATAAAAATTAAATATAGAGATTTCCGAGAAGTAGCCCTATACTACTTCTCCATATTAAAAAAGAATTCCTGAAAACCTGTAGGGTACATAACCCAACAAAGAAATATTTCTTTCTTTCAAAAAAAAAAAATCCTAAATTGTGCAAAGCGCGGACAATTTACGCGACGAAAACGGTATTTCGCCTAGCTCTAAGGCATCACGCGATACCATCACGCGATACCATCACGCTATGCATTACAGTAGGTCCGTCCGAAATTCCAAAGAAATTTGATTTCGAATGTACGCTAGCTGCGGCAAGCATTGGGGATTTTCGAGACGAAAAGCGCTCGTCGGTCGGTCGGGCGGAAGACAGTACGGCTGAAATGTAGGCAGACTGCAAGAGTTGAGTTAGTTGATTCAGAGCAGGCGACTAGGGAGGAACCGCGCGCGCACAGTAGTAAAAAATTTTTTCGGTTGGTTAATTTTTGATTCGGAACGGTCGTGGAAGAAGATCAGATCATGGGACTTTTGCGATTCTCAGCCGGTTTATGGCTTTTCCTGAAAAAGAAAATGTTGATTAATTAGTGACTCGAGCGTTATAAATTGTTTTAAGAAATTATCTGTACAATCTTTCTTTGTGAATTTTTCATGCTCTGAGAGCGTATCTGTAAAGGAAAATTTTGACTAATTAGTGACACTAGTGTTATAAGTTGTTTTAATAGATTACCTGCGTAAATTCTCGTTTGTGGAATTATCATGCCATGAGAGCATACCTGAAAAGGAAAATTTTGATTAAATAGTGACTATAGTGTTATAAGTGATTTTTATTGATTACCTGCGTAAGTTTTGCTTTGTGGATTTCATGCCATGAGAGCATATCTGAAAAAGAAAATTTTTGATTAGTTAGTGACTCTAGTGGTATAGGCTGTTTTTATGGATTACCTGCGTTATGTAAAATTTTCATGGCATGAGAGCATACCTGAAAAAGAAAATTTTGATTAATTAGTGACTCTAGTGTTATAAGTTGTTGTTAATAGAATACCTGTGTAATTTTTCTTTGCGGAACTTCCGTGCCGTGAAGGCATATCTGAAAAAAGGAAAATTCTGATTTTTTATGGATTACTGTGTAAATTTCTCTTTGTGGAATTTTCATGCCATGAGAGCATACCTGAAAAGGAAAATTTTGATTAATTAGTGACTTTAGTGTTATAAGTGTTTTTAATAGATTACCTGTGGAATTTTTCTTTACGGAATTTCCGTGCCGTGAAGACATATCTGAAAAAGGAAAATTCCGATTTTTTATGGATTACCTGGGTAAATTTCTCTTTATGGAATTCTCATGCCATGAGAACATACCTGAAAAGGAAAATTTTGATTCATTAGTGACTCTAGTGTTATAAGTGATTTTTATGGATTACCTGCGTAAATTTTTCTTTGCGGAACTTTCATTCCATGAGAGCACACCTGGAAAAGAAAATTTTTGATTAGTTAGTGACTCTAGTGTTATAGGCTATTTTATGGATTACCTGCGGAATGTGAAATTTTCAGGCCTCGAGAGCATACCTGAAAAGGAAAATTTTGATTATTTAGAGACTCTAGTGTTATAGGTTGTTTTTTTATGGATTACCTGTGTAGATTTTTCTTTGTGGAATTCTTGTGCCGTGAAGGCTTATCTGAAAAAGGAAAGTTTCGATTTGTATGGATTACCTGTGTAAATTTCTCTTTGTGGAATTTTCATGCCATGAGAGCATACCTGAAAAGGAAAATTATGACTAATTAGTGACTCTAGTGTTATAAGTTGTTTTATGGATTACCTGTGAAAATATTTCTTCGTGGAACTTTCCTGCCATGAGGGCATACCTGAAAAAGGAAAAGTTTGATTAGTCAGTGACTCTGGCCCTATAAATTTTTTTTTTGTTATGATTTACCTGTATAGTTTTCTTCGATGTTTTCGACGCCGTGGAGGCATATCTGGGAATAAAGTGTTAATTATTCAGGAACTCTTGTGATAGATCATTTATAAATTACCTGTGTGGTGCCATTCGTTGATTTTCACGCCGAAAGGGTGTACCTGACTAGGAAAATTTTAATTAATCAGTAACTCTAGTGATAGATCTTTCGTGAATTACCTGTGTAATGTGGTTCATTAATTTTCACCGCCGTACAGTTTTATTCAAAAGGAAAATTTTGGTTAATCAGGGACTGTAGCGAACTTTCTTTTTCGAGTTCCGTATTCCCATTATTCGCTATACATATCACAGCTTTGTAATATTGAAGGCTGAGTGCGTAATAAAAAAAAGGAAAAAAAAATATATATAAATTACAATTATATTAATAAATTAAAAAAAAGGGGTCAATGTACCCACAAACACAACATCGATCAGTCAATAGTCCTGTCAACGAAAGGGTGCACCCAGTCAACTCTAGTATATGTCATCGAGGGGACTCCGTCCGCCTCTTATCTGTCCTGGTAGATGTCCAAGGTTTAGTATTTAATATTGTCTTGAAAATAAAAGATATCTTTTGGTTTTAACTGTTGGTCGGCAGAGGCCCAAGGGCTCGTAAGAGGAAGAGGAACAAATAAAAGGTATCTTTTGTCTTAAAGTCGTGGCCAGTAGAGGTCCAAAGTTTGATAATGGTGTATTTCTTGCATGAATCTTAGTCCTAAGTATAGGTAGTACGGCCAGCTTAGAATAAGCTGTATATATGTATATTAAATATAGTTTTCTCATTAACGTAAAGACAGGAAGGCTTTTATATTATAGTTAAATTTTTTTTTTGTGCATACCTATTTTGTACAGCTGGTTTTGTATGGAGAATTGTGGGATGAGATTATTATTAAAATATTTTGGGAACTTACGAAGCCGTGTACTCCATTTCTTAACTAGTAGCCCTGTTCAACCACCGTTTATCTATCGTCCACCCTTCGTGGAGGCAGACCACTCATACCGGCGGGCATGGAACGCATTGCTACAGGTAATAGTCTCAACGTGATGGAGTAGCTAACTTTGGGAGGTGGTATGGCGGATCGATTTGTGGAGGTAGGTCTTTAGCGCACGCATTTTCATAAATGGGGCTGAGCATTTCGATACGGCTTTGGAGGCTTAGCCAGGGTGGTTGGGGGCCATTCGGCCGGGGTCTCAACAACATCAGAGACCCCTCTCAGTTCTCTCACTCTCTCTCAATCGTCCATTTGCCAGCGTTGTAAACTCTCCAGGTGAATTAGCACTTGTTCCGCGTTGCTGAGGTCTTCTATTCTCCTTCTTTTTGCAAGATATAAATAAAATCAATTTTCTTCTTTCTAGGCTTTCAGGTTCCGTCATGAGGAGAAAGCCTGCATTAGATCTTTTTTTCTGTCTGTCTGTCCGTCTGTAGTCACGACGACAATTTCTTTTTTTTTACTGTCCGTCCGTCTGTCTGATCAGTTATGTTGACGATTTTGCACAGCTTAACAAGCATCAAGGTATGTGGGTGGCAAGAACCACCCCAAGCCGGCTGATCGCTAGCGGCATAATTGCTGTGCAGCCACCCACTCAAATCCCGCGATGATTTTGTAACAAAGAGGTGTCTGCTGTAGTATATATCTACAATCAGGTACAAGTGAATGTAGGTATATCTGTCGCCTGACACGCTTTGGTTACAAATGGCGCCCAATTTAGTTCTTTTCCCGCATTTACTCAAGCTTCTCTTGACTAGATTGCAATTGCTATTTCAATGATATTTTCTTAATTTTTTTTTGTGTTAGTATCACTATTAGAACTTTTCTTTGTTTTGTAAGACCTCAGTATATTCTAAGCTGACGCATTTGGCTGTAAGGGCGATGGTAAATTGCCTTCGGTAAAGTCCAAGTTAACTTCTGCCCTAAATTTAACAGTTTCCTTTTGTATAATTGCTCATCTCCTCGGCAACAAGCGAGTCTTGTGCGCGAGGCGTACCACTTTTGCAGCCAAGCTTCGGCTCGTGGACGCCGAGATGACGACCGTTTGACAGCTTTACCTGCATGACGAGCTGGTCAGCTGACCCAAACCGAACAAGTTGTTGAACGATGTTCTTCTTTAGATTCTGCCCTTGTCAGGGCATTGGTGTCAGCTTACCGGTTCTAGTGTGCTACCCCGCACCAGATTTTTTTTTTGTTCAAACCCTTCTTCCCTAACTTCTAGTGATGGGAGGCTAAGTCGATTAGTGGTTATGAACGTTGTATGCGATGCATACTGTTTGAGTGCGTTCCGTTCATTTCTGCTGGTTCCTAGAAGAAGCCCGTATTATCTCTTTTCTAGTTTTAGTTGGGTTGTCCCGTATAGATATATAGTTTTAGTTGGGTTGTCCCTTACAGATATTTAGTTTTACTTGGGTTGTCCCGTTCAGATTTGTCTTGTTATATTAATCACCGCTACGGCTTCTTACTCGAGTACCAGCAGCCATTTGATCACCGACCTCTCACCTTGATCTGTTGACTTCAGTCTCTTGCCAAGTTGATGGACGTTGTCCATCCCTTTCTGAGTTTTTTATCCTTGGTAAAAGTGTGTTCGTCCTGATCACCCTAATATGGGATGGTAGCCCTTCAGGCTCCGGTCCCACAATTTCAGATTCTTCTACAATTGCTAGCCCACAATATGGACTGACCGAAATGTATCGATTAGCAATATTCTGCGAAGAGAGAGGGAGTTTTTTTTTAAATCCATCTGGGCTGGGGAAGAAGCAGTTTTTGTGTGTGTTGAACGGGCGTACTGTCCTCGCCGAACCGTCATGCCAACATCCTTACAAATGATAAACGTATAGTATAAAAGCACTTTCTTATATATATAGATATTTGGCACAATTTTCTTTGAAAGTATTGGTGACATTGGCATAAACGCATTTTCTTGTATTTACATATTTGGCACAATTTTTGTTTGAACTATTGTTGGCATTAGTATAGGCACGCTTTTTTATTAGTTTTGCTTGGCACAATTTCCGTTTGAGTTATCGCGAGATTAAAATAGACGCAGTTCCTTTTTATGAATTGATTTAATGGTAGCATCGGTATAAACGCATTTATTTTTTTCTTGTTTTTTTTATGGTTATATATACCTGGTGCAATCTTCGGCTGAATTATTTTCAGCATTAGCTTAAACACAGGTTCTTTTGGTACATATGTGGCACAATTTCACTTTGGCTGTTTGTTGATTATACTTGGCGGAATTTTCGGTTGAATTATAGTGAATAGTCACATCATTGTTTCCCTATCGTATTTGGTATAGTCTTCAGTTGAACTATTATAGGCACTACTATAGACGCGTCTTTTTTTCTTTTGATATCAACACCAGAGCATTACCTCGCGGGTTTTTTTTTCTTGGTTTTATTTGTCCGGAGAATCAGACCAAGATGGACTTCTCCTTCTTATCACCGGATGAGCTCGAGATCGAATTCGCTGTACGCAACCTTAGATCTGCTGACGCTAATGCTCGCCGTAAGCTCATAGAAGTGTACGAGGCCGAGAAGTTGGAATCCGGCAGAGCACCCTTTAAGTCTCACGCTCATAAAAATCCATCGCGCGAATAAGACTATATTATCAATCGAGTCGACGCGCTGAATCGTGACCTGAGTTCGGACCCCATCCGAACCGTCGAAGATCGTACGCGTTATACCAGTCAGGTGCTTCATGTACTCTATGGGGCCCAGCGGCTGCGTAATATGTCTCCCTCTGTCCAGTCTGATGCGCAAGCTTTCGTCCAGACCTTGGAGGATTTCCTGAGCCGTGTCGAATCTTCCCAGCGTACGACAGAGTCCGTGGCGCTGGAGGCGTAACGCTCACAGTTCCTGTGACTAGCACAGACAGTCAAGGGTCCAACCCGTTGACAGGTTTGACCACGGAAGGCGCTGCGATGGGCTTACCAGGACCTAACTTGGGGAACGTCCACACTAAGCCTGCCGACTCGTACCTGGACTTTTCAATATTCGAAGAGTAGAGGGTTCAAGCAGCTCCCACTGACATACCACACACGTTTGCTGACCCAATTTCGGCAAGGTCACGTATTCCGTCGATCAACGATCGGTCACTGGAGTATCTCCGCTGCCGAGACAAAGTAATACTGGATCTCGTGTACCACCTTTATCGGGCTCGTTCGTTTCTCCGCTTAACATTCCAACTCATACTCGACAGCCAGCAGCGAGGGACCGTAGCAGTGTATCTTACAGTCCTGTCTTCCGCTGGAAGTTAAATTTGGATGGCACATCCGGCCTGGATGTGACAGAGTTCATATTTCGGGTAGAATCACTGGAAGTACTAGAACAAGTATCCGTCTCCGAATTTTGTGCTGGGTTTCATACACTCGTTACCGGGAAAACTGCCAACTGGTATTGGCTATATCTGCGAAATCAGCGTACGCACTCGTGGCAAGAGTTACGTTCAGCACTCCGATGCGAATTCCGCAGCCAGGAAACTGACTACGAAATTCTCAAGCTAGTTGAGTCAAGTAGGCAAGGAGTGAACGAGTCCTTCAGTGATTTTCGATTAGCGGTTCACGCGTTAGTGTCCAAAATGAGCACATCGATTCCAGAAGCAGAGCTGGTGGAAATACTGCGACGTAACATGAAACCTGCCTTACAGGAGGCCTTACTCCTTTATCAGACTTATAACGTGCTAGATTTGAGAGGGACCTGTGTAACCGATTTGAAAAATGATGGTCCGAGGAGTGGATGAAATCTGTTCAGATAGATCGTATGTGAATCACACTTTGTCCAATCTTATAGACGCCATTGACGTTCCACCGCGAGATGTTCAAATTAATGCTCCGAGAGACATCCACCGACCCGCTAGATCTTAGGTGACATGCTGGAACTGGTCGGCCGAAGGTCACGTCTACATCAACTGTCCACTAGGTCCACAGAGGGTCTTTTGATATGGATGCGGTGCAGTGGGGGTAATTAAAAGGCAATGCAGAGCTTGCTTATCGGGAAACCGAGGCAGGGGTCAAAATTTCATAGGTGGTCAGCGCCGTTTGACTCCAAACCAAACCTTCAGGCGCAAGACAGAGGAAGTGGCTACCAACACCGAGCCCGACCGCTACCGTTAACTCCACGGCGTAGAGCTGCAGCGCTCCCAAAACACAAAACTCGCGAACCCAGATTGAATTTTAAATCGGTTAACAGTCTTAAAGTAAACATTTCTAACTCTTACACTTTCTCGGATGAAAGCTCGTCAATCTCCACCTCGGATATAGAGGAGGCATCGTTTTGTGTCAGCGAATTCCCATGGGCTTCGGGGTCCGTTTCCTCCAGGACTATCCCACGCACACATACGTACCTCAGCCTGCGTAGAGTAATAAAGCCTGCCATTGCCGAAACAGTAGTATCTGATGAAGAGGATCCTTGGGATCCTCATTCGTACGCCGATGTTTACATTCAGGGACGAAAGATTCGAGGTTTATTGAATAGCGGTGCAAATGTGAGCGTGCTCGCGGCTGGAGCAGAGAAGTTCCTGGGTAAGATGGGGATTTCGTTTCACTCGGTGCCGTCTTCAGTTTCGACCGCTGATGGGCGGCAGCAAAAGGTCCTGGGCCACATACGGGTCCTCGTAATATATGGTGAAAAGATGCGTATGATGAGACTGCACATAGTTCCCTCTCTTCAGCAACACCTGTACCTGGGAATCGATTTTTGGAACGCATTCGGTTTAAGACCTGTCATGGTAAGTGAGCTTCATTCCTTGCCAAAAGCCTTACCTTTTTGTTCGCAACAGCACGATCTGTCAGAATACGATTCGCAACGTTTGCAAGAGGTGATCACCTCCTTTCTGTCATTCAGCCAGCAAGGCTTGGGTCTCACCACGTTGGTAGAGCATGAGATAGACATTGGTCTGGCGAAACCCATTAAACAGCGTTTCCATTCAGTGTCTCCGGCAGTGCAGAAATCCTTATACGATGAGCTCGACCGAATGTTGTCGCTAGGAGTCATTGAGGAGAGCCAAAGCTCGTGGTCGTCACCAGTCACTTTAGTTAAGAAGGCTAACGGTAAGGTGCGCCTCTGTATGGACGCTCGAAAATTAAACTCCGTTACAGTCCCACATGCCTTTCCGTTGCCTCTTATAGATGGACTCCTCAGTAGACTCCAGGAGACAAAGTTCATCTCTGCCATAGACTTAAAGGACGCGTTCTGGCAGATTCCTCTCGCCATGGGATCAAGAGACAAAACTGCTTTCGCAGTGCCGGGAAGACCCCTATACCAGTTCAAGGTGCTTCCGTTTGGTCTTTGCAACGCTCAGCAAACAATGTGCAAGCTGATGTGCAAGGTTATCCCTCACCAACTGCATGATCAGGTGTCTGTGTATCTTGACGACTTACTCACTACTTCCTCTAAGTTTGACGAACACCTAAGCCGAAGTCGAGACGGAAATAGGTATATCTTCATCGTACTGGATCACTTATCTAAGTTTGTGTTGTTGGAAGCAATGCCCGAGGCCACAGCCTCGCGGGTTGTCAAATTCCTGGAGCAAAAGGTCTTAGTTATGTTTGAAGCTCCGAACAATGGTAGTCAGTTCATTGCAAAGATATTTGCCCATTTGTTGGATCGTTATGGGGTGAAACACATCTTCTCACCAGCCTACTCCCCTCAACGAAACGCCTCTGAGCGTGTTAATCAGTTCTGGCAGCGATCCGCGCCTTCGTCGGCACAGAGCATCGATTTTGGGACGATCATCTGAACGAGATTGGCTTCGCCATCCGTAATGTCGTGCATGAGTCGTCTAAATGCTTGCCATATTTCTTGCTTTTCGGTCGATATCCGGTAACACGCGGTAGCTCATATCAACTTCTGCAAGATTTGAAGGCAGATTCCGATGGGGCTAGTGAGGGTATACCTGTCAACCAAAAGCTTCAGCTGTTGCGCGATGAAGTAAAGCTTCGCCTTACGGAGGTGTATCGAAAGTACGCCGCTGGTTACAACTTGCGAACTCGAAAAAGAGCTTTTGTACCTGGACAGACGGTGTACGTCCGAAACTTTGTGCAAAGTAGCGCAGTCGATCGCTTTGCTGCCAAATTTGCACCCAAGTTCATAAAAGCGACTATTGTAGAACGAATCGGGCGTGTTTCATATCGTCTGCAGAATGATAAGCGTCTCTCAATCGGAATTTTCCATGCTCAAGATATAAAGTCCTGATCAGAGGCGATTAGATCTCGGCAGCCCTAAGAAGGCATCAGGCAAGCTTCACTTGTGATCTACAGGTTATCGCAAGCCCTCCTTGTACTTCTTCTTCTGTGGTGTGATAACCTACTTAGCCTTTGTTACTAATCCCTACTGGGTTAGCCTTCATCCGAAGGATTTTACTTTCCTGTCCTTTCTTCAATTTTCTTCCAATTCAAAAATGTCACATCATCATCGAGTGCGGATGGAGTCTCAGCGATTTTTTTTTTATATATTGTGTATTATCTCTAAACTAACCAGTTTAGATGGTCTCAGTCTTTGTTACTAGCCCCTTCTGGGTTAGCTTTCGTATGAAGGATTTTTCTTTCCTGTCCTTTCTTCAATTTCCTTAGAGCTTGAACCCGCTTGCTGCATCCCGCGGGTTTTCCGTCATCCCGTCATCTATCAACTCACTGATAGATGAATTCTATCTGTTATGAAGCGAGTTGCTCTCTTGGGATTGGGGGGGGGGGGGATTTCCGGGTGTTGCGACTGGATTCAGCAGAACACAGAACGATAAGTAGTGGCATTTCACCGACGAAGTCGTAATCTCGATCCGAACATTCCCATACCCAATGGGCGAGGCGAGTTGGTAGACGACGTCTATCGGTAGATCAGTCCTCCCTCGTCCAAGACGGATTGGGATCATGGCCGCAGATGGGATCTTAGGTTTCAACAACTCAGGGTCTGGCGTATGCCCGGCTTGAGACTCTTGTGGGTCGTCCCCACGTTGGCCGCAGCTGCAAAGATATCACTCATCGTTCACCCCCTCAAGCAAACCCTCTTGTTTTTTCCTCTTCTTTCTCTCTTTTCCCTCGTTTTGCCCGGCATGAGACTCTATTCTCGGTGGGTCGTCCCCACGCTGTAGCGTATACCCCCTTTATTTATGGTTGGTAGTTGGATATTATTATTCCTTGTTGACTCCTTAATACCAACATTAATGTATTTTAAGATTTTCTTCACGGAAATCGGCTTGAACAAGTTTTTTTTTTTTCATTTACATGAAACAAAAAAAAGAATATTTTATTATAGAGAGATTTGTTAAAATATCTTTGAAATAATAAAAAGAAGTTGTTCTTTTTATTAATAAGTGATAACAATTTTTAGTTAGTTTAATTCTTTTTATTTTTATATTTTTTTTTTGTTATTAAAAATATTTTTATAAATTTATTACGATGCTTTTGTACCGTATTGTATTTGTCGTAGTCTTGACTCTATGAATTCTTCAATACTAATAAATATTTTTATCTGACATTTTCATACAAACTTATTCTATGCATACTCAGATGCTTTATACATTTTTATATATCTAAAATTCTAATACTCTAAGTGTATGTATACTTGATTTAAAGTTTCACATGTATTGTTTATAGTACAATTCTTTAGGCTACTTCGTAATGCAATATTCAATTCTTTTCCAAGTTTTCCGTTCTACATATTAAAATTTTATTAATAATTTTATTTATTTATAAATATGTAATTATGAATATGTAGGTTAGTATTTTGGACGCTACACCTTTACGCTACCATTTATTTCTGTCTGGCTTCTCTACTTCTGTAGAGAAACACCCATGATTTCCCACAGGTACCTAGGGAAAAGATAAAATGTAGGCATTTCCGAGAAATAGCCCTATGCTACTTCTCCATATTACAAAAATTCCTGAAAAGTAATAAAAATTAAATTTAGAGATTTCCGAGAAGTAGCCCTATACTACATCTCCATATTAAAAAATAATTCCTGAAAACCTGTAGGGTACATAACCCAACAAAAAAGAAATATTTCTTTCTTTCAAAAAAAAAAAAAATCCTAAATTGTGCAAAGCGCGGACAATTTACGCGACGGAAACGGTATTTCGCCTAGCTCTAAGGCATCACGCGATACCATCACGCTATGCATTACAGTAGGTCCGCCCGAAATTCCAAAGACATTTGAGCTCGAATGTACGCCAGCTGAGGCAAGCATTGGGGATTTTCGAGACGAAAAGCGCTCGTCGGTTGGTCGGGCGGAAGACAGTACGGCTGAAATGTAGGCAGACTGCGAGAGTTGAGTTAGTTGATTCTGAGCAGGCGACTAGGGAGGAACCGCACGCGCACAGTAGTAGAAAGTTTGTTTGGTTGGTTAATTTTTCATTCGGAACGGTCGTGGAAGAAGATCAGATCATGGGACTTTTGCGATTCTCAGCCGGTTTAGGCTTGTCCTGAAAAAGATATGTTGATTAATTAGTGACTCGAGCGATATAAATTGTTTTAAGAGATTACCTGTGCAATTTTTCTTTGTGAATTGTTCATGCCCTGAGAGCGTATCTGTAAAGGAAAATTTTGACTAATTAGTGACACTAGTGTTATAAGTTGTTTTAATAGACTACCTGCGTAAATTCTCCTTTGTGGAATTTTCATGCCATGAGAGCATAGCTGAATAGGAAAATTTTGATTAATTAGTGACTCTAGTGTTATAAGTGAGTTTTATGGATTACCTGCGTAAATTTTGCTTTGTGGAATTTTCATGCCATGAGAGCACATCTGCAAAAGAAAATTTTTGACTAGCTAGTGACTCTAGTGTTATAGGCTATTTTATGGATTACCTGCGTAATGTGAAATTTTCAGGCCACGAGAGCATACCTGAAAAGGAAAATTTTGATTAATTAGTGACTCTAGTGTTATAGGTTGTTTTTTTATGGATTACCTGTGTAGATTTTTCTTTGTGGAATTCTCGTGCCGTGAAGGCTTATCTGAAAAAAGGAAAGTTTCGATTTGTATAGATTACCTGTGTAAATTTCTCTTTGTGGAATCTTCATGCCATGAGAGCTTACCTGAAAAGGAAAATTTTGATTAATTAGTGACTCTAGTGTTATAAGTTGTTTTATGGATTACCTGTGAAAATTTTTCTTCGTGGAACTTTCCTGCCATGAGGGCATACCTGAAAAAGTAAAAGTTTGATTAGGCAGTGACTCTGGTCCTATAAATTTTTTTTGTTATGATTTACCTGTATCGTTTTGTTCGATGATTTCGACGCCGTGGAGGCAAATCTGGGAATAAAGTGTTAATTATTCAGGAACTCTTGTGATAGATCTTTTATAAATTACCTGTGTGGTTCCATTCGTTAATTTCCACGCCGAAAGGGTGTACCTGACTAGGAAAATTTAATTAATCAGTAACTCTAGTGATAGTTCTTTCGTGAATTACCTGTGTAATGTGGTTCATTAATTTTCACGCCGTACTGTTGTATTCAAAAGGAAAATTTTGGTTAATCAGGGACTCTAGCGAACTTTCTTTTTCGAGTTCCGTATTCTCGTTATTAGCTATACATATCACAGCTTTGTAATGTTGAAGGCTGAGTGCGTAATAAGAAAAAAAAACACAAATAAAGAAGAAAAGACGAAAAAAGAAAAAAAATATATAAATTACAAATATATTAATAAATAAAAAAACAAAGAGGTCAATGTACCCACAAACACAACATCGATCAGTTTATAGTCCTTTCAACGAAAGGGTGCACCCAGTCATCTCTAGTATATGTCATCGAGGGACTCCGTCCGCCGCTAATCTGTCCTGGTAGAGGTCCAGGGTTTAGTATTTAATATTGTCTTGAAAACAAAAGATATCTTTTGGTTTTGACTGTTGGCCGGCAGAGGCTCAAGGGCTCGTAATGTTATCCTAAGAAGAGGAACAAAAAAAAGGTATCTTTTGTCTCAAGTCGTGGCCAGTAGAGGTCCAAAGTTTGATAATAGTGTATTTCTTGTATGAATCTTAGTCCTAAGTATAGGTAGTAGGGCCAGCTTAGAATAAGCTGTATATATGTATATGAATATAGTTTTCTCATTAACGTAAAGACAGGGAAGAAGTGATAAAAGCAAGGCTTTTATATTATAGTTAAATTTATTTTTTGTGCATACCTATTTTATACAGCTGGTTTTGTATGGAGAATCGTGGAATGAAATTATTATTAAATATTTTGTGAACTTACGAAACCGTGTACTCCATTTCTTAACTATTAGCCCTGTTCAATCACCGTTATCTATCGTCCACCATTCGTGGGTAGGCAGACCACTCATACCGGCGGGCATGGAACGCATTGCTACAGGTAATAGTCTCAACGTGATGGAGTAGCTAACTTTGGGAGGTGGTATGGCGGATCGATTTGTGGAGGCAGGCCTTTAGCACACGCATTTTCATAATGGGGCTGAGCATTTTGATACGGCTTTGGAGGCCTAGCCAGGGTGGATGGGGGTGATTGGGCCCAACATTACCCAAAGCCGGGGTCTCAACAACATCAGAGACCCCTTACAGTTCTCTCACTCTCTCTCAATCGTCCATTGGCCAGCGTTGTAAACTCTCCGGGTGAATTAGCACTTCTTCGGCGTTGCTGAGGTTTTCTATTCTCCTACTTTTTACCTCATATAAATAAAATTAATTTGCTTCTTTCTAGGCTTTCAGGTTCTATCATGAGAAGGAAGCCTGCATTAGATCTCTTTTTTCTGTCTGTCCGTCTGCAGTCACGACTACAATTTCCTATTTTGTACTGTCCGTCCGTCTGTCTGATCAGTTATGTTGACGATTTTGCACAGCTTAACAAGCATCAAGGGATGTGGGTGGCAAGAACAACCCCAAGCCGGCTGATCGCTAGCGGCATATTTGCTATGCAGCCACCCACGCTAATCCCGCGATGATTTAGTAACAAAGAGGTGTCTGATGTAGTATGTATCTACATTCAGGTACAAGTGAATGTAGGTAGATCTGCCGCCTGACACGCTTTTCGTTACAAATATTTCGGTGCTTCAGCATAACATCTGAAATTAGGCTACCATCGGGTGCTCTAGAAATTCTTGGTGGTTTTTCAAATGGCTAACAAAATTATTTGTACCTAAGCGATTTGACATCTGTTGTCTAATTGAATACATCCATAGTTAGTAAATAAAATAAAAAAAAAACGTGAAATTTAAACTTCTTCCGATTCGGCACTTTAAGTTCAACCAGCTCACTTATAAAGAAATTCTACTCATTTACAAAAACTGAGAAAAGTAAATTTCTTCGTCTAACTGTCTGCTATCTATCAAGAAGCAGATAAAACTCATCGTTATCTGCTATTAAGTAATTTTAAGGCATGTATGTATAATAAATAGAAAGAAAATTCACTTTCGTATATAATTTGTCTTCTTACATTTTGAGGATTACTTAAGGGAAACGACAAAGAAAAAGGCAAAAAAGTCAGCCAGTCTTGTCTCAACCCCTTGGGGGCTCTACCTTAAACTAATTGGTGAGTCAGCATGAATCTTGTGTGTGTGACAAAGTTATGTAGAGAAAAAGTGAGAGAGAGAGATAGAGAGAGACTTAATTAAATTAACCTGTCAGAACTAAAGGAGCTCATGATATATTACTAACTGTGATTATATAGAATAAATATTTACTTACTGTTACTACTATGGCTGTCGTGTCCCAAAGCAATCCAGTGAAAACAATTAAAAACACTCGCGTAATTCTAAAATAATACTATATTTACTGACTTAGTGTTACTACAAAAACAGTTACTCGCGATCGATACTTCTCATTAAATTCTCTAATTACCACTGACTCAACTGATACCGAACTCCTATCTTTAATCAAAACTAACTTCTAACTACGCAACCCGTCCTATTTAAACGACCGTGCTCACCCCCATTCAACCAGGCGGAAGCGACTTTGACCCAGTTACCAGCGCAATACCTTGAAATCATAATTACATAGTATTACGCTAATCACTGCCGACAGCGGGAGCCCCCAATACCGCATGCAAACAAACAGTGAGCCCAGCTGAATATTTCACTATGCTAAGTGAATTACTTAACCATGACTCAATGCCCAGTTACATACAGCAGTGGCTGCGACAGGTTACAGGTAAACAATTCGCAATCGCCAGGCATTTTACTGTGAGAAGTAAAATCCTTAGTTATTGCAAATCATTTAATTACTTGTACATTTGCTGCCAGCTTGAGTCGTGATGTCACAATTTAATTTCACCAATTGAATATTGGGTCACGGCATTCCTCCCCCTGAGAAAAACTGATTCCCAAGAGGAATCAGATCGGGGTGCTCAGTTAGGTTACTATACTTAACTTAACTAAAAAACAAAACAAAAACTGAGGTGCAATAGTCACTATCGCTTAAATAACTTTTATAACTTTGGTTAGGTTTACATACACTTTCTGTTCTATTCTTCTATTTTTTTTTCTTATTACTTTTTTCTTATCATACATAATTTTTTTTCCATTGTCTTAACAATTTTTTTTTCTTTTACATTCCTTTTAATTACTTTACCATATGCGTTTCTTTTCTTTACAATATTTATTTTTATGTATATAATTATTTCTCTTATCTTTTTCTTTGCTCGTTTAATTTCTTTCTTATTTTCTTCTTACATTTAATTATCTTTTCTAATTTTCTTTCTTATACCTTATTTTGCTTAGTCTTTTTTTAACAATTGTCTTAAAAACTACTACTACCTCCATTTCTCTTCTTCTAATTCCTAGAAAACTTAACTAGTAAAAAAAATGCATACTACTTGCTTGTTTATAGGTACATATACTACCTCTAATAAATTCTTCCTAACTACCGGTTGCCAGGGCCTACCTTTTTACAATCATATCTACTATCTATTTCCGTAACACTGCTGAATGCTGTGGTGACTACTACGGTTGTACGAGCAACTTTTCGATGGAAGGGGCCAATTTGGGCTCTGGGGACCATTACCTCGATGCTAGTCATGTCCTTTGTTCTCCAGCTGCGGCTCTAATTTCCCTCTTCGCGTGTTTCAAGTTAACCTAAAAACTATTGGCAACGTTGATGTATTGCAGGTGCTTAGGGATGCTTGGTTCTGCTTCCATCGTCTCAGGTAGACCACAATTCCTGCTACTCTTAGTAAGCTGATGGTACTTAATGACTGCAGATAGTTGTCTTCGCTGATTTGAACCATATCCGTTTGATAGACTGTGTCTACTATTACCTGGTGGGGCTGTCCTCTTCGGAAGTTCTGGAATATATTTACAATAGTGGAATTTGGTCGAAAGCGAACTGTTATTTTACGGTTGAGCTTTTCACTTATAATGTTCATTGTTTTCTTGATGACACTCTTATTATTTCACTTGGTATTATTTTTGTACTACTTCCATATGCACGATGGAGTTCTCTCAATTATATCAAGAGTCCACCCATACATAAAGAAATACACGTACTCTATTTCCCTTGAAAGTCTTGTAACGTATTTTTTTAAACTGCGTCCCATACTTTTTTTTTAAATTTATTCGACTATATGTCTTAAATTTGTGAAGGTTATATCATCTTTATTTTCAACCTCATCTTTGACACACATTGAGACTTTGCAGATATGTTCTTCGCTTCTCAAACGTCTTCCAAACTCCCAGACACTTCAAAGTTGTGTATATCTGAGGGCTGATGAGTTCGAAATGCCTTCCTCTCAGTCATTTAATGTGTGGTTTTATGCTTTCTTTTGTTTTTTAAACTTAATCGGTGCCTTCCTTATTTTCAGATCGATCTTCACAGATTGTCAATGTGTGTAATTAAGAAAATTGTCGACGATGAAAGCTCCTTATTTTCACACCCACAGTATTGGTCTGACGATCAAATTTGTGCTTCTGGAATCGCCAGTTCTGCTTCAGTCTCCTTGAGATTTTTTCAGCTTTTACGTATGGTTAGCAATTATTTTTAGATTCTATACTTAAAATTAGGATGAAATTTTGTACTTATTTATGTATTTATCTATTTTTTCTTAACATCCATATGGTTACTTATGTTATTTATTTTTCCTTTATTTCCCTTATTTTTTAAGATTTTAAGCTTTAAACGTTAGTTTATTATTATACATTTAGAATTTCAAAGATATGAATATGCTTCTAACATGTGTTATATCTTTTTCAATGAATTTTCCTATACGTAGGTAATGTTTTCGCATTTAACTTCATTTTCTTTTAAATATTATATCCTTTATAACTTTTTTCTGTAACCCGCTTTTTTTTTTCAACTCAAGCTTTTCACATTTAATTTTTCTTTTATTCTTTTTACTTTTTGTCAATTAATATTTCTCATTATTATCTTTTTGTAAACTCTCCTCCCTTCTCTATTTTACCCCCGTTTTTTTTACGTTTTACTTGGACAGTATTTTTCTTTATTTTTATTCTTTCAAAATTTCAATTTTTTCTTTTTTTTATTCACTTATTCTTATAAAATCTTTATTTTTTCTTCTTGTTCTTCTATACATACCTACATATATATATTTCTTTTAAAACACCTTTTAATAACTTTTTTTTAATTTACTTTACAAGGGGCACTGGGTTATCTTTAGCCCTCCTTTCATATCCTTCTGGCCATGGACTACCAAAATCCGTTCATCAAATTTCTTCTGAAAATAGAGGGAATTTGTTGGAAATCTTTTTGGTTACGTACCCCGATTACTGGGTCATAACCTTTACCTGCCTTGTAAGGGTTTATTGAACTTGTAGCCAAAGTTGAATTTTCAACATGAATGGAGTTCCGTTCCCTTACTTTTCCTCTGCCTTGATGGAATTCTGTCCTATCTGGCTTCCTATTATCTCCCTGCGATTTAAACCTACCTTTTTGCAGAATCCCCTGGGCTTTCCCTAGTTATGGATAACAATTGTTCCTACCATTATAGCGCCATCCAGATCGTTTAGGATACTTACGAGGTCCGTGCCATTCTTGCGAGGAGTTCATGGTTTTGACAGGGAAGGCTCTTGCTTTCGCGATTCTAACAAATGCAGGTCCATCTCCCAGCTTATTTCCGCTATACCCATAATATTCCGGCTATCTCCTCCCTTTCTCACGACATTCTTCGACGCTTACATAGTCAAGTTCCACACTGTCGTAAGCTCTGGCCGAGGTCTTCTGCCATATTGCTGTGCTCTTCCCTCCGTGTCTTGTAGCTGGCTCTTCATTGCATGACATACCTTTCCGTTTGCTATCTGGCTACTTGGTCTGATGTTTTCTGCAACACTAATTTGACCCTCCTCTTCTCTGGCTTGTGAAGGATTTTCTAGACTATAACAATGGAAAGCAGTCGTTACAACTTCTCCACTAGCGGCGACGTTCCCACAAACGGCACTTTCTTCTTCTGCTTCAGCACCTTGTATCCACAATTTCCTCTTCATGCAGTCGATAACAGCTCTATCACTGAGGAAGTCCATTCCAAGGATACCGTCTGCTGGAATTGAATCTGTGTCACCTATGGCGTTAAATCGACAAGCCTGCCGACTGTTATCTATTAGCAACTTCGCCTCACAGGTGCCTATGGAATTCCTAACAAATCCAAACAGTCCTCCAATTTGTATTTTCTTATGTGTGTGTATCGGTGTATTTCTTTTTATTCTATTGACTTTAATCAAACTACACGTAGATCTAGTGTCGATTAAAAGCGTAAACTTGCCTTCTAAAGCTATATCTTCTAGTCCAATGTCGGCTTCTATTGTGATGATGCAATTATTAACTAGCTCTAATTCCATGTCTATGTCTTTACCCGAATATCTGGTTCCTAATTTGTTTAGTGGAAGGCAGCTGCGGGATTGTTCCCGAGCTGCCACCTCCCGTTTCCCTCTTGCTGAATATTATTCTCTGCAAGCACTGAATAGGTCTTGGTTGCTTTGTTTGACTGAGGGAACCCCTGTGCATTCCCGATAATGCTGGCTTCAATTTCGGTCCCGTCCTTTTAGGTTCCTCCTTGCTGAACCTACCAGCACCCTAGCTGCCTGCTGCCAGTCCTCTGTTCTCTTCCTTCGTATAATTCGGCAGCCCTGTTTCCTTAATTTTAAGTCTCCTAGCGTCCATCTCAAAGTAGTCTGCCTCCTCACGTGCTTCATCCAGAGATCGAAATTTGCGTCCCGTCAAATATAGGTGAGTAGTCTGCTGCATAACACCCGCCTAGAACGTTGCCACCGCTTCTGCCTCAAGTTCTGCTATCAATCCCCCGTCTTTGCCTGGATACTTAGCCGAAACTGCCGCCTTGATTTGACACAGTAGCTCCTTAAGTCTATCCGCATAGTCTTTTATGACGTCACCGGGCCTTTGTACGCATGCTATCATTGCAGCTCACAGTATGATTTTTTTGGCATATAGGCAGTTTGAATTATCTGCTGCAACGCCTCAAAATCCTTCGGCTCCTCTGAACTTACTAGATAATATGCGTCATCTAACACCCGATATCTTACACATTTCATGAAGATAAGCTGTTCCTCGGCCTTTAAACGATCGTAAAGATCTTTGCAGCAGCTCAAGAAACGGTGAACTTCCTTCGACAGTTTTGGCGTTCTTTCTCCAGAAAACGTTGGTATGTATCTGGACACCAAGTCCATGACTTTATCATAAGCATCGGCCATGGTTTTCCTTGCTGGTTTCTCGGAGCTGTTCGTGCTATACTTCAGCACTTGGTCTTCACACGTCCTTGCTAAGGTCTGCTTTTTAGCTTTCACAATTTCTTCTTGCCCTGAAGTAATTGCTCCTCCTTCTCACTGCCGTTCGTGGAATACTAATTTCTTGGGTGACCACTTCTTAAAAATCCCTCGAACTAGACCCTCCTCTTGTGATAATGGTGCGACTCCTAATTCTTGCTCTAGTTCAGTGGCGGGCTTTTCTGCCTCCTCCAATTGCCTTTCTAAAGACTTTATAGTTCCTTTTAAAGCCCTGTTTTCCTGTTTGCACTCATCCAACGCTTGATCAGTTTCTTCCTCAATTCTACCAATAACTTCAAAGGTAGACGTTATCACCAAATCAAAGGTTTTTCCCTTTATGCTTTTCACTGTAGCCTCATTTATTTCTTCCAGAAAATTATTTACGTCTTCACTCGGCAATCCTTTCTTTAATTCATCCGTTAGATGCTCTTCTAGGTACCGCCAATCCTGTTCGTAATGTTGTAATTTCAGCTGGCACTCCTTCAACTCCTCCGTTCTGGTTTCCAATTCCTTTTCCTGGTCCTTAACTCGTAACAATTCTTCCCACGTTAGAACGTTACTTCTTCCCACTGACATTTATAGTCATTACCTAATTTACCCTTAACTCTCAAACACTTCTCCTGGACTGTAACTAATTGCTTAAAAACCCTAAACACAAAAGCTTGAACTTTCGACGGTTTTTCAACAATGCTCTTTCCTAATATTCAATATTTCCGAACTTACTTCCAAGTTTAACGCCCGAATACCCGCGAATACCTTAAATTTTTTACCTAGCATTTGACAACTTCCCAATGACCAAAATTATAACTCTTAATACGCCGTACACTCCGAAAAATTAGACTTTACTTACTTAATCTACTAAACTACTAAAGCTACTCCATTTGCATACCACACTATCACACTATACATTTCATAAAACTCAGACAACCTAACCAAAAACAATCTCACGCAACAACAATCACCACAATTTATACCCTTTTGTCTTTAATTTTCTCCAATACTTTAACGTGTAAAGAAAATTAGCCTAAGACTGGAGCAGCTAAAAAAGCGTTAACTCCCACAAAAATACAACAAAACGGAGCCGCTAAAAAAGCGTTACTCCCACACTTAAAAAAATGGAGCAGCTAAAAAAAAGCATAACTCCCACAATTCATAAAAAAACGAAAAATGAAAAAAAAATTGTTTCACTGAATTAAAATAATACTTGCCTACTCTTTATCGGGCTGCGACAATTTCCCCGACGAGCTCTAATTTGAACCCGCTTTAGTTTAATCATTGTTGAAATATCAATTTTTTTTTATTATATATAGTCTTGCAAGTGGTCATTTGGAAAATTCTAATTGGCTCACATTGCGGCAGTAGATTTAACCTGGTACCTACGTTGTAACTCTATAATATTGCTAGGAGAGAGAGGCCAAGTGACCAATCAATACAACTTATGGCACCACTGAACAATTGGTGTATATTTTTACTCTCACATTCAATTCAATTAATTTATTTCCGGGGAAACGATTTAACAAAATTTGCTATGAATTGATAGAATTAAAGATCCATTGAATATGGAAGTTTGGAACCATGGAAGTAGCGTTTTGTGTCCCTTAGTGCAGTTTACTGATTGAAGCATGGAATTCAAGTGAAGCAAGTTAAACAGGAATACATGGTGTTTCAGTTTCAAAAATAGAGAGTAGGTCCATTATCGAAAATATACTTGTCATATTTATGAAAAGGCCGTATGCAAAATTTCAGCACTCGATAGCTGTTTGCCAAGACTTAATACCAAATGACTCTCCACGACCAAGCGCACTAAATCGCAGTTATACGACTCGTATAGTTCTTCTAGAGGCCTATGGGACGTGCCAAGTATAAATAAACATCATTCATAGAAAAATGAATACTGCAATACACCATATGGAAGGAGCATGAAGTCAAGAAGTAAAGACGTGTAAATTTTTCCCCATGAATGTAACGCATTTGGATATCGTTAAGCTTCGACAAGATATTGTCAGGTCCAATAATATCAGATGGAATAGAGTAAATTAATTAATTAATTTGGCAAGGCAACTCATCGGCTGAAGGGATATTATAAACACTGCACACCTCGAAAACTAATTTTTAGTCACCTTCAGAATCATTTTGACTGATTTTCTTTTATGTGACGACACGTCTGCGTCTGATCGTGCTTTTTTGAACGCTTGACCAACCAGCATGAAAATCCGGTAACATATTTTCCAAAGTTCCCAGCTAGTAATACCTTGTTGAGCGTAGAAAGCCGTAGATAGGTATGGCTTGGATTATGATAAAAAAAAGCTGTAAACATGGGAATATTAGTCTCACGTTAGCTTCCAGGAAAATGTGTGTTGACGTAATATATAAAGAAGTACACATATCATAGAACTAATTAAAAAAAAAATTAAAATAAAAAAAAACTGTTTTTATCCTGATATAATGTTTTTTTTAATTACCTAAACTTATGCTCGTTAACGCTAGCGGTCCTGCCATTCCTCCATTCTCAGATATTTTCTTTTACGCAGCCATTGGTTCAACATCTCGAAACAATACCTCTGATGGCTATTGGAGAGCCCGACACACCTCTGGAAACTCCATGCTCAACATGTCAGCACCAGATACTGCGCTCATTATTAAAGATCACCATATCGCCCACTCGTTCCAAGAGTTCCGACTGCCGTATCAGTCAGATATTAGTGTGATAGTTCTGTTCAGCATGCACTGGCCAAGTCGACGTAGCCTTAGCTGGGTCTCCATGATATGTATAGAGTGATCCAGTGCTTTCTAACACCGAACTAAACCTCAGTCGGCCGACGGAAGTAGAGGTCCTCCTCTATATGGGACAGCTACAGGTCCCTGTCAGGAACCAACATTGCTAAGATTCCATCAATCACATTTACTTAATTTTGCGTTAAATTTTAGGAATCAATTGCGTGCATCATCTGGCAACCTACCGGTGACACGTCAAGGATATTTCTTGAGCCAGGTATCTAGGTTTTGCTTAAGCGGTAGACCAGGATCTCTTGGTCCAACCAGTTGTTCGGAAATGCAGTTACTACTCACTTCAACACCAAGATCTAGACAATCAGCAGCACCTCAAACAGTTATCCAAGCTTCAGTCGTCTAGTGTCTCGTGCAGTAATACATGTGTACCGAGATTCAGCTAATTTGTTAGTATTTTACTTCACTGACTTCTTTCACTCACTTGTGAAAATAAGCTAATTCTTTTAAAACAGTGAAGTGAGTTGCTTCGAAAACTAATCTTGAATGACAATTTGCACAGCTTTTTGGATTTTTTATGTATGAAAGTGAACGCGGCTCCGAGTTATTATCCTCTACACAGTTTATGCGTATAATTAGGAGGAATATAATATTACATATTGCAAGAATTTAAATTTTCCGCTCTTTCCTCCCATGCATTGGGGTCCTTGTGCACTAACCAACTTCCCCTCTGATACACCATAACTTTATTTTAGTCCATCAATTAGAAATTTCTAGTATGCAAATGGCGAGTTACCATTTATTAGTGATAATTAATAACTATATGTGCTTACTATTACGAAGATGAAATTGCTGGTCGATAATTTGACTCCCACTCACCGCATAATTGGAAGTGAGTGAAATGAGTGAGTGAATTTATTAGCAGAATCAAGTTTGCAGAGAAGTGACGCGCTTCACTTACTTTTTGTCAATTTTGATTTACCTAAGCGCGATACTGGAGTAACCCGTGGACACTAGACCAAGGGTACCACGAAAATCTCACATCTCTTATTTAGAAAGTCATTGCTTCAGTCAGGGTGATCCCATAATAATTTGGTGAAGATCTGATGAAGACGTTCCAAAAGAAGATGTAAGGTTAAGTTAGCTGGAATGAGCGTCAATGAACTGCTCATGTAGGTTTTGGCTGGTATGAAAACTCCCACTGGGATGCTGAAAAAGAAAATATTTTTTATAAAATTATTTATTTAAACAAAAATGTTATAAAAATGGGAGTCAGAAATACCTCCCTTGGTTTTGTTAAGTAAGACTTCAATATAGCGTCAGGGAACTGTTTGATCTGTCTTGTTGCTCAGTCAGAACTTGAGTGGTTTTCTACATCCAGTAGCTCGCTATTTATTGGCAGAAACACAATGGTAATTGTGTCTGCCGGTGGCTGTAACAATGAGGCCTTGAATGATTTTTCTCTGCTGTTAGCTGCCATATTGCAAATGTAAAAGTTTTTGATGGCAGCTGATAGAGACAGCCGTCTAAGCATTTGAGAATATACACCTAAAGTGAAACGAAAACGTATGGAAAACGCACTCCTGGATTTATAGGCCTGTGTGCCATAGAACCTGACAGCAAACAGCTGTTTTGTGTATTTTAATTTGTTTGTGACTCTGATAACAAAAACCGCGTTAATATATTTATTTATTAAAATATTTATGTGTAAAGAAATGTGATTAGGTATACTTATATTATTATTATTCCACTTTTGTTAGTAGTGTAGCTAGGAGAGTTCTGGCCCTTTTTTTCCATACAAAAATTGTCCGGAAAATTTCAACTATTTTGGTGGTTCTGGACTGGGTTCTGGGTCACTGGGGGATTCTGTCTAGTGGTCTACGTCACAGGGCCTGCCTGGGGGAACTCCTTTCCTGTCGTCTGGCTGACCAGAAGATGACGCATCAACTGGTGGCCCCCGTAAGCTGTTCAAGCTCTTGTCTTAGATGATTTTTTTTTTAATAAAATAATGTTGGATTTTTTCTGGAATCGAACCGAGAACGCTTGGTTTTGTAAAATCCGATTCGCTCTACCATGAGACAATGAAGGTGTTGTGCAAATATTCTTTACAGTTGCTATATATGGGTAGACTTGTGGACCAGAGTTTTTTAATTAGAACTCTCACCCGCAGATGGCGCCACCGTCGCTAGGTAGACTAAATGTGAGGTTGTGTCTTGACTGTACTGATTTATGTCTTGAATGCACCATTGGGTCTTGACTGGTTTATGTCTTGAATGCACCATTGAGTCCTGACTGGCTTATGTCTTGGATGCACCATTGAGCCTTGACTGGCTTATGTCTTGGATGTGTCGTTTGGTCTTGACTGCACCCTAACGGCATTAGCTGATACTACCAGCATGCTCCGGTACTACGGCTTTCTTGGATGTGTGGTACGGTTATCTTGGATATGTGAAGTTTTTGGCTTCACTTTTGCCCACATGTGGCAGCATGCTACGGTTTTGGGAAGTTTTTGCTTCACTGTTGCCCACACGTGGCAGCATGCTACGGTTTTCTGTGTCCACACGTAGCAGCATGCTATGGTTTTTTTTATGTGTGGTGCGCATAAATGTAAGCTTTTCTTGTTTTCAAGTGTTGCGCCTAAATGTAAGTTTTGGTTTTAATTTAATATTATAATTAAAGTTAATAGTAGGAAATATTAGTTCACGCCAATTGATTCTAGATGGGTGCTATGTGGGGGGGATAGTAAAGATAGGGAGGGGGGTAATGAAATTTTCATCAGAAATCCTCAACGGGCTCTGGTTTTCGAGATATTAGCGTAAGTTATTTTTGCTCATGGGAATAGATTCTTGGTGGTGTGGGGTGGGAGGGGGAACGAAATTTTTATCAGAAATCCTCTACGGACTTTGGTTTTCGAGATATTTGCAACATTTGTTCAAACTATTAGCTAATTGGCAATTATATAATTACCAAGTGGCAATTAGCAGCTTGGTTGGTAATTATCTAATTGGCAATTAGCAGCTTGATTGGTAATTAGCTAAGGGGTTTGTCATGCTTGAAGTTTTCTTAGCTGAGCAGATAACGAATTTCGCAACATGGCATCATCACCTCGGTTTTTGTTGTTTCATCTTGGTTTTGCTGAACGGAAGTTGCACATATCTATCATCACAAGATTCGTAAACAAATTTTCACATCCTGTTGTAAACAAATTTAAGCAGTATCAGCACATTTATTCTTTTCATGTAATTTGATACCACACTCCCTGGAAGCCGCCTAATTTCAAGAATTTTACTGATCGACACGCTTCATTGGAATTCGTAAACAAATTTTCACATCCTGCTTTAAACAAATTTAAGCAATATCAGCACATTTATTCTTTTCATGTAATTTGATACCACACTTCCTGTAGGCAGCCAAAAGTTTTATTGTTCCAAGAATTTTACCGATTGAAACGTTTCATTGGAATGTAAACAAATTTTCACATTTTCTTGTATGTAAACAATCTCATTTGCAAATTCGGCCAGCAGAATAAAGTAATCAAATTAATTTGAATGATTTTTTTGTTTATCGTGTAATTCGATATCATCTCAGCCTGTAAGCAAATTCGTTGGAATTAATCCTGTGCAATGATTATTTTAGCAGCAGTATCATTCATGTTTACAAACCGTTCCTATAAAAGCCCAAGCAAACTCTTGGGGAGCATCAGTCAGTTTTAGCGAGCCTCCGTGATAGTACATAAAAAATAAAAATGACAACCGCGCTAGTAAATAAAAGCTTTCCGTAATTAAAAACTTGCGGAAGGATGTGTTGAAGTGTTTAACAAATTCAGAGAATAAAGACTATATTGTTAAAAAGTGCAAGAGAAACATATATAGATTTCAAGTTGCATTTCGGAAGTGCAATAAGAGTGCTAGGAAACGACATTTCGAAAGCTGTCTCGAGCAAATTAAAGCATTGAGAGCACTATTGAGAACTCCCCGTCGAGGTGGAAGAATCACTCGCGTAAGAAGAAGTGATTTTGTAAAGTGGGGGGAAATAACGACAGCGTTCGCAGACAGAATTCGACAAGGTGTTATTGTAAATTTAAAACATATCGATTCGAAGCTATTTATGCAAGATGCCGCCAAATTATTTACGCGTCGTGTTAAAAATACCTTAAAACATTATTTTAATATTAAATTTTCTACGACGTTATGCGGTGAATTTATTAGACAAAGTGCAGACAATAAAAACATACACACATTAAATATTTCCAAACATTTGTAGCGGAAGCTACATAATAATTTTTATTTCTTTGTTAGTAAATAATAATAGAATAAAATATAATTTGTGATTGTCAGAATAATATTTGCGCTGACTATAAATAAAATATTGTCAGAGTAATATTTGCACTGACTGTAAGTAAAATAAAAAAAATTCAAATTTGACGATTAAAGGAAAACACTTTGAAGAAAAAAACTGTAAACACAGATACACACTACTGTACACAATTTTAGAAAATACACATCAAGACGTTTTGGAATGTATTTGTTTTTAAAAATATAGAATTGTGTCAAGGATATTTTAGTTTTAAGTGAATCGCCAGAGGGCAAACTTCTTTAATTTAATTTAAAACGCCAGAGGGCAAATTAGAAAAATAAATATTTTTATTTAAAACGCCATGGGGCAAACTCTTAAAATAATAATTTTATTGCCAAAAAGGCTTATTTGTAATTTTTCTTAATTCAGACGCCACACGGTAAAATCTGTTAAAGATTATTAAAGCTTATGCTAGATTTTTAATAAAATATTAAAAGATTTTAAAAAGTTTTAAAAGAAAAACTTATAAATTAAAATAAAAAAAATATCATCATAAAATAGAAATAATTTAATTCCAATTTTATCCTACTACAAATTTAGGATGAATATAAGGGTGTTCCGTAAATGTCTTTAATCCTTTAAGGGGATGAAAGTAGAGGTCATTTGGGTAAAAAAAGTCTAGATACTTTTATATCGAACTCCGCTTGGTTTTCGATTAAATCGATAATATCGGTTTTCGAGATTTTGCATACCTCTTCAGAGTAATTTCGTTATAAGTTCTATTGTAATTAATGGATTGTGACGTTCATACCTTTATTTAAAAGAACACACACTGACTCTGAATTGGCTATTAGATAGGGTACTTTTCGATTTCGAATTTCGAAAATGGAGGAGGTAATTTCGAAAAAAACACTTTTTTACCAAACTTGATATTTACGTAGATTTCGGTATTCCGCAACTTAATTTTTGCGGGAGGGGCAGGCTCTGGGAGGGGTGGAAGTTCAAAGGTTCAATTCTAAGCGGCTATATTTGAATAAAAACCACCAAAAATGTCTTTTCCATTTATGAATTTAGGACTTACTTGCTAGAACAATGCTTGGTTGAGAAAATATAGCCGCTTAAAGTTGAAACTTTGAACTCCTGCTCCTCGCAGAGCTTGCCCCTCCTGCAAAAGATGCGGAATAAAGAAGTCTACGTAAATATTAAGTTTGGTAAAAAAGTCTTTTTTTCGAAATTACCCCCTCCATTTTCGAAATTCGAAATCGAAAAGTACGCTATCGAATAGCCAGTTCAGATTCCCGTACAATGATATATAAATGGTTGTCGTAGGTTAAAAACTGTAGGAGGAGATAGAATCCTACGTAAAACTGAAGATTACCTCGAGGGGCACATCTTCCAAATGTTTGCTTATAACTTTTTATTGTTATTGTTGATAGCACCTAGGGAGGTCATTTTGGAAAGGGGACAAAATGCGCAAATTTTTTCATAGTCTTGCCAAGTTCATGCAATGGTGATATTTCGAATAAATGTACACTGAAGCGCGACAAAAATTCTGGTGAAATAAAAAATTCTAGAGAAAACTGTTTTTGTTTAAAATAATTGAAGGCACAAATATAACTAATTATGCATTCTTAGAAAGGCCAATATGTGTTCTTTTAAATAAAGGTTTGAGCGTCACAATCCGTTAATTACAATAGAACTTATTACGAAATTACTCTGAAGAGGTTTGCAAAATCTCGAAAACCGATATTATCGATTTAATCGAAAAACAAGCGGAGTTCGATATAAAAGTATCTAGACTTTTTTACCCAAATGACCTCTACTTTCATCCCCTTAAAGAATTAAAGACATTTACCGAACACCCTGTGTATAGATATATATACATTTATATATTTATATTAATTAAGAACTGTTGAATTGCAGCATCTACATTTGTTGTCTCGATCATCATCTATCATAATATAGATATTAACAACAACCAGTTCAAATTGGCACCATTCAGCTCCTACAAACAGTTCACTCCTATTAGTGCAGATGATAATTTAGAGGAGTTGTTTAAATCAAACATTTTGGATCCAATAAACACTCAGCTGGAAGAATTGCAGGAAAAAACAGTGGCTGGGCACTGCACTCTATAATACATCTAGCAGTACATATTAACAAGTTTGAACAGCTCCGAGGATCTCCATATATACCTCTACCAAAAGAGATTGCTTTAAAGAAAACTTGCATTAATGTGAAAAACAATGATGAAGCATGCTTCGCGTGGGCCATAACATCAGTGCTATATCCTACAAATGTTCATTCTGAAAGGAGCTCATCATATCCTCATTACTCTACAGTACTAAATTTAACTGGAATAACATTTCCCATGACACTTAAGCAAATTAAACAATTTGCAGAGCAGAACGATTTATCAATAAACGTATTCATCCTAGAGAAACACAGGATGGAGCGACATGTAAATCGCTTAATGCTACAATATAACTATGACCAGGATGAAAACCATATGGATGATGATGGCGATGGTGACGATGATGATGATGATGCTGATGATGCTGGCAGATATTATTTCTGTTGGATTAAAGATCCTTCCCGACTCATATCGAAGCAAACTTCGAAACATTATGGTAGAAAGTATATATGTGAGAGATGTTTACTCTGAAATGTTTACTGCTGAAAAATTAGTATGACACACTCCCGAATGCGAGAAGCAAAATGATTGTAGGTTTATGTTTCCATCAGAAGAAAATAGTTACGCTATGCGGATTCTGGATCACTTTTTTAAGCCTCCAGGATATCACCACAGATGGCGCCACCGTCGCTAGGTGGGTTGAGTCCATACTAAATGTGGGTTTGCGTCTTAGCTGTATGGGTTTATGTCTTGGATGTTGGGGATACGAGACCAATTTGGGGGATACGAGACCACTTTTAGCACTCTCCAGCATAGGGAAATAGCATAGGATTTCGAATTTGTTTCTGAAGTTCTCTTATTTTTCATCTCGAGCCTTGGGGATACAAGACCGCTTTGGGGATACGAGACCACCTATAGCACTCTCCAGCATAGGGAATTAACATAGTATTTAGATTTTGTATCTGGAGTTCGCTTATTTTTCATCTCGGACTCGTAGCCTCTAAGTTGACATTAAGTTTTTCATCTCGAGTTTTGGGGATACGAGATCAATTTCAGTACTATGCAGCAACTGCGCCCTAGCGGCATTAGCCAATACTACCAGCATGCTCCGGTGTGTCTTGACTATACTGGTTTATGTCTGGGATGCACCATTGAGTCTTGACTGCACCCTAGCGGGATTAACCGGTACTACCTGGATGTGTCATTTGGTTTTGACTGCGCCCTAGCGGCATTAGCCGGTACTACCAGCTTGCTCCGGTACTACAGATTCATTTTGTGTGTGTGTGTGTGTGTGTGTGTGTGTGTGTGTGTGTGTGTGTGTGTGTGTGTGTGTGTGTGTGTGTGTGTGTGTGTGTGTGTGTGTGTGTGTGTGTGTGTGTGTGTGTGTGTGTGTGTGTGTGTGTGTGTGTGTGTGTGTGTGTGTGTGTGTGTGTGTGTGTGTGTGTGTGTGTGTGTGTGTGTGTGTGTGTGTGTGTGTGTGTGTGTGTGTGTGTGTGTGTGTGTGTGTGTGCGCGCGTGTGTGTGTGTGTGTGTGTGTGTGTGTGTGTGTGTGTGTGTGTGTGTGTGTGTGTGTGTGTGTGTGTGTGTGTGTGTGTGTGTGTGTGTGTGTGTGTGTGTGTGTGTGTGTGTGTGTGTGTGTGTGTGTGTGTGTGTGTGTGTGTGTGTGTGTGTGTGTGTGTGTGTGTGTGTGTGTGTGTGTGTGTGTGTGTGTGTGTGTGTGTGTGTGTGTGTGTGTGTGTGTGTGTGTGTGTGTGTGTGTGTGTGTGTGTGTGTGTGTGTGTGTGTGTGTGTGTGTGTGTGTGTGTGTGTGTGTGTGTGTGTGTGTGTGTGTGTGTGTGTGTGTGTGTGTGTGTGTGTGTGTGTGTGTGTGTGCGCGTGTGTGTGTGTGTGTGTGTGTGTGTGTGTGTGTGTGTGTGTGTGTGTGTGTGTGTGTGTGTGTGTGTGTGTGTGAAGTTTTTTGCTTCACTTGGCATGTTCCGGTACTACGGTTTTCTTAGATAGATATGTGGTGCACCTAAATGTAGGCTTTTTGTTTTGAGCTAATAATTAAAGTTAATAGTAGGAGATTTTCGTTCATGCCAATGGATTCTAGATGGAGGGAAAGTGTGGGCGGTGATACAGATAGGGAGAGGGGGGGGGGGGTAATGAAAGTTTCATCAGAAATCCTCTAGGGGCTCTGGTTTTCGAGATATTAGCGTATTAATAACTCAAGTTATTTTTTGTTCATGGAAATGGATTCTTGGCGGTGTTGGGTGGGAGGGGGAAATAAAGTATTAGTTTTAGTTTCATTTATTAAAGTAATTTCCATTATAGCTACATGTATAAAGTACTTTAAATATATATTTATTTTAAAAGTATCAATGACTGTCAGTAGATAGCGGTAACCCTTGTTCACATACTTGCAGGGATCCATTTCAACCAAGTCTGCCTGCCACAAGTCATCTAGTTCTTTGATGATCACACGACGCCGTTTAAAATATTTTCTCGCTGGTTTATGCAGCTCATTTACCACTTGCCTCTTACTCATCCTAATTATAAATCAAACAGATTTCTCAAGAGTTTTTACTCATATACACCATCTTTAGGCGTCAACTCTTTCTTATTTATTAATGAAGTAAACAGATAGTTTTCAATCTTCGCGATTTCATCATTGATATATAGCGTGAAATTTGTCACCTCTATATTAATAGTTTTTTTTTATTTCCTTAACACTTATTTTAATTTTCTAGTAGCATCATCATTTTCAAGGGGTTCACCAAGTCGTTTTATACACTTTGAGTTTAGATCGTAGTCGCCGTTTATCGTTAAATTAAATCCAATACCCCGCCCTCCTTGTTCACCAGCTGGATCCTGAGCTCCTTCTTTACCATCTGGTCCTTGAGTTCCTTGCTTACCGGCTGGCCCCTGAGCTCCTGTTGCCCCACGCTCACCTGCTTCCCCAAGATATCCTCGCTTAGAGAAACGTCCAAAATTGTCAACGCTCATTTGTAGATTGTGAAGAAGTATGGTCATGGAGTAGATTTAAACTATAGTATCTGCTTCTCGCAACTCCTCCAGGATAGATACAATTTCATTGTTGTGACTGGTGTTTCCAGCCTGCTTTGAAGCCCTTAAAAGGCGCAGTCTATCAACTAATTCATTTGGATCATCCCAGTAAATGTGGTCAATGTTTTCTTTAGGCAGACGCATTAGTCCCATCCCTTAATGCTGTATAAGTTTACTGATTATAGCTTTATACTTAGCCGCTCTAGTACCTTTTATTTCCCCCATCTTCAACATAGTCACGCTTATATGCATTGGTATCTCTCAAAATAGATCCATAATTAGTTAAATCCTCTTTAGTATATAGACTTTTACAGGATCTTTCATAAATAGCAGCTCACATATCCCCAACGTTGTTTTGTAGCTCTTCCCCTTGATAACAATATTTCCTACATCATCAACATCAAACGTTGAATTACCGATTCTTCACGCGTTGTCATCATAGTAAACTCCATTGGTTGGATCAATTTTAGGGCTAGTATCAGTGAATATCTTTAAATAGTTTGAAACTATGTATCCAGGCGTATCGGGGGAGGTGACAGGAGACCTTCCTGTCAATGTTCGTGAATGTTTAGGTGTTGCGAATTCTTCTTCAGATGTTAAGGAATAATCTCCATAATTTATAGGTGTGCTACTAGCCTCCATTTTCACATATTTTCGTTTTGCAGGAGTAAAAGGTTCCAAAATTTCGTTGTCTTCGTCTTCTTCTTTTGGCTCCAATTTGACTTGTTGCTCGTTTTTGACTCTCGTAACAAACTCTTTTAAGGGTTTGGTGATTGGCTTGAAAGTTTCTTCAAGTTGAGCTTCTGCTTCAAACCTTCCCGTCTTTAGAGCTTTAAATTTCCTTCGCACTGCATTCCTTATCTTGATGAGTTCATTTAATAGATTGTCATTCATCTTCGATATTATCTGAGTAACGGCTTTTCAAACAACTCTGATAACAGCTTAACAGCTTAACAGCTTTTAAAACAGCTCTGATAACAGCTTAACAGCTTTTAAAACAGCTCTGATAACAACTTAACAGCTTTCCGAACAGCTATTCGAATAGCTCTGATAACAGGTGAACAGCTTTTCAAAGAGGTCTGATAATAGGGGAACAGCTTTAATCTACTCAGCAGTTCCACAGGATTCGGTGTGCTTTCGGCTGAGTTACAAATTCGACTTATGAATATTTCGCATGTTTCATCCTTTTATAGTACAATGAAAGTATCAAAACCTTTACGGTAGCGCCCCTTGTTTAATGAGCTATCCTTATCAATCATCAAGAAACCATATTCATCATTCCTAGCTCCATCATTCCAGGCTCTTCGAAATTTATTAAACTTCATGTCTGTACTCACATTTCATCATTATAGATATGTTTCAAATTCAAGTCATCTTGCTTGAATAAGATGATTAAATTAGCATTGTCACGTATTAAGTGCTTTGCGTATATGTTTGGCAGATATAGAAGCTGTCTATATCTTCGTGGCGACACATGCAAAAATAGGATCGCATATTATTTTGCTTTTCACATGCTACATCATCGAATATAAACACTGAATGTGATTTGGCTTCCTTCATAACAGCTACATCAGCATTTCGAATAGGAAAAGCTTGTTGTTGTTTAATGAACCGCATGTTGAAAACTAACGGGACTCCTATAAGTACACCTGTTTATATTACACTGCAACAGTATCATCGGAACCTTATAAGATGTCAGATCACAAATCGAAACGCTCCAGAAAATCTTTGAAAGGGGGTGGAGGACTAATAAATTCAGTCATCAACCAATTACCTGTAGAATTACATCTACCGGTCATCAACCAATTACCTGTAGAATTACATCTACCGGGATACCAGTACTGTGGACCAAGAGAAACATGGGCCCCTATTGCCTAATAGTATAAGGAGCATCATTGTTGGACCATCGAATTGTAGAAAAACTAATGTTATGATAAGTTTGCTGGAACATCCCAATGGTCTGAAATATGAAAATATTTACATATATTCAAAATCTTTACATCAACAAAAGTATGAATACTTGAAGCGAGTGATGACCCCCATATCAGGATTAGGGTATAATACATTCTCAAACAACTGCGACGTTCTACCTCCAGAGGAAGCCAAATCACATTCAGTGTTTGTTTTCGATGATATAGCATGTGAAAAGCAAAATAATGTGCGATCACATTTTTGCATGGGTCGCCACGAAGATATAGACAGCTTCTATCTCTGTCAAACATATACGCATATACCAAAGCACTTAATACGTGACAATGCTAATTTAATCATCTTATTCAAGCAAGATGACTTGAATTTGAAACATATCTATAATGATCATGTGAATGCAGACATGAAGTTTAATAAATTTCGAAGAGCCTGTGCTGAGTGTTGGAAGGATGAATATGGTTTCTTGATGATTGATAAGGATAGCTCATAAAACAAGGGGCGCTACCGTAAAGGATTTGATACTTTCATTGTACTATAAAAGGATGAAACATGCGAAATATTCATAAGTCGAAGTTGTATCTCAGCCGAAAGCACACCGAATCCTGTGGAACTGCAGAGTAGATTAAAGCTGTTCACCTATTATCACACCTGTTTGAAAAGCTGTTCACCTGTTATCAGAGCTGCTTGAAAAGCTGATAATTGTTATTAGATCTGTTTGGACCATGAACAGAAAATAACTTGAATTATTAATACGCTAATATCTCGAAAACCAGAGCCCGTAGAGGATTTCTGATGAAAATTTCATTACCCCCCCCCCCCTCCCTATCTTTATTATCCCCCTCACATACCCACCATCTAGAATCCATTGGCATGAACAAACATTTCCTACTATTAACTTTAATTATTAGTTCAAAACAAAAAGCCTACATTTAGGCGCTCAAGAAAAATCATAATAAAAAAAGCCTACATTTAGGTGCACCACATATCTATCTAAGAAAACCGTAGTACCGGAACATGCCAAGTGAAGCAAAAAACTTCACACATCCAAGAAAACCGTTGCATGCTGCTACGTATGGGCACAAAAACCGTAGCATGCTGGCACGTGTGGGCAGAAGTGAAGCAAAAAACTTCCCAAAACCGTTGCATGCAGCCACATGTGGGCCAAAAGTGAAGCAAAAAACCTCACATATCCAAGAGAATCGTACCACACATCCTGGTAGTATCGGCTAATGCCGTTAGGGTGTATTCAAGACCAAATTACACACACACACTCACACACACCCAATGAAACCGTAGTACCGGAGCAAGCTGGTAGTACCGGATAATGCCGCTAAGGCGCAGTCAAAACCCAATGACACAGCCCGGTAGTACCGGTTAATCCCGCTTGGGTGCAGTCAAGACTCAATGGTGCATCCAAGATATAAACCAGTACAGTCAAGACACACCCGAGCATGCTGGTAGTATCGGCTAATGCCGCTAGGGCGCAGTTGCTGCATAGTACTGAAAGTGATCTCGTATCCCCAAAACTCGAGATGAAAAACTTAATGTCAACTTAGAGGCTACGAGTCCGAAATGAAAAATAAGCGAACTCCAGAAACAAAATCTAAATCCTATGTCAATTCCCTATGCTGGAGAGTGCTAAAAGTGGTCTCGTATCCCCAAAGTGGTCTCGTATCCCCAAGGCTCGAGATGAAAAATAAGCGAACTTCAAAAACAAATTCGAAATCCTATGCTATTTCCCTATGCTGGAGAGTGCTAAAAGTGGTCTCGTATCCCCCAAATTGGCCTCGTATCCCCAACATCCAAGACATAAACCCATACAGCCAATACACAAACCCACATTTAGTATGGACTCAACCCACCTAACGACGGTGGCGCTATCTGTGATGAAATCCAGGAGGAATAAAAAAGTGATCCAGAATCCGCATAGCGTAACTATTTTCTTCTGATGGAAACATAAACCTACAATCATTTTGCTTCTCGCATTCGGGAGTGTGTGATACTAATTTTTCAGCAGAGCGTAAGTAGAGCAAATATCTCTCACATATATACTTTCTACCATAATGTTTCGAAGTTTGCTTCGATATGAGTCGGGAAAGATCTTTAATCCAACAGAAATGATATCTGCCAGCATCATCAGCATCATCATCGTCATCGTCACCATCGCCATTATCATCCATATGATTTTCATCCTGGTCATAGTCATCTTGTAGCATTAAGAGATTTACATGTCGCTACATCCTGTGTTTCGTAAGTCTAACTGGAACTGTGGTGAGGAAACGCTCTTTCTCTAGGATGAATACGTTTATTGATAAATCGTTCTGCTCTTCAAATTGTTTAATTTGCTTAAGTGTCATGGGAAATGTGATTCCAGTTAAATTTAATACTGTAGAGTAATGAGGATATGAGGTCTTTTCAGAATGAACACGCGAAGCATGCTTCATCATTGTTTTTCACATTAATGCAAGTTTTCTTTAAAGCAATCTCTTTTGGTAGAGGTATATATGGAGATCCTCGGAGCTGTTCAAACTTGTTAATATCTACTGCTAGATGTATTATAGAGTGCAGTGCCCAACCACTGTCTCTTTCCTGGAACTCTTCGAGCTGAGTGTTTATTGGATCCAAAATGTTTGATTTAAACCACTCCTCTAAATTATCATCTGCACTAATCGGAGCAGTTCTTGCTTGGAAATATTTAATGTCTTTTATGTTTTCATTGTCAGCACTTTGTTTAATAAATTCACTGCATAACGTCGTAGAAACTTTAATATTAAAATAATGTTTTAAGGTATTTTTAACACGACGCGTAAAATAGCTTCGGATCGATATGTTTTAAATTTACAATAACACCTTGTCGAATTCTGTCTGCGAACGCTGTGTTTATTTGCTCCCACTTTACAAAATCACTTCTTCTTACGCGAGTGATTCCTCCACCTCGACTGGGAGTTCTCAATAGTGCTATCAATGCTTTAATTTGCTCGAGACAGCTTTTGAAATGTCGTTTCATAGCACTCTTATTGCACTTCCGAAATGCAACTTGAAATGTTTGTATGTTCTGTTGCACTTTTTAACAATATATTCTTTATTCTCTGAATTTGTTAAACACTTCAACACATCCTTCCGCAAGTTTTTAATTACGGAAAGCTTTTATTTACTAGCGCGGTTGTCATTTTTATTTTTTATGTACTATCACGGAGGCTCACTAAAACTGACTGATGCTCCCCAAGAGTTTGCTTGGGCTTTTATAGGAACGGTTTGTAAACATGAATGATACTGCTGCTAAAATAATCATTGCAGAAGATTAATTCCAACGAATTTGCTTACAGGCTGAGATGATATCGAATTATACGATAAACAAGAAAATCATTCAAATTAATTTGATTACTTTATTCTGCTGGCCGAATTTGCAAATGAGATTGTTTACATACAAGAAAATGTGAAAATTTGTTTACATTCCAATGAAACGTTTCAATCGGTAAAATTCTTGGAACAATAAAACTTTTGGCTGCCTACAGGAAGTGTGGTATCAAATTACATGAAAAAAATAAATGTGCTGATATTGCTTAAATTTGTTTACAGCAGGATGTGAAAATTTGTTTACGAATTCCAATGAAACATGTCGATCAGTAAAATTCTTGGAATTGGGCGGCTTACAAGAAGTGTGGTATCAAATTACATGAAAAGAATAAATGTGCTGATACTGTTTAAATTTGTTTACAGCAGGATGTGAAAATTTATTTACGTTTTTTATGAATCTTGTGACGATCGATATGTGCAACTTCAGTTCAGCAAAACCAAGGTGAAACAACAAAAAACGATGTTATGATGCCGTGTTGCGAAATTCGTTATCTGCTCAGCTAAGAAAACTTCAAGCATGATAAACCCCTTAGCTAATTACCAATCAAGGTGTTAATTGCCAATTAGCTTATTACCAACCAAGCTGCTAATTGCCAATTAGTAATTATATAATTGCCAATTAGCTAACTGTTTGAAAAAATGTTGCTAATATCTCGAAAACCAAAGTCCGTAGAGCATTTCTGATAAAAATTTCGTTCCCCCTCCCACCCCACACCACTAAGAATCCATTTCCATGAGCAAAAATAAGTTGGATTATTAATACAGAGGATTCCTGATGAAAATTGCATTACCCCCCCCCCCTCCCTATCTTTATTATCTCCCCCCCCCCTCACCCCACATACCGCCCATCTAGAATCCATTGGCATGAACAAATATTTCCTACTATTAACTGAAATTATAATATTAATTTAAAACCAAAGCTTACATTTAGGTGCAACACTACAAAACAACAACAAAAGCTTACATTTAGGCGCACCACATATAAAAAAAAAGAACCGTAGCATGCTGCTACGTGTGGGCACAGAAAACCGTAGCATGCTGCCACGTGTGGGCAAAAGTGAAGCTAAAACTTCCCAAAACCGTAGCATGCTGCCACGTGTTGGAAAAAGTGAAGCAAAAACTTCACATATCCAAGAGAACCGTACCACACATCCAAGAAAGCCGTAGTACCGGAGCATGCTGGTAGTATCAGCTAATGCCGTTAGGGTCAGTCAAGACCAAACGACACATCCAAGACATAAGCCAGTCAAGGCTCAACGGTGTATCCAAGACATAAGCCAGTCAAGACTCTATGGGGCATTCAAGACATAAACCAGTCAAGACCCAATGCTGCATTCAAGACATAAACCAGTACAGTCAACACACAACCCCACATTTAATCTACCTAGCGACGGTGGCGCCATCTGCGGGTGAGAGTTCTAATTAAAAAACTCTGGTCCAGAAGTCTACCCATATATAGCAACTTTAAAGAATATTTGCACTACACCTTCATGGTCTCATGGTAGAGCGCATCGGATTTTACAAAACCAAGCGTTCTCGGTTCGATTCCAGCAAAAATCCAACATTATTTTATTAAAAAAAAATCATCTAAGACAAGAGCTTGAACAGCTTACGGGGGCTACCAGTTGATGCGTCACCTTCTGGTCAGCCAGAGACGACAGGAAAGGAATTCGCCCAGGCATGCCCTGTGACGTAGACCACCACTAGACGGAATCCCCCAGTGACCCAGAACCCAGTCCAGAACCACCAAAATAGTTGGAATTTTCCGGACACTTTTTGTATGGAAAAAGTGGGCTAGAACTCTCCTAGCTACACTACTTTTGTTAGTTTACTAAGCACTTTTGTACCTTATCTATAATTCTAATTATCTATGACCTACTCAATGTACCAATAATGTTTTAACGTAGTGCAAACGCTATTTTGTTCTATACTTTTTAAGGTTTGTGATGCTATCAAATATATTAAAATATTAAAATCTATTGTTTTCTTCAAAAGCCATTGACTCCACATGCAAAACGTTTCGTAAATTAAACGTAATTTTTATTCCAGAAACGAAACGTTTTAGAGTACAGTTTGGGAAACATAATGTCAATTATCACTACACTGACAGTCTACGTTTCTCAGTTTCACTTCTCTTTGGCCTGATGAATCGTTTCTGTTTCGCATTCACAACACCAAAGCGTTTCTTTTGAGTTCTATGCAAGCATGTTTACATTTTCGTTACGTTTTTTATTCGCCTTACTTGAAAGGAGGTAGATATTTAATATTTATGTTTTGAACATTATTTATTTATTAATGTTTTGTTTTGTTTTTCAGAAAAAATATGAAAGTGTGGAATTCAGCGCTGGAGTCGGAATTTAAACGAAGCATTGGGGTGATTAGGTACTTTTGTTTTGTTTGAAAGTCTCAGATCGTTAATGATTTGAGACTTTTACCACCTTTTTATATTTGTTTTAATGTTTATTTTGTTTTTTAGCTAATCATGTTTTGGCCGTCTCATCGAGGGAAGAATATGTGAGTATTTAGTTTGTAAATTTTAAATTTAGAGTAGTTATGGTAGTCAGGTAATAAATTATTATTATTATTAAGTAGAAAAAAAAAAGATTCAATTACTGTGCAATTAACTTCACACATTCACATTTAAAGCAACATCTCTCTTCGCTAATTGTCTAAAATTCTTTTTGTAAGGCAATAACTCCAACAATATCTCAAAATCTGTATAGTGAGAGAGTTCTCTTCTACATTGCTGAGACTTTAATAACATAATTGAAACCTTCACGCTACCTACATACATTAACAATTTGCAGTTAGCGGAATTTCTATTCATGTACTTCCGGTAATTTCGCAATTATATCGCCGGATTTTGCATTGCATATACGTGCGCTAGGCTGAAAAAATGGGTGCTATTCTGACAGGTAAATTATATAATTAATATTCAGGTTATTTAGTATTTCACCTCTTATTCAAGTCTTTCACGTAAGTTGTATGCCTACATACATATATAGGAGTTTCATAATGGAGCTTCATTATACAGAAATTTGTTACAAATCTAGCAACTTCTAATTCGAAGTATGTGCCTTTTCTATTATTTCATAAAAGGACTCTAACCGGTATTTTGAAATTGTGTATGGTGACAACTCAAACGATAAGGGTTCCTAGTACCTTGTCAAATTATATTAATAAATAATTGCTTAAAATTTATTTAACCAGGACAGCACGGCGTGTCAGAACACTTTAAAATACTTATCAGCAGTAGCCCTTGCAGCAGTAGTAGTAATAGCAACTGCTTTCGTGTACATCGTGTTTCAATTCAACAACAACAACAATGACTACAGCGTGCAATTTAATTCAATGTTCACGCTACTTTTAAACAATTTGGGCGGAAGTTGAATATTCTACTCCCGATAATGGCCAGGAATTTAGTCCTTATCTCAAGCGACTAACATGGCAACACACATTTTGTGCTCTGTAATATCCCCTGATTGTAGTTAGGAGCATGACGTGTGTGCGCCTTTTTCAACTATACATTGCTCCATGATGATGGAAAACACGAGGAGAAGGTCTGGTCAGTATGAAACATATACATATCCTTAAGCGTATTATTAGGAACGTAAATAGCAAAATTATTATAATGTGAGGCCTTTGAATTGTGCAAAGTGTTTGAATTATACAGCGAACAACATGTAACAAGCTTTTATACTTATTCCGGTCAAAGAATTATTTATTGTGTGTGTCTTTACATGAACACAAATGTGCCGAAATATTTTCAATGAGAAAATTAAATTCGACGTTGAGAAATTGTATGTATATTAGATCTATCGGGTTAATTTATTTAAATCAGTTTATAAAATTAATGTTTTTTTTTTCATTCTACAAATATGCATTAATTTTTTTTAAAGGTGTGCAAAACGCTAGAGAAACACTTTCAGAAACTTTCACGGCCTTGAAACAAAGGGAAATAAAAGTATGTTATATTTTATAATTCATAGTTTTTCAAATTTACATATCACGCTAATAGTTTTTCTTCTTTTAGGGGTTATTTTATTCGGTACAGATAAGAGATTATTTATATCTGGTTGTAAGTAAATTGAACTAAATTGAATTCCCAGAAAATTGGAAATTAGTTACTGAGATCCTAGTCTATGATACCTCTGTCTTCAGTATTCGACCCATCAGCATTTTCTTGTTTTTGGATACAGTGTTCAAAATATCTATTATTTATATGCAACTACAATAACTTGATGGTGATTTGGCAGACTGATTTTTGTAATAACTACAACTGTGAGTCTCAGCCTTATTTAAGGGGCACAACTAGTGTGTTTGCCAAAAACAAAACGGTGATTTACGGGAATTTATTGACTGAAAAGTATTGCATCGCATGTTTTGAAATTTCAAAGATATATTTGTATATTTTCAACGAGTTATGCGCCGTCTCCTGAGTCTAAAAAAAAGGTTCGCCCACTTCTGCAGTGATTGCGGCCTTCAGAGTGCCTGAAATCAAAAAAAGCCGTTAAACTAGAAGGCATTGCCTGTACCGTGACGCCGGATTGTGAAAAAAAAAATTAAAATCTAACAAATTGGCGCGCATCAGGTCTTGGTGAGGAAGATTTTTTTGTTCATTTACAGGTACGAAGGCACACCCTAGAGTATCGAGCCTGCTCCGGGCGAAGGCCGGACAAGCTCACAGGAAGTACTCGGTTGTCTCAGGCTCTCCTTCCAGGCAGGCCAGACAGTCAGGGCTGTCAGCAACTCCCATCCTTGTTAGATGAGCATGAAGCGAGCTTGGCCGGTGATGATACCGACCACAGTTCTACGTTATTTCCTTCCGAGCCCCATGAGAAAATCAGAGATATTCCTATTGGCCCTATCAAGAAACAGCTTTGTGCACCTGCAAGTACTTAGGATCTCCAATCTCTACTGATACTTTCTATGAACATCTGCGTTAATGAGAGACCAGATACTCATGGTGGCAAGCCGGTGGCAGCCCGGGCTAAAAAGTCCGCGTTTTCATTCCCCATGATCCCCATTTGAAAAATGTCGTTTTGAGAAAAACCACTGCTATGTATAACATAGACCGCTAACATAACAGAAAGCTCTTACATTGTCATGGAATCACTTTTCTGTAATTGTCTCTTTAAATGACTGGATTCCACTGAACTTGAATACTAAGTTCATAAATGCACCATAGTTCAGTTTCATTTCAGTGGATTTTCCAAATGAATATGTAGAATAGAAATAGATGGCAATAAAACATTTGTAATCCTTTCTCTGTCCCCATAGCTACTTTTATGGATAGGCAGACAAAAATTGCTTAATTTTATTTCCTTAAAAATCAAATTTAAGGAATATTTGATGTTACAGGAGATAAGATTTCGACAAAAATAATAATTTCGAATATATTTGGAATTTATTAAGCTTATAATATGAAGGTTAAAGCGAAAATGAAACTTGAAATTAAGATAGTTTTAACACCTTTGACAACAAAAGTGGGCCCATATGAATTAGAAGATCAAGCAGTCCATGTTATATATGTCAGTGAGAAAAATGCGCTTAAAAATATTGATTTCATTGTTATAAATTGATAAATATTATCCCTAAAGTAAATCTGCTATTACAGGCAATATACGAAAGGTTTGACTGGCATATACCTATATATACATATCTGTATACCTAGAGGTCGAGAATAGCATCCCTATCCTAACACTATTATAATATTTACGATGCTGGTAAAGTCTGAACAAAGGCCACTATTCTTCCATCCAACGGATAAATTATTTCCGCTGCAAGTAAGATTCATTTCCCTTTCATGATGCGAGTTTTCAATCCGCCAGTGGAACTACCACCACAAAAAGTGTAGCAGTGATTCATGGGTGAGGTGACTTCAAAAATTTCATAAAGGAAATTTCTGTTCGCGTTCATTTAGTTAAACCTGTCAAAAAATTGATGGATTCAATCGGAAATTAGTTTTTAATTTTATCTTATTTTATTTGGATATATGTGGTATATTTGGAATCGGGTAAAAGGAGTAGAATTCGGATACTCCGGAGAACATAACCCATGGCAAGAAAAAGGTAGGAGATCTACTCCGATAGGAGTATTGGGATACATACGCGTAGTTGGCTAGAAATACTTTATTTCAAAGTTTGGCAACAACTGAAAGGCGAGAAAAGTATTTTTTTTCTAATTATATTTTCGTTTGAGGGAAGTGCTTGACGGTTAATGTAAAAATTTGATATTTACTTAAATGTACATAATTAATTAATTAATTCAATTTTATAACGCCTGCTATTTCAATGTAGTTACAAATCCTTTTGTACTGAACATTCATTAATTCAATTCTTTAAGATTCCTTAGAAACTGTGATGATAATTAAATGCTTTTTAAATGCTAGCTGCACAAATTATTCATTGCTCTATACCCAACCTCAAACTATAGAAAGATGTTCATAATTTCAAAATACAACTTTTTGAAAACAGGAAGTACACAAAGAAAGAGGTGTAACAAAAGGGTTGCAAATGAGTAACAACCATCTAAGTGATGCTGTAAAAATCAAATTCATTTTACAATATTATGAAAATTCATTTGCATTAAATTTCCATTAAATCCTTTCCAACCATTATCAAATTGCGAGCGAATTTGATTTCTTATTTCTTTCTTTTTCCTTCCTTCTTTCTTGACTTCCTTGCAAATACTTCAAAGGAATATCTTCAGCTCCCATTAGTTTTATCCTGTGGAAAGTGTCCAGTATGAGTACTTTTATTACACTTTTGAATAAGTGCTTTTAATTTTTTAGTTGATAAAAAGCGTAATTCTTTATTTTTTCTGACAACTTTCTCAGAGTTTCTACATACTTTCAAGTTCCACTATATCAAAGATGGTCCATAACTTATGTTTATACAGCAACAAAGTATTTGAAATTTCAGCGTACTATGAGATGTAATTTTCACACTTCGATCAAGATAAAAAAAATTCAAAGTCATTACTGCGAAGTTAAGCAATGCAAATTTAAAAGATTTTTTTCTTTTCACGGTTGCATAAAATAAATTTTAGAGGGTTTTGGTTGGATGAGAGGAGGAAGCATCCTGCAGGAATTAATTTATGTGCACAAGCTGGACTAACTTAAGGTCAGATAACAAGCAAAACCTGCTTTCTAACAGAGAAGTTAAGGTAAGATGAGTTTATTGTTTGTAGCTAGGAAAAAATTTGAATAGCAATTTTGTTCCTGTTATCTAAGCCACAGTGCAGGAGCAGCTTCACCATTCTCCACAAACTTTAGAATATCATTAAACCTTCAGTAGATTACAAAACCCAGTCCGCAAAAATGAAGATTGTTCTGCATCATACCCTTTCACTTTAATCGGTAGAAACTTGTCGTACACGCTTACCTGACTTCTCATATTTTTTGCAATCAGACTAACTTCAACATACCTTACTCTTCGGCCTATCTTCCCATTTAATAAAACATAAAACACCTAAAGGTTTTTTTTTTATTCTAAAAACACCAACGATGCTAGAAATCTAACTGTTGACAATAGAATAGTATTCGATTTGAAATCCTTCATAGACCATAAATGGCTACTCCTTAACTTTTAGCTTCAAGTAGACACACCCAACGCTTATAAAAGGGTCGTGGATACCCCGAAAATAGAAAAGATGTCCTAAATATAATTGGCATAAAATTCGAATCGCTAGAGGACTCTAGAATCGTATGGCTCACTTTTAAAAGCTATTGAATGGTGCTTACATTTCTATACTGAAATATCTAGTGCAAAAAATACTATCTTCTGTGATGGAGTGTCGAATTAATCAACCTTAGCAATATTTCTTGTGGAAATCTCTGGCCATGATGCATACTGCCCATCATGCTTCACAAATTGCATGGTGTGTGAGAATTTTTAGAAGCAGCATTAATTTATGCTCCAAGGGTTAGGGTTTATTTCAATTAGCGGTAGATGGACTCACTAGCTTTGGATATTAGACTAAATAGCTTAATCCCGTGTATGTCAGACTGCTTGCCGGATGTACGTATACATATGAAGGCTGACTCTAAAAATTCACAAATATTCAAACCACGGCACGACTACCGCAGACGAAGATTCTTGAAGACTTGTTTTAGGAGGTAGAAAGCTCCATAAAATATGGAGTTCACTATAAGCAGTTCAAATTAGCTGTTTTCATTTAATAATATCCGAACAGAGGCTATCTATAAATCTCTCGTTGAAGTAATGGATGTGTATGGGTGGGGAGAAGGGGAAATGCTCAATTTGTGAATTATTCCGTCTGAAGATGATGGTCTACTTGCTCTGTCAGAGAAATGTTCATTCTGCACCATTGTATGTAATAGTCGTATACAAATTGCTGTATAATCTGTATAGGGCTGTGAAGGCTATGCCTACGATATGGTGCTCAAGAGTTTGGAGAGATATCCATTCGTCATTGGCGAGATTATTAAGTGTATTTAAGGTAGAATCAGCACATGTTAAAGCCATGTAGATGGTACAAATGAATCGTATCCTATTTTATAACGAAATTTAGACTATGGCAGCCAAACCTCCCTTCCTATTTAGGTGAGTCACCACTTATATCATTTTCCACTTTCTTTGCATACAGGATTGTCGGTTGTCAATATGTCACATCATGTAGGTGACCCCTTGAGAGAAGATTGTTCAACGAGAATGGACACAAAGATACTTAGATTTGGCTTGTTTAGTCCGAATAACTTTTTCCTTCAGCTTATGAATAGCGCTGGTACCACCAGTACTAATTTATGTTTTTTTTTTGCATTTCATAGGCAGCACTGCCAAACTATATATTGGGAAAGTGCTAGTGTCATTACCTCATAAGTTGATAATACATTAGGCATTGAAATTCTGTGTTTTCTGCACTTTTTCTTGAACATATTTATCGAGGATTACTTACTTGCTCTTTCTGGCAAATATGAAACTTTTTTGTTGGATATGCTTAAAAAACATGTAAAAAGCGAAGAATTGGTTACATTTAAGGTACAAATTGGGATAGGTCATTTTAAGGTAAAATTTTTGGGCTTTATGCAATATGAAAAGTTGACGGAGCATCTTTTGATAAAAATCGTAGTTAGATAAAAAAAAACGTGTTAAAATTCAGAAATTTTAATTTTGTTGCGTCGTAATTATTCTGTCTCGGATCCGTGCATATACATATATGCCAGTCGTAGACACCTGGAAGAAAATCCGAGACGCAAAGAATCGTGTTTAAGGAATGTAAAACTTCATTATACTTATCTGAAATTTGAATTATAACTCATCCATATATGTTTTCGCATTCCCAAACCACTAGTATATAAAAAAAAACCTCCTCAATTGACTATTGTCACAATGTACGCCATAACATTATTAAAGTGAAGCTTTTCCTTTGTATCGCTGTAGAACATGTTTGTTGACCCCAAAATATACAATTGCAGATTAGGGACTTAATGTAGATAAAAAAATATCAAACAGATTTGCTGTTACCACAGGATAAAACAAGTCAACACTATACTATAACCAAGAAGCACAACAAATAACAATAGATGACTGAATTATATATAATATGCAAGAATATTTAAGAGCACTTAAATATTGCAGGCGAGTTTTCGAGACTAAAAAAATATTTAAAACTAAATACATAGTTTGCACACTTACCGCACGTTCTTTACAACTTTCTGATGACAGCTGACACGTCTGATCCAATCATCGAAATGTCTTCGAGAATCAAGGATTGAATGGGAGAAGCGTCAAAAGCTACCAACATTGAAGGTTGCCAGAAATTTTTAACGTATGAAAATGAGAGAAAACAAAAAAAAAGTAAAGAACTATGTTCTCCCAATGCAGTTATTTTAAGATCAACCAATCATAAATAATTTACCGATAAATTTGGTAAAATTTCTAGAACTTTAAAATTTCCCCTACATTAACTAAAAGAATTCTAGAATTTCTGAGCAATGATGATTATAGTTTCGGAATCGGATCATGTCAGACGTTACATAAAATAGTCGAAATTTTTCAATAATAATTCAGAAATCGCTATATTCAAAACTTAAAATCTTTATGCGAATAGTTCTTAGGAATAAAAGTGTTCTTAAATAAAAAATATTGATCATCCTGTGCCTCGTGCTGAGTTGATTTTGAAATCTTTCATTTTTCGTAATAAATTTGAACTTTGAAGTCATTAATTTTCGTTACTAAAAACGTTGAGATATTGACGGAATTAGATTAAGAGTAAAGCTAAAAATTGATAAGTTGGTGTATAATTGGATAATAACTGAAAACGAGTTTGGTATAATGGAAAGCTCTAGATGTTTCGTTTAATAATCACGGGTTCGATACCAAGTTTGGGGGAAGCTTTTGTTGTTCTTACGGTTCTATGGACCATAGTTTTCACCCAAGCGACTCAGAAATAGCTTTCTTTGTGAGATCGAATCCCGGAATTTATTCAATAACTTCATAACCCAAGTAACAATTTTTCCAATTTTTGGTGACTGAAGGTGATGGGTAGTTTTATAAGGGGTATATAATGGTTACTCGGTTGCATAAGAATTTCAGTGGTTATATAAGAGTTTTATAAAATTGGTGACGTAGTTATATTAGAGTTATTTTAAGGTTACTAATGTTTACCGTGGAAGTAAGTTACTTAAGGTTTTATAAGTTGGTGATGAAAATTTTTCCATCATCGGTCTATATAACTTAGAGTAACCATTACTAGAAGGTATATAAGAAAGTTTTATAACTGTTTTCGTCACCACGTTATATAACTTATTGGTAAAAAGTGTTTATTGCGGTATCCGTGGTTACCCTTTTATAACTAAATAACATTCAGTAATTTAGGGGCCTTTAATAAAAATTGGGAACTTTCGGTAATACATATATCCACTATAATATATCGTAAAATTGTTGGTAGTTGGTAGTAACTACGGTTATCGTTATAAAAACAAATTACTTTGAGTGTCGAACGGAGCCATTATAAAACTGTTTTTATTTATATAACATAATATAACTAAAGGGTATATAAGAACACTAACGTCTGTTTTTTGTGACTATAATTAAGATATATAATATTACCAAAGGTTACATTTTATGACCATTTTCGAAGCATGGTAGCTCCTTTAGTTTATATAATACTTCTAGAAGTTTTTATAAGGGTCATTCAGTTTATATAAAACTACTTGAAGTTTTATAATGGTAATTTGTTCATTTAAGTACACGCTGCGATTTTTTCATCTGTCCATTGCAGATAAAAAAGAAAATGTCGGTTAAGCCAAATTTTTAAATTGCAAATATATGGCTTCCGTTTTATTTTTATATGAAGAAATTGTATCTTTTTAGGTACATAACATTTCTAAATTATGTTATGTAATTTTTATGAATTAATATCACCTAAGTGAAAATTTTAAATTTTGTCATATTTAATTTAAATTATTAAAAATTGCATATTTTTGGAGGGGTCTGTATTTTTTAGAAGTATCGATGATATTCACAGTAAAATTTCAATTGCAGCTAATTTCACCACGTACATCCCTAAAAATTGTAATTCTAAAATGTAAATATATTAAACCCCTTGCATTATAAAAATTCAATAAAAACAAAAACGAAATTTTATGTCAAGATATTTGAATATTATTGTTTTATAAAGGTAACGAAAAATAATTTCCCTAACATTTCAATCACTGAAAGTAATCAGCCTGAGAATTCCAAGCGTTGTGGAAACGTTTGCATCACCATTATAAACAAAGTTTATAAAGGTAACCGAAATATTACCGCAACCACTGCTATGAGCAAAATAAATTAATCGAGCGCAACATGGGTTATATAAGGGTTATATAAGAAGTTATATTAAGGTAACAAGAATATTTTTGTTACTCAGTTTATAAAACTTTTAGTTATATAACGTTACCTAAATCAAGTCACGGTAACCTTTATATAATCCTCCATTTAAGCTCTAGAACCCCTTATAGTGGTTACAAAGAGGTGTCGAGTACTTGTCTATATAACTCAAGTTATATAATTTGGTAATAGAAACCATACGGTTTCTACTATATAAAAACAAAATTGTTTCTTGGGAACGTATTAAAGGAAGTAAAAAATGTATAAATTATTGGAAAGTTCCATGGATTATCTATCTAAAAACATTAAATTATAACCACAGGTATGGCATAGGGTGGTATAGGGTGATAAGAAACATACCAACAATTTTTAGGTTCCGATATATCGGAAAACGTTAGAATGCCCCCATTAAAATCTATTAAATTGTTTGCTTGTCAGCATGAGCTATCCATCATAGTCTTCGAATTCAAGACCAAATACGGGACACCCTGTGTAGTTTACATAAAGTTTCACTTTATTAAGGATAATTGTGGGAGGATCCTAAGTAGGATAGGATTAGAGAGGGCTATGCACTGCGATTTAGTGGAGTTAAGAAGCAGGTGATTTTCAATTGACCACCTAGAAATTTCTGGAAGATCATTTATTCTGAAGATAAAATCCTTTATCAATACACTGGGTCTACATAAATACACCTACAAGTTCTTTTGCATACATGCGCAAACTGGACAATCATACACATAAATTGTTAATATAGAACTAAAGAGTATAGCTCCTAGCACTGATCCTTCAGGAACTCCACATAATAAAGGCATTCGAGAGGACGGAAGATGTGATTACTAATTCTATATTACTACAAAATATATCTAAAAATGTTACCCGTACAAATTTCGACCCTTCACTCAAATGTTTCTAAACTATTCATATAATACCTAATGAAATATAATTTTTTAACGAAAATCTTCAAGTCTGTTACTTACTCTATAGGGTTATATTAATGTAGGGTTGTAGGTTTTCTATATTTTTTTCAGGTGAGGCTATTGAAACCACTTTGGGGATACGCAATGGAAGACCCCGAAAAGCCTACCGCTAGCAATATTTTGAGTCTCAATACTTGATCTCGACAGCGTCTTGCGAAAATCTACATGTCACCAAATTTTAGTTTGTAGAAATCACTGCATCCGCTTCCTCCTGCCGCTAGGAAATTGTACATCTGTAGCGACGCATCTGTGCCGAGTCGTGCCTTTTCGAGCTCTTGACCAACTACTTGCTTAACCTGGTGAAATTAAAAGTGAAAAACAAAAATTGTTGACAGTCAGGTGTGAACTCGTGTACTAAAAAATTATCAATAAAGCATTTTGTTTTTCAAGACAGCCAAAACAAAACAATCAATCAAAGTATTTGAGAAATGAATTATGTTGAATTCATTTTCAAAACCAATTTCAGCAGTACCGATCGGCAAGATTGGTGGACGTTAGCTTGACCCTATACACGATGCGATTTCAAGATTGGAGAACATTAGGCTTTATTTTATTCTGCTGATATTAACCATCCAGTCGGGCTGTCGTTTACAAAGACGAAATCAGTTCAAAGTTGAACTCATCCGTCTCCTTGCTGAGATTGGGACACAGACGCCTTTCGTTAATTCAGCTGATACTAGCTGAGCCGTCCGGTTCGGGCTGTAATTGGGACAGCCTAAAACTAAATTTGTTTTCAGATTTAAAATTTTTTTAGAATCGACATAAACGAGTTGGAAACCTGACGTTGTAGTAGCGGATCCTGGAGCAGCATCAACGTAGAAGCTTGCTTTTCTTAAAGTTATAGGGTCAACTCTGTACAAGACTGCCGTATCTTCTTGCAAATAACATTCGTGTAGGTTATCACAGCGACAGTCTGGACTGAAGAGATCAACTCGCCCACAGATAGGCGTGAGAGCATCCAAGTCGCCATCAAGAATACTAGAACATTTCCCACTCTTTCTAGGTCGGGGCATCTGATCAAGATTCACCTTGCTGCTCATCGAGCGACTGGTTAACTGATAGGCAGGCATTCAAGCCACAGTTCCTGCTCCAAGCAGAAAACCAGAACTGTTAGGCACTCAGGGCTGTTTCATCTTATTTAAGACACAGCAATTATGAATACTTCTACTCAACAAGACTAAGATCAAGCTCAAAAACCTCCTGTGTATATGACAAATGATAAATAATATCAGGTATTTTTCATAAAAAATACTTATAAGTATACTTTATTTAGTATCAAAACTTTATATATTTTCTCATATTTTCAATATCATTGCTTAATTCCAAGAAAAATTTCAAAGAATTGTTAATTAGTTTTAACTCCGCATTTCCTTGCAGCGAATTGAAATAGTAAACGATGTAAGTTAACGCAGTACTCAGAATTGTCATATATAAGTTGTTATCCATTTCGAAAAGTACAAAAATATAATGTTGAATCTCCATAAAGCAAAACGTAAATTGATGTTATCTATCATACAATTATATATAATTTAACTGATTCAAACTAATTCTTCTTGTAACTTACGTTCATTTGGTCAGTATGATAAGCAATAAAACTCTCGCTTGCATTTTTAGCGCAGTACAAAGCCGCTCTGGTGACCAATTCTGCCATCAAATTTCAAAAATCGTCTGAATAATTTCTACAACAGTAAGAACGATTTCCCGAAATGTGATGGTATGAAAACTAGGTAAAAGAAAAACGATAATATTGTCACAGAAATAGAACCGATAAGTAAGATAAGTAATATTATTTTGGAAATGTTTATAATTTCAAAACACTGACTGACAAACAGTTTCGTAAATTATATGAAATTTCAACAATATTCTTGAAGGTAAAATTGATTTTGAAGTTCATCATTAAAAAAAACACTTGTTTTAAGTCCTTCTAAATATCTGGAAAGTTGCGCAAGTTCAGCCATTCCGATTATGAGTACAAAAATAGTTAGAGTTATTGTAAAAGAATATAGCAAACTGTATGTATAATAAGCAATGAACTTCATCCCATAACTTGTTCCTGGCCGAAAATAGCATAACACGTTTTAAAAAACTGCAGACTCAGCCTTAAAAATAAGATTCTTATTTTGTATTATATTCGAATTTATCGAAATCTTTCGAATATCATCGAAAATCTTAAAACTTTCATTCAAGATAGTGATAATTTCTTTACGTTTCAGCAATTGTGTTTCCGAACAAAATATGGACCGAGAAATAATGCGGCAATTTTTGTCGAACACAATAGAAATCTTAGAAATTTTTCAGTGACTCGCCATTTCAATATATGCGTCTATGTAATCGGAAATTAGTGAAATAATAGTAACTGTAGAAATAATAGACCAAATGGTGCCATATATTGAAGCAAACAATGAACTCGTAACCGTCTTACGTTGTCTATCCGATGTTAAATTGTAAAAGCCCAAAAACTCGACAGCAACAATAAATAACCCACAAGGATTGTCGAAGAATATCCAACTGACACTACGATTCGACATATTGTGCGATACTAGCCAAAAGTAACCATGGGAATTTGCCATTAGTAGCTATAGTTGAAATAAAAAATCAATAAAATAATTAGGTCGGAAAAGTATCTTGACATATTTAATATTGGAATTTAGAATAATTAAAAAAAACAGCAATAGAAAAAATGAAATTTATTAAAATTTAGTATAAAAGCTATGATAATTACCAGTCTAGTATAGTGCCAATATTATCAAAGACTCACACAAGACTTGTTAGGAATAAAAAAAAAAATTAATATTAATTTCCCGGAAGGTGGAGCGAAAGACTCCCAGCACGGCGGCCAAGGCTAAACTAATATAGAAGCATTATAGTTAAATGTAGTTTGAGCAGTTTTAATAATCCATAGTTGAACACGTTTTTAATTTAGTGTTTATTGATTTACAGAACAAGGCTTACTATGTAATAATTTAGAAGCTAACGAGCTAGGCAACCTGTATGAATGTTATTAGATCCTAGTTTCTAGGCTCAATCCTTTCTTATGACACAAAAATCAATTTTGATATTGAGGTCACAACTAACACGTTCTAGGAGTACAGAATCTCTAATCTAACTTACTGGGAACATTACAGAGAACTTCTCAATGTTAATGCCTTTAGAATATCATTGTCTTGTAGACCTAAAATCACATAAAATGTGTATATTTAAATAGTTATATTTTGTTTAATTAAAAAAAACAAAACAAAAAATTTAAAAAAAACTTCAAGTGCCATGTTTCCGCCATCTGCATCCAAGAAACTCTTCTTGGAGCAGAATGCCGACGCGATGCACAACAAGCAGTGCGCTATTACCCACCGTTGGAAGTCAACTAGTTTAGCTACCGTGATACCATAGTAAGGTACTAGAGAGTTTCTTCGTTAAGCGGTGTAGATGGTGCGTTTTTTATTGTTTTTGTGCTTCCCACTGGAAGGCTCTGTTCTGTTCAGCCTGCCTGGGTCGTTAGTCCTATTCAATATCAACATGTATATTAAACCTTCCTTATATATAGAATCTTGCTGTCCCGCGTAGCAGGATAGCCCGTCGGGGCTTGATAAGACTTTTCACTTTAAGTTACATATGGTTGAACAAAAAATATTTTAGAAATTTAATAAGGGGGGAATGGCCATTTAGGCTCCTATTTTGGCCTCTACTTGAGTAGTTTCGCGCTATGCACAAGGTTCATCAGAATTTTCTAACTCTAGCAAACGTTTAATCTACTTCTCTGTGTACATTTTCAGGGTACAATATTTAAGGTATTATATTACTAATTTTTCAAATTATTATTTCGCTAGGTAAACTTTATCTTCATTTTGTTTGGATATTTTCAGGGTTCCCGATCATATGATTAGTCATAACAATGTGCAATGTCATTTTTGTCATAGCACATGATTTTGAAGACGCACATATGTAATTATTTTATGCTCCTGGAGATATTCTCTTCTCGTTTTTTCGTTCCCCAAGGATTTAGCTAAACTATTTCCTTCTCAGTGGGTTATTCATAAATGTTATTGTGGCAATATAAATATAAAAATATGAAAAAATATGAATATATTAAAGTTTTTCCGCCAAATTATATTTTCTAATTTATTCTATTACTTACCTCAATCCTTCCTGTTTTTGTTGTTAATCCGTGGGTATCTTTAGTTCGTCCTCTATGCTCACTACTTTACTTTAATACTATTTATTTCAATTCAAATTAAAGTACAAATTACCGCGACTTGTTACGCAACTTTATGTGTAGCTTGTTCTGGGCGACCTGTTGGTTTTTCGTCAAAGGTCTCTTCTAGTTCTGTTAGTTTTCGTGGTATTTGATTTGTCTTCGGCACGTATTCTGTTATGTCCACGTATCCCCACTTTTTATGGAGTACTGACTGCATGTATGTGTTGGTGGTCCCCCTCTTCTAAATAGCTGCTGCCTTCGGAAATGAGCCTTGATTGTGGGTCCAACTACGATATCCATTGTAGTGTCACTTATCGCCGGTACCGTTCAATGTTTATGACTGGATCGTTCAATGTTTTGGAAGGTCCTGTGTGTATAGTTCTCCGTTAACTGTTGTGTGCATCTATTTCAGTAGTTTGTTGTAAACTTGTTTGTTTGTTATTAATATATTATATCTTAATATATAAAACTGACGTGTCCACTGTATGCGTAACACGCTAATTTCCGAAACCACCTAAGCGATTTCAATAAAATTTTGTGAATGTGTTTGGTTGATTCCGGCTTGAATTATAGGATAGTTTCGGACACAACAGATGGCGCCCATTGTTGAGATCTAAAATACTTACTGTGAGTGTGTCAACGTGGAAAGCTGAAATTTTGTGACGGTCTTTTCATAGAAATTGGAAGTATAAGTTCAAAAATAGTGTTATGGCCCAATATACGGAAGATTCTTCCAGCAGCCAAGGGCGCATTCTAGCGAAATAATCAGCAATTGCTAAACAATAACTTCGCATGGTATTGTTCTGCAACTGTCGGTTATTTTGCTGATTAGCCCAACAGCTGGCTGCGATGAGCGGTTAGTGAAACAATCGACGATTACGATAGTAAATTAATCTAGCATGGTAATTATTATGTAAGATGATTGTTTACAACTAAGCGACTCAGGTGCTGCAACCGGTAGAATAAACGGCAAGGTTGTTGTCGTTTGTTTACATCCGCGTTGCGAGTAAAAGTTTACTTCCGAATTTTGGAGCATAAAAGACCAATGACTGGTCTGTCGAGTGCCTGTAATATTCTATTCTTCCAGTGAGCCGTCGCCTTGCATAGTGGTGTCAAGTTTCCGTTCGGTGCGGAGTACATAGTAATTGTTAAGATAGGTCAAGTCTTAGTAAATAAAGATTTATAACGTGCACGAAATTCGAGCGTTGTTTTATTCGAAGAAAGTTTTTATCGCGGTTAATTATTGGGTTTTATTGATTGATTGCTTTTGGGACACGACATTTTGGCGCAGCCGGTGAAACTTAGGTAAGAAATTAGAGAAATTTCTTGCTGGTGTGCTTTGTCATTGCTAACTTTTTTTTTTTTTTTTTTTCAAGAATTTTTTGTAAGAAGGAGGAAATTTGTTTATGTATATATTCAGTTTTTCTTAATTCTTTTGCGTTTCAGGCATTTAAGAAGTGTTATATTTAAATTTTTGGGTTTTGTGATTTTTTTTTGTTTGTGAAAATAAATTGGAAATTACACTTATGACATTTGAGGAGTTGATATTTATCAGCTACTCTACACAAACATATACTGGGAGCAAAGCTAATTTAGCTACTCCGAACACACACACTGGGAGCAAAGCTAATTTTAGCTACTCCAACATATATTGACAAGATCGAGGAGTTGTGCTTGTACGAGCTACTCCCGCATCTTCATCATAATACACATATATACATTAGCGGTGATCGAGGAGTTGTGCTTTTACAAGCTACTCCCGCATCCCGAATAAACACCATTCACAATTTCTGTTTCTTTTTCAGAAAAATGTGTTAATTTTAAGATGTGATAAACTTCGGAGTAATTTATAAGGTGAAATATTAGTATGGTGATATAGGTATGTGTTTTAGCTACATGGTAGTTGGTAATAAGAATTTCACCAGTTTTAACGTCACGTTTCGATTTAGGCATTGGTCGTACGCGCGATTATTTAATTTATCGAGTTTTTGATAGTCGTAATAACGTCGTGTTATATTTACGAAATGATATTTGCTTAGGCGCATTTGGACAAATGTATTCGGGTTTTACGCGATTAAGTAGTAGGAAGTTTTAAGTAAAGTATGGTTTGTTGTATTTTCATTGGATGCATCTGAATAATAAAAAATAAAAAACAATGTTGAGCATGTTTGTTTGTATGTACGCATAATAGCTGAATTGAGGTATGATAGCTTTGAATGTTTACGTTATATTGAGTAAGTATTGGTAGTCGATTAGTACCTATTAATAAGATATGAGTTTTGCCAAAGATCTGTTCTAGAGCGCGATGTACTAATTTTTCGGTTCACGTATGAAGTATAAATGGTATTAGTGAAAAAGTGATAGTACCAGAACGAGTTAAAATTAAGGCAAAATAGAAAATCATAACTGTATACAAGATGGCAGATTCATAGGAGAAGATCATGGACCTGGTTTCTAAATATGTGCCGACGTTTTCAGGAGAAAGGTCACCGAAGTTGGCAAAGGAAGTATATCGATTTCTGTGTTGCTGCAAAGATCTTTACGACCGACTGGAAGCAGCAGAAAAAGTTATTTTCATGAAGTGTGTAAAATATCGGCTGACGGATGATGCGTATTACCTGATAAGCTCCCAGGAGCTGAAGGACTTCGAAACCTTACAGCAAGCAATAAAATCTGCATACATGCCGCGAAAATCATTCAGTGAATTACGCACTGAAATGCTAGCATGTAGACAGAGACCTGGAGAGGACATCACGGAGTTCGCGGATCGAATGAAAGAACTGCTCAATCAGATTAAAGAGGCTGTCTCGGCCAAATACCCGGGAGGGGAGAAGGGACTACTAGCCGAGTTGGAGGCCGACGTTGTAGCTATCTTCAAAGCGGGTGTGATTAGTAGACCCACGCAAGTGTTCCTTACAGGGCGTAAGTTTCAGTCACTGGAAGAAGTGAGAGAGGAAGCCAGTTATTTTGAAAAGGATGCCAAAAGACTTCAAGTGAAAGAATCGGGAATATGGCAAGAAGACCGAAAGCCAAACACAGTAAGTGCATCAAACAGATTTCCAACGGGGGATTTCACCAGAGGCGAGCCCGGACAGAATTCGATACCGTTCGTACCCAGAACAGGGCCAGTGTCATCAGGAGGATACCAAGCATCTTCGACAAGGAGAACACCTCCCAGATCTATTGAGTGTTTTCAATGCGGACAGCGTGGACACTTTGCGAGAGAGTGCCAACAAGTACTCTTCTGTACTGAATGTCAGGAATATGGACACGAGGAATCCAATTGCCGAAGCCATAACGTCAGAGTGGCTAACTGTGCAGCTAGCAGTCAAGATGAACTCCATTCAGGAAGAGAGGGACTTTATTGCCAATTCTGCCGTACATGGGACCACTACATGGAGAACTGTCTTAAGAAATATTTAGCAGAGAAAGAAAGTGAAAAATTGAATTCAAGAAGTAAATTTGTCATCACAGTGCCATCTGACATAGCGTTAGAAGGTAAGTTTAGACTTCTCATTGACACTGGTTCCACCTGTAGCTTAATCAAGGGCGCTATAATAAAAAGAGATACAGCTATAAATACGCACCAGAAAATAAGAATTGGGGGACTCTTTGGATTTACCAGGAGTTCCACAGGCACCTGTGAGGCGAAGTTGTTCATAGACAACGGTCAGCAAGAATGCAATTTTAACGTCATTGGTGATACCGACTCGATTCCAGCTGATGGTATCCTTGGAATGGATTTCCTCAGTGACAGAGTTATTATTGACTGTGTAAATAGGAAACTTTGGGTACAAGGTGCTGGAAAAGGCAACGAGGCAAGTGCCTCTGGTAAAAGTGTTGCAGCTTGTGCACGTGTGGGACCCATAGCTTGGCAAAGCAGCAGTCAAGGAAGTCCGTTTCAGGCCAGGATAGAGGAGAATAACATTAAAATAGCGGAAAGCATCGCATCTTGCGCTGATGACCGACACTTCAAATCGAAAAGTCCGGCACGCAATGCAAAGAAATCTTTAGGACAGAGAGAGAAAAGTAAACCCATATTGGAGGAGCCATTCGGGCCACAATTATGGGAGAAGACCTTGTCCACAGCTTATGATAGTGCGTTATTTCATAATGTAAGTGTCGACGATTTTAGTGAGGGGAGGGGACAACCGGAATATAAAGGGTACAGTAGAAATAGGCTGGAGGATGAGCATGCATTCGTAAGAATCGCCAATGCAACAGCCTATTTTGTAAAAAATCCTGATTCCTCGCACGGGCAAATAGGACCGCGCAAATTTTACAGACGACCTGCATGGAATCATAAGAATAATTACAGCCGACGGCGATCTCAGTGGATCTTGCCGCAAAAGAGTAAAGTAAATCTACAAAAATATAACTTGCAAACGGATACGATAGCACCGGTGCGAAGTAGGACCGAAATGAAGAATATCACGCCTTGCTTCGCCAGTCTATACAAGGTAGGTAACGGTTATGACCCAGGAATCGGGGAGCTTAACCACAGAAATGTCCAAAAAATTCCCTCCAATTTCAGAAGAAATTCGATGAGCGGAGTTTAAAATGAGCCGGAAAATACGGAAAGGATATAAAAAGGTAACCGAGTGGATCCAATGTAAGGTAAATCTATAAAATAAAAGGTACAAAGGCAAGGAAATGTCTTTAAAAAAAACAGAGAGAGCAATTGAATAATGGAAATTTGAAAATTTTAAATAAAGATTTTAAAAGAGAATGAAATTGAATAAAAAGGAAGCAATAGGGATTCTGATGTAAAGAGAAGTTTGAAAAAAATAAATAAGAGATGTAAAAGAAAGACAAATTTGAAAAAGAAAAAGAAACAAGAAAGAAAAAGTTAGAAGAATAAGAAACGTATGAAGATAATTAATAAAGATTTAAAGTTAGAAATGGAAAGCTAACAATCAGGCACAAGAAAGATAAAAAAAACCAAAGAGTAATGAAAATAAAGGAAAAGAATATTTTAAAAATGTTGATTAATAAACGAAGAGGTTTTTAAAGATAAGAGTCAAGAAAAAATTGAAAAAGTTAAAAGGAATAAGAGATTTAAGGAGAAGTTTAAAAAATATATATAATAAGAGTTAAAAAAAAGCTAAATTGAACAAGAGTTATAAGAAAAGATTTAAAACATATATTATAGTATATAGTAGCATGGAGAAAAATAAAAGTGGTTGCCAAAGCTTAAATAACTATAGGTAAGATCGTCAAGTCTACATATTCAACGCTTCCAGAGCATAGGCGGTAGCAGAACGAGAGGATCAATGAAAGAATATATCAACCATAGTAGATACGGAACGAGTAAATATAGGGGATCAACATTACTGCAGTTCAGGGTATGAGCGAAGAACGAGAAATTAGTAAGATGCAGCTGGTAAGGATATGTACGCTGGTGTCTTTGAGCTTCGGATAGTTACATCCACGGAAAATTTACGCTCGGAAGAAGAGTGAAATAATCATTTGAACATGAACAAGATATACACTATTCTTGTAACAGTGAAGTCCACATATATTACCTCCATAGATACCGAATTTGGAGCAGCAGTGAAAAAGTCCCAACATATAGCTACATCTTAGATAAACTTTTAATGGAAAGCTATAATCAGGAAACCTGACGGAACTATGAGAGCATAATTTAATACTGAGAGGTCTGTAATACATATATATATCTACTAATCTACAACCTGAGATATAAAAAAAAAACAAATCTTTAAGTACACGTGGACTCTCAATATAATTGAGAGAACTCCATCGTACTTAAAAGATTTTTTTTTTTGAAAAAAACCATTTTGATGAGTCCGTCCTACCACCGACCCTCAGAGCAACGATTTCATTGAGATGTTTTTGAAATGATGATCACATCTTAAAAGCTACAAACTGATGTAATGGTCTCCAGAAATGCAATGTAGATGAAATTACTCTTACCAAATAATTAATGGGATAAAGTAGCATTTCACCGGAAAATCTTATTTGAAATTCAAAGGTGATCAAGTGCCAGCAGCATTATCAGGAAGAGTGTACCGTTTGAAACGTTAGAAAAGTGAAAAGTGCGAGCGTTCATCGGAAAACCATCAAAAGGGTCAATAAACCAGAGGTTATCCAAGCTAGCAGACGCCAGTATATAGTCATCATGTCAAGAACAACAAACCTGCAAACAGTAAATTTACCCTCGGCGGAAAGCAGATGGTGCAATTAGAGTAGCCATAGTATTGTAATTAGAGAAGTTTTGGGCACCCATAGAAAGTATACTCTTAGATAGAATTTTTGTATAAGTAATTTTGTTATATATAAGTGCTATAAACACTTGTAAAAAGAAAACTTGTAATTTTTGTTATTTTTGTTATTAGACAGACAATAAATACTTTGTATATTTTTAAAATGCATGTGAATTAATTAAGAATATTTGTTTTAATCATGTAAATTTAGTTAAATAAAAAAAAGAGATCAATAGATTGCGACATAATATAGAGAAAATTTTTGATTATAGCATTGGAAAGATACATAGTTTTTGGGAAAATATGTTAGTTGTGAAAGAAAAATTTCATAAAGTAAGGATATGCATGAAGAAAAAAAAAATGTGTTAATTGTTAAAGAAAAAATTTCATAAATTAGAGATAAGCATGAAGACAAAGAAAAAATATATACATATAAGGATATATATAAGGAAATAAACATATGTCAAAAAGAGTTAAACAGATAAACTATAAAATTATTAGTGAAAAGAAATACGTGTAATCAAAAAGAAAAGTTAGCATACAGGTGGTAATAAAGAAAAACAATGCAAAATGATAAAAATTTAAGAAAATATAACTTAGAATATTTATATTGATATGTAAGAAAAATGTAAAACAATCTGAACCGAACGGAGACCAAAAATATTTACAATTTTTGAGAATATTGCACTCTCCAGATCTAGTTCCCTGCGGAAACTAGTTTTTCTAAGGGGGGGAGGGATGTTATGGCCCAATATACGGAAGATTCTTCCAGCAGCCAAGGGCGCATTCTAGCGAAATAATCAGCAATTGCTAAACAATAACTTCGCATGGTATTGTTCTGCAACTGTCGGTTATTTTGCTGATTAGCCCAACAGCTGGCTGCGATGAGCGGTTAGTGAAACAATCGACGATTACGATAGTAATTAATCTAGCATGGTAATTATTATGTAAGATGATTGTTTACTACTAAGCGACTCAGGTGCTGCAACCGGTAGAATAAACGGCAAGGTTGTTGTCGTTTGTTTACATCCGCGTTGCGAGTAAAAGTTTACTTCCAAATTTTGGAGCATAAAAGACCAATGACTGGTCTGTCGAGTGCCTGTAATATTCTATTCTTCCAGTGAGCCGTCGCCTTGCATAGTGGTGTCAAGTTTCCGTTCGGTGCGGAGTACATAGTAATTGTTAAGATAGGTCAAGTCTTAGTAAATAAAGATTTATAACGTGCACGAAATTCGAGCGTTGTTTTATTCGAAGAAAGTTTTATCGCGGTTAATTATTGGGTTTTATTGATTGATTGCTTTTGGGACACGACAATAGACTAAATTCGCCAACTCCATCGTAGGGTTGCCATACAAATATTTCGTATATATAGTATATATTTGGACACTGCCTGACAACGAATACACGCAGAGAGCTGAAATTTGGTTCAAAGTGTTTTCATAGCAATAGTAAATAAAATTAAAAAAAAATTGACTAAATCGGCATACCCTTTCTTGGTGTTGCCATACAAGATTTTGTTTTTCATTATATACTTGGTAGCTGCCTGAGAAGGCATCGTGGTGGAGGGCTCCTAGTTTGCACACGGTGTTTTCATAAATATTTTGCAAATACAGTGAGGGCCAATCGGGCAACTCTTTCGTGGGGTTGCCATAAAAAATTTCGTGTTTTACTATATATTCGGGCACTTCGAGTCGGCATGGGAGCTATACTCTCCCACACATATGAATGTATGCACGCACACTCATCCACCCACACACACCCACACACACACATATAAAAACCTAGAGTGAAACCCTAGATTACGCAATCTCCGAATTCCGAATTTTACTATTATACTCTTATGAAATCAACATAGTTTTTGATTCAGTGGCCCACTTAACAAGACTGATGCACTTTACTCACAGTTTCTATAAATGCGACAATACCGTTATAAATATTACTTGATGCGCATTTCCACTTTGTATAGCTCAATTACTACATTACGCAGAAAGGTATTGAAAACAAATCGGATGAATTTTAATTAAAATAAATCAGACTGTAGCAGATATGATACATTACGTAATAAAAGGTTAAGTCAATATTGGAATGCAAAACAAAAACTCAAACACAGGTTTTTAAAATGATGATCATAGGTAATGTATGTAAATAAAAGGAATTAAAGTTTTGTTTTTTCATGAATTGAATAAGTCCCAAAATTACTGTCGCATTTCTAACTACTTCCGCATGCGCATCTTAAATTTTGTCGGTGCAAATCTTTAGTTAAAGAGTTACAAACTGAAAAACATTTGTGAAATCTCTATAAGAATTCAGTGAAATTCAATTACAATTACAAAACATAAAAACTTCATAATTTTAGAATTATCTAGTATTTTATATATTGGAAATGATGAAAAGAACTGCCAACAAATTGCAATATCGTCTGTTATACTGCATAACCGTGACACTACTATTTTGCGAAAATTATTTGAAAAGTTCATTCCCAAATATTGAATTTTTTCGCTAGATACGCTTAAGAAAAAGTGTAGAAAACGCAGAAATGGTTACATCGTGCGCACAGACTGTGATAGGTCATTTTAAGGCAAAGTTTTTGGGCTTCATCTAAAATAAATGCTGACGAAATGCCTTTTGTAAAAATAGTAGTTAAATAAAAAAAAAACGAGTTAGAATTCTGAAATTTTAATTGTAACTTCAAAACGGATTAAAAGAAATAAAAATGTATAAATTATTTTATTACGATTTCGAAAATTTTAAAATTTTCATTAAAGATGGTGATAATTTCTTTACGTTTCAGCAATTGTGTTCCGAACAAAATAGGGGCAAGAATTTCGGAGGCAATTTTTGTCGAACACAATAGAAATCTTAGAAATTTTTCATTAACCCCCAGTTCACTATACGCCTCTATGTAATTGCTAATTAGAATAACAATAATAACTGTAGAAATAATAGACCGAATGGTGCCATATATTGAAGCAAACAAGGAACTTGTAGCCGTCTTACGCTGTCTATCGATGTTAAATTGTAAAAGCCCAAAAATTCGACAGCTACAATAAATAACCCACAGGATTGTGAAGAATATCGAACTGACACTATGATTCGACATGTTGTGCGATACTAGCCAAAACTAACTGCCATTAGTAGCTATAGCGAAATAAAAAGTGAATCAAATTATGAGGTCGGAAAGTAATGTTGTATCTATAGTCATGGCCTAATTTGATATTGGAATTATATTAAAATTGTGAAAAAAAACAGCAATAGAAAAATGAAATTTATTAAAATCTGGGATAAAAGCTACGGTAATTAGTAGTCTGTCTTGGGCTCCACACCAGACCAGGTAGGAACTAAAAAAAAAAAATCGCATTTTATTTGATTCAATGCTAATTTCCCAGAAAGAGCAACGAAAGATTCCAAGCATGGAGACCGAGGCTAACCTACTAAAAGCACTGCACTAACATAGAAGCATTATTGTTCTTAATGCATTTTGAGTATGTACTATAATCCATAGTAGAATAGTTATTTATTTTAGTATTATTGAATTGCAGAGCAAGGCTGACTATGTAACAATTTAGAATTAGTAAGTCAAGATAATGAACTACATAACCTGTATGAATAGCATTAGATCCTATTTACTAGACTTAACCATTTCTTAGTATTGTCATAAATACAAATATACACAAAATCCAATAGAGGTCAACGTTAATTACATTAATAATGTCAATGGCACAGTTGATGTGATAGATTCAGCTACAATGCAGTTAGAACACAGTGGTCCTACTATAAGGTGGAGGACTTGCAATCGACATATATCATGGTGGGATAGGAAAAAGAAAAAAAACGGAGGTCAAAATACTATTCAAATTGTAACGAAGTCACATGACCACCCACTATCCCAATCACATCCAGTCCCTACCATATAAAAACTATCACGTGAACAGACACTGATCAATGCTTCTCCACAGAATACCAGTAGAGGCAACATATAACAGACCGATGACTGCGCTTCTCAGTTGGCACAGCACCCAACATCACAGTGAGCCGCGCATATAAAAAGGAAGCCATCATAGCAAGAAAATCAGTCCTCGATCACAAGCCATCCAGTGAACATCACCAGAAGCCAATATATTTACCGCCAGTAAATCTACCGCCAGTAAAGCAGACCAGTAGACCTGTCCAGCCGCCAGCTCGATAATAGTCGCCAAGCAGAGACGACTTTAGCAGCCAGCCGACCAGCCCTGTCCACCAGTTGGAAATTATAAAATCAAGCGTTGCACTAGAGCTGCAGTCAGTTGCCTCCCAGCATCTCGACTGATCACATCGTCTTCCGTGCTGACTATATCTACGGTATACGTACGTTATTCGTATTGGCCATAGAAATAGCATTCGCACGCATTACCTGTCCTACTCCTGCCGTGTTGGCTATATCTACGGCATACGTACGTTATTCGTATTGGCCATAGAAATAGCATCCGCACGCACTACCTGTCCCGCTCCTGTCCGTGTTGGCTATACCAGCGGCTTCCGTACGTTCTCCGTATTGGCCCTGGTAGTAGCATTCGCACGCATTACCTGTCCTATTTCTCTCCGTGTTGGCTATATCTACGGCATACGTACGTTATTCGTATTGGCCATAGAAATAGCATTCGCACGCACTACCTGTCCCGCTCCTGTCCGTGTTGGCTATACCAGCGGCTTCCGTACGTTCTCCGTATTGGCCCTGGTAGTAGCATTCGCACGCATTACCTACCCCGCTTCTCTCCGTGTTAGCTATATCTACGATCTCCGTACGTCATTCGTACTGGTCTTAGTAAAAGCATTCGCACGCATTTGTGTACGCACCGTTCGTGTTGGCTATACCCTTGGCGTCCGTACGTTCTTCGTACTGGCCCGGGCTATAAGCACTTCGCACGAAGCATCTCTCCGTAGTTATAAATAGTATAGTAATCAAACTGAATTTAATAGTGTATTAGTTATAAATAGTATAGTAATCAAAGTGAATTTGATAGTGTATTAGTTATAAATAGTATAGTGATCGTGTTAATTAATGACAGAATCAAGTACAGATAATGAACTACACAAGATGAATTTAATAGTGTTTTAGTATTAATAGTATTAGTAAATAAAATTATTATTAGAACCGAAAATATCAGTGTTATCAATATTTCCCAACGTCGTGGATCGTTGCCCTGGACTACTTCTGACTACCCGCAGCATTCACTCACCCCGACGTTATATAAATTTGGCGCCCGAGCAGGGACCGGCTTTTCGCTGAATATATTGAAAATAACCGGCTGTTCATCGAATACATATAAACCGGTACACCAGTATACAAAACGATAGACCCTGAAAAACCGACAAAATGAATACAGACAAAACTGCCAGCTGGGTATACACGCTTAGAAAAGGAAAAGAAGAACTAGTAGAGGAGCTATTCCAACTGGGATTAGATAGCTCAGGAACGGTCGACGAGTTAAGAAAAAGATTATGTGAGAAAATTAAAGAGGAGAAAAGACTCCGAGAGCTGGGGAATAAGGTTGTCAGCACACTGACAACACATACCATGACTACGGTCACGATCACCACGACTAACAGTACAATCACCACAGCTAGTATTCCGACCAGTACCATACCAGTCTCCAGCTACAACTACGGTAATTAATTGACGGCAGCATTTGGTCAAACACCGACACACACTCTGCCCTCTTTCGAATTACCAATTCGTCCGACAATCAAGTGCCAACCACCAGATAATGCGAATGGAATCATAAACATCCCAGATTCAAAAATCATGGACAAGGTGCGAAAGTGGAACATAAAGTTCGATCAAGGGCTAGATCCGCTTAACTTTTTAGAAAGAGTAGAAGAATTAGCTGAGTGCTACCAAATACCAGTTGATCGGTTATTGCGAGCACTTCCTGAACTCCTACACAAGACTGCACTCTCTTGGTACCGAAATAACCGACAAAATTGGTCTGAGTGGAAAGCGTTTGTCGAAGACTTCAAAGCATTTTTCCTGCCACCACGCTTTGAACTAAAATTATGCGATGATATTAGAGGTCGAGTACAAAAGCCAACCGAAAAAGCGAAGACCTATATTACGGCAATTCAATCATTAATGCGTTGGCAACAGAATCGCACTCCAGAAGAAAAGTTGTATCGTATTTATGAGAATTTACTACCCGAGTATCGTTTATACATACGTCCTCGAGATTTCTCCAGTATAACGGAACTCATGAAACTAGCGGAAGAGTACAAGCTAGTAAGAGAAGAGACTTAAACCAAGACCGAGCATACGAGAGGAAAATAAACCACCCAGAACACAGAATACTGCATACCCCGTGAGAATGCAATATTCTCGAGACGAATGCTGCTGGAGATGTGGACAACGCGGACATACAAGAACTAATTGCCGAAACTCAGCAGTTTTATTTTGTTCACGGTGTGGAAAACAAGGCACGCTCTCTAGAAACTGCCAGTGTAATCAGTCCGAGCAACCGAAACAGGGAAATGCCAGCGGGAAGCAAGGCCAGAAAGGCAGTCCTGCGTCCCCAAATACCAAGCCTTAAACCGTGAACTAGACAGTCGATATTTCCTCACACTCCGGATATTTCAGAGAGACATCAAGGCTCTCATTGACACCGGCGCAGGAAAGTCATTTATAGGAGAGGAAATATTAACCATACTCGCAAAAGCTAGAATATCACCTTCGGAATGTGCCCTCCGCACCTCTCTGGCCAATGGTACCGAAGTTATTATTAATACGGCATATAATATACCAGTTCATTGGAAGAAATTCAGTGTGACCCACACCTTTTACTATATGCCTCAGTTGGCCGAAGCCGTAATTTTAGGAATGGATTTCCTGCAGAAAGCCGAAGCACAGCTATCGTTATGGGGAGAGACAATTACACCAGAACCGCTCCCCCCTCAGAATCTCTTGTACGCTGTAGATATTCCAAATGAATTATCAGCAGAGCAAGAACGTCAATTCAAAGAATTACTGGCAAATCAATTGCCTAGGTTCGAGGCAATCACGAAGCCTACACATTTAACGTCCCATCGAATCCGCATGAAGAATGGCGAGCCATTCAAATAGCGATATTACCCGAGGAATCCAGCAATGCAAGAAGTAATTAACACCGAAATCAATGAATTATTAAATACCGACAAAATAGAGCCGTCCAGTAGTCCATACAGTTCACCCATAGTTTTGGTAAAGAAGAAGCAAGGAGGGTGGAGACTTTGCATATACTACCGCCAGTTGAACGAAGAGTCTATCAAAGATGCATATCCATTGCCCCAAATAAACCATATTTTGGATAAGTTAAAGGGAGCACAATACATCTCCACAATAGATCTGAAACAGGGTTACTGGCAAATACCATTAGAAGAATTTAGCCAACAATACACGACATTCATTGTACCAGGCAGAGGTCTTTTTCAATGGAAGGTGATGCCGTTTGGACATCACTCCGCCCCGGCTACATTCCAGAGAGCATTGGACAGATTCATTGGTCCCGAAATGGAACCACATGCATTCGCATACCTAGATGATATTATCCTAGTCACAAAAACCTTCGACCAGCACATTGCAAAATTAGATGAAGTATTCAACAGACTCATAACCGCAAATTTAAAACTAAACGTAGAGAAATGTGAATTTTTAAAAAGTGAGATCAAGTATTTAGGACATATGGTAAGCCGACAGGGAATTCAGACAGACCCCGCCAAAGTAGAGTCCATTAAAGCAATACCACCACCAGCCAATATCAGAGAATTGAGAAGATTTTTAGGTGTAGCCTCATGGTATAGACGTTTCATCCAATCATTCTCCGAGCTCGTAACACCATTAAACAAGCTTCTCCGAAAGAATAAGAAATGGCTCTGGAGTGAAGAGCAGCGACAAGCATTTGAGGCAATTAAGCACCAACTCACAGTAGCACCTGTCCTAGCCTGTCCAGATTTTACCAGACCGTTCACACTTCAGACCGATGCCAGCCATAATGGACTTGGGCAGTGCTCTCACAAGAAATCAAAGGAAATGAGCGTGTCATTGCCTATGCCAGCCGAACACTAAATGAGGCTGAGATTAAGTACTCTGTAACAGAGAAGGAATGCCTTGCTGTAATTTGGGGTATACGAAAAATGAGGCCATATTTGGAAGGGTATGGGTTCACCGTACTTACCGATCATCAAGCTCTCCGATGGCTTCATTCAATAGAAAATCCCTCCGGTAGACTAGCCCGATGGGGTCTAGAGCTCCAGCAATACGATTTTAACATTAAATATCGAAGAGGAAAACAAAATGTTGTAGCAGACGCACTCTCTCGTCAACCAATACCAGCTGCACCCGATAATGAAGTGTACTTAATTACTCCAAACACCGACACACCCGAATGTTCTTGGTACAAGAATAAAATAAAAGCCGTGAAAGACAATCCTACAGCGTTTCCAGACTATGCGGTCTTAGAAGGGCATCTATATCGCCATTTTCATGACACAACTACATATGCCGACAATGATACCGGTCCCGAATGGAAACTTTGTGTCCCGACACCACTACGTGGAAGGGTACTAAAAGAGAACCATGACGATGTCACCGCCGGACACTTTGGAGTAACCAAGACAATTGCACGAACAGCCAAAAATTACTACTGGCCAGGAATGTTTAGAGACATTGCCAGATATGTAAGAAGCTGCCCATCCTGTCTAAAATACAAGCCTGTACAACAACAGCCAGCAGGAAGAATGCACATGACAAGAGCTACAGAACCATGGCAGATAGTGAGTTCTGATTTTATTGGCCCACTACCAAGATCAACCAGAGGGAACACAATGATACTAGTACTCCAGGACAAGTTCACAAAGTGGACTGAATTTCTACCTACAAGAGAAGCTACCACGGCGGCTTTAGTCAAGGGATTCAAAGAACGAATTCTTGCCCGACACGGATGCCCAAAAGTACTAATCACCGACAATGGAAGGCAATATACCAGTCATATATTTACACGAATGCTAAAAGATCTCAGCATCCAACACCGGCTAACCCCTCCATACACTCCTCAAGCTAATCCAACCGAAAGAATCAATCGTGTTATAAAAACGATGATAGCACTATATACTGACCAAGACCAGCGAAAATGGGACGAATTCTTGCCGGAATTGATGCTAGCTCTTAACACTAGCCAAAATGAATCTACTGGTTACACACCTGCATTTTTAAATTATGGACGGGAATTGCATCTCCCCGCAACTCTGTATAGCGAACAAAATATCGACGACACCAAAAATGTCACACCAGAACAAAATCATAAAAAAACTGCGAGAAATATTTAAGCTCGTACATGTCAATATGAGCCGGGCCTTTACAAAACAGAGTCACCACTACAATCTCCGCCGTAGATTATGGTGTCCAAAAGTAGGTGAACAAGTACTGAGGAAAGAGAGGCACTTGTCTTTTCGTGTCAAAAATTACAATGCCAAATTGGGACCAAAATACGAGGGACCATCTGATGTAATCAAAATAATCTCCCCTGTAATAGTAGAGATAAAGAACAACACAACGAAGGCAATTGATAGAGCCCATGTGAAAGATCTCAGAACTTATCACAATCGATTAAATACCGTTAGCATTTCCGATTATAAATACAGAAGTTCAAATCACAATTCTTCAAACGCAAAAATGAGTTCTAAACGATCACACCAAATTATCATCGACGCCAGGAAAATACTGGACAAGAAGAGCCAACAGTTAAAACGAGACCCTACAGTGAGGGCTCATACCAGGCCAACGAAGCCAGCGAAAGTTGCAGCAGGGAAATCGATGCCGGACATAGAACCATCCGCTGCAGAATTCATCAGGAAAGGGCCAGCAGTTAAAAAAACAATCTTCGACGTGTGGCAAGAGAACCGGCAGAAGACCCCGTCAATGGACACAACTGTATACAAAATCCACACCCCGACTCAACTGATGCATACATCAACCGGAGAACCAGCAGCAAAGCAGCCACAGTTCACGGTGACCATACCAAATAGAACACCACCAGCCCCAACCACTACCGACGCTAGGGAGAACCGTCCGCAGACCAATCAAGCTGAAACACAAAATAGCATTAAGAGCCACAGTACGACAGCTCCACTTAGCAATAGGTTGTATACATCAACCGGAGAACCAGCATCAAAGCAGCCACGCTTCACGGTGACAATACCCCATGCAGAACCGCCAGCCCCAAACATTACAACCGCTAAAGAAGAATGCACACAGAGCAATCACGCCGAAATGCAAAGCATCATCGAGCAGCACCGAGACACTTTGCAGAAGATGCCGAATGGAAGTCGCAGATTCATTCCAGCCACAAAAAAAAACTGCACTACTCCGAATTCGCCACCGGACAGATGGCACGTATAATGTACAGTATAAGGGAATAAAGGAAACACGAAGCAGCAACCTAACAAAATCATGAAGTTGTGATCATTATTTTTGCTAACCATAAGAGTATTGTATAGTTGTATTAGTTTTATTTGGAAATGGATTAAAATATTTTTTTTTGTTCTTATCTAGAAATAATGTTTTCGTTAAAGTCTTTTGAGAGATAAAATTGTTTACTTACGTAATGAAAGTTAGAATATTTATTTAGTTCCTATCGAGAAATAGTATTTTGGTTAAGTTTTTTTTTTCAAAAATTTTTTTTTTAAATTGTTTATCTCATCACTTAAGGAAAGTTAGTATATTCATTTAGTTTCTAGCAAAAAAATGAATTTTGGTTGATTTTGTCAATTTACAAGAAATAAAGAGAGATCGTTCATCATGTTAGTCAGAATTTTTATAGAGAGATCTTAAAATAAATAGTACACATTTCTTGTTTTGAAGGAAGGGGGAGATGTAACGAAGCCACATGACCACCCACTATCCCAATCACATCCAGTCCCTACCATATAAAAACTATCACGTGAACAGACACTGATCAATGCTTCTCCACAGAATACCAGTAGAGACAACATATAACAGACCGATGACTGCGCTTCTCAATTGGCACAGCACCCAACACCACAGTGAGCCGCGCATATAAAAAGGGAGCCATCATAGCAAGAAAATCAGTCCTCGATCACAAGCCATCCAGTGAACATCACCAGAAGCCAATATATTTACCGCCAGTAAATCTACCGCCAGTAAGGCAGACCAGTAGAGCTGTCCAGCCGCCAGCTCGATAATAGTCGCCAAGCAGAGACGACTTTAGCAGCCAGCCGACCAGCCCTGTCCACCAGTTGGAAATTATAAAATCAAGCGTTGCACTAGAGCTGCAGTCAGTTGCCTCCCAGCATCTCGACTGATCACATCGTCTTCCGTGCTGACTATATCTACGGTATACGTACGTTATTCGTATTGGCCATAGTAATAGTATTCGCACGTATTCCAGACCTGCTTTCTCTCCGTGTTGGCTATATCTACGGCATACGTACGTTATTCGTATTGGTCATAGAAATAGCATTCGCACGCATTACCTGTCCTACTCTTGTCCGTGTTGGCTATATCTACGGCATACGTACGTTATTCGTATTGGCCATAGAAATAGCATCCGCACGCACTACCTGTCCCGCTCCTGTCCGTGTTGGCTATACCAGCGGCTTCCGTACGTTCTCCGTATTGGCCCTGGTAGTAGCATTCGCACGCATTACCTGTCCTATTTCTCTCCGTGTTGGCTATATCTACGGCATACGTACGTTATTCGTATTGGCCATAGAAATAGCATTCGCACGCACTACCTGTCCCGCTCCTGTCCGTGTTGGCTATACCAGCGGCTTCCGTACGTTCTCCGTATTGGCCCTGGTAGTAGCATTCGCACGCATTACCTACCCCTATTCTCTCCGTGTTGGCTATATCTACGATCTCCGTACGTCATTCGTACTGGTCTTAGTAAAAGCATTCGTACGCATTTGTGTACGCACCGTTCGTGTTGGCTATACCCTTGGCGTCCGTACGTTCTTCGTACTGGCCCGGGCTATAAGCACTTCGCACGAAGCATCTCTCCGTAGTTATAAATAGTATAGTAATCAAACTGAATTTAATAGTGTATTAGTTATAAATAGTATAGTAATCAAAGTGAATTTAATAGTGTATTAGTTATAAATAGTATAGTGATCGTGTTAATTAATGACAGAATCAAGTACAGATAATGAACTACACAAGATGAATTTAATAGTGTTTTAGTATTAATGGTATTAGTAAATAAAATTATTATTAGAACCGAAAATATCAGTGTTATCAATATTTCCCAACGTCGTGGATCGTTGCCCTGGACTACTCCTGACTACCCGCAGCATTCACTCACCCCGACGTTATAAAATGGAAGAAAATCTCTGGCAGGCGGTGAGAATACCACCAGGAATTAAAAAGATCTAAAAAAAGATCTTAGAGGACTTGCCAACGGCTACCAGTTTCCAATATGTGCTCTCAATGCATAACTCAAATGATATATATTTTTGTTTTTTTTTCCAAAGGCATGGAGCGGGGCAGGCCAACGTCAAGGCAGTTCTTTATGATAACCTCCTAAAACCGCTCTCACACAAACCTTTCTGACTTCTTAATGAAGCGCATAAGGTCAAGATAACTTAAGTTTTTCATATGCAGATAAAATCCATGCATATCCAGTCTGCTCCAGGAAAAGGTCGGACAAGCACACAAACAAACACACTCAAATGATATAGTTTTACTTTAATGAAAATGGAACTCATATCAAGATTTCTGATGAAACGCTTAGGACCTAGAAATTGATTTTCCTGATTCCTCTACTATTTCCATCAAGGAATAAGGACCAAATTGAACAACAACTAATGTAGGTAGATATGTTAGCTTAGATAAGAAATGGCCTAATTTTTGATCGTCAGGTGCAATGCTTCTAATTTTATTCATTGCATAAACAATTCGTACAGCCGAATAATGTAAACAAAATCGCAGTCGAATGATGTAAACAAAATTCCCACAGACCCGAGTAAAGTAAACAAATTGAACGATTTCCAATTTCTTTAGCTGGAAAAAAAAACAACAACTGATAAGTTGTCTTAGATAAGTAGTGGAAGATATAATTGAAAATTTCTTTTGCTGATAAAAAATCAACAACAACTATAACGTAAGTTGTGGTTTATATGTATCTTTTGGGATGGTAAGAATGGAAATTAAAGCCTAGAAAATTTTCTGTGTAGGGGTGTGCGTGTACTGAAAAGTCTTATGAGAAATCCGCTACGGGCTATGGTTTTCGTGATATTAGCGATCATACCTTTTCTGATGTAATTCTAATTACTCATAATTCAAGTCTAGGCTATTTTGATAAGCATTAAGTTGAGAATTGGTTTGTCTATTGGAAAGTCCTCTAAAGTATCATCATCCGAAATGGTGTTGTATCAATAGTGCAATAGTGAAGACCGTCGTACTATAAGTTAAAAGCTTTGGTGGATGGTATTTAGCATCACATAATTCTAGTAGGATATAGAAGCTTTGGTGAAGACCGTGGCGATGGTCGAGAGTGGTTAGTGTTATTTACTTATTTTTAAATTTTGCCATGAAAACATTAGGTTGGTTGGGGTGGATTAAATTAAAAGTTTTGATGAAAGAAGGTGGTATGATTATATTAATTTAGTTTTGGATGAGTAGTGGGGTGCTGTAATATGTCTCGCTCTAACACATTAGGAAGCTTTAGTGAATACCGTACCTTGAAACCAAGTCCCGCTTTCAAAACATCTTTCTCTCTCTAGCACACATATTTGAGGTGGACTTGATCATACACATGCCAGCTTGGAGCTTGCTTGTCTGCTTTATATACTATGAGTATGGTATGGTTGCCTGGAATTATCAGGCTTGTTGTTGAACGGTGATATAAAACTTGTAGGCTGAGATCTTTAGCGGCGGGGTGGGGTCACTTTACTGATCATGGGTGTAGATCTTTGCTTGGGTATGTATGTGTGCAGCTGAGGTGTAGTAATAAGAATATTGTAAATTAAAATAAAATATTTCATAATTGGTATGAGCAAAACCCTCAAAAATACTTCACAAGCCATGAAACAGACTACCTCACTACAACATGGGAGCCCCCAGCAGAGTCCTAACATTCTAAAATATTTGAATTGATCTTATGTTAAAGGGGCAAAAGGTGCAGCAGCAGGATGATTCATGTGTACAAACTGTTGCTATCAAAGCCCAAGTAAACTCTTGGGGAGCATCAGTCAGTTTTAGTGAGTCTCAGTGATAGTTTAAAACATAAAAAAAAATTAAAAATGTCTTCGGTGATAGTAAATAAAAGTTTTTCAATAATTGAAAATTTGGGAAAAGATGTGATGGAGTGTTTAAAAAAATCAGTGAATAAAGAATATATTGTTCAAAAGTGCAATAGAAACATGCATAAATTTCAAGTTGCATTTCGGAAGTGCAATAAGAGTGATAGGAAACGACATTTGAGAGCTGTCTCGAGCAAATTAAAGCATTGAGAGTACTATTGAGAACTCCCCGTCGATATGGAGGAATTACTGGCGTAAGAAGAAGTGATTTTGTAAAGTGGGAGGAAGTAAAGACAGCGTTCGCAGACAGAATTCGACAAGGTGTTATTGCAAATTTAAAACATATCGATCCGAAGCTATTTATGCCAGACGTTACCAAATTATTTACGCGTCGTGTTAAAAATACCTTAAAACATTATTTTAATATTAAAGTTTGTACAACGTTTTGTGGCGAATTTATTAAAGAAACTGATGACAATGAAATTATAAAAGACATTAAATATTTCCAAGCGAGAGCTGCTCTAATCAGTGTGGAGGATAATTTAAAGGAGTGGTTTAAATCAAACATCTTGGATCCAATAAACACTCAGCTGGAAGATTTCCAGGAAAAAGACAGCGGCTGGGCACTGCACTCTATAATACTTCTAGCAGTACACATCAACAAGTTTGAACAGCTCCGAGGATCTTCGTATATACCCCTACCAAAGGAAAATGCTTTAAAGCAAACTTGCGTTAATGTGAAGAATAATGATGAAGCTTTCTTCGCGTGGGCCATAAAATCAGCGCTTTATCCTGCAAATGTTCACAGCGATAGGACCTCATCATATCCACATTATTCAACCGTGCTAAATTGAACTGGAATAAAATTTCATTTCCCATGACGCTTAACCAGATTAAACAATTTGAAGGACAGAACAATTTGTCAAAAAACGTATTCATCCTAGAGAAAGAGCGTTTCTTCACCACAGTTCCAGTTAGACTTACGAAACACAGGATGGAGCAACATGTAAGTCTCTTAATGCTACAAGATGACTATGACCAGGATGATGATCATATGGATGATGATGACGATGATGCTGACAGATATCATTTCTGCTGGATTAAAGATCTTTCGCCCTGCATATCGAAACAAATTTCGAAACATGGTGGTGGTAGAAGGCATATTTGTGATAGATGTTTGCTCTACTTTTACTCTGCTGAAAAATTAAGATCACACACTCCTGAATGCGAGAATCAAAATGATTGCAGCATTATATTTTCATCAGAAGAAAAGAAATGGCTAGAATACAAAAATTATAACCATAAGAATGAAGTACCATTTTGTGTGTATGCAGATCTTGAGTCAATATTGAAGCCGATTCAGGGAAACGATCAAAATACACAGCGAATCCAGGAACATGAAATTCACAGTATAGGATTCTATTTCCACTGCAAACACGATGCTAAGGTCTCATATTACAGAGCATATCGAGGCAAGAATTGCCAACAATGGTTTGCATTAGTATTGCAAAAGATTGCATCCATAGCTGTACACGTGTTGCGCGTCTGTTGGGCAACAGGACGAGGGAGTGCTTCTCGTAGTAGAGGAAGGTCACCTGCCCTTTTCTGTGATATTTGTACAATTGGGTTTATGTAAAAGAAGAAAAACGATCACGTATCCTTCAAGTTTTCTTTATTGACTTCACTATTAATAACGTTACACAATTTTTACTTGTTCTAATACATTTTAATTATTTTTGACTCTTTTTAGCTGTTAAGATTCCTTACCGTTGGTCGGGGGAATCTTAGCAGTAGTTGTTAATACTTTTTAGTTTAAAGATTGACTGCCCGGATCGTACAAATGATCGGAAATTTATACTTTAGGGTTACGCCATCTTCTCATGATCAGTAGCTGAGTATTTCCTATTTACAAGAAACCACGCCCCTTTACTAGGTTTCCAGCGAATCGCAGACGCAGAAAGACATTTTGAGTTTTCCCCTTCGGGAAATTCTTATAGGAATTAGCGGGTATCTCTTCGATACTCGTTCTTAATTTATGTTTGTTCCTATCAGTTTTCAAGCTTTCCCCACTGAGAGCGTTTGAAAAAATGTTCTTGAGTACTTAATGCTTTCGTAAGACATTCCCCTCCGAGAATGTTTGAAATATTCTCATGTAAACAATTTCATGTATGTACATAGTATCTTAGTGGCCCAGTTGACCATATGTTGGGGTTTTTGACTGAGGAAGAGAGTTGTTTACTGCACTCAGTTGTTATGCAATTTGATACGCTCGATTGTTTGCAATTGAGCTTTGGTATTTCCTCATGCTTGAGGAAATAGAACATTTGGTTGCTTCATGGCACACAATTGGATTTTAATATTTTGTGTTGCTTCATGATAGCATTTCTAAGAATTTTTCACGGCCGCCTTTTGAATATTCTTTTGTTAATTGGCTTGGCTCATGTTTTAATGTCTTGCATGGTACATATGTGTCTTTTGGTCATTTGTATTTTTGTCTGTCTTCTAGGGAAAGTACGTATCCTTTCTTAAAGAAACTAATGAGTGGCCTTGGTATACTGTTAGTATGAAAAAGGGGTGTTTTGGGGCCGCCACTCATTACACTTGTTGCCACGTATGTAAAAAAACTTTTGCAACCGATGAGGAACGAGTCCCGGACCATTGCTACTTAACAGGTAAATACTGAGAATCATAATTCCATTCCTTTTTTTTCATAATTCCTTTTAACAGGAAAATACCGAGGACCAGCGCACAATTCATGCAATCTTATGTATCAAGACTGCTCCATAGTTCCAGTCATTTTTCACAATTTATCTGGACATGATGCCCACTTCATTATTAAGGATATAGCTACAGCCATTCCTGGGAGAGTGGATCTCCTGCCAATAAATAAATAAAGATTCATTTCATTCACCACGCAATTTGAAGGCAGTCATATCAAATTCAGATTCATCGATTCCTTCCGTTTTATGGCAGAATCCTTAGAAAAGCTATCATCATTGCTTCCAATGGATAAATGAAATATTACAAGAGCCGTATGGCAGGAATTGGATGATGATGACTTTAAGCTACTTACGCGCAAAGGTGTCTTCCCTTACAACTTCGGTGACGATTGGACTAAATTGGATTTCCAACACATACCGACGCAGGAGCAATTCTATAATAAAATGACTGACAGTGATATATCTGCTTAGGACTACAGCCGCGCAGAAAAGGTGTGGAGGACATTTGAAATACAGACACTTGGCGAATATTCCGATCTATACCTGAAAACTGATGTCCTTCTATTGGTCGATGTCTTCCAGAACTTTCGAGAAGTGTGCATGAAGACTTACAATTTAGATCCAGCACATTATTACACCGTTCCAGGTCTAACATGCTATGCTAAGATACACCAAAGTGAAACTAGTGCTGATAACCGACGTAGATATACTGCTATTCATAGAGAGAGGCATTCGAGGTGGTATAAGATACAGTAAAGCCTAAAATAAGTATATGGATGATTTTAAGCCTGAGAAGAAAGAGAAATACCTGATGTATTATGATGTGAATAACCTTTATGGATGGGCCATGTCACAGCATTTACGTACCAGAGGATTCAAATGGGTTGATGTTCCCAATATTGACGTTTTCAAAATTCCTGATGATTCTCAAATTGGATACATATTCGAAGTTGATTTAGACTATCCTCAACATCTACATGATAAGCATAAGGATTTGCCGTTGTGCTCTGAGCATGCAGCATCACCTGGAGCATAATTAGAAAAGCTTATGACAACATTACATCCTAAAACTAAATATGTCATACACTACCGAAATTTAAAGCAATGCTTATCACATGGACTTATCCTGAAGAAAGTGCACCGGGCCCTTCAATTCGACCAATCAGCTTGGCTTAAACCATATATTGTCTTAAATACTACCAAACGGAAGCAGGCTACAAGCGATCATGAGAAGGGTAGCTATAAGAAGATAAATAATGCAGCTTTTGGTAAGACCAAGGAAAATGTTCGCAAGTATAGCGATATAAAGCTTTGCGTAAAGTTGGAAGGTCGATATGGTGCAAAGCTCGGATTGCGGCATCCAACTTCCACAGTGCAACGATATTTGATGAGAATTTAGTTGCTGTCGAATTAAGGCGACTCAAGATCTTACTCAATAAGCCTCTCTATATTGGAATGGCAGTTTTGGAAATTTCAAAGATATGCCTCTATGATTTCCACTACAGCTTTATGCCGCGTGAAGTTGGAGACAAATGTACTGTCATATACAGATACAGATTTTCTAATATATGAACTTGAAGAGAAAAATGCATATGAGTTTATGACCGAAAATATAAACAAATTTGATACAAGTGATTACCGAAAAGATAATCAATTCAATTTACCGCTCATGAATAAAAAGATTCCTGGTCTAATGAAGGATGAGCTGAATGGGAAAATCATGACCGAATTTGCAGGCTTGCGCTCGAAAATGTGCATTCTGCGTATAAACGGTGGTAAAACTGCAAAGGAAGCAAAAGGAGTAGAGACATGTCAATTTCGAAGACTACATCGAACGTTTGAATAACAACAATAAAAATCTCGGAAGAGCTCTAGAAGCAAAAGGAGAACACTTGTAATGGTCTTCAAATCAAAAAGTAATCACAGGAATAGAAGTAAACGCTATAAATAATGTTGGCCAAAGCAAGTAGGAACCCAAAGAAGCTCAGGAACTTGCTTTAAACTTACGGAGCATCTTTACACTACATACGCGGTTTGCAATTTCTTAAAAAAAAAAAAAAAAAAACAAATCCAGGATAGCCGTGAATTTAAGGGGAACTGCTATGGCATTACGTGTTAAGGCATGGAGCGAGTATTTTTAACTGCAATTTTCGTTGTATGTATATATACTGCATATAAATTTCCACTTCTCCAATGCAGAAACGGAAAGTTTCCTTCTGTTTTTCAGTTCTTTCGATAAATGGCTCATTAAGCTTTTTTATTTCCCAGGTCAAAAGATTTGTCAATTTCACTAATCGCGTAACTTCAAGCTGTAGAGGTAGATATATTTCTTTTAGGATGGGAAGGTTTTTAGTAAAAACAACCGAAAAGGTTTTAAGTTTATATATGTGTATTTATCATTTTATGATATATGTATTTATCAGTAGACTTTCTTCACTTATTTTATTCTATTCACTCAACAACAAACAACTTTTCTATCTTATCACTTTATTTACCTACAAGTTTTTTTTGCATTTATTTAATACCTTTTACAACCTTTTTTCCTTATTTGATTTAGTTCCGTTACGCGCTTTAAGATCCCAAATCAATTACTGCCCGTTTTATCACTTGTCCTATGTACCTTTCTTCGTCCGTCTTCAATCGCCCGTATTCAATCACTCCCTCAGTTCTTTCAAAAACCTTTCTTCATGCTTTCGCACTGACCTACTTTCATTTGTTGCTTCATTTTGTAGGATCAGCGGAATTAGCGTATTTTTACAAATTTAAAGTTGATCAGCTATTGCGAAAGTAAATAATCGTTACCTTATAGGTCGATACCCGAAAGAATTTAATTGCCTAGCAATTGCTTTTCTGGGTTATATATTTTGCAAACTGATCAGCACTTAACGGTAACATATTTTACATTACATCCCCCCCCCCCCCCCCCCCCTTTGAAGCGAAGGCTGTAACTTCGTTAGGGTATGAATTTTGGGGTTGTATTATATGTAGTGGTTCGTTATTATAAGTGACGAAAATATGTAGAAACTAAAAAGAGAAGTGATAGGTTTTGGAAATACCTGAAGACGACATCTTTAACTAAGAAAGGTTTCTTTTTCTTCTGTAACGGAAATAAATTCATAATATACACTTTGCTTTTATATATACATAGATACCTTTTCCCTTTTTTTTCTTTTATATATAATTTGTATTTTTTTATCACATTTTTGTTTTATTTTCTGTATGTAGTTGGAACACATCGGTTACCTCACATTTAATATATAATTTCTAATTAATTTTTCTGTTTTTCAATTTTTTTTTTTTTTAATTCTTCTAGCTCATATTCTAATAGAAACATTCTGTTATAAAAAGAACTATGTTCAACGAAAATAATACACTTTGTTACAAATATAAGAAATTTCATAATATAATTTGTGTGTAGCTATTATTTATAATCTTTCTCGTAATAAGGAGTTGTATTTTATTCCTGTCGATTTAATTACTACTTATACAAAAATAATTGTCTATAAAAAGTTTTAATAATTTTTTTTTCTGCTTTACATGTATTAATCTTAACGTTTATAATTCGTATAGTTGTTCTATTAAAACTTTGTTATTACTTTATAATATACCCCAAATATTTATTTATACATATTTACGTTTATTATATATTATTACAACACCTCAGAAAATTTATAAATTGCTAAAAAAAAATCCAATTAATTAATTCAACTTACACTTTTGCATTTAAAATTTTTAGCAAATAATTAATTCCTTTTGTCGTAAATAACAAAATATCCACTTTTTTTTTATTTTTATTAAATTATTTCAAAGTCCCTAATATTAGTCTTTTCTCCCGCACGAAAAAATTTCACAGTAGGGGTAGTTAATGGTATCGATGGTGTCTTGATTTCGGGGATATTAGGTTGTTTGCTGGAAATAGAGTGGCAATTTGGGTCAACCGTGGTTTCTTTTGTATTTGTTTTATTTTCAATTTCTGGAGTTATATCGTTTTGCTGTATTTTGACTAAACTATTAGTTTTGGAAAATTTTCTGTTAATACTGGGAAACCTGCTTTGTAAAGCGCTATTTGATCTAGTTAACCTTGCTTATTTTATTATTAACACTATTGACAGTATGGAAAGGGGACATATCGAAGCTCCGAAGACAATTGAATGACTCCTTTGGTTTTGCCTTCGCGATCGTAAAGCTCGGTCTTTTTCTACTTGTTCTACTTTTAACTGGAAGTTTTTTAGTTTATTTTTTTGTATTTCGAGGTAGTTGGAGTGCGTTTGGTGATTTGTTAACTGCAATTTCATTTCGACTGTGAAAATTGGATTTTGTTGTTTGAACAGTTCATGTGTCTCTAATTTGAAATCAACTTTCGGTATCAACTCAATCGATTCTATTGAGATGTTTCGAACAACGGTGTTAGTAGTTGTGAGAAGTACATTCCCGATTTTCATAATACATTTCGGTTTTAGATTTAGTATACCTTTATCTACTAACTTTATGACTGTTTTGAAATCTTCACACTCAATAGTCGCAGTAATTTCTTTTACTATTAAATAAAGCCAAGAATTTTGTGTGACCATTTTGATAAGCGAGTCGTGTTCTTGGAGTGTATGCGAAATAGTGCATGATTGGTTAGCCTCTGGTCAACCCTTGTACAGTAATATAAGATAATGATTATCAGGTGCAGTACAGATGGGGAGCATAAAATGGCAGGCTAAGATTTCTTTTGTAATACCAAGGGTAAACTTCTTGCAGTTTTTTAGTTGAGATTCGATTAGCAGAATAAAGTTATTTGCTCCGTTATCTGTAAGTAAGTAATTCTCTGGTATTTCATAATGCACTGAAACATTTCCCTTGCTAATTACGGGGCGAGGATACGTTTCTTAAGAGGAAACCACTCTTTTTGGAGTAGTGGTATTATAATTTCGCATATTAATTTCTGCTCATCAACAAAGCTTTTAAGTGTAGCCAACTGCTGTAACAAGAATGGGTTTTGTAATTTCTCACTAAGTGGATAAGTTGTGGGAGATTTTCCATTACCTCCGCAAGTTGAGCGTAACTAAGCACTAACGGGTGTAACTGTTTGTTGCTCAAGCTACTAAGAATGATATAAAGATTTTCAATTTCCCGGTCAATTTCTTCCAGGTGTATGATAATATTCATTGTGGTTTCATCCAGGGAAAGTTGCCATTTTATGATTGAATTCTCTGAAAGTATTTTTGCTATTGTTTCATTAAAGAGGTTTAGCATGGTCATAGTTTGGTTTTTAATTTCTTGCAAGTCCCTGTTGAATTTTTCAAGAGCTTCATTATTATCTTCGTAATATGCCTTTATTAGGCTAACTTGCTCTTTCACTAAATCTAAAGTTTGCTTATTATCCCCTTCTAAATTGTCTAGCCTAGAATAAATCTCTTTCACATCCTCTTGATCCATCGTTCCGAAGAGGAAATTAGCAAACGACCCTACACCATCGAATAATGACCGCCGCTGGTTATTTCGATGTTTCATTTCTATTTTGCTTAGGGCTAGTCTTACTTGAACTTATATATATTGTACATTGTTTATATCTCGTTTACAGGTTTGACATATGTTTAAAACTATATTCTGAATGCAAATTGTTACCACAATATTTTCACTCCAATCCAAGTATTCCTCCCACACGGAAACTCGTGACAAATTTACTGCAGTGAGAATGGTCCACTGGTCCTTGTATAGGAGCGCTTTACTAGCTTCTTCAAATTGAGCGCTCCCAATGCAAAGATAATAAGCAATTGCATTTTCAGTTAGTACCTGATAGGGAATAAAAATCGTAAATTCAGTAATATAAAAAAAATTGTGTTTTTGTTAAAGTACATTGTACATATTCAGGGCGCTTGTGTAGGCTAAGTTAACTTTATTTTTGGAATTTCTTCAATCGATTAGCATGGACAGTTTTCACCTTCCGACCTATCTGAATTTTTAAATTCACTGGAGAGGTTACTTCCTTTACCTCATAAGGTCCGATCCATATCGGTGATAACTTATCCTTTTTAGCTTCATTTTTCAAAAGGACCATATCACCTATTAGGTATGATTCCTCACGGATTGTCCTGTCATAATATTTCTTATTAACTTTACTATTTATGAGATTTTTTCTAGCAATATTACGGGCTTGTTGAATTTTGGTTCGAAGGCTATAGAAGTAGTTTTCGTGGTTATATATTGGTTCGGGCTTGCGCTTAATATTTGTCAATAACTCAGCTAAACCCAAAAAGGCAATCCATTGGTGTTAAGCATGTCGAGGAATGCTTAGTGTTGTTGTGTATATGTACAGCCTCTCTTAGACATTCATCCCAAGTATGAGGGTTCTCGCTAACAAAGTTTCTTAAGTATTCCCCTAATGGCCGATGGGATCTTTCCAAAGCACCATTCGATTGAGGGTGATACGCAGAAGTGTTGAGTTTTTGAATTTTCAAGAATTTACATAAACGCTTAAATAAGTCACTCATAAAATTAGAGCCTTGATCAGTTACTAATTTCTTCGGTATTCTATTGCGTGTTATTAACTCTTCATAAAACATTTTCGCCACAGGGGCCGCTTCTCCATCGGCTATAGCGTAGCAATCCATAAATCTTGTTAGGTCATCCTCAAATGTAAGTATGTACTTATTTCCTTGGTTTGTCACAGGAAGTGGACCTACTATATCGAGATATACTTTGCCGAAAGGCCTTTTTGCTGTCTCCGGCATTGCCATTGGCATTCGAGTTTGTTACTATGTTTGTTTTTCTGACATTTAGGATAGGATTTAATGAATTTGACTACATCTTTCAACATATTCTTCCACCTGTATTGGCGCCGAATGCGCTGATATGTCCGTGCAATGCCTTGGTGACCACCCAATGGGTTCATATGAAATGCTTTTAATAACTCGTTGATATCTTTTTCATCCGTAATAATCTGATACTGAGTAGCGTTTTCTCCTGAAATAAATAAATCATCTATATATTCTGTTCCCAAGCTTAAAACTGAGTCTTCTTCGCTTATCATTCCTTTTTGATTTAGTTTTTCGATGTCTTTCGATGTTTCTGATTTCTTGTTTTGAGATCTTGTGGTGACTAGTATAATTTTCTTCATGAGGTATGCGGCTTAAGGCGTCCGCGGTGGAGTTTTTTTCGACCTGGCTTGTACTTGATTTCGTAGTCGTATTCCGAAAGTTTACGGTGAAATCGTATCAGTCTTGAAGTGGGGTCTTTTATATTGAATACTTCCAGCAGTGGCTGATGGTCCTTATAGACCGAACATGTTCTCCAAGAAGGTAACATCGAAATTTTTTTACATCCCAGACTATGGCTAACAACTCCTTTACTATAGTTGAGTACCGTCTCTGTGCATTATTGAAGGTGCGACTAGCGTACGCAATGGGACGATCACGACCTGGGAGGCCCTCAGATAGGACCGCACCTAATGCTTCATTGCTAGAATCTGGTGTAACATTAAAAGCTTTTGTAAAGTCAGGATAGGCCAAAAGAGGAGGTGTGGTTAACGCTTTTTTAATTTCTTGGAAGGCTACTTCACTTCTCGGTGATCACGCGAATTTTAGTTTTCCGCGCAACATTTTTGTCAAAGGCTCTGCGATGTTAGAGAAATTTGCTATAAACTATCTGTAGTAATTAGCTAAACCTAAAAAACTTTGCAGTTGTTTAATTGTTCTGGGTGTGGGGAATTCTTGAACACATTTGATTTTGTCTGTATCAGGGGCACAACCTCCTTGTGTACATTTGTGGCCTAAGTATACTACTTCTTTCCTAAGAAAGTGGCATTTATTAGGTTGAAGTCTTAAATTATATTCTCTGAGTCTATCAAATACTTCCTTTAATTTTTTCATATGGTCTTCCAGGCTTTTTCCGTAGACGACTATATCATCTAGGTAAACAAAACACTTCAATCCCTGTAAGCCGGTTAGTACATGATTCATTGCGCGTTGGAAAGTCGCTGGAGCCGTTTTTAAAACGAAAGGCATGCGAAGGAATTCATACTGACCATATGACGTGCTAAAAGCAGTTTTTTTCACGGTCGGAAGGTTCCATTAATATTTGATGGTAACCGCTCGCTAAATCCAAAGTTGAAAAATAACGGGAATTTCCTAGTTGGTCTAAAATATCGTCTATTCTTGGTAAAGGGAGTGTATCTCCGTGTTAAAATGTGATGTCTTGTGCTTCGCTGGAAACTAGACTGACAGCTGAAAACAAGAAAATCTGAAATTCTCAATTTTCTGAACTTTACCCAATTTTGTTGTTCTTCTTATAGAATCGAAATTGTGTACGTTCATAAATTAGAGCTTTGTTGATGACTACTCAGTGGTCCCTGTTATGAAACGATGAGTTGATTTTCTAACGTTTACGCACTAGTGCAACTTCCTATAAGTTACTGCTAGTGTAAACGTCTCTTGTGAAATAGTAACTCAAACACACTGAATCTGCAGCATGTGGACTGTAACAACGAGATTTTAATAATCCACCCAAAAACTGCCACGTCTGGGTGATTCGTGTGGTCTAGAACAACGAGATGAAATGATCCACCTCAAAACTGCCACGTCTGGGCGATGCGTGTAGCTTCCAATAAGCTCTCACGATACCAATGCCTACTGTCTAGTGTCAAACAACGTAGAAACCTAAAATGAAAACGATTGCCGAGCACAATCACACTTAGATGGCGGTAGTGTAGCGGTAAATGAAAGAATCATCCGGTTATTTATTCATTTAGATTTATTGAGCAAAAATTCCTTCTATTATTAAAATTAGACTAGTAAAAAATAACTTCATAAAAAACTAACCTAATTGCAATTCAATTTAACTATTATAGATTTTTTCTAATTCTACTCAAATTTCTTAACTAGACTTATATTACTATTTAAAATTCCTTTCTATATTTTGTAAATTAATTAATGCTGAAAATACAAATTATTGTTAACTGTCAATCGTGAATCAATTCTCATGTGGTGTAAAGGTGACCCTTGTGGGCACAGTTTTATACCTTGATGAATTGATTAATTGACGCAAATTTATAAACAAACAACTGAAAACTCAAGAGAATTACATTCAATAAATTTTTAGTATTTGATGATGTTATTTTGTGTAATATGTCCAATACAAATTGGCATGCAATCTCACACTTTAATACCCGTCACCTAACCAAAGATTTATATGAAAACAAAAAAATACCTTGAATTCACTGTAAAATGTCAAAACCACGTCAAGATTGACTAACTCCCGAATTCCACTGGAAAACAAATTCTTTCAAAAAAAAAAGCAAAAAAAGGAAAATAAACTAAAAAATGACAGAACTACTTTAATTTTGAAGAACGAAAAAAAAACTGACTTTAAATGCAAATAAAAAAATAAATGATGAAAAAAAACTCTAAGTGAAATTACTAATTTCGTTTTCGTTTGAACATCCAGTTTCGCTCTGGAGGCAACCCCGTTCAATCGAACGGTTTCAGAGTGCCTCTGAAAAAATTTTGCTTGCGTGTGTGTACTAACGTCAAAATTTTGTGCGGATAGTAGTGCATAAGTAGTACAAAGATGAAAATAATAACAAATCTTCCACTTCAGAATCACCGGAACTGCTAGAAGATGATGTGTCCATAAGCTCACTGATAACATCTTCCATTTTCAATAATTCTTACCTTTAAAATAACATCAAATGTTAAAATGTCAAATGACACAATATCCAAATGACAACTAGCTTTTGTTTGTGTAGGTGAACTCACAGTGAACCCGAGAAAATTTTCAGAGCGAAACTGATGCTTTTTAGGTTGCCACCAGAGGCAACCCATGACGTCATTTTTGCTTCAAACGAACGCTTTGACAGCACTTAGGTTGCCTCTAGAGCGTAACTGATGTTCAAACGAAAACAACATAATAAAAGATAACAAAAAAACCGAAGGAAAACTACAAGTCCAGAAGTCACTAGGCACTGATGATAAAATTGCAAATTGAGGATAATATGTCTTATATAGCATGTGTACTCTCTTTGACAATTATTTGAAAATAGAAGACAGAATGAACAAATGGCCTCCTTTTTATAGAAAAATTCGTTCCATTTTCGCTGTCTATAAAGTGAAATAGTCGAAATTTTCACTGAAAATGACAAAAAGTTGAATTTTTCTTGTTGTCAATCGATAGCAAATTTAACGATCTATTAATGCATTTTTGTAATTTTTGGAACATTTGCTATAAAAATGTCGATTCGTTACGTGTCATTTCGATGTAGTAGATTTTCCTGTCATTTGTAATAATTTTTTGTCTTCTTCCCAAAGTGAGTCTCTTTCGCACTCATTGTGGGAAATGTGTAACTAAAAAATCGCGAATATCGCGTTTTCCGTGGAAAATATCGCGAAACGAAAGCGACCATTGAAATCACGGCTCGATTTTACGTGATTTTGATACGTCAAACGTCGCGGTAGTATGGAGTTTTCGTTGTTTTGACTCTTTCGAGCGCGAGTGTCAAGTTTATTTTTAATGTGTTTTTAAGTAATTTTTAGTGTTTTTCAGGTACTTTCCTTCACTGAGGATATTCTTTAGCAACAAGTAATTATTTATTTACTTGGTGAATTTAGTGTTTAATTTCGTAATTATGCGATTTTGTGAGAATTTGTGGACAAATGTCAGGTGAGTGCTTATCTAGCAAATTTCACCTTATTTGCCCACAAATATTGAACATAATTCTTTTAATTATGTAATTTGTCGTGTTCAGTAATGTTTTATGTTGAATATTTAAGGGGGAACATGAATTCATTCATGTTTTTTCACTTATCCAAATTTGCATAGCATTGTTGTTGTACATATGTACATACAACACTGCTTTTAGTTCATGTCAATGACCTTATTATTATTATTATTATTCCTGAGGAGAGCGGACGTGTCAGGTTGAGCTCGAATTAATATATGTAGGAATAGTTTCCAAGATTGCAAAACGCATATAAAAGTTTGTCGGCAATTTTGATTGTTATCAGTATTGTGCGAAGTGAAAAAAAAGTGCATAAAAAACTGAGAAATTTGGATAAAAAATTGTGAAAAGATAAAATTTTTAGTGACAGTTTGAATAAAATTAATTAATTTCGTGGTTGCCATGACAACGTGGTTACCGTAAAAATTTTTAATAGTTCACACAGAGACTTTAAAATTTTCTTGTAAAGTGAAAAAAAATAAAATAAATTAACGAAAAAATAAATAGTTTAAAAAATAAATTTACGCTGCCTCACTCAAAATGAGTGAGAGCAGCAGCTATTCTGGGGGGTCTGATGATCCCCTCAAGTCAAAAGGAAGGAGGAAAAAGGGCAGAAATGCGTCTTCTTCTGCAAAAACTAACCCCCAAGAGCCCACTGAAAAGGCTATTAAGGGCCCTAGTCAAGAGGCCACAGAAAAGAAGGTTGATCCAAGTTCCTTGGAGAAGATGTTAACTAGGGCAGCGGATGCTGTCCGAGAAGTGCCTGGGATGTCAGGTGCTACAATGGCTGTTATTATTATTATCAGTCACAGAGACCGGACGTGTCGAATTAAGCTCCGTGATATTTAAACTTAGAACAAGGAATAAGTGATAATTGTGAGTGCCAAAACACACTAAGGGCATTACCTTGAAAATATATTTCAAGAACTGTCTTTCGAAGTGAAGTTTCTTGAAAAATAACTGCAAAAATTAATTAGAAATAAAAAGTGTAAAAACGAAAATTTGTGTGACATTTGTGAAAATAATTTAATTTTGGTCGTTGCCATGGCAACGTGGCAACCTTAAAAATTCATAGTTGCAATTTTAAAATTTAAAGAAAAGTAAAAATATAATTAATAAAATTTAAAATTTATTAAAAGAATTATATAAAGTAAAAAAAAAGATATTTTAAGCTTCTCTGCCTCACTTAATATGAGTGAGTGCAGCAATAGCGATTCTGGGGGGAGTGATGATCCCGCCAAAATAAATAGTAGGGGGAAGAAGAGCTCAAACGATAGTTCTTTTTCTTCCAAGAAAACCCTGAAAGAGCCCACCGAAAAGGCCATTAAGGGCCCTAATCAAGAGGCCACAAAAAAGTAAGTTCAGCTAACTTCCTTGGAGAAGACTGCAACTAGGGCAGAGGAGGCTGTCCGAGATGTACCTGGGACGTCAGCTGCTACAATGGCGGCTACCCCAGCAGCACCTGAAGTAAAAGGACAACGTCCGAAATTATCGGAAGTTGTTAAAACGGCTTCGTCGTCAGCGCCAAAGCCTAGTGGCTTGGTAATGAGGCCACCGCTTTCTTCAAGCGTCTCTAAGAAGCAGCCAACAGTACAAGGAGGACAAGCAGTAACACTACGGTCCCCAGCATTACAGTCAGGGATCTCATATGCACAGGTAAGTGGCGGTTCCAAGCAGGCTTCCACCATAGAAATTTTGAGTAAAGGCATCACTCCTCGTCCAGCCCCATTGGACGCAGGTAAGCCTCGGCCCAAGACCAGTGCGGGTCTCCAGGGCTTCTTTGACGGGAGATGGCAGGATGAGAGCTACGGTATGCAGCTCGAGCACATCAGAGGATGTCCTCAGAGCGCATACCTGAAGGCAATCTTCCGCGTCATCTCCTGTGAGCAGCTATTCTCCATGGGGATAATAGCTGGAGGAATGGTCGAGGTGTACACCACGACCCTCGAAAGCGCTACCAAGCTCATGCTTGAGGGCATCGAGGTGGAGGGTAGACACCTCGTTCCATTCCCGCTAAAAGAGAAGCCCACGAAGGTCGTGTTTTCACGGGTCCCTATGCGAGCCCAACATGAAGACCTCGCGAATTTCCTTGGGAGATTCGGGAAGGTTCATGGAAGGGTTCGCGCCATTCCAATTAAAATTGGGGACGAGGGTCTCGGGCGGGGTATCTTCGGTACTAGCCGGGAAGCGTCCATCACCTTGAATAAGGGATGTACGCTTCCGTCAGGCTTTTACCTGAGCATATCCGGCTCGAGATACTGGATAGACGTTGGCACCGAAGCGAAATGCCATGCTTGCCATTTGGTAGGGCATTTTATTGCTGACTGCCCCAGGAGAACCGGGAAGAAGGCTGAACCGAGGGTTCCCTCGAAGGAAGCCACTGCTACAGTAGTGGATCTGGAGAAGGAGCCTTCGGCCGGCACTCAACCTGCTATTTTGGAGCAGCCAGTGGTTAAGGTGCCTGAAGTTGTCCTACAGGCAAAAATAGTTATGGCTGTAAACGGCGCCACGTCGGCACGTGAAAACACGGCTACTTCCGACGAGGAGTCGAATAGCCAAGTAGTCAAAAAAAAGAGGACGAGGAGGAAGAAAGTTGACCGGGTGATGCTGCCTCCTCCAGAGCCAGCAAAGCCAGTCGCATCCAAGCGGCCCCACTCGGAGGAGGACGATAGTGGAGCTCGCGGTTCGAAGGTTGTAGTAAGGGACGCGGTGGTGTCTCACGAGCAGCTTTCGGACTGCGACATGACCGGCTTGGATGACACTGGTCTTTCGAGCTTCGGTGGCTACGAGTCGTGTGATAGCATCATTTCGACTGGTAGCCAATTTGAAGTCTCGAAAGGGATGGAGACCCTACCTAGGAAGAAGATCTCCGAAATTCTTACCCAGCTCCAGTACAAGAAGAATTCAGATAAAATCTGGAGTATTCTTGTAAGGGAGCTGGAGAGGCCAGAGCTGTTACTTCCTCAGCTTCAACTCCTACAACAGGAGTCCAGGAAGAGGAGGAAGTACAACGATGTTGCTCGGTTAGAACGACTTTATAGGAAGGTGGAGGAGTTGCTTCAGGAGCATCGCTTGGCCGATTCTCCTCGTCAATAGACGTCGCACATTCATCGTTTGAGCTTTTCATCTCTTTGAATGTGCAAGATAGCTTCGATCAACACCGGGGGTTTAAGTGCACATACAAGGTTACACAGCACTATCGAACATGTCAAAATGTTCGATATAGAAATCGCGCTTCTACAGGAGACGAATTTTACACAAGACACATATACACAACTTGAGCGCTATGCTTATTTACACACTGGCTATGCAATGTTTGCCACACCTGCGCCTCGCCGAGGCTCAGGGGTGGCAATCATTGTATCAAACAAATTTACACTATCGTCTCCTGTCTATACAGATATCTTCCCAGGTTTCGCTTCTTCCTTGAACTTTGTCATTCAAGACAAAAATATCAAGGTAGTAAACGTGTACCTTCCTCATGACCAGGACATTATAAGACAAGTTCTTGATAGTGTTCAGTCCTGTCTGGTGAATTTTAGCGGCGAAACTGTCCTCGGAGGTGATTTCAACTGCACTCTGAATAATGGTGTTTTCAGACTCGTGGATATCTATCGTTGGATGCATCCTACGACTAGATCATACACGAGGGTCTCGCGAAATATCCATGGAAGTCTCGCAGACTCTCCAGAATTGATTGACTTTACGTCTCACCTGGAATACTAGAACATTTCGTTGGTGTCACTCATGAAGTGTGTTCGATTAGTGATCATCTTCTTGTGGTGGCGACCAGCACTCTAGTTGAAAGACGAACTGCATACTGGATATTCAACAACTTTTTTTTGAATTCCGAGCAGTTCATCAATGAGTTCATTGATTTCTGGCACGATTGGCAAGAGAGGAAAGCTGACTTTCCTTTTCTTAGTCAATGGTGGGATGTTGGAAAGCTCCAGATTCGGTCTTTTATCGAGACGAGTTTTAATCGAAGTGGCTATCAAGCTTCTAGCTTGTCGGCCGAGGTCTCTCGGGTGGCAGCTCTTCTCCCAACTCAGCCGGGGTTGATTCTTTATTTCAATGGAATAAAGGAACGCTTGGCGACACAGACTTACAAGCACAGCTTGGAGTTTGTGCTGCGCGGCCAATCGCGCTGGCTGAGAGAAGGCGATTCTCCAACTGAGTACTTCTTTCAGGCGACTAGACGCCGTACTGCTTCCTGTGAGGTCGAATCGATAATTGATGAATCTGGACAAGTCCTCAACGGACAACAGCTATCAGAATATATTCGAGACTACTACAGTAATCTCTACTCTGAATCGACGTCGACAACATCCTCGACCACTCATGAATTCCTTGAGAATATTCCCACTTTCTCTGAAGACAGTAAGGAGCTCCTGGATACAGTAATCACATTGGAGGATATGATTGCTGCGACAAAGGATCTAAGGCGACACACTTCACCTGGTTATGACGGCTTGACTCCAGAATTCTTCATACGTTTCAGGGATTTATTATTTCCTGACCTTTTGGAAGTCTTCAATTCGTCGGTTGAGACGCATTCAGACTTTCCTTCTAGTTGGAGGCGATCTGTTATGCGCTTGATTCCAAAGAAGGGAGATTTGCAGAGGATGGGGAACTGGAGGCCTGTAACCCTATGCAATGTAGACTACAAAATCGTCTGCAAAGCATTAGGGGCGATACTCCGCTCAGTGATTGCTTCGGTAATACACCCGGAACAGTCCTATTGTGTACCTGGTCGTAGTATCTACGACAATATCGCAGTAGCCAAGCATTTGTTTGCCTACCATGAACAGACAGGTACACAAATGGCCATGATTTCACTTGACCAGCAAAAGGCTTTTGATAGTGTCTCGCACGAGTATCTCTTGACTGCTCTCGAGGCATTTGGGTTTCCACCCAGGTGGCTCGATATCGTCGGGAAACTGTATAGAGATTCAGCGATTTTGATTAAGCATCAAGGACAAGTTCTGGCTCCTATCTCGTTTCATCGAGGTATCAGACAGGGCTGTCCATTGTCAGGTATGCTTTATGATCTTTCGTTGGAGCCGCTACTGGTGAATCTTCGTCGAATGCTCGGACAGTATGCAGTTCATCTGCCATATACCAATGTGAGGGCTCTTATGTTGGCGTATGCGGATGATCTGTCTATTTTCGTGACAAGAGATGAAGCTTTTCCGGTCGCTCGTGCTGTTTTCGAACAGTTCGAACGTATAGCGGGCGCTAAAATTAACCTTAGTAAGAGTTAAGGCATCTGGTGTGGAAGGTGGAGAGATCGTACAGATACTCCACTGAACATCCAATGGACTAATACTTGCCTGAAGTATTTAGGTGTGTATATCGGACGCGAGAGTAAATCAAATAATAGCCGCATCGCTCTTGAGAAACTCTCTAGGGCTGTAAACGCATGGCGTAGTCGACTATTTCCACTATCCTTAATGGGTAGGTCAGTCGTGATAAACTATTTGATTACCTCGTCCATCGCTCATCTGCTAAAGTCTGAGACGTTTGATGAAGGCTTCGTAGGTCTTCTTCAAGCAAAAGCGATAGACGCCTTTTGGTGCGGAAGACGATGGGTTGCTGAAAGCACGCTCTGTCTGCCAGTCAAGATAGGTGGATTGGGTCTCACTGACTTGGTTGTGAAATCTAGGTGTCTCCAAGTGCGTGCATTCCAAAGAGTGTTTTGCCAGAGAGGCAGCTTGATTTCTCAACTGTGGGTGAATCTACTGGGAGGGATCGGCATAGGGGAGTATTACTACCTACTCTCTGTTCGACCGCCTTATCCTCGTGACTGGCCACAGGATCTAATCTCAACGGTTCAGACCTGGGGCAGAATTACGCCAGCATTTCACCTTCAGTGGAATGCTCTAAGGTACACGCAATTCGCATCGATTCCAATCAGGTTTAATCCTGAATTAATAGATTCAGTGTTCAGTAATGCTCGGGGTTTTGAAGCTGACACGCATACACTGACAGTTCTCGGAGATATTATTGATATCTCTGGAAACTGTCGAATAAACACTAACACTTCACAACTACACGACCTGGCTGCTTCTGCGCGGGAGAGATTTCGCCAACTTGGGACCAGTGACCCTGGCACTAAGTTGGAAGATGCTTTCGTTCTGGACAGGCCACCACACACACCTTTCAGCACACTTACAACACGTGTGCTCCGTGATGTGCTTATGTCAATAAGACCTCCGGAGTATACAGGATACAACAGATGGCGAACACACCTCGGGGTGAATATGGGCGTGATGGGAGGGATAACTTGCAGAGTAGTCTACAGTTATCCTTCTAATTACAGAGATGCGGATGTAGCATTCAAATTGCTGCATCACAGTCTTATGCATCCTAATCAGTTGTCACATATCGACCGCCGAGTTCAGAGGATTTGCACAGTTTGTGTTGGTGAAGGCACCCTGTTTCACAGGTTCTTCACTTGTCCGGCTTTGCAGGGTCTAATGGATCTCGTGCGCGGTATGTGTCAGTTGATCCACCCGAATTTCGGCATTACTAGGACATCGTTTCTATGGGGACCAAAGGTATGTAGTCGAGTGAATTGTTTGATTAGCTTGTGTTGACACTGGCCAAAGCTACAATTCACCTGTACTACATGAGAGTCGAAGCTGGGAATCAGAACACTGACCCACAATACCACGCACACGCACTTAAGCGCCACTTCGTTGACAGGTTGAAGAGACGTTTACGTCTTGAATATCTGGCAACGAACGCAGACACATTCAACTGCACATGGCAACCACTATCGTCGGTGCAGGACGGAGCTCTTGTCTTTCACTGGTGATAGCAGGCCACAGCATTTGCAACACTAGTCCACGGGGCTTCTCCTCGCTTAGAAATCGTTGCAAGTGCTGTGGGAAGGACAAGCACTCTGTTAGGGATGCTAAGCTGGAGGGATGGTGAAGGCAGTTTGTAGATGTCTATGATACTACAGGCTGCCCTCGCGGGACTCTATAACGGTATCGGGTAAATTTTTTCGTTCGTTCGGTTTTTAATTTTTTATTCGGTTTCGGTCTCGGTGCAAAATTGCAAAATTTTCTGTTGAAAATTCGTTCGTTTAGGCAATTATTTTTATTAGTTTATTTTGGAAATTTGGAACTTCTTGGAACTGCCACTTACCCAATTGTCAAAATTGGGACTTTTAAATTTTTTGTCTATCTTTTAGATCCTTTTCAAAATTCTTGTAGCCGTTTTTTAGTCTCTTTTGAGAATTTTGTCTTGTTTGTTTTCCTTTTGTTTGTGTCTTTTTTCTTGTTCATTAGTTTTTCTAATTGTTTTAATTGTTTAATTGTCCCTCTTGACCTTTTATAACTTTTAGATTAGCTAGCGACCTTTTGTTTACACTTTGTAGAGCCTTTTGCCACCTATTTTTAGGGAATTTTAAAAGAGCCAATGAGCCACTAAATAAAGAGCTTATACAAAAAAAAAAATTATTATAATAAAATTCTTGATTTATTTTGTTTTTAATCCATTTCTTTATTTAGTTTCAGATTTTCGCTGGAGTTTTTTCAGCTGTGCAGTCTCTAGGTGCAGGTAATATTTTTATGTATCATCATTGTAAAATTTGACTATTTCTCTCCCTTTTTCTGTTTCAGGTTCGCTGAACACTCCGATTGTTTGTTGATTAAGTTTTCGGAAATCTACAACGAGTCTCCAACGTTTTTTACCATCTAGGCCAGGTTTCTTTGAGACTACTAATAATGGTGAGTTCCATGGGCTGTTGCTTGGAATAATAATGTTATCTTTCATCATTTTGTCTAGTTGTCTATTGATTTCGTTTTTATGAATGTCAGGTAAACGGTAAGGACTTTGGTTTATTGGTGATTGGTCGGATTTTACAGGGATAGTGTGACATGCGGCAGTGGAGTAAGGTAACGGGTCACCTTCTAAATAAAATAAATCATTATATTCTTCACATAAATTTTTTATCGCTTCCAGCTCTTCGATATTATGCGTTAGATCAGTATTTATTTTCGTTGATAGTCTATCGAGACGATTTTTGTGGAAACATTTAACTGGTTTATCTGTGTCTTCTCCAGTTTAAAAGTAGTGAAGTTTTGTAAAGATGCGAACTTTGGTTCGAACTGTGGTAGTGCAATTTCCCTGTCATGCGTATTTATTACACTTAACCTTATCTTTCCATTTTGTGGCTGTATTATAGTATTGGCTGTGAGAACGCCGCGTAAAATCTCTTGTGAGAAACAAAACCTTTCTGCTGGTATTTCTAATACCATTTGTGATCGCGGTGGAATCCGTCTCGTAGTGTCACGACGAAAATCAGTGTTTATGTTTGTTTGTTTAGATTTGTTTGAGGTTAAGGAATTGGAAATGTTTGATTGTTTTCCTTTACTATGGTTGGTGTAGTGTGTACTAGTAATTATTGCATTAGGATCAGGTGATAGTGAATATTTTGCATTCGGTTTATGCTTATGATCTAATGTTTTCGCTACTGTTTTATTTAAAAAAGGGATTTTTGGGTCGATTGGGTTCATATCGTTGTACGGGAAGTGTACAATGCCTTCAGTTGTGAGAATATTTGCATTCCGCCATAGAAAGTTACGGCCTAATATACCATCGAAAGGAACAGAGCTGTTAGCATTACAGATATTAAACTCACATTTTAGACCTTCTCCTATAATAATATGCAAAAACCAAGCGTTGTGTCATTAATACCATATAATCCTGGGAGGTGAAGTATTTTTTGAGAATTTATGGTAGTATTGCTGCTCAAGCTGTCTTTTTTTTTAAATACTTACTTCAGCTCCCGTATCGACCAAAAGTTTAACGGTGCCTGTTTTTGAAATATTTAACGGTAGTTCGATTACTGCTTCATTCTTAGTTTTTGCATTATTTTCCAAGGGAATGGTAGTAAAAGTGGGAGTATTAGGAATAAGTTGATTCTTCTTAAATTTATTGCACCCATCTGTAGAAGGGTTAACCATAGGGCGCAGTAGACTAGCCCCCTTTAGTTTCCCGAATGATTGTGGTTTATTTGGTTCTGCTTTTGTTCCCAAGATTTTTTTGCTCGACACTCTGTTATAGTATTATAGAGCCTTTCATACCAATCACATTTTACTGGTATGGGGTTTGCATTTACCTGGGGTTTCCTTTCTTTTGTTACTGACCAGTTTTGGAAAATATGGCCAAAGCTGCGACAAATTGTACAGTATGGAGTACGTCGTCGGGTCCGGCACTCTTGATAAGTGTGGCCGTCTTTCTCACAGAAACTACATTTCTTGATGTAACTTCTTCTATTGATACGGGGTGCTGACGTTTGGGTGATGGGAGCTCCTGGAAAAGCATGTGCGTGTTCTTGAGGGGTAGACAGATTTCTCTTAACGTCCATAATTCTTATATCATTGTGTGATTCTGGTCGTGCAGGAATGAGTGTGGAAGGATAAGATGAGCACTGACTTGTTGAAGGTATAAGTTTCTCTTGGGCATTGTGACTGAGCGCAGTATCACGCAAGAGATCTTTAAGTTGTCTGATTTCTATTTCACTCAATGTATTTGGGGAGGTAATAGGAGAAGTCTGTAACAGCACCTCAGCTCTTGGATATCGCTGAGGGATGTCCACTAAGAAAGAAGTCTCAGCGAGCAAAGGAAAGACGTGGAGCTCCTAGATCAGCGAAGGCCGGCTAAAGCTCATGGGTTGGGGTGGATGAAAAAAAAGAACCCCGCTGACCATTGCAAGGAACCAAGAGAAAAGAGAGAGAAAAAATCGAGGAGAAATAAAAAAAAACCAAAGGCAAGAACTCCGGATATCGAGAGCTATTCCTTAAGATACGCCCCCCCCCTTCTAAAATATTTACGTCCCAATTGTGTTCGGACACCCTGTCATCCTCCCGGCCCACAAGTACTCCCGTAAAAGGCTTATTAACTTATTACGTAATTATTTTATTCTCGCAAAGAACAAAGAAGCTATCCCGGATTTTCCATAAGAGAATTTATACACTACCAATAGACTATGCTTAGGCTAATTATAATATGTATTTATAGATATATAAATGTAGGAAAAAAAATTCAAGGTTTTAATTCATGCAAATTATCAATACTTAACTACCCATCTTTGCGCCCAGATTATGCTTCAATGCGGGTACGGCTAGCAAAGGTTAAACTATAGCGATAATATAACTAATCAAAAAAAAAATCCAAATTCAAATATATACGCACTACTTCTAATACTACAAGTATCAAAGAATTATATCATGAGTAGTGAGTAAGTTAGCTACCTACATACTTGATTTAAAAAAAAATCATTCTGCGGACTGAGAATTGGACTGCAATCTTTTGAACCAGAAAAATTATAAATAGTTCAGGGTTGCAGGTTAGAATGTTTTTACGAATTATGTATATAAAAAAAAAATAGGTAAATTATAAAATGATAAGGTAGGTACTTACCGGTGCATCCTCGAAGCTTCGTGTGATGCTTTTGGGAGTACCTGTTCTAAAGATAACCGGAAAGAAAATAAAATCCTGCCTTCTTAAAGCTCTATAGCATGCACCCACTGTTGACTAATATGCTAAGGTTCAGCGATGCTACAATTCTCTTCCTTTGTAACATGCCAATTTTAATTGAAAGTAAAATTGGACGCCTATATATCACCCACTCGCCTTTCGGACAAATCCCAATTTAAAATCTAAACCCAAATTTAAATAAATGCCCCAATTGCTGCGAATGTGTTCGATCCTTTCCGGCCCTCTGTATGTCAGGACTGAGAACCGAAAAGAAGTAGGGGAACTTCCTTCTGGAAGAAAAAAGGAGGAAAAAAGGAAATTGAACGTGGGTCCCTCTTCTGGGCTTGGACACGAAGTACTGTAGATTTTTGTAAATGATCTAAATTTAGAATAACTAGTGATAAAGTTGTAATTTATTTTATACAGCCAAATGTCTAATTAGTGAGTATATAGATGTATACTGGTGAAAGTGAAATAAATTACGAACAAAAGAAAAGTAAAACGTTTACCCAAAAAGGGAAGTGTGTAACAAAAGTGGAAGGTGGCCAGGCCATAATAAGATAATGAAAACAATAGAGTTAAAACTATGCACAAAAAATAAGCAAAGCAGAAACTAAACAAACAAACATAATAAATAAAAGGACACGACACGCAAAATTTCGAGACCGGACCAAGTTGGACAAAAGAAAAAAAAGGCGAATAAAACAAAGAAGATTAGAATCCAGATAAGTGAACGCATGTGAAATGATCTGATTAGTTAGTAAGGTGCATAACTGGTTAGATACGATAGGCTTTGTCATATTTATTTGAGTCGTTTTAGTTAATTATGCATGCATTTTCTTACAATAAGTATTAATCTATTCAATCATTCCTGTGTATTTAGAATATATAAATTAGGTGGAGGCCTCCGGAGATTAGGTAGTGCTAAGGTAATATTGTGATGAAACCGTTTATATAGAGCTCAAGCACTAACTCCAAGTCTTCTTTTTTATCTCTGGGCCTAAGAAGAAAGAACTCCGTTCAACAACCTAAAAAAATGCTTTAAAGTAAATGCTATTGCTATAAATCGTATTCTTATAAGAGGGTCAAAATATATGGTTTCGTCGCTGAACGAAAAATAGCCTTACGAAACGATCCCGCCTGGGAAACATTAAGCTATAACTTACACCATCAGAAATAAGAGAAATTTGCACACACTTCTATTATAATGCCGAATTCAAGAAAAAAAACATACGCTCTGATTTTACTATGGTTCACTAAAAAAAACTGTTCATATAGATTTTTAAAAGCCTTCAATAAAAGAAATAGTATCTATAAAAAAAATGCAGGTTGCTGTCACTCTGATTCTGTGAATATGCTGATGCAGGCTGATTTGTATAGAGTTGCGGTTAGTTATCTTGCTACCCTATTGTCCTGTTAAACAAATGGAAACGACGCGAGCTGTGCCCTGGAGGAGCAGTGAACTAGATAGATTTAAAGCCAATTCTAGAGGGCTCTTCAACAAGGCAAAAACGACAGGTGCTTGGAATGAATACAGGCGCGCCTTGACTGACTACAATAAAGCGCTGAGGAAATCCAAAAGAAGAACTTGGAGAGGGCGTTCACCTGCAGTACCCAAATCCTACCGTCCTATCAGTCCAACTTCATTTCTCCTCAAAACAATGGAGAAAGGTTTAGACAACTATATTCTGAGCGGTGCACTCGAGCGATCACCGCTGCACCCAAATCAACAGGCTTACCAAGCAGGAAAGTCTACCAAAACTGCCCTACATAGTCTGGTCCTAGGACTAGAAAAGGCACTAGAGGATAAAGAGACTGCCCTATGCGTATTCCCAGACATCGAAGGAGCATTTGACAATACCTCCTTTGAAGCCATTGAGAATGCAGCTACCAAAAAAGGAATTGAACCTTCCTCGATAAAATGGATAAAAGCTATGCTTTAAAGCCGGAGAATCACAGCTAACTTGGGGGGAGGACTCTATTACAGTAGTGGCTGCCAAGGGATGTCCCCAAGGTGGGGTACTGTCCCCTCTACTATGGTCTCTGTTTGTAGATGATCTCCTACAGAAGCTAGCAATCTCTGGCTATGACAACCAGGAATATGCGGGTGACCTGGTCATTACAATTAGGGGCAAACATGAGCAGATAATCTCTGATCTATTGCAAAATGCCCTACACATAGTTTGCAACTGGTGCCAAATAATGGGACTTCGAAGCAATCCTGGTAAGACAACAGTTGTTCCCTTCACGAGAAAAAGGAAGCTTTACCTACCATCCTACCATCCCTTGAGGGAACAGTACTGGAATTCTCAAAGGAAGTCAAATAACCAGGTATTACCCTGGATAACAGACTAACCTGGAACTCTCACTTAAAATGAATACTGGATAAAGCTACAGTCGCAACATGGACATGCCGCAGGCTTTTTGGCAAAACTTGGGGTCTTAAACCAAAAATGACTTGTGGTCATACACATCTATTATAAGACCCATGGTCACATACGCCTCTACTCGTTTGCTGGCCAGAAACAAAACAAAATACAGCTCAAGCTAGTTTGCAAAAACTACAACGGCTTGCATGTCTAGGAGTAACCGGTGCCATGCGTACCTGCCAAACTGCGGCCCTAGAGACTATATTGGACCTGCTAGACTTACATCTGCATGTTAGGGAGCAGGCCATACTTAGTGTAATTAGTGTACAAAGAACAAACCTCCTAAGTGCAAATAATCTGTTTGGCCACCTGAAAAGTCCTCCAGGATTTCATAGAGCACCCGATGGCTAACCCAATTTCAGACGTTATGCCAAAACGCCATTTAAGGTGATCGTGGGGAACCGTCAACAGTGGCACACTGGGGACTTACCCTTTGAAAAAGGATGGTACACGGATGGATCCAAAATGGAAGGTAAAGCACGCATGGGCGTATATGGGCCAAGGTGCCATCTCGCAAAAGCAGTGGGGGCCTCACCAACCATTTCTCAAGCAGAAATATACGCCATAGGGCTCTGTGCTCGCGAAATAATCCATAAAAATATGCGTGGAGCAAAAATATACATAATATCAGACAGCCAAGCAGCACTTAAAGCGTTAAACTCGTTTACCTTTGAGTCAAAGCTGGTTTGGGACTGTCTTGCTGTCTTAAAGCAACTGGCCGAGACAAATAGGGTGACACTGATCTGGGTACCAGGACATGAAGGCATTATGGGAAACGAGATTGCGGACCGCCTTGCAAAGGAAGGAGCCAAATCTCCGTTTATTGGCCTTGAGCCTGTCTTTGGATACCCGAAAAGTCACCTCCTAGCTCAGATCCGGCTTTGGGAAGACAGAACTAAGAAGGAATACTGGGAAAATACCCCGGGGCTGAGACAAGCGAATAAGTTTATAAAGTACTATCAACAGAGGACCAAAGAATTCCTCACACTCAGCAGGAATGAACTAAGGCTCATAACGGGCCTACTTACTGGGCATTGGCCACTTAGATACCATCTTAAGAAGATTGGTAAGGTCAATGATGAGAACTGTCGATTCTGTATGGAAGGCGATGAATCCGCTGAACATGTCCTATGTGAGTGCGAAACTCTGTGCCGCATAAGGCTAAGACATGGATGTCGAAAAAATGGCCCTAAAGAATATTACAGGCTTCATCAAAGGCCTTACGTTCGAATGGGCGCCCCAGTGCATCCAGGGGTAATGTCACAATAGATCTTATAGGTCGCAGTGACAAGATGAGAGGCAGAAACCCTGTCTGCATACCCCGTAATTAATAATAATAAAATAATAATAATTTTGCTACCCTATCCACTCCTTTATGGCTGTGTTTTCCTATCCTTCCCGAATTGCAGTCTTACCGTTTGGAGGTTCTGATTAATAGGGACCACCGAATTCGCAATCTCGTATCCGCCGTTCCTTTCCTATTGAGGCTTTTAGCGCTTATTTCCTAAAGGGAGGATTAGATCCAGTATTAATTTATAGATTGCCTGATTCATTGGTTTTAATTATTTTTCTTTCTAAAACTGTCACTCTCGCCTTTGTTTTATGTTTTCCTTTATTTGTTTAGGCTTTCACTAAGAAACAACCGGTGCTACGCACTATGAGAGGAATTCGCGATCACGAACTTATGTAGTACCGCGATTCGTTTAACTTTTCTTTTAAATTCGAGGTTACTTTGGAGGTAATTATAATATTACCTCAATAGCCAATGTATGGTATGATCGCCACAAATATGTACTTGCCACTTTACTAAAAGAAAGCGCGCTCGGATGATAGACCGAAACGAAATTTATAGATCTGTTTCTGTCGGCGATTGATCTGACTGTGATCTGTGATCTAGCAAAATGGTCATGACTGATAACCCCCTACAACTGGCTTAAGTTAAGCCATATTATTGATTCTGTCGATAAAAGTACACAGTTAAACCTATCTGAAATCGCACTCGCCAGAGAAATCAATTCTTGTTAAATGGATAGATCGCTTTGTATGATTGGTGGATTCAGTGGCTTGGAATTTATACGGGATTCTCAGCAGATCGAAAACAATGCGTGAGGAATTTGCTACTGTTATGCAAACTCATTCTGCCATGCGAAATTTTGTTGTCTGATGCCCGCAGGCGATTATAAATTTGTATTGTTTTTTTTTTCTCTTGCATTGAATTTGTATATATAGAGTGATTTTTGATGTCACCACTACCTCCTATAAGGTGATAGCATAATAGGAATAGGACATGACTTGGGAACGTGGTCGTTACAGGGCAGCTTCACTACTCTACAGTAGTTGGTCCAAGTGAAGCTGAGGACATTTCACGATCCAAGTTTGAAGGATTCTTGTTCCTTATTATTGTTGGCTTCCAACGTGGGAACGCCCCACACCCTGAGATAATCTAAAGAGTCTGCCGGGCTAAATGTTTTAAGTAAAACGCCGTATTGACTATAGTATTATTGGATACTCCTCTAATATTATGAGCAAATTATTTCTTAGTCAAAGAACGTTTTGAGGGCGCAAATGTTTTCCATGAAAGACTCCAAGCAGATTCCCTTTTAGATATTCGATCTCATACAGGCAATTACCCACCCTACGACGTATGCGAGGTGCCTTAAATTTATCTGCTAGTTTGCTACAAAAATGTTCTCGAAAAATTGTCGTCGATTCGCCTACGTACTAAGATTCATTAAAATTGTCAATGCTAAACTCAACAATTGTGAGTTGCAGTCCAAAGTGGAAACTAAGGAATTATTGGCATCTGAGGGAGAAGATGCGTTTATGAGAATTGTTTGGCTCGTTCAGCAGCACGAATTTGCTTCGGAAATAGAAGCGTTGAAGCGCGGAAATGAAGTCACTGACAAAAGTTCCATTAAACGGCTGGCACCCTTCCTTGATGAGTCAAGTGATGCGGAGCTCTTACGAGTGGGTGGTCGATTGAAATATGCTGCCTTATCTCCAGATCGACGGTTTCCAATTTTATTACCTGGCAATGACGCTTTCGTGAAATCGTATATAAGACATATACACATAAAAACTTTCCATGCAGGACCACTCGCCCTAGCTGCCATCATACAGCAAAGATTTTGGATAGTTAATGCACGCAATCAGGCCAGAAAAATAGTGCGAAACTGCATTCATTGTTTTCGGTATCGCCCACGGCTCGCACAACAAATTATGGGTGATCTACCTAAAAGCAGAATAAATGCATCATTGCCATTTTCTCACAGCGGAGTGGATTTCTTTGGTCCAATATAAACAACTCACAAGATCCGAAGAAAGGCTCCATACAAATCTTACGTCGCTATATTCGTTTGTTTCGTCACACGAGCGGTGCACATCGAAGTTGTCTCCGACTTAACTTCAAAGGCGTTTATCGCTGCGCTGAAAAGATTCATCGCCCGAAGAAATTTATGCCGACACCTTTATTGTGACAACGCAACGAACTTCGTTGGAGCTCGAAATCAGCTAGCCGAATTCAGACGAGCTTTTCTTCGAGAGCAAGCTCAAGGAGATATCGTAGACTGGTGTACCAATAATTCCATCGAATTTCACCATATACCACCAAGGTGGCCCCATTTTGGGGGGCATTTGGGAAGCGGCTGTGAAGTCTGCGAAATCGCATCTTTACCGCACCTTGCAAGGCGCCTTATTGACGTTTGAGGAACTCACTACAGTAATGGTGCAAATAGAAGGTATCCTTAATTCTTGACCCATTACCCCCTATCAACAGATCCTAACGCTTATCAAGCCCTAACTCCCGCACACTTCCTTAATCAAGCCACTTTAGATGCGATCCCTGAACCCCATTTTCCATTTAACAAGTTAAGCTGTCTTCGTAGGTGCAGAGAGTCTCCGCTCTAGTACAGCATTTTGGCAGCGTTGGTGCAAGGAATACCTGTGTCAATTGCAAGAAAGGGGCAAATGGCAATCCGAGGCTTCCAATATACAACAAGGAGCCATGGTACTGATACATCACGAGGATCTTCCCCCTTACAAATGGAAGCTGGGTCGAGTAAACAAAGCTATTCCAGGTCCTGATGGTCGTATCGTGTGGTGGAGATCAATACCTCTTCCGGCACCTTTCTCAGAGCTGTACAGAAGGTGGCCCCACTTCCTGCAGATGAATAATTGAAAGCATTCGGATCCTTTCAACGGCGGCGGGATGTTTCTTCATAGCTAATAATTATAACTTACGATATATTTGCAATCAATGTTTTATATTAATTACAATACCTTCTAATAATTATTTGGTTCTAGTTCAATTAAATTTCAATTTCAAATTACCGCCAGAAGTATAGATACTATAAAACTAAACTTGTTAACTTGCTACAATTGTAAACTTGTCAATTTGCTATAATTCAAGTTCAGTGAAATAACCAACAAAATTTGTAATCCGTCTGTCCTCTCATAACCTTGAAAGAATAAACATCACATCGTGCAAGTAAAGCTAGTTTTTTTTTAATTGGTTTTTTTTCCAAATGCAAAAACTCTTGCATTTCAACAGGGCCTTTCCGAAGTTATATATTGTCCCCTTAAAGGTCGCTGAATGCGGTTAGGAGCTTTAACTGATTTACAGATTTTACAAGCACGAACGTAATCTCTAATTTGTTGTCTCATTTTTGACCAGAAATGATATCTACGTATTCTTTCTAACGTTTTCTTTACACCTCCGTGTCCGGCCGATGCACTCATGTTCCTGATGAAGAATTTCAGGCATTATTGGATTTGGTGTCCACAAATTCCAAGAGGGTATATCGGTAAGAGAGTCTCTTTCCGAAGATTCTATGCATGCATACACTTTATTCTCATGAACCTTAATGTTAGGATACTTTTCTGGAGCGGTAATGAGGGTTTGCATCCACTTAAGGCATTCCTTATCCTTAAAATGCAGACTGAAACAAGTAACGTTTGGAGCTAAGGCGGTGGATTCATCTACCAGCTCCTCAATAGTGTCACAGTAAGCCCTCGACAAGGCATCTGGAACAATGTTTTGACTTGCCTTCTGGTGCTCAATCTCAAAATTCAAAGCTTGCAATTTCAGGCTCCACCGGGCAGTCGACCAGTAAGATCCTTCTGGCTCATCAGCCATTTTAAACTTGCATGGTCAGTGATGATTGTGAATTTGAATCCTTCGATATAAGCACGGAATTTTTTTACACTTAGCGAAGCTCTCTAGCTCAGTAATGCTATAATTTTTCTGGGCTGGGTTGAGTCTTTGACTCATAAAGGATATCGGTTGCTCGTGTCCTTCTTCAGTTTTCTGAAATAGCACGCCACCAACACCAGGCAGTGCTTTCATCACAGCGAATATAAAAGGGACTCTTGAGGAGCATTACACAACCCAAACGGCATAACCTTAAATTGGTACAAAGGTCTTCCGGGTACCGAAAATGCGGTTTTTTCCTTAGAATTTCCTGACAGAGGTATCTGCCAGAAGGTATTCTTTAGATATAGGCTGGAAATGTATCGAGTCTTGTTTATTCGACCCAACAGTCCATCAATTAATGGAAGAGGATATGCGTCTTTTCTTGAGACTTCATTTAGTTTTCGCGAATCAAAGCAAAGACGGACATTGCCATTGCTTTTCTTAACTAATACAATGGGTGAACTCCACGCGCTTTGGCTTTCTTCCAATACGTCGAGCGATACCATTCTATCTAATTCTGCGTAGAGTTTCTCGCGTATAGCTGGTGATACGGGGTAGTGTCTTTATTTAATGGCTTGATGACCGCTAACGGCGATGAGATGTTCAATCAGGGTGGTTCACTCCAATCCGTCTTTTGTGAATGATGGGAAATCCTCCTTTATCATTTCAACCTGATGTCGTCGGTCGGGTGACAGGGCATGAAAATCTTGTTCAGAATTGTCTGAGTTGGCCGAGTTTTTCTGTAGTTCGTTAATATAGAGAGGTATGATCCCAAAAGTATCCCAGAAATCAGTACCGAGAATTATTTCTTGTTTCAGGCTTGGAACAAAAAAGAGTCAACATAACGTTTCACGCTCATTTTAAGGTACCTTCATATCCACGAAGCCAATTACTTGGTTCGGAGTACCATTTTCAGTTTGAATAGTCGAGTGAAGCTTGCGAGAAGGTATTTTAGTTTGAGTTAAAAACTCAATTGACTTATCATCAAGAATACTGACAGAAGCACCGCTCTCTAGGAGGCCACATAGTTGCCTCCCGACAAGTTTAACTACAATGTGGGGTCGTCGATCGCCACTTAGTTTCGATAAGGTTGTTGGTTTTCTTGATCGAACTTTTGCGAATGGTCAATAACATTGGGGAATCCGTTTGTACGGCTATCGATTATTCAATTAATTAATTAATTATTCAATCTTTGGATCCTTGATCCTTATTGGGGGCTCATAACGTAGTATCTTCAGTGGTGTTGCCTTACCACATTTATCATTCTACTGCAGCTTATTGAATTTCCTCTTGAATTCATTTATATCAATATAGCATCGTCTTTTGCGAGTGCTAATTCTTTAATATTATTCTCATTCATCTTTTGTATCAGCTTCTCCATGATGTGACCAGAGTTAAATGCAGGATTATCGCTGTACTGAACGGTTACCCCTTTATTAGTTATATATATTTCTGGCAAACTATTATTTATCGCATTCTCTTCTGCGTACGCTGTATCAAATTGTATTTTTCTTATATTTCTTATGTCGGAGATGGATGTGTATTCCCATATATAGAATTGGTCTGATTCTATATTGTCTCTTTTCGCCATTCCGTTTTGCTGCTTTTTGCCATATTACGTGTGATGATGTTTATTTCTCTTGGTATCATTTCTCATAGTTCATTTTTATTCTTGACAGGGCATCTGTATTTGTATCTATTTTTCCCTGTTTGTACACAATATCAAGATTATAATCCATGAGGATTTGATTAGACTTCATCTTTATTGAAATATTTTTGTTGCAAAAGATTGCTCAATCTGAATTGTAACACTTACCGCCTCTATCGATGCCTTTGATTAAGTTGAGATAATGATCGGCTTACTAAGCCTTTTTTTTCTAAATGTATTTAGTTCTTGTTAATTTTTGAGTGTTCTATTCTAGAAGTCCTTAACTTGCATGCTATAAATGGTATAAATTCTGCGACGTATCCTTTGTTTTAAAAATTTGCGTGCGCTTTTTCGTTCTGAAAGTTGCACGTTAAATTTCAGGGACTCCTTGCCCGTTATCCCAATTTTGAACAGTTATTTGTCTACATCAGCGATTCTGATTTCATGTTTGTGGACGTCAGTTTGACAAGCTGATTTTTGTAGTGCACTTTATGATGTGATGCCAAATCATGGGATTCATTTTTATATAATTCATCGTCCGTCTGGCATGCGAATCGTGTTGTTCGAAGGTATGTGTTTGCGTGGCTGTCATCACTGTCGGAATATATGTTTGAACTATTGCATGCCTTTTTCCAATTATGGTTAGTCCTCCTATTAATTTGTCGCTTTTTGCTTGTCGACCACTTTTCCTGATTATTTTCAGTATTTATCTTTTTATTTTTGCTGTTCATTTCATCATCCTTTGACTGATGTTCTGGTGAACCTTCATTTTCTGTGGCATACGAGTTTCTTCGCCAGAGATTCGGCGTGCCTGCTTGCTGATTTCGAAACATTTTAAATTCAGTGGGCTTTTCTTAAGGGTTTCTAGCAATTTCTTTAACTCTGTTAAAAGTTTTTGTATTCTTCCATTTGTTTATCTATTTAAATTTCAGAGAACCCAAAGACAGTTAATATTATTCATATTATTTATTCATCTTAGAAGTAATTTTATTTTTCGATGCTACCCATGAAATAAAAGTTATCTATAACTGGTTATATATATATATTTTTTTATATGTTATATTAAAGAAAACCCATTACAATTCCATCTCTAAAAGCTATCTACATATATAAAAAAAATATATTGCTACCCATGAAATCTAAATATCTATGACACTATCTATTAAAAAAAAAAATTATACATTAAAATGGAACTTATATAAAAAAAAAAATTTACAGTTCTATCCCTAAAAGCTATCTCAAATAAAAATAAATGTAAAGCTAACATACATATATTGTTGAACCACCTGCGCAGAAATCATTGCCCATTACTTGGTTTGTAGTTAATTTATTTTGTTCCGCCCTTACTTTCGTCGATTGCGGCTTTCTTCTTTCCGTTTGTTGAGATTTCGTATTAGTTGTTTTCTTAACTCCTTCTCTTTTGTGATTGGTATTACTCTGTATAGCTCTGCAATTTGCTGTCTGAGTTTTACAGCTACACCGCTTCTTTTTTTTATATGTTATATTAAAGAAAACCCATTACAATTCCATCTCTAAAAGCTATCTACATATATAAAAAAAATATATTGCTACCCATGAAATCTAAATATCTATGACACTATCTATTAAAAAAAAAAATTATACATTAAAATGGAACTTATATAAAAAAAAAAATTTTACAGTTCTATCCCTAAAAGCTATCTCAAATAAAAATAAATGAAAAGCTAACATACATATATTGTTGAACCACCTGCGCAGAAATCATTGCCCATTACTTGGTTTGTAGTTAATTTATTTGTTCCGCCCTTACTTTCGTCGATTGCGGCTTTCTTCTTTCAGTTTGTTGAGATTTCGTATTAGTTGTTTTCTTAACTCCTTCTCTTTTGTGATTGGTATTACTCTGTATAGCTCTGCAATTTGCTGTCTGAGTTTTACAGCTACACCGCATCTTTTTTTTGTATAAAGAGGTGTACAGTTCTCTTTTATTGTTTTTTTTTGTCATTTCTTGTCTCGTTTTATGTTGCGCAATTGTGATTGCCTTTGGACCAGCTGTCGGATTATTCTTTAATGCTTCGTGCAAACTGGGTTTTTTTGTACTAGTTTATTTGATGTATTTATCGTTGTTCTGAAATACTCTTGAGCTTCTTGATTTGGAGTTGTTGTAGGTATGTACTTCTCATGTACGTTTTCTTCTGTTGTTTTTGTTTGTTTATTTGTTGGAATGTATGTAGGACTGTCTTCTATTGTTGTTGTGGTCGGTGTGTATGTATCATCACTAGAGTGCAATTTAATTTCTGGGACCTTTATTCTTTTTGGACATATTAGTCGCCTGGGTGACGTTCTTTTGCGTATCGTAGGGTCAGTGATTTCTGATGGTATTTGGGAAGTTTGGGTGTTGTATATATGCTATGCGAAGTTGATGGTCGGTTTTGCAGGTTTTGTGGTCCTATTTGTGGGATAGATGGTCCGATATGCAGGGTCGATGGTTCGATATGCAGGGTCGAAGTATGCTTATTAGGTCTGGTTATTTATTAAAATTATACCTGGCAAAGAACTGCCAAACTTACGGTTCTGTATGGCTAAGAGGAGCCGCTGTTTTATTGTTATATTTCCCTCGTAGATGTTGTTCACCCTTAAGGCGGGGTATTTGCCAATCTGTAAAAGTTATGGCAGAGTATGCCGCTGTGACGAAAATTAATAGAACCTTGGGTAAAGTTTACTTAACTCTGTCTTTATTCAATCAATCACAGGTTATTTATATAATTAATTTACATGCTACGATAATACAAAAGGGGGGCATTATTGCAGAATTGCAATATACAAAGTTCTTAATCAGAAACTGTAGTGTCAGCATTTCTGATCACACAATTTCTGATTGAGTCACAATGTATCGCTATTGTAAAGCAATGACCTCAGGTAAGAATATTTTATTTATCAAGAAATATGCTTGCGTTGCAAATTCCTCTTGAGGTCGTGTAAACTTTATTTGTTTTGATTATTTTTTGGTTTGATTTTTTGTTTATAATTATTGACCATGGTCATGGCTTTACAAGATATATAAATGTAGGGAAAAAAAATTCAAGGTTTAAATTCATGCAAATTATCAATACTTAACTACCCACCTTTGCGCCCAGATTATGCTTCAATGCGAGTACGGCTAGCAAAGGTCAAACTATAGCGATAATATAACTAATAAAAAAAATTCAAATTCAAATATATACGCACTACACCTAATACTACAAGTATCAAAGAATTATATTATGAGTAGTGAGAAAGCTAGCTAACTACTTACTTGATTTTAAAAAAAATCATTCGGCGGACTGAGAATTGGACTGCAATCTTTAGAACCAAAAAAATTATAAATAGTTCTTATGTGCAGGTTAGAATGCCTTTTATTTTTACGAATTATGTATATAAAAAAAATAGGTAAATTATTAAACGATAAGGGAGGTACTTACCGGTGCATCCTCGAAGCTTCGTGTGATTCTGTTGGGAGTACCTGTTCTAAAGATAACCGCAAAGAAAATAAAATCCTGCCTTCTTAAAGCTCTATAGCATGCACCCACTGTTGACTAATATGCTAGGGTTCAGCGATGCTACAATTGTCGTTCCTTCAGAAATAAGAGAAACTTGTACACACTTCTATTATAATGCCGAATTCTAGAAAAAAATCATACGCTCTGATTTCACTATGGTTCACTAAAAAAACTGTTCATATAGATTTGAAAAGCCCTAATAAAAGAACTAGTATCTATAAAAAAAAATGCAGGTTGCTGTCACTCTGATTCTGTGAATATGCTGATGCAGGCTTATTTGTATAGAGTTGCGGGTAGATATCTTGCTACCCTGTTGTCCTGTTAAACAAATGGAATCGACGCGAGCTGTGCCCTGGTAGAACAGTGAACTAGATAGATTAAAATCCAATGCTAGAAGGCTCTTCAATAAGGCAAAAACAACAGGTGATTGATAAAGAGCTGAGGAAATCCAAAAGAAGAACTTGCAGAAATCTCTGCGAGGGTATTGATGATCTACGCAAGAGTGCAAGACTTCCTAAGGATCACACCAATAGTATCGGCCTTCTACAGAAAGTCGATGGTAGCTACACTAGTAGCCGGGAAGAAACAGTAAGCCAAATGGGCCGTCAACTCCTTTAAGCCATTCAATTCGCCTGGAGCTGATGGCATTTTTCAAGCCCTACTTCAGCAAGGGCTAGAAGAGATACTGATAAATCTCATTAAGATCTTTAGAGCAAGTTATACTCTAGGGTGTATACCAAGGACGTGGAGGGAAGTTAAGGTAACATTTATACCTGATGGGAGAGGGCGTTCACCTGCAGTACCCAAATCCTACCTTCCTATGAGTCCAACTTCATTTCTCCTCAAAACAATGGAGAAGGAGTTAGACAACTATATTCGGAGCGGTGCACTCGAGCGATCACCGTGCACCCAAATCAACAGGCTTACCAAGCAGGAAAGTCTACCAAAACTGCCCTACATAGTCTTGCCCTAGGACTAGAAAAGGCAGTAGAGGATAAAGAGACTGCCCTATACGCATTCCTAGACATCGAAGGAGCATTTGACAATACCTCCTTTGAAGCCATTGAGAATTCAGCTACCAGAAAAGGAATTGAACCTTCCTTGATAAAACGGATAAAAGCTATGCTTTAAAGCCGGAGAACCACAGCTAACTTGGGGGAGGACTCTATTACAGTAGTGGCTGCCAAAGGATGTCCCCAAGGTGGGGTACTGTCCCTTCTACTATGGTCTCTGGTTGTAGATGATGGAGGAATATGCGGATGACCTGGTCATTACAATTAGGGGCAAACATGAGCAGATAATCTCTGATCTATTGCAAAATGCCCTAAACATAGTTTGCAACTGGTGCCAAATAATGGGACTTTGAACCAATCCTGGTAAGACAACAGTTGTTCCCTTCACGAGAAAGAGGAAGGTTTACCTACCATCCTACAATCCCTTGAGGGAACAGTACTGGAATTCTCAAAGGAAGTCAAATAACTAGGTATTACTCTGGATAACAGACTAACCTGGAACTCTCACTTAAAAAGAATACTGGATAAAGCTACAGTCGCAGCATGGACATGCCGCAGGCTTTTTGGCAAAACTTGGGGTCTTAAACCAAAAATGACTCTGTGGTCATACACATCTATTATAAGACCCATGGTCACATACGCCTTTACTCGTTTGGTGGCCAGAAACAAAGCAAAAGACAGCTCAAGCTAGTTTGCAAAACTACAACGGCTTGCATGTCTAGGAGTAGCCGGTGCCATGCGTACCTGCCAAACTGAGGCCCTAGAGACTATATTGGTCCTGCTACACTTACATCTGCATGTTATGGAGCAGGCCATGCTTAGTGCAATTAGTCTATAAAGGACAAACCTCCTAAGTGCAAATAATCTGTTTGGCCACCTGAAAGTCCTCCAGGATTTCATATAGGACCCGATGGCTAACCCAATTTCAGACGTTATGCCGAAACGCCATTTAAGGTGATCGTGGGGAACCGTCAACAGTGGCACACTGGTGACCTACCCTTTGAAATAGGATGGTACACGGATGGATCCAAAATGGAAGGTAAAGCAGGCATGGGCATATATGGGCCAAGGTGCCATCTTGCAAAAGCAGTGGGGGCCTCACCAACCATTTCTCAAGCAGAAATATACGCCATAGAGCTCTGCGCTCGCGAAATAATCCATAAAAATATGCGTGGAGCAAAAATATACATAATATCAGACAGCCCAGCAGAACTTAAAGCGTTACACTCGTTTATCTTTGAGTCAAAGCTGGTTTGGTACTGTCTTGCTGTCTTAAAGCAACTGGCCGAGACAAATAGGGTGACACTGTTCTGGGTACCAGGACATGAAGGCATTATGGGAAACGAGATTGCGGACCGCCTTGCAAAGGAAGGAGCCAAATCTCCGTTTATTGGCCTTGAGCCTGTCTTTGGACACCCGAAAAGTCACCTCTCAGCTCAGATCCGGCTTTGGGAAGACAGAACTAAGAAGGAATACTGGGTAAATACCCCGGGGCTGAGACAAGCGAAGAAGTTTATAAAGTACTCTCAACAGAGGACAAAAGAATTCCTCACACTCAGCAGGAATGAACTAAGGCTCATAACGGGCCTACTTACTGGGCATTGCCGACTTAGATACCATCTTAAGAAGATTGGTAAGGTCAATGATGAGAACTGTCGATTCTGTCTGGAAGGCGATGAATCCGCTGAACATGTCCTATGTGACTGCGAAGCTCTGTGCCGCATAAGGCTAAGACATGCATGTCGAAAAAAATGGCCCTAAAGAATATTATAGGCTACATCAAAGGCCTTACGTTCGAATGGGCGCCCCAGTGCATCCAGGGGTAATGTCACAATAGATCTTATAGGTCGCAAGTGACAAGATGAGAGGCAGAGACCCTGTCTGCATACCCCGTAATTAATAATAATAAAATAATAATAATTTTGCTACCCTATCCACTCCTTTATAGTTGTGTTTTCCTATCCTTCCTGAATTGCAGTCTTATCGTTTGGAGGTTCTGATTAATAGGGACCACCGAATTCGCAATCTCGTATCCGCCGTTCCTTTCCTATTGAGGCTTTTAGCGCTTATTTCCTAAAGGGAGGATTAGATCCAGTATTAATTTATAGATTGCCTGATTCATTGGTTTTTATTACTTTTCTTTTTAAACCTGTCACTCTCGCTTTTGTTTTATGTTTTCCTTTATTTATTTAGGCTTTCACTAAGAAACAACCGGTGCTACGCACTATGAGAGGAATTCGCGATCACGAACTTATGTAGTACCGCGATTCGTTTAACTTTTCTTTTAAATTCGACGTTATTTTGGAGGTAATTATTATATTACCGCAATAGCCAATGTATGCTATGATCGCCACAAATATGTACTTGCCACTTTACTAAAAGAAAGCGCGCTCGGATGATAGACCGAAACGAAATTTATAGATCTGTTTCTGTCGGCGATTGATTTGACTGTGATCTGTGATCTAGCAAAATGGTCATGACTGATAACCCCCTACAACTGGCTTAAGTTAAGCCATATTATCGATTCGGTCGATAAAAGTACACAGTTAAACCTATCTGAAATCGCACTCGCCAGAGAAATCAATTCTTGTTAAATGGATAGATCGCTTTGTATGATTGGTGGATTCAGTGGCTTGGAATTTATACGGGATTCTCAGCAGATCGAAAACAATGCATGAGGAATTTGCTACTGTTATGCAAACTCAATCTGCCATGCGAAATTTGTTGTCTGATGCCCGCAGGCGATTACAAATGTGTATTGTTTTTTTTCTCTTGCATTGAATTTGTATGTATAGAATGATGTTTGACGTTACCACTACCTCCTATAAGGTGATAGCATAATAGGAATAGGACATGACTTGGGAACGTGGTCGTTACAGGGCAGCTTCACTACTCTACAGTAGTTGGTCCAAGTGAAGCTGAGGACATTTCACGATCCAAGTTTGAAGGATTCTTGTTCCTTATTATTGTTGGCTTCCAACGTGGGAACGCCCCACACCCTGAGATAATCTAAAGAGTCTGCCGGGATAAATGTTTTAAGTAAAACGCCGTATTGACTATAGTATTATTGGATAGTCCTCTAATATTATGAGCAAATTATTTCTTAGTCAAAGAACGTTTTGAGGGCGCAAATGTTTTCCATGAAAGACTCCAAGCCAATTCCCATTTAGATCTTCGATCTCATACAGGCAATTACCCACCCTACGACGTATGCGAGGTGCCTTAAATTATTTATCTGCTAGTTTGCTACAAAAATGTTTAGTTGCATCGCTTTGGGCGAAGCTGCGCAAAATATAGGTTGACCTGCCTGGTATTGAATGGGTCTGGCTCGCAAATTTTATCTTCTAGCATTTTTGTAGTGTGGTTCTTTCAAATACTTTCGTATCTTCTCATGTACAATAGAGTCGAGTATCGGGGGAAAAGGACTCGATGTTACCTTCTCCTACACAATTCTAGGCTCTTAAGGTCTCATAGATTCTGCCATGTGTTATCATGTGATACGCTGGAAGGGCCTGTCCGAAGTTATCTAATGTCCCATTAAAGGTCGCTGAATGCGGTTAGGAGCTTTAACTGATTTACAGATTTTACAAGCACGAACCTAATCTCTAATTTGTTGTCTCATTTTTGACCAGAAATAATATCTACGTATTCTTTCTAACGTTTTCTTTACACCTCCGTGTCCGGCCGATGCACTCATGTTCCTGATGAAGAATTTCAGGCATTATTGGATTTGGTGTCCACAAATTCCAAGAGGGTATATCGGTAAGAGAGTCTCTTTCCGAAGATTCTATGCGTATATACACTTTATTCTCATGAACCTTAATGTTAGGATACTTTTCTGGAGCGGTAATGACGGTTTGCATCCACTTAAGGCATTCCTTATCCATAAAATGCAGACTGAAACAAGTAACGTTTGAAGCTAAGGCGGTGGATTCATCTACCAGCTCCTCAATAGTATCACAGTAAGCCCGCGACAAGGCATCTGGAACAATGTTTTGACTTGCCTTCTGGTGCTCAATCTCAAAATTCAAAGCTTGCAATTTCAGGCTCCACCGGGCAGTCGACCAGTAAGATCCTTCTGGCTCATCAGCCATTTTAAACTTGCATGGTCAGTGATGATTGTGAATTTGAATCCTGCGATATAAGCACGGAATTTTTTTATACTTAGCACCGCAGCGAAGCTCTCTAGCTCAGTAATGCTATAATTTTTCTGGGCTGGGTTGAGTCTTTGACTCATAAAGGATATCGGTTGCTCGTGTCCTTCTTCAGTTTTCTGAAATAGCACGCCACCAACACCAGCAGTGCTTTCATCACAGCGAATATAAAAGGGACGCTTGAGGAGCATTACACAACCCAAACGGCATAACCTTAAATTGGTACAAAGGTCTTCCGGGTACCGAAAATGCGGTTTTTTCCTTAGAATTTCCTGACAGATGTATCTGCCAGAAGGTATCCTTTAGGTATAGGCTGGAAATGTATCGAGTCTTGTTTAGTCGACCCAACAGTCCATCAATTAATGGAAGAGGATATGCGTCTTTTCTTGTGACTTCATTTAGTTTTCGCGAATCAAAGCAAAGACGGACATTGCCATTGCTTTTCTTAACTAATACAATGGGTGAACTCCACCCGCTTTGGCTTTCTTCCAATACGTCGAGCGATACCATTCTATCTAATTCTGCGTAGAGTTTCTCGCGTATAGCTGGTGATACGGGGTAGTGTCTTTATTTAATGGCTTGATGACCGCTAACGTAGATGAGATGTTCAGTTCGGGTGGTTCGCCCCAATCCGTCTTTTGTGAATGATGGGAACTCCCTCCTTTATCATTTCAACCTGATGTCGTCGGTCGGGTGACAGGGCATGGAAATCTTGTTCAGAATTGTCTGAGTTGGCCGAGTTTTTCTGTAGTTCGTTAATACAGAGAGGTATGATCCCAAAAGTATCCCAGAAATCAGTCCCGAGGATTATTTCTTGTTTCAGGCTTGGAACAAAAAAGAAACGAAATAACGTTTCACGCTCATTATAACATACCTTCATATCCACGAAGCCAATTACTTGGTTCGGGAGTACCATCTTCAGTTTGAATAGTCGAGTGAAGCTTGCGATAAGGTATTTTAGTTTGGGTTAAAAACTCACATAGTTGCCTCCCGACAAGTTTACCTACAATGTGGGGTCGTCGATCGCCACTTAGTTTCGATAAGGTTGTTGGTGTTCTTGATCGAACTTTTGCGAATGGTCAATAACATTGGGGGAATCCGTTTGTACAGCTATCGATCTATAACTTGTGGTTGTTTGTTGTGCTCGTAATGGGGGTTTGTGTTTACTCCAATGCTCACTTTGCTTGGTCTGGAGCTGTTCTCTTTCACAATCGAACGCGATGCTCCAGTTTTTCTCGCGTTCGCAGCTAGGTTTCCCGAATTTTTTTTCGAACAGAATAGAAAATTTGGTTTGAAGATGTTTGACCTGCCGCAACCATAACAAAATATTCCTTGTGGTGGAAGTTTGCACTCGACATATCTGTGACTTAGATCTTTACATTTCCAGCAGATAATACATTGAGAATGGGAACCAGATGATGTTCCACCGCTTCCAAACTCCAAGGCAGATATCTCCTGTTCGGCATCATCTGGAGGGGGTTTTCCTCATAGCTCCATTCAAAGTCTTTATCCGGTAAAGTGGAATTTTTAAATGAATGAACTGCGGGGTTAGAGCGAACAATTCGAGTTACGTTATAGCGTGGATCAAAGCCGGTTCTAATTTTTGACACCAAGTTTGCAATTCTTCCGTATTAAAGATTGAAACTGTCATCATGGCATTCTGTAAAGCCGGTTCCATATTAGCCCGCAGTATTTCTAATAGATCCAAATCATTAAAAGGGTTACGTAACCTTCCGTTTAAGCCTTCAACAAGCAATAAAAAGTCATTGAAGCTCTCTTTATGCCGTTGTTTACAAGTCTCAATTATTCTGCGAGTCTCCCGCTCTGATTCATGGCTGGAAAACCGCTGAGTCAGTGCATCACGAAGCTGTTTCCAAGACTGTCTAGTTTGAGTCCCGAAGTTACGAGTATAGACCCAATACCAAGATTCTGCAGTCCCAGACAGAAAATTAGACAGAAACCTTACCAGGTTCTCTAAGTCACAACTATCCTTTCGGGCGTATGCTTCCAATCTGAACAGGAAATCCTAAATATCTAAACCCTCATTGTTACCATCAAATTTCAGTATCCATGTTGCAGCATGATAATTTAGGTTTCTGGAATGATAAATGTGGTGTGGTCTGGCTGTTGGTGGTGCTTGGTTATTCATACTAGGTTGGTTATAGCTTCGTTGACAATCCGCACCAAGCATGTTCACTATACCAGATGTAGAGGGAACAGGATCATTTTTTCGGTATCTGAGAGAACGGATACCCATTTGAGACAAAGGGATTTTGAAAGGTTCCAGTTATTTGATTTCCGCCCATAAATGGGTTCCCAAACATAAGTGGATTTAACAGCGGGTTATAAAAAGTCCCAGGCTGTGTAAGATAACTCAGCGGATTATGCGAGGATGGCACTAGGGGACGTTGAGACAAATTTTCTTATGGAAACGAGGACCCTCCTGAGAAGGTTCTGCAGCAGGGGTTGAGAAAGTCTTGACCCAATAGTTTCGTTTCTAGAAGTAGACTCTGCTAGAAAATCTAAGTCTTCCGATTATCATTTCTGCGTTTCCGCGGTTTGCGGTGACTTTTCGCTAATTTCTTTAGACTTTAGCGGTTCCGAGGGTAATTGCGCAAGAGGGGAGGAAGTTTCGCCTTGTTGTGGTAACAAATCCACCCAATTATCGGCCTCCCTTTTTAAGATTTTTAGCTGGCTAAGTAATGCCGAGGCAGTGTCCGAAAACGTAGGCGAACTATTCACCAATCTCATCATTCTGTCCTGCCAATGTTGCAAGTGCGAGCGCACCACAGCCACCTCAGCTGCATAAGCATTCTTTTGGAGGAAGCCTTGAAAATCCTCGATCTTTGTCCTACATAGATTGATTTCCTTGCCCGGGTTCTTTTTTGCAGCCTCATGTGGGCTTAAGGGTTTCTGATCTGGACGAAGCAACTCAGCATCAAGGGCATCTTTTATTGCTTCCAGAGTTTTATTACCGAGCTTATTTACATCGATATTACGCAGGATAAGCTCTACAGCGAGCTCCACCTTATACAAATGCGAGGGGTTCATACTTTCACTGCCGCTCGATCAGTAACCAAGGAATATTTTGAATCTATCCGGATTAAAATTTTTTTTTCCAAGAACAGCAAATTGCGCTTCACCGCGTACAGATTCAAGGGATATACTTGATATTATAATAATAATTTCGTTCAGTCAAACGGTATATCTATGTAAGTAGAAACTACTCTAGTATATGTACTTAATAATGGTTTAAAAAAATTGTAAAAAAAAATTGTAAATCTAGCAACTAAATAGATAGACACTAAGCGATTGCTATAAAAAAATACCGATATTCTAAAAGATATACTAAAAGAAAAATTTCCAAAATAATTCATGTTTTCGGAGTACTTGTTTGGACCAATAAGGGGGGGTGCCTGGGTATGAAGGCTGTTAATCTAGAAAGGAACTTAGACTGAAAAGAAGGAGTGTACAGAATACATTATAACATTGTATTTATGGTTACATTCTTCGCGCATTATGATCGTGTTCAACTCACGTGAGTAAGAGGGTTGACTATCAAGGCCTTACGAGCTGCACCTACGCCCAATCTAGCACACGGATTGTGAGTCCATAGTCAATATATCAACAACACGTGTGTGTGAAAGTTGTCCAGAAAAATCCACGCAACTCTTGATAAGTCAATAAAAGCGAAAAAAGATGTAGCGGGGAGCTTGTTTTATCTTTCACTCATCTTTCGTGAAGGCAAAAAAAAAGAAAAAAAACTAATCGAAGTGTAAAATTAGGGTCATTTTTCCCAAAATACACCGCAGATTTCCAAACGCCTATACTGACGGTGAGTCTTACTCTAACAAATCGAACCGCTGATCACAGACAGTTTCCGTTGCGTTGTCCTGTTAATGATTGATGTGAACCTCAGCCTAATCAAGCTTCTTAAAACACCAGTAGAGAAGCAACATGGAACCAATGAAGCTAAAGGCAAAGAAATTATGTATTTAAAAAAAATGAAATCAAATAAAAATTAAGTCGAGCCCCACGTTGTGCGCCACTTGTGTAACAGCACCTCAGCTCTTGGATATCGCTGAGGGTTGTTCACTAAGAAAGAAGTCTCAGCGATCAAAGAAAGGACGTGGAAAGACATATGCTGAGCTCCTAGATCAGCGAAGGCCGGTTAAAGCTCATGGGTTGGGGTGGATGAAAAAAAAAGAACCCCACTGATCATTGCAAGGAACCAAGAGAAAGGAGAGAAAAAAAACGAGGAGAAATAAAAAAAACGAAAGACAAGAGCTCCGGATATCGAGAGCTATACCTTAAGATACGCCTCTCCCCCTCCTAAATGTATTTACGTCCCCGTTGTGTTCGGACACCCTATCATCCTCCCGGCCCACAACTACTCCCATAAAAGGCTTATTAACTCATTACGTAATTATTTTATTCTCGCAAAGAACAAAGAAGCTATCCCGGATTCTCCATGAGAGAATTTATACACTAAAAATAGACTATTCTTATGCTAATTATAATATGTATTTCTAGATTGTAGTAAGCTTGATTCTATTCGAGCCTCTGGAGCTGTTCATGATTATCGATTAAAAATTTCACTTTTACGTTTAATTAATTATATAGGCAGAGAGCTGCCGCACTTACATGGGATGGCTAAAGAGCTGCTGTGTCTTTTAGTTTAATGAGGCAGAGCTTTGCCTATATTTATGTAGAAGGCAGAGTGTGCCAAGTTATTCTTTATGGCAGAGTATGCCGCTGTTTATTCGGAAGGCAGAGCATGCCAATTTACTCCTTATTGCAGAATATGCCGCTGTGACGAGAATTAATAGAACATTGGGTAAAGTTAACTTAACTCTGTCTTTATTCAATCAATCACAGATTATTTATACAATTAATTTACATGCTACGATAATACAAAAGGGGGGCATTATTGCAGAATTGCAATATACAAAGTTCTTAATCAGAAACTGTAGTGTCAGCATTTCTGATCACACAATTTCTGATTGAGTCACAATGTATCGCTATTGTAAAGCAATTACCTCAGGTAAGAATATTTTATTTATCAAGAAATATGCTAGCATAGCGGAATTTGCTTGCGTTGCAAATTCCTCTTGAGGTCGTGTAAACTTTGTTTGTTTTGATTATTTTTTGGTTTGATTTTTTGTTTATAATTATTGACCGTGGTCATGGCTTTACATCCTTACCCTTAAAAGAAAGAAAAAATTTTGTATATGAAAGAAATTTTTTTTTTTGTTACATAAACTTAAACATATTCTAATTTATTTATGTAATTATAGTATACTATTAATTATTTTTATTACAGGTTAATTACTTTGTTAATACAGGTTTATTTGCTAATTATTTTTATTATTATTATCAATATTATTATTATGTTTTTTTTTTTTTTTTTTTGTTCTAACGTTACTATTACTAATATCTACGCGATATATTACTCTAGATGAAATCTATAGGGTATACTAAGTTTGCCATTCCGTTTGTAACGCACAGAAATAATGATGGTAGAGCAAAATGGATTGGACACCCCCGCGTAAAATTAAAAGTTATTTTGATTTTTGCATGTCCGTCTGTGCGTCCGTCCGTCGGTCCGTCCGTGCGCACGATAACTCGAGAACGCTTTCACCTAAAAAGCTGAAATTTTGTACACGGACATTAAAAAAAAAAAGTAAAATTAAGTTCGAAAATGAGACAAATCGCGCAACTCCTTCGTGGGGTTGCCATACAAAAATTTCGTTTTCCACGATATATTTGGACACTACGTGAGAACATGTCGACATAGAAAGCTGAAATTTAATACATTGTGTTTTCATAGCAATAGCAACGAAAATTTCAAAAATGGACTAAATCGGGCAACCCCTTCTTGGTGTTGCCATATAAAAATTTTGATTTTTTACATATACATATACATATAAACATATTCAATCAATTAATTTAAGACAAGTGATAGTGTTGTGCTAAATATCTTCAATATAATCAATTACTATAATTATTTAAATTCCGACGCGACCGATAAATTAATAAATAACCAAAATAAATTTTATCCGCCAAGTGAAGGGCTCTTCTATGCCCTATCAACATTCTATAAGCCAGCAGCACGGTAACGTTTCCTTTCCTTCTCTTCATCTGTGATCAGTGCAAATGCATTAGCACTTGTCACTGATCAGCAATACGGGTGTCCCCAGCTGTGGTCATTGAACTGCACAGTCTGAGGTATTGAAAGCAGCAATAGGCATAACACTATTGTTGTTTTTTTTACCTCGCTGTGTCGTTGACTGCGGCTGGTGGCGCCCAAATTTTTGTGTTGTTGTGTGTCGCTTTTTTTCTTTTTTGCTTTTTTGTTTTTGCCTTCAGCATGCAGAATTTTATTTTAGATTTCTGCAACATTCGCGGATTAAGAGCAAATCGGTTTTCGGTGTACTGCCACCTTAACTCAAAAAATCCGGCAATTCTTGCGCTAAGTGAAACCAAGGTCGTTTCTGATGCTGATATTAATCAGTATCACGTCCCTGGTTACAGCTTCGTGCCTCTTTTTTCTCAGCATAGAGGGATCGCAGTATATATTAGGAATGATGTGGCCTTTACTATTCTTCAAGATTTTCCTTCTGCTAATCCAGAGTTTAATTATATCTGGATTAGGTTCAAACTTCACAAGCACATCATATACTTCTGTTTCCTTTATCGCAGCCCAAATATGTCTGATGACGACACGGTATCCGTATTTGACAATATCTCCAACAATATTGATCATTTGCTTTCTGTTTCCCCCTCTTCCGAAATCGTCCTGGCAGGCGATTTTAATGTTCATAATATACCGTGGCTCAGACATTCTTCTACCACAAGTCCTGCGGGCCGTTTCGTTGAACTCTTCTGTGAATCATTTAATTTGCAACAGCTAGTGGATGCACCAACGCGAATTCCTGATGCAGCTGGAGATAAAGCTAATTTACTCGACTTGTTTCTAACATCTCATCCTGACAAATATTCCATTTCAGTCGGTTCCCCTCTTGGAAATTCAGACCATTGTTTAATCACGGCTCAATTTACCACCTCAAACCTGTGCCGCCCAACTGCTCCACCTACAAGTAGGCTTCTTTGGCACTATAAGAATGCTGATTGGGAAAGTCTCAATAAGTATCTTAAAGAAATTGATTGGTCGGTTTGTTTTGCTTCGAGGGATGTTGATGAATGCACATTACAATTTAGTAACATACTAAATCTTGGCATGCGTGAATACATTCCGTATTCTTACAGCAGGTCTCAACAACAGCATGATCGCTCCTGGTTTAACGATAAGTGTAACCAAGCTATAAAAGCGAAAGAGTCTGCTTTTCGCGCCTATCAATTGCATCCATGTCCGGAAATGAAACAAGTCTACAAGACTGCACGGAACACCTGCAAGTCCATTATCCAGAGAGAAAAATTTCTTTTTGACCAGAATATTAGACAAAGAATCTTGACAAGCCGCAAAGGTAGCAAAGGTTTCTGGTCCCTGGTCAAAACCATCAGGAACAATTTCACCAGTTCCTCTATACCTTCACTACTTAATAATGGAGAAGTGATTGTTGACTCCCTGGATAAAGCTAATATTTTAGCTGCTAGATTCGCTTCAAATTCTCGTCTTCCACCAACTTCACAAACACCTGTTTTGCATCGCCCGTGTGAATGTGTACAAGAGCCAATACACGTTCGTACGAGGGATGTGTTCAGGGTCCTTAAGGATATCAACGTCTCCAAAGCCGCAGGTCCTGATGGTTTTTCGCCCCTGTTAATTAAAAGCTGCGCCTCATCCTTGGCTAAACCTCTGCGCAAACTCTTCTACTTGTCTTATTCGACAGGAAAATTTCCAACTGCTTGGAAGCTAGCTCACGTTCAGCCTATTCCTAAGAAAGGAGAGGGTAGCGATCCCTCAAATTATCGACCAATTGCCATCACTTCGATTCTTTCAAAGGTTTTTGAATCTATCATTAACTCAAAATTAATGAAGTATCTAGAAACTAATCATCTCATCAACGATCGCCAATATGGCTTCCGAGCTGGACGCTCATCTGGAGACTTGCTGACCTTTCTTACGGAACGTTGGAACCGTAGTCTTCACAATTTTGGTGAGTCTAAAATCGTTGCTCTAGATATTTCAAAAGCCTTTGATAGAGTCTGGCATCCAGCCCTTTTAGCCAAACTTAAAGCACTTGGTCTCTCCCCTCCTCTTCTATTATGGATTGAAAGTTTCCTATCTAGTCGCCAAATACGTGTTGTATTAGATGGCGTTACATCTGAACCGCATCCCATAAATGCCGGTGTGCCTCAAGGCTCTGTTATCTCTCCAACTCTCTTTTTAGTTTTCATTAATGATCTGCTTTCCCTTACTTTCAATCCCATCCATAGTTTCGCAGATGACAGTACTCTTGATTTCGCTTACTCCTTTGACACTCTTGCGGAATCCAGGGGGAATGCCGCATGTGTTAAACGAGATTGCATGACTAGATCATTGAATAACGATCTTAACAGTATCCTCGCTTGGGGCAAAGCGAATCGCGTCGAATTCAATGCATCTAAGACTCAAAGCTGTCTCATCTCATTAAAACAAGATCATAACTTAACCACACCCGTTTCTTTTGATGGAGCATTAATTTCTGATTCACCGTCACTAAGCATTCTTGGCATTAATATTTCCAGTAAGTTAAACTGGACAGATCACATCTTCTCTGTTGCCAAAGAAGCATCGAAATGTCTTGGATTTCTGAAAAGGTGTAAGAAATATTTCAGCCCGTCAAATCTAGCGCTCCTCTACAAGTCCTACATTAGACCTAGAATGGAATACAACTCCCATATATGGGCCGGGGCTGGTCGTACAGCCTTAGCTTCATTGGATATTGTCCAAAAGAGAGCCTTCAAGCTCATTGGCGATTTGGCAATAACTTGTCATATCGACTCACTCGAGCACCGCCGCAATGTTGGATGCCTTTCGCTCCTTTATCGCTATATGCATGGTCAATGTTCTGATGAAATATCTAGTCTAATCCCTTGTAGAATGATTCCTGCACGCAATACTCGCGCTGCAAACCGCGCACATCCTTTAACCCTTCAAATTACTTTCGGCCGTACAGTAAAATTCCGAGATGCTTTTTTATCCCGAACAGTGCGAATGTGGAACAGCTTACCATCTTCTGTTTTTCCTCCGGCATACAATCTGCGGAAGTTTAAGGGCGACACACATCGGCACCTCCGCCACTCTCCTCACATCCCCTAATCCTTTCCCTATCTCCTTCCTGCCATGCTGTGCTTTGCATCATAGGGTATCCCCTGAGCTTGGCTTAATAATATAAAAAAAAAAAAAAAAAAAATACTGTGAAAACGATCAGTCCTACACATTTTTATTGTACCAAAAACTTCTTCAGAATAAGAAATCCTATAAATATGGTTATAACTATTTTTTCTGTCCGACGAGCGGTTCTAGAAATATATGCGAGAAACCAATGCAAAAAATCTCAAATGGGTGACCACACGAAATTTCATACCGGCATTAATCTAGGGTATCATAAGAATTGATCTTAGACCAATTATAGTTTTTTCTCTTGTTTTTATATAATTATTCGACAATATTTAACCATTTTATTAGTTTACTTTGCTGATTCATATTGTAGCGTTAGAATGTATGTAAATATATATTCTCAGAGGTCCTAGTGTGTCAACTAAGATCTTTTCGCAACTACTGGTTGGTGTGTCCATTATCACTAGAGGTTCATTTGTGTACTTTTTTTTTTTTTTTTTGTTTTTCGCACAGTTATTACACTTCTTTACGTACATTTTGTAAAGGTTTCCATATGTGCCTTTATTGCAGCGTTTAATTCCAGCGCGTCCACCATGCATACTGTCATGGTATTCTTTTATTAATTCTTATTCAATCTTTGGATCCTTGATCCTTATTGGGGGCTCCTAACGTAGTATCTTCAGTGGTGTTGCCTTACCACATTTATCATTCTGCTGCAGCTTATTGAATTTCCTCTTGAATTCATTTATATCAATATAGCATCGTCTTTTGCGAGTGCTAATTCTTTAATATTATTCTCATTCATCTTTTGTATCAGCTTCTCCATGATGTAACCAGAGTTAAATGCAGGATTATTGCTGTACTGAACGGTTACCCCTTTATTAGTTATATATATTTCTGGCAAACTATTATTTATCGCATTCTCTTCTGCGTACGCTGTATCAAATTGTATTTTTCTTATATTTCTAATGTCGGAGATGGATGTGTATTCCCATATATAGAATTGGCCTGATTCTATATTGTCTCTTTTCGCCATTCCGTTTTGCTGCTTTTTGCCATATTACGTGTGATGATGTTTATTTCTCTTGGTATCACTTCTCATAGTTCATTTTTATTCTTGACAGGGCATCTGCATTTGTATCTATTTTTCCCTGTTTGTACACAATATCAAGATTATAATCCACGAGGATTTGATTAGACTTCATCTTTATTGAAACATTTTTGTTGCAAAAGATTGCTCAATCTGAATTGTAACACTTACCGCCTCTATCGATGCCTTTGATTAAGTTGAGATAATGATCGGCTTACTAAGCCTTTTTTTTCTAAATGTATTTAGTTCTTGTTAATTTTTGAGTGTTCTATTCTAGAAATCCTTAACTTGCATGCTATAAATGGTATAAATTCTGCGACGTATCCTTTGTTTTAAAAATTTGCGTGCGCTTTTTCGTTTTATTTTTATCGTTCTGACAGTTGAACGTTAAATTTCAGGGACTCCTTGCCCGTTATCCGAATTTTGAACAGTTATTTGTCTACATCAGCGATTCTGATTTCCTGTTTGTGGACGTCAGTTTGACAAGCTGCATTTTTGTAGTGCACTTTATGATGTGATGCCAAATCATGGGATTCATTTTTATATAATTCATCGTCCGTCTGGCATGCGGAATCGTGTTGTTCGATGGTATGTGTTTGCGTGGCTGTCATCACTGTCGGAATATATGTTTGAACTATTGCATGCATTTTTCTATTTATGTTTAGTCCTCCTATTAATTTGTCGCTTTTGCTTGTCGACCACTTTTCCTGATTATTTTCAGTATTTATCTTTTTATTTTTGTTGTTCATTTCATCATCCTTTGACTGATGTTCTAGTGAACCTTCATTTTCTGTGGCATCCGAGTTTCTTCGCCAGCGATTCGGGTTACCTGCTTGCTGATTTCGAAACATTTTAAATTCAGTGGGCTTTTAAGGGTTTCTAGCAATTTCTTTAACTCTGTTAAAAGTTTTTGTATTCTTCCATTTGTGTATCTATTTAAATTTCAGAGAACCCAAAGACAGTTAATGTTATTCATATTATTTATTCATCTTAGAAGTAATTTTATTGTTCGATGCTACCCATAAAATAAAAGTTATCTATAACTGTTTATATATATTTTTTTTCTATCTCTAAAAGCTATCTACATATATAAAAAAAATATATTGCTACCCATGAAATCTAAATATCTATGACACTATCTATTAAAAAAAAAATTATACATTAAAATGGAACTTATATAAAAAAAAAATTTTTACAGTTCTATCCCTAAAAGCCATCTCAAATAAAAATAAATGTAAAGGTAATATACATATATTGTTGAACCACCTGCGCAGAAATCATTGTCCATTACTTGGTTTGTAGTTAATTTATTTTGTTCCGCCCTTACTTTCGTCGATTGCGGCTTTCTTCATTCAGTTTGTTGAGCCTTTGTATTAGTTGTTTTCTTAAGTCCTTCTCTTTTGTGATCGGTATCACTCTGTATAGCTCTGCTATTTGCTGTCTGAGTTTTACAGGTACACCGCTCCTTTTTTTTGTATAAAGAGGTGTACAGTTCTCTTTTATTGATTTTTTTTTGTCATCTCTTGCCTCGTTTTATATTCCGCAATTGTGATTGCCTTTGGACCAGCTGTCGGATTATTCTTTAATGCTTCGTGCAAACTGGTTTTTTTTGTACTAGTTTATTTGATGTATTTATGTTGTTGGGAAATACTCTGGAGCTTCTTGATTTAGAGTTGTTGTAGGTATGTACTTCTCATGTACGTTTTCTTCTGTTGTTTTTGTTTGTTTATTTGTTGGAATGTATGTAGGACTGTCTTTTATTGTTTTTGTCGTCGGTGTGAATGTATCATCACTAGAGTGCAATTTAATTTCTGGGACCTTTATTCTTTTTGGACATATTAGTCGCCTGGGTGCCGTTCTTTTGCGTATCGTAGGGTCAGTGATTTCTGATGGTATTCTGGGAAGTTTGGTTTTTGTATATATGCTACGCGAAGTTGATGGTCTGTTTTGCAGGTTTTGTGGTCCTATTTACGGGATAGATGGTCCGATATGCAGGGTCAGAATTATATTATGAGTAGTGAGAAAGCTAGCTAACTACTTTTTTGATTAAAAAAAAAATCATTCTGCGGACTGAGAATTGGACTGCAATCTTTAGAACCAAAAAAATTGTAAATAGTTCTTATGTGCAGGTTAGAATGCCTTTTATTTTTACGAATTATGTATATAAAAAAAAATAGGTAAATTATTAAACGATAAGGGAGGTTCTTACCGGTGCATCCTCGAAGCTTCGTGTGATTCTGTTGGGAGTACCTGTTCTAAAGATAACCGCAAAGAAAATAAAATCCTGCCTTCTTAAAGCTCTATAGCATGCACCCACTGTTGACTAATATGCTAAGGTTCAGCGATGCTACAATTGTCGTTCCTTCATAAATAAGAGAAACTTGTACACACTTCTATTATAATGCCGAATTCTAGAAAAAAAACATACGCTCTGATTTCACTATGGTTCACTAAAAAAACTGTTCATATAGATTTTTAAAAGCCCTAATAAAAGAACTAGTATCTATAAAAAAAATGCAGGTTGCTGTCACTCTGATTCTGTGAATATGCTGATGCAGGCTTATTTGTATAGAGTTGCGGGTAGATATCTTGCTACCCTGTTGTCCTGTTAAACAAATGGAATCGACGCGAGCTGTGCCCTGGTAGAACAGTGAACTAGATAGATTAAAATCCAATTCTAGAAGGCTCTTCAATAAGGCAAAAACAACAGGTGATTGATATAGAGCTGAGGAAATCCAAAAGAAGAACTTGCAGAAATCTCTGCGAGGGTATTGATGATCTACGCAAGAGTGCAAGACTTCCTAAGGATCACACCAATAGTATCGGCCTTCTACAGAAAGTCGATGGTAGCTACACTAGTAGCCGGGAAGAAACAGTAAGTCAAATGGGCCGTCAACTCCTTTAAGCCATTCAATTCGCCTGGAGCTGATGGCATTTTTCAAGCCCTACTTCAGCAAGGGCTAGAAGAGATACTGATAAATCTCATTAAGATCTTTAGAGCAAGTTATACTCTAGGGTGTATACCAAGGACGTGGAGGGAAGTTAAGGTAACACTTATACCTGATGGGAGAGGGCGTTCACCTGCAGTACCCAAATCCTACCTTCCTATGAGTCCAACTTCATTTCTCCTCAAAACAATGGAGAAGGGGTTAGACAACTATATTCGGAGCGGTGCACTCGAGCGATCACCGTGCACCCAAATCAACAGGCTTACCAAGCAGGAAAGTCTACCAAAACTGCCCTACATAATCTTGCCCTAGGACTAGAAAAGGCAGTAGAGGATAAAGAGACTGCCCTATACGCATTCCTAGACATCGAAGGAGCATTTGACAATACCTCCTTTGAAGCCATTGAGAATTCAGCTACCAGAAAAGGAATTGAACCTTCCTTGATAAAACGGATAAAAGCTATGCTTTAAAGCCGGAGAACCACAGCTAACTTGGGGGAGGACTCTATTACAGTAGTGGCTGCCAAAGGATGTCCCCAAGGTGGGGTACTGTCCCTTCTACTATGGTCTCTGGTTGTAGATGATCTCCAACAGAAGCTAACAATCTCTGGCTGTGACAACCAGGAATATGGGGATGACCTGGTCATTAGAATTAGGGGCAAACATGAGCAGATAATCTCTGATCTATTACAAAATGTCCTAAACATAGTTTGCAACTGGTGCCAAATAATGGGACTTCGAACCAATCCTGGTAAGACAACAGTTGTTCCCTTCACGAGAAAAAGGAAGCTTTACCTACCATCCTACCATCCCTTGAGGGAACAGTACTGGAATTCTCAAAGGAAGTCAAATATCTAGGTATTACCCTGGATAACAGACTAACCTGGAACTCTCACTTAAAATGAATACTGGATAAAGCTACAGTCGCAACATGGACATGCCGCAGGCTTTTTGGCAAAACTTGGGGTCTTAAACCAAAAATGACTCTGTGGTCATACACATCTATTATAAGACCCATGGTCACATACGCCTTTACTCGTTTGGTGGCCAAAAACAAAATAAAAGACAGATCAAGCTAGTTTGCAAAAACTACAACGGCTTGCATGTCTAGGAGTAAACGGTGCCATGCGTACCTGCCAAACTGCGGCTCTAGAGACTATATTGGACCTGCTAAACTTACATCTGCATGTTAGGGAGCAGGCCAAACTTAGTGCAATTAGTCTATAAAGGACAAACCTCCTAAGTGCAAATAATCTGGTTGGCCACCTGAAAGTCCACCAGGATTTCATAGAGGACCCGATGGCTAACCCAATTTCAGACGTTATGCCGAAACGCCATTTAAGGTGATCGTGGGGAACCGTCAACAGTGGCACACTGGGGACCTACCCTTTGAAAAAGGATGGTACACGGATGGATCCAAAATGGAAGGTAAAGCAGGCATGGACATATATGGGCCAAGGTGCCATCTCGCAAAAGCAGTGGTGGCCTCACCAACCATTTCTCAAGCAGAAATATACGCCATAGAGCTCTGCGCTCGCGAAATAATCCATAAAAATATGCGTGGAGCAAAAGTATACATAATATCAGACAGCCAAGCAGCACTTAAAGCGTTAAACTCGTTTACCTTTGAGTCAAAGCTGGTTTGGGACTGTCTTGCTGTCTTAAAGCAACTGGCCGAGACAAATAGTGTGACACTGATCTGGGTACCAGGACATGAAGGCATTATGGGAAACGAGATTGCGGACCGCCTTGAAAAGGAAGGAGCCAAATCTCCGTTTATTGGCCTTGAGCCTATCTTTGGACACCCGAAAAGTCAACTGTCAGGCCAGATCAGGCTTTGGGAGGACAGAACCAAAAAGGAATACTGGGAAAATACCCCGGGACTGAGACAAGCGAAGAAGTTTACAAAGTACTCGCAACAGAGGACAAAAGAATTCCTCACACTCAGCAGGAAAGAACTATGACGCATAACGGGCCTACTTACTGGGCATTGCCCACTTAGATACTATCTTAAGAAGACTGGTAAGGTCAATGATGAGAACTGTCGATTCTGTATGGAAGGCGACGAAATCGCTGAACATGTCCTATGTGAGTGCGAAGCTCTGTGCCGCATAAGGCGAAGACATGCATGTCGACAAAATGGCCCTAAAGAATATTATGGGCTTCGTCAAAGACCTTAAGTTCGAATGGAAGCCCCAGGGCATCCAGGGGTAATGTTACAATAGATCTTATAGGTCGCAGTGACAAGATGAGAGCCAGAAACCCTGTCTGCATCCCCCGTCATTAATAATAATAAAATAATAATAATTTTGCTACCCTATCCACACCTTTATGGCTGTGTTTTCCTATCCTTCCCAAATTGCACTCTTATCGTTTGGAGGTTCTGATTAATAGGGACCATCGAATTCGCAATCTCGCGTCCGCCGTTCATTTCCTGAGGCTTTTAGCGCTTATTTCATAAAGGGAGGATTAGATCCAGTATTAATTTATAGATTGCTGATTCATTGGTTTTTATTTTTTTTCTTTTTAAAACAGCCACTCTCACCTTTGTTTTATGTTTTCCTTTATTTATTTAGGCTTTCACTAAAAAACAAGCAGTGCTACGCACTATGGGAGGAATTCGCGATCACGAACTTATGTAGTACCGCGATTCCTTTAACTTTTCTTTTAAAATCGAGTTTACCTAGGAGGTAATTATAATATTACCGCAATAACCAATGTATGGTATATAATATAATATGATCAACACAAATATCTACTTTCCACTTTGCTAAAAGAAAGCGCGCTCGGATGATAGACCGAAACGAAATTTATAGATCTGTTTCTGTCGGCGATTGATCTGACTGTGATCTAGTAAAATGATCATGACTGATAACCCGCTACAACTGGCTTAAATTAAGCCATATGATTGATTCGGTCAATAAAAGTTCACAGTTAAACCTATCTGAAATCGCACTCGCCAGAGAAATCAATTCTTGTTAAATGGATAGATCGCTTTGTATGATTGGTGGATTCAGTGGCTTGGAATTTACACGGGATTCTCAGCAGATTGAAAACAATGCGTGAGGAATTTGCTACTGTTATGCAAACTCATTCTGCCATGCGAAATTTTGTTGTCTGATGCCCGCAGGCGATTAAAAATGTGTGTTGTTTTTTTTCTCTTGCATTGAATTTGTATGTATAGAGTGATATTTGTCGTCACCACTACCTCCTATAAGGTGATAGCATAATAGGAATAGGACATCACTTGGGAACCTGATCGTTACAAGTCTCCCAACTAAAACCAATTTGTCGACTCTGAACTTGTCGATCTGCAGTCTTTTCAATTCTTTGGGCTATTTTGATTAGCTCCTCAAGACGTTTATCCGCACTACCTAGCAAGCGTTGTCTTATTATGGGGCTGAGGATACCTGTCTTAAAAACATAGCAAGCTTCCTCCTCAATTTCATCTATTAATGCCTGATTATTTTCGGGATACTTGTTATTAATAGCTCTTTTGCATTCCACCAAAATCATACTCAGTTTAGTTCCGAACGCATTAACAGTTTCTCCCGGCATTTGCATACACCGTCGTATGTCGCTTATTACATCATTATTGGACTTTTCTGGAGTGAATGAATTTAATAAAAGCGACTCAAATTCGGTGATTTTTTTTTATTTTTAGGTGTTTTACTAAGTCGTAGGCTTCCCCTCTCAACTTAGTGTTCAATAACGGTATCAGAATGCCCTTCCCCTCATCTGTAGGTAAAGCATCATGTACCTGCTTACAGCAATCTAAAAATATTTGCAGATCATTTGCGAGATTATTTCGTCTGTCACCGTGAAAAATGGGGACGACGTTATTGACGAGCTTACTTATTCGCTCCAGTGGTATCATTGTACTTTTATCAGAATTTCTTGAACCGGGGTGTGCGAATATTGTTGCTTCTTTGACTATGCCACTTACGGGAGTTTTCTCTATAGGATCTGAGTTAAAACGACTGCGCTTGTAAACGACACTTCTTCTTAACTTGCAATCGTAAATCTAGTTTGGAATGTTTGTTTTGAAACTTGATCACACGAACTTGGAATTGAGCTTGTTGCTTCTTGAAAGACTGCAATTTCTGAAGCAGGATTTCAACACTTTCTCCTGTAAGTTCAGGGGAACTTAAATTATCTAAAGAAAGTGAATTTATTCATTCACAAATATGCTCGTATTCTTTAGTGCGATTAATATGCTCTTGTGGCAACTGGGGGAGACTTGATCGTCGAGTGCGGCTAACAGGAGTTCGGGCTAGATCTGTGACAAAATAAGCAAAAGACATTTATATGTGTTCTACAGAACCGTGGTTATCCTGTTTTTTCATATTACGAAATGTGAAAAAAAACGTAAGTAGATTTTTTTTTTAACTGATGTTTTTTTTACACGATAATTATTGTCTTCTCATATTAAGAATAAAGTTGAGTTTTCCGAACACATTTTTTTTCACGATAATTACAGAGAGATTCGATTTTATACCTTGTTCTGTGTTATCAATTAAGTACCTACATATATACGTACGTAGTTAATAAAATCTGATTTTTGTTTTTGTGTTTAAAATATTGTGTGAATGATATAATCGGTACTTATATATATGTAAAAATTGACAAAATTGGCTGACTTACAGACGAGCTTTGTTATTGCTGGTGTATTTTTTTTTATATTTATATTTATATGTATATAAGTTGAACTGTATTTTTCTGTTTTGTTTTTTCTTTCTCTTTTTTTATTTATTTTCTTTTTCAGTTCACTTTTTCACTTATTTGATTTACTTCAGTTACGCGCTTTAAGATCCCAAATCAATTACTGCCCGTTTTGATCACTTGCCCGATGTACTTTTGTTCGTCCGTCTTCAATCGCTCGTATTCAATCACTCACTCAGTTCTTTCAAAAACCTTTCTTCATGCTTTCGCACTGACCTACTTTCATTTGTTGCTTCATTTTGTAGAATCAGCGGAATTAGCGTATTTTTACAAAATTAAAATTGATCAGCTATTGCGAAAGTAAATAATCTATTCCTTATAGGTCGATTCCCTAAAGAATTCAATTGCCTCGCAATCGCTTTTCTGGGTTATATATTTTGCAATAACTGATCAGCACTTAACAGTAACCACTTTTACATTACATTGCTCAGAAATAACCCTGTGGGATCAAGATTTTTTCGTCAGTCCAACATCATCTAGAGTTGAGTACCTTTTTGTGGACACTTCCATGGGGTCAAATAAAATATCCCTGGTGTTATGGAAGTATGTTGAGTGATTGACATCGGACGTAAATTCCAGACTGCCATCATGAGCTGACAGATCACTCGACGGACAGCGTTCACTGCAGGGCGGCACGCTAGCTCCCCTCGGCTCATTGGCGGAGAATGTGGGGAGGTTCCACGAAAAACCTGCCGCTGCTGTCAGCCATAATCAGAAAAAAATCAACACAAAAGCCGGCACACATTCGGTCCTGACCCTTACGTCACATATTTTTGGATAATCATAGCAGTGCTTTTTCTTTAATCTCATAAGCGGCTTCCAAGACAGAGAACTAGTAAGGCACTTGCGTTTGCTCTCATGATTGTTTGTGTTATTAAAATTTATGAAGCTGATTGAATAAGCCAACATTCTCCCTATTTATTCTAACTTATATTAGCCAGAACTTTAGATTATGTACATACTTGTAATCACTGTGAAGATCACATGGAAAATGAGAGATGAGTTACTTCGTCCAATAGTGGAAAAAACCAGTTTAGGTTCGAGGAAAATTAGATGAAATCAATCATCAATCTGCTGGATCAATAATCTTCTATAGAGCTTCCAAGCGATGGCTCTAGAAGCACTCGAGTTACTTACTTGCGCCTTTGCTTATTTTTCATGATAGATCAGTGAATATGCTTCTAAAGAATTCCAAATGATGCCTAGAGAAGCGCTGAAATTGTGCTCCTTTTTCGTCCCAAAGGTCTATGAATTTTCGAATACATATAGAGTAGAGTAATTAATATACGTATGGAGAGTAAGTGTAATTAATTTTCATTTTTAATAGTTGTTACTGGTAACGAGTAACGAGTTTAGACTAAATATGATATTTGGTAGCTAGATACATAACTAGTTATGTTGGTAACGCATTTCTGTTTTCCTGCTGGGATACTTTCCTAACAGTGGCTCTAACACAATTACTCCAATTCAGACATTTATTAAAAACTATTCCGGCTCTTAATATTATCGCGGTATTCAATGCGTATAGTCAAGGATAAGTATAAATGGGGAGGGGGGGGGGGGGGGGGTATATATATTGTGTTCAAGGGAGATTTGTATATTATAAAGGAATTACTTTTGGCTGGGTTAAGTATTAATAACTTTTTCTTACCCATTCAGAAGCCGCTGTGTTTATCAATCCTATCCTAAATAAGTCAAATCGTTAATGAACATGAAGAAAAGCTATGAACCGAAAACCGAACCTTCTGGGATGTAGGAATTTATGGGCACGAGGTTCGAAAATTGATTATTGCACACTACCAACTGCATTCACCCCGAAAGGTAAGATGCAACCAGTATTACACGCAATATTCTTTAAATATTCAGCGACTATATTTACTATGAATTTTTAATTTATTCAACTTCTAGCTAAAGTTTCCCGTTCTTAGAACGAAGTTCTCGCTTAACCCCTTAAGTAATTATTACAAAAACTCATGCCGGATTCTACGATGTTTTTGGGAATATTGAGAACTTTATTTGAGTGGAATTTTACATCTATTTTCAGCATCTTGGCCAAAGCGAAATTTTTTTTTCGAATATATTCAGTAGTGGTCCTTTCTGCAAGTAAAGCCCGAGTTATATCGGGTGTGGGGATTTTCGCTCATAATAGCCGCCCGAGTATACTCGGGAGTAGTCCTTAAGCGGTGCATGTAAACTTTTTTATTTTTATTTTTTTCTTATTCTTTCAATTGTTCTTTTTTTCATACATTTGATTTGTTTTTTGTTTGTTGCATTTTTTTTATTTATTTTAATTGTTTTTTGTTTGTTATTGTTTTCTTTATTTTCTTTTAAATGATTTCTTTTTTACATTTTTTTTCATTTAAAAATAAAGGTATGCTGTGATTCGAATGCATTACAGACAGTGGCTGGGTTTCCATCGTCAATTTTGTTTTTTTTTTTTAACTGGTTCACACACACCTGCTTTTATATTTCCCAGTTAGTTTTTGAAATTATAAGCTGTTCAGATTAGTCACTAATAATAATTTTACTGAATTCTGACAACTATAGTTTTCAGACATCTCGGTGTAATGCTTCAACGCTGCGTGCGTAGAATTTTTTGGAGAGCGGTCCTGACAACAGACCAATATTCTGTGCCACATGTTTTCTACTAGCGCTGATTAAAATACTGCAAAATCAATGATATGATTTTGTAACTAAGCAATTGAGGACGCTTAATGATAGGATTACAAACAACAGTGGACCTTGGAAACAGCTATCAAATTTAGAAGTGTATGCTATAACAAAAGTCTTTGTTTTAATATTTAAGGATTTTATCAAAAATATGAAATTTATATGGAAAAATAATTAAAAAAAATATTTTTGTTTGGATCTGTTAAAAATCATTGTTAGTTCCATGTTCACAGTTAATTGTGCCAGATCTATCATTTTAAGCTTGTTTCGAGGAGAATATAATCAATTTATAATTGACAACAGAAATAGAAACTCTGTTCAGTTTCTTAATGAAAATAGATTTTAATTGTATTTAAAAATTCATCCAGTTGTCCCGTTATACAGGAAATTATATTTTTAACTTTATTCCATAGAAGTTTTCTTCAATTTTTTAAAAGCAACTTGAAGTGAGAATATTAAATTTATAAAGAAAAAACGTTTGCCTTTCTTCTTAATAAACAGTTTCCAATTTTCTGGGTGAAGAAGTTCAGTAAGAAATAGACTTTTACTCAAAAGGTCCTAATTAATTAATGAGAAGAACTTAAGTATTCAAATATTAAGCGGGCGCAATAAAACCACAAAAAAAAGGGGGGAAACTGTATAAGACTTAAATATGAATAATTTATTATTTGAGAAATTCTGTGAAGTAGCAATCATCCGAAAAAGATTGCTTGCTCAAAGATTAAGGAATTACCTGCCTAATTGATTACTTAGCCTGGTTTTCTTCGTTCATCAAAAAGGTAAGATTTTTTTACAATGGGTATTCTGAGAAACAGATGAGCATAGAAAAACAAATTCATTTATATGTACAAAAAATGAGAAAATGAATTTTTCCTTTAAAAGAGCACTTCATGTTTTGATTATTTTTGGCATAATTACAAAAACCTTTGAGAGCTGTGGACTTGAGCAATTTTATATTTCCAACATCAGAATTAAAATTCTTTGACCTTTTCAACAGCACAAAAATATTAAAGTAATTAAAAGTGGTTTGTGGTGCAATGGATAACATAGATTTCTCCATATGAGTTTGGGTGTAAACACTAATAGTAGAGGAAGTCTGTTAACAACACAATATGTACTGTAAAGCCATATTGGGAGGGATATTGTAATATGTATCCTCGATGATTTGAAGGCCACAGAGAGATCGGTGGAATGGTGAAATCTTTTGTATTTGTATCGTATTTCTTCATTTTTATGGTAAATTCATTAACATAGTAAAAATTGTCCTTTACTGTATTTACAGAAAAACGTAATTAGAATACTTTTTGACATAATCAAGAAAATACAATTTAAATGTGTATTTTCTACAAATAAGTTATAAAACTTGTATAAAGTGATCACATAAAAAACAATAAACACAAATAAGTAAATATTTTAAGAGATAAACAGTGTCAAAATAAAGCTTCGAAGTGTAATGTAACCCCTTTGAAGAGCAGTTCTTATAACGAAAAAGTCATAACATCACATAAATAAAGACTGTCCCAGAAAATGCTGCATGGTTTTCAAATTTTAATAACAGAAAATTAAAGCAGTATTAGTTTTACATAGTCAAATGTATAAACTTAAACGATATACCCTTCCTGTACATTTTACTAGGGATGTTGATAGATTTGGAAGCTTGAAAATCTAATTATTCGAAGATTGAGTGTTTTACCGAAGCATTGTAGTTCACGCAGTTTCGAAACATGAATGTTTCACCAATGCGTCCCAGCTTCGAAGCATGGGCTTTTCCTGGTGTCTGCTCTGCATTGTTATGGTTAGAATGAAAATATTTTTGAAATAATTTTTGAATAGATTAAAATGTGCATTACTGCTTATATAACTTTCCAGAGTGCGAGAAGACCAGCAACCTGGATCGAGTGCTATAGTCCGCGCCATGAAAAATAGAATATCAAGGTCAGGGAAATTTCAGTTTTTTTTATACATGTTAACATGCCTGCAATTTTGTGTGCATCTGAGACCATATTTTATCTTCCGTCAATTTTATATGATTAACCAGAGTTTGGCGGTGCTCGGTGCTAGATGCAAAGATCCCTGTTGAGTTTACTTGGTTGTGGAATTAAGCAAGCTTTTTTTCGGTGTGTAAATATAGACCCATTTTCGTATTAGCATGGTCACTATTCGGCCGGTATGAAATCAACGAATAAACTATTATACGCACCATTTCCAGCCTTGTGAAGCATAAAATGTGTAAGTGAGCCAAGTCAAACCGATACCGAAATTTAGGCTATAAACTCCGGTAATATGTAGTTTACTGTAAATATTTGTTATGTAAAAATGTATTGATTGACCTTGATTGATTGATTGATCTTAGATGGTAATCCTGAGCTCTGATGTACCGAATTTAAACATACAGGAAAAGTGTTAAAGTATATTGTGGTGCAGATCTATAAGTGTTCGTTCCTTGAATATTCTTTCGAAGCTTCGAAATTCAACAGCGCCACAGCTTACTTTTGTCGAATAAATGCTCGCACACATTCGCCGAACCGAAGGCATTCATTTTTTTAACATAGTGGAGTGGCATTTTTACCTTCCTTTTGTAAAACAATTATTTACGAGAGCGCAATAACATTAAATTGGACGAAGCTATATTACATTTGGTGGATTGTCCGATTTGTGAGAGAAATTTATTTTGTTCCATTGACATCAAGTTATTGTCCTTGTGGCATAGCGACTTGTGGCCAAATTTGGTAAAAATAATATAAGGTTATTGTCAGTGGCGTATTTAGGAGTAACATGTAGAGGGGGGCCTGTGTCTTGGGTGATAATAGTAATAATATATGTTGGTGTTAAAAAACAATGAGTGGCCTACAAATTTAAAATTTGATTTTAATGCGCCTGTTCTTCCGCCTCACTTCATCTCATTGTAAATAGATTTTATGTTGTCGATGAACAAAGCAAATTGAGTCAATTGAATCTTTGATCTTTATATTCTTTAGCTTTTCACAATGATAAGGAAAATATTCAGACTTCTGTTGAAACAAGTTAAGCATTCTTGAATGATCTCTGATGATGTTGGTAATAAGTTTTCCGTCTTGATTGAAATGAAATCTTCTTTTATTTGATTTGACATTATTTTATCTTTAATGCAATGTTGATTATGTTTATATTTTACTTTATACAAACATACCTAGCGCATAATTGTAATACTCTGGTAATAACTACATATATACAGCCAACCACTTGAATGAAACACGAAACGTTATTATAAGGTGTGTTCTTTTGTGTCAGATAGACAACAGAACGCCTCATATATTTCTTGGACGATTTAAATGGAGCGAACAGTACAAATAGCTCGCTTCAATCGGCAGAACAATTTATTCTCTTCAGTATATGGGAGTTCTAGAATAAGGTGCGCAAAAGAACACAGCTATAGAGTCCCTTGTCCAGTCAACGCACGAAATAGGACAATCCTTAAATATGGTAGACAATATGATAATGTGAGCTGTAAACATAATAAAGAGTAGACTATGATAGATTGGATTAGAGTAGCGGCTATCGAAATACCTGCAATTAGTCGCACTTAGATTCATAGCATATTATGTGGGGCCACCTCATTAAGACCCTACCTGGAGATGTTTGCTAAATGTCGGGGGTTTGTTATAACCAACCATACCAGTTAATGAAACTTACTTGGTCCCTCAATTTATATCTGCTAACCCCCCCCCCCCCCCCTCCCCATCAAGTAACTCTCTAGCAAGCGTGGTCGTTCTACGTTTAGCAAGGTAGAGGCATTCACACAATGAATACTGAACACACTCAATCCTGTCCTCGTCCACACAGCATCTGTAGAAATTATTGTATAGAGCGAAACGTATGTACACGTATCACGGAGTTAGTGTCCCACGATAACTGCAGTGAGTCTCCAAGACGTCTTTCCGAATCCTCCTTAGCATAGTTTCTTCCTTCCTGGGACATATTTATCTTGGAACATAGCTTTGTCTGGTTAGTTCTCCCCACCTATGATTAGCCAGCTTGTAAACCTATAAATCTAAATTCTTCTTCACTGATTCTTCCGCAAAACATACATATATTAATAACTGAAGTTTTCCTGACCTGAACAAGAGCAATCTAAGTCCCTGATATATCATTTTGGCCAGGCACCCAAGCGCAGACCATAGCATATTTAGAGATTTTATATCATACAGCAAATATCATAATTACCACAACTTATTTCTCACCTGGAAAATAAATTCTTTTTATGTAGTAAAAGCGTTTTTATAGGAAATCAAGGCGTTAGAAATTACGTAAAAAAAGATGGTAAATTCACAATGATATTTCACATTAAGACTAATAGCCGCCAGAATAAAAATAGGAAAAACCATTAAGAATTCAACATCCACATGGGGATTTGTTACCAGCAGGATTTATTGCATACTCATCCGACCACAATAACTTCAATGGTGAAAACCCAAAGCTCTACTCATCAGTACAACGAGAAAAAAATGTATACATATATTATACATGCTATCTTATATACTTCCACGAGTACATATGTAGGTAGATATATAGTAATATCCTGAGTTCCGATTATATTCCTTAACGTTGTTACATTTACTTTGTGGCGATAAAATATGCATAACCATAGGAACAGGATGTTTCCCTTCTCGAAAAGAATTGTATTGGAATTTTGAAACGCATGGCCAGGAGTTGAAAAATAAAAGACAACGCCACACAGATTGATTGTCGATCATGTTGATTCTTTTCCCATTCACACAAATAAAGGCCCCTATTTCCGTTGAACCATTAAATCCGAGCAGTTCTCTCAAGAGACTCCAAATTGCGGGGTAGGTAGGTACCTATCTCTATTATATGGATTACATTTCCGTTCGAAATATTTATTCCAGCTTGCACAAAGCTTTGTTCGGTGTAAATTTTTGCACGTTAACATACCACCACCATCATCGTACACCACATAGTATATGCCTACATATGTATATATTTTTTATTAATGTAATAACACAATAAATATAATATATGTTTTTACAACATAAAACAAGTATTCAATAGATAATAGTGGGCCTGGTTACAAAGAAATGGTGACGATGGTCTCATAACTAAATAGTACACATTTTCCAACACGATATAAATATCATAAGAAGTTTTGGATAATGGTATAAAGATAAGGTGTGTTGGGGGGAGAGTAAAAATATAATTTATAAAATATGTAAAACATTAAATTTTCACAATAATTAACTCCTCCTGATTCATTTAACTTGCATACAACAAATTATTTATGAATGGGGAAGGATGCTTGAAAAATTAATAAGCCCGGTATAAGAATAAAATGCTGGTCATGAACGTAAAATTCATTCATTTATCCGGGTACTTACAGATGTAATGTAGGTACATGTTAT